>CAHIKZ030005383.1:0-1212500 GCA_903632075.3 Acanthosepion pharaonis | reverse complement strand
GGTCATCGATACAATTCATAGTGGAGAGAGGAAGCAGCAACAAACTAGCATTCCTGGATGTACTAACATCTCGAACAGAGCGTAGGTTCAAGACATCAGTATACCTCGAGTCAACATTCACTGGACAATACCTCAACTTCAACTCCCACAACCCATACAGTATAAAGACAGGGTTCGTCCGCTGCCTACAACATCGATCAAAAGTCATGTGGCGACCCAGAGGCACATGGACAAGAAATGGTCAGTATAAGCTATACACTAAAACGTAACAACTACTCTGTTTACATGATAGCAGCTCCGATAAATTGGGATAGACGGGTGTAAGAGGATAACAACATTCAGAAAACAGTCTCGGTTCTCCTATCCTATGTGAAGGGATATACAGAGAAAATACAAAAGATCTGTGGTCCATATAACATCAGGACGACCTTAAAAATGGTTAAACACTTCGCAGACACCTCTTCCGGTAAGACCTCTCATAGACGAGAACATGACTAAGGACTGTGTGTACGCCATCCCATGCAGATGTGATAAGACATATAAAGGAAAAATATGACGCCCACTTAAGATAAGACAGCAGGAACACGAAGGGAAATAGAAAAATCAGGCATGGCTGATCACATATGGAGCGAAAAGGGAGATCACCGCCCCTTGTGGGATGAGGTTGAAATAATAGACAGAGAACATCACTGGAAAATACGGAAACTTAAGTAATCGGCACATATGCTAGGTACAAAAATCTCCTGAGCGGACTAAGCATAGACATGAATACAATATGGGAACCAGCAATAGAGCAAATCAATAACACCAAATTGGTGGAAAAAAACCATTGGTTGAATTCAGTGACTTGACCCAAAGAGTTGTTAGTTCAATACCTGGCTACAGAAGAGGTGAACAAAAAGTTGGAGACTTGAATTAAAAGTGCGATAACTGATACTGAGATATCCGGGAGAGGCATGGTACGTGGAACTAGAAAAATGTATCCCAGTGGACGAAATAAAGGGTTCAGTTCGAAATTCCAATCACCTGAGTGTACAACGGTTGAAACGTCGAGAATATGACAAAGAAAGATGAGGACAACAGTCTAAACAATGTAAATAGTGTAAATAATTACAATACTTCATGTCAGAAATATAAACAGATATTGTTTGTTTTTGCTCTCGACTGACTCTGAAGAGCGAGGAGCAATAACCAGTGATCCATTTTTTAATCTCATCTTTTTTCCATCTACCACTTTGCGGTGGGTAAGCCTTTTTTTCTTATTCTTGCTCTTCCTCCATTTTGTTTCATATTTTTGTATATATACTTTTCATATGTCCGTTTTTAAAACCTTTAAGGAAATTGTATATCCCCTTATAAAATTCTCAATCAAATAAATAAATTTATCTAATACTTCTTCAAGTGAATAAATATATATTAAGAAATCTGCTGCGAAATATCAACGTGCCTTAAATAAGAGAAAAAAAAGTGATATTTGCTTGAAATTTTTATGATATTTATAGTTGTAAAAAGGAAAATAATGATAAAAGAAAGAGGCAACATTTTTAAAGTTAACTGATAAAGATTATAAAAGCTCATCGTTATTAAGAAAACTATTTAATAGGAATAATTTAAAAGTTCGCTATAGTTGCACCAGCAATATGGACATGTTCATAGGAAATCATAACCTATAATAATATCGTGCTATGGTCTATGAAAGTAAAAGGTTGATGATGTCTTTCAAGGCCAAGTAATCGATGCGAATTACATTTTTTTAATTTTTAAAAAGATTTTCTCTATTGCTAGTTTCCATATTGTATTCATGTCTATGCTTGGCCGGTTTAGGGGATTTTTGTGGCTCAGCATATGCACTTATTCCTTAATTAAAAAATATGCAAAATATTAAAACAAACAAGTAAATGCCAACATTTTAAGGGTTTAGTTATTTAGATACGAAGCCCTATTCAATTATTTTATTTAATTAAACACTCGCTAATTCTTTAAGTCAGGCATGTGCAACCTTTTTCGAGCAGTGAGTTGCATGATCACAAGGAGGGCTGCACTACTCAAAAGATTCAAGGTCATTTTTTCGTAGTTGGTACCTCAGCTATTTTCACTAGAGACTATATGTGCAAGTATATACCTTAGAAATAGTAGGAAATTTCATATTTATTTTAGGAAAGACTGTTTTCTAATTTAAAAAAAATTGAAGTCTTGGTCTAATATTATTACTGATGTCAATGGGATTATCACATGTCATTGTCACTTTCATTCGAAAATTAAAGCATTTCTTCTTTAGAGAAAAAATTCTTATGAATGTTTCCTCTTTCAAAAGCAAAAAGATGTTTACACGTATGGCCTTCCTTATTGAAAATCGCCAATGGTTTAAAATACTAGACTCCTGAAGTACCCGACAGAAATAGACGATTCATCGATTTTACGCTTTTTACGGACATGAATTGAACTGATTCGGGGTTATTTTGTGAATAAAAAGACCCTACGTATGCCTAACTTTTCTACGTACAATATATAGTATATACTTAGTTTATCTACCTTTCAGAAAGTACCTTGAAAAAAAAAAAAAAAAAAAAAAGTTTTTTTTAAAATTTTATTCGTATACAGTAGGGTACTCAGGAGCCCTAGCCGTGCAATATATCTAATAGGCAACCCTCTATATAAATCTAGCTTTGTAATATACCTAATACCCTCTGTCTAAAATCTGTAACCCTTGCTGAGCAATTTACCTTGACCCCTAATTTAATGAAACCTTATCAATTCCAATTCTGAAGAAAACCAAAATTGACGTTAAACCTTTCATAAAAAAATTTTCAAGGTTTTACTCGATTCAGTATTTAAATTTAACTAATTTATTTTTATTTATTTAATAATTGTTGTTACATATTTGAATTTATTTATTACTTAATTTGAATTTAGTTTACTAGTGAATACCATATTGCTTCATGATGAAGATTGACAGTATAACGATAGATTTGCCGTTGCAGTCAGAAACAATATGTTCCTCTAATAGGTGTGACATTTACCTTTGCATCAAAGGGCATAGATGAAGATGCACCTTTACAGTTGAAAATGTTTTCCCTGCATGTTCACGATTAATTGAAATATTATAAGCAATTCCCGCAGACCTTATTAAAACATTTACCTGTATAGTACAAAATGAGTGTATTTTCATTGACTATATATTCAAAACGGTTATTTAGAAGTATAAGCTGTCATTGTAAATATTTAGAGATAAGTAAATCAATTTTTCAGACCTCTTCTCTACTCCACCTGGCGTTTAAGAAATACCAGTCAAATTTTCACATAAGTAATTAAAATTGAAATTTTTTTTATATTTAGATATGCATAAGTAATTTATTTCTGATGTCAATCTTGACGGCGATTAAACGGTTCATAATTTAATCTAAAAATTAGTGTTATAAAAACTCCGTGCAATTTCCACAGATAGAGCTAGTAGAAGAGGATAGAAGAAAGATGGCAAAAAATGCAACTGCCTTGTCAAAGTGGAGTGCCCATTGAACGGATCATGTTTAAGCAAAGATGTAATGTACGAAACTAAAATAGCTAATGTTAACAACATTAAGCATGACACAGGAGAAGCAGAGGGAGAGTGGAAGAGAAGTTTTTATAAGCATTGACAATAAAAAAAAATACAAAAATAGCACCGCCTTTTCTAGATTTTCAAGATTATTATAGCAAATGGTAAGGAGGCCCCAGAAATATGTTGAAAAGGTTTGACCAAAGCAAGAGCTTATAACGGAAGATATGATCTATATTTAACTGAAAAATGAATGATTTTACAAAGGATGTGTAGTAAATAAGTGAAGTGAATTGATAGCTAACTGTAAACACGGGAATAAATAACAAAAATATAAAATATCCTGGGGAGCTGGATGTATTCAACCTCCAAGGTTTCTAAGATAGAATGTGTGGAATAATTCTACAAATTCATCCTTTGACGATTGCGTGAAACTGAGTCATGATAGGTTTATAAATATTTGTATTTCTTATAAAACTTTATTGTAGTGTATATAATATATATATATATATATATATATATTACAACAACTGTCTAATAATACTAGTAAAGAAAAACAACTATGCTGATGTGACCAACAGACAAGCCAGGAGACCAAACACCATAGAAAAGGAAAAATCCTGAATGAGGAAAGAAAAAAAAGAATGAAAGACCAAAAGCTCAGTAAAACGCTCAACGCCCTAACGATTAAATATATATATATATATATATATATATATATATATATATATATATATATATATATATATATATATGTGTGTGTGTGTGTGTGTGTGTTAAAATTATGCTGAGTTCCGCATAATGGCATTCACTCTATACAAAATGTCAAACGGTGCTTCTTTCTCTCCACTGTAGAGGTGGTTTTAATGTATAGTGCCACTGCTTGGACATTAACTAAAACCCTTGAGTTTAAACTTAATGGAACCTACACTCGGATGCTGAGAGCTATACTTAACATCACTTAGAAACATCATCCAACTAAATCACAGCTCCATGGATACATCCCTGATATTTCTACAATCTTACACGAACACAGAATGTGCTTTTCAGGACATTGTTGGCGAGCAAAACAACATCTACTGCTCTGGGCACCTAACCATGGCGTAAGACTGCTTAATCGCCTAACAACCACATACACTGACCACCTATGTAATAAAACAGGATGTTATGCTAATGACCCTTTGATCTTGATACAGGACCGTAAAGGTTGGTGCAATAGACAGACTCATGAATATCCGACTTAGTTCGACTGAATAGTAAAATAAATTTTCAGAAATTGTATCTTCCTTAAAAGACGTTATATATAACAAATTTATTTCTATTAACGTAGACAAAAGTACACGTTACTGTTTGAGTAATTTCAAAAATTTAAAATACGGCACATTTATATACACCAGAAAAGGAATATACGGTTATTATCTTATTTCTCTCCTATATTCTCAAAAGCCAATAACATTTTTGCTCTTGTATATAAATACTTGATACAAAATAAGATCCTTACATTTGCTTTAATAAAGTACCACAGAGGACGAAACGCGTCGGCTAAGTTTTTTTTTTTACCCTTATTTATGTTGCCTTTTACAGATATATTGTATCTGAATTTTTTTTTTTTTACACACACACGCACCTGCGTACACACACACACACATATATATATATATATATATATATATATATATATATATATATATATATATATATATATGGAATCTAAGAGCTGAGTTCGAATTCCAGTCGAGTTCATTACATTCACTTACGTCCTAATACTCTTGAAAAAGGTATGTTTTCATCTCCCCCCCCCCCCGCTAGGGGTCCCTATAGCCTGGGTGGCGAACGATCTAAGAAAAGGATAACTCTGAATTGAAAACTTATGGAGGGTCGTTTGGGGACTTTATGGAATACTGTGCAACAGTTCTCTCTTCAAAAAGTGAAGAAAAAAAGTTTTTTAAGAACTGAACTGCTTGACCCTCATACCTCGAAAACAACGGAAAACTTCAGCATATATATATATATGCATGCATATTTAATTAAAAACGACAGACAAGGTACTACGGTTAAGCTTTTTATTTAATTTTTCTTGTGTTCGCACAAGAGGTTTCTTTTCTGGACAAAGGGTGTGTAAGAAGTGTCCAAATGTTTTATAGGTATAGCCGAAACTATAAAACATTTGGACAATTTTTAAACATTCTTCGTCCAGAAAATAAAGTTCTTGTGCGAACACAAGTACCTTCTCTGTCGTTTTAATGAAACATGCATAAACGAAGGATTGCTGCCTAAATATATATATATATATATATATATATATATATATATATATGCTGAAATCTTGGCCTGACGATTGCGTCTAGCATGAAACAGCCTGTCAATGTACACTTTTTATATTTGCACACGCTCTTTCTCTATTGAGTACGTTATCCCATAAATATAGCACACCTTATATATATATATATATATATATATATATATATATATATGAGAGAGAGAGAAAGGTAAGACTGAATCAAATGTAATACCAGACTTTGACATGAAAAAGAAAACCACTACATTAAAAGAAATTTAATCAAACATTTATTCGTTCCAAGTAAGGATAAATTTTTCAAATCTGGTCATTGTATTTGCCAGCCAAATGTGATGAGTTGACATCAAACCGTTGACGCTTTTGATTTTCTGGCAATTCATGAGGAATCTGTTTGTTTATTTCACCTCCTTTTTCATCGCAATCAATCATAGAAGAAACTGAAAGCTTTGGTAAAAGAGCTTGAATAATTGTCTAAACTTATCTTATTTCGCCTTCCTCGATGCTCAACTAAAAATTAACCTAGAAATTCAACTCATGTTCTGAGTTTCGACTTTTTGTATACGTGTCATGTTTTTGGGGGAACATACTCGTTCAGAAATATCAAACTGTCATACACAACCGTTTTCTCAAATCAATGATTAAAAATGGTTTCGAGCCAATAAAGCATGTCGGTCTCAGAGGACTACCTTTCTTCGAATATTGGGAACTCGTGATACAAAATAACAAACCAGAATTTGTCTATATTTCCGAGGTATTATGTACATTATTTACATTATTCGGACTATTGTTCTCATCTTTGTCGCCATATTTATTACAACGTTTCGGCCGTTGTACGCTCCGACCTTCTTCAGGTTGTTGGAATGTCGAACTGAACCCTTTATTTCGCTTACTGGGGTAGACTGTTCTAGTTCCACGTATAATTGATGTCAGTTATCTCCTGTTAATTCCCCTCTGAAAGTTCTCCACTGCCTTAACCGGGTATTGAACTCACACTCTTTGGGTCCTGTCACTGGATCTAACCAACGCCTTTAGCCACTGTGCCATGTGTCCTCAATGTAGTGGTTTTCTTTTTCATGTCAAACGACAACCCAAAGAGTGTGAGTTCAATACCCGGTTAAGGCAGTGGAGAACTTGGAGAGGGGAATTAACAAGAGATAACTGATAACTGACGTCCATTAAACATGGCACGTGGAACTGAACAGTCTACCCCAGTGAGCGAAATAAAGGGTTAAGTTCGACATTCCAACCACCTGAAGAAGGCCGGAGCGTACAACGGCCGAAACGTTGTAATAAATATGGCATCAAAGATGAGGACAATATTCCGAATAATTTAAATGATGTAACAAACCAGAAATTGTACCGGATAACAGAAACCACCTCATTTGAGGACTTTCAACAGCAGCAACCCTTAAAATGGAAAGCACATGTAAATCGAAGTGAGAATAATGATATAATGACGTTACACACCGATTCAAACAAAAGGTTAGGAAGGAAACTCCAATCGGACTGGAAAGAGCGATAATAGATACTGGACTTGAGAAGCCTATTTTCGTGCAAAATTATTTTAATAGATAGATTATATAATTTTCAACTGAAGGTAACGCTTACTGCTCTGTCAATGGATACCGAATGTTTCCTTAGAAGCAATTTACTTATAATTCATTTGCTCATCAAATATGTCACGCACTGCTTGCCTCTGCCCCTCTTTCCCTCAATCTGTCCTGTGAGTATCAGGTTTTCCAAACCCTCCTTCCTCATCACATGCACCAGAAATTTCAACTTCACCTTCCTGATATTAAGTATAAGTTTCCTTTTTATTTCCATTTTCTCCAAAACGTCGCCGTTACTCACATATTTGGCCAAAGGTATCCTCAGCATGTTTCTGTAGAGTCACATTTCTTAATCTTTGAGGAGATTCTATTGATGTTTGTTTTGTTTAATTTATTTTGTGTCCCAATTTTAACTCGAAAATAAAACTTAAAAAGAAAAAAAAGGTACCCGTGTTGCTTTTCGTCAATTTTACAAAGGATGAAAAATAGAATAATAATCTCGTTCAGATAAATTAGAATTTAGAATTTCCAATGTGATAAATATTAAATATTTTCATTCACTATCGAGACTTTCATATGGATATTATGCATGGCACCAAATTCATTCAGACATATGTCAGCTGTATACCGTCAGCTTTCTCAGATCAATGGTTAGAAATGGCTTCGAGCACGTAAAACCTGTAGGTCTTAGCGAGGATCATACTTCTACGAAACTCGTGTAATTTTTTAGATAATAATGATTTACTAATTAACCCATAGCCTGGGGGGAAGAGGTGGATTCATGCTCTTCCCAACGATATTTACGTGTAAGAGAATATAACATCCCCGAATTAAATTAGAACTCGGCTCTCCGATTTTCAATTCCGAGCTGCACATCCCAGCAGACATCTAGGTTGCCAGGTTGATAAAGTGAAACCGGTATCTTCAACATTACAACAAAAAAGTAGCTATGTCCTCACCTCAAACTCCATTGCTGGCTGCTTAGATGCCAAGTAAAGGAAAGCGAGAAAAAAAAGGACTGATCATGGAATATAAGACGGAGGACTGATTAGTTGTGAACGAGCGAAAGAGGCCAACATACAAGTTACGAATTGGAGATATCAAAATCAAGCAAATACAGAAATTTAAATACCTGCGAATATTTTACCAGGTGTCGTAAATTGTGACACCGAAATCCGGGGTCGTATTACTATAACGAATGAATACAAAGTATTAATAATGTAATTTACGTTAGAAACCCATAAAAATGTGTTGAACAGCGAGGGAATATTATCAATCCTTCTACATGACATGGAATTCATGCTCGCTAATTCTCTAACAGATGAAGAGGAGACTTGTGACAACAAAGATGTGATTCTATAGAAGGCGGCTTCGAATACATGGACGGAGCATGTGTGCAACGAGGCAGTTTAAGGAAAAACACCAAATTAACACTTTTACTTCAGAAAGAAAAAATTGATGTTTGTGGGATGCATAATGAAAAAAGACGGCTTAGAAAATTTGATACTCACATGTCTAAGAGGGAAACAGCGAGCAAACTAGTTAATGAAAGGGTAGGACGTTGTAGAGAGCCATTATCATCAGTGTCCTGAAGGCACGCAACACATAAGAGAAGATTTCACAGAGGCGCATTTTACCAGTTCAAATGAAAACACTGACCTCTTGGCCGATATCTTAACCACTAAACCATGTTGGTGAGAATAGGAAATATTTCTAGTCGATGTCTTTTACTGTTCAGGAGGAAAAGAAAATAAGTGTGTCTTGAATAAGATTCCGCAAGCATTACTGTATTTCCTTGGGCAACAAGCAAAAATGCTGCAGTCGCCTTTTCGGGAGAACTTCCAAGTAATTATTCGTTGCTGAAGACGTGGTTATTTTAGCCAGACTGCAAATTTGCATTTTGCTTTCTTTTTTTTTTTTTCTTCTTCTTGTCATGACTACAAATGGTGGTTGCACGCATTGCCAAATCAACGGCGAGAAATGAACTTTTTCATTTTTTGCTGAGACACGCACAAACACACACACAGATAGATATTGAGGAAATGTGAGTCCTCATGAAAGAGAGAGAGAGAGAGAGAGAGATTAATACTGTGCGCGTGTGTCTGTGTGTGTGTGTGTACACGTGCGTATGATGTTGAGAAAAATATTAAGTAGGGTAATTAAAGGAATTGACAACTAGGGAAGACCCCAGGGTTTTATTTACCGGGTGTAATTTAGGCTTTAGTGTTGTCAAAAGCGATATGTATGTCTCTCTCACACACACACACACACACACACACACCTACCTCAGGTGTCGCTTAAAACCTGTTACTGATGATAATGATGATGATGATCATAGGAGCAAAAGATAAAGAGGAGAACGACCCGAAAAGGAGAAGGGGGGAGAAAGAAGATGGGGGAGCTGAAGAAGATGGGGGGGTGAAATGAAAACGGGGCGAAAAAAAATGGATTCAAAGCAAAATGATTAAAAAAAAGTTATTATCTCAAAATGGTATGCAAAGTCAAGCATCATTGATGAGTCTGTCGACACAGAAAATTTAAAAAAAAAGTGTAAATTCGACTTAAAGAGAGAAATAGAAATAAAACAAGGGAAATAAATGAAGCATGAAAAGCTGAGATGATAGAAACGAAGAAAAAAAAAAGAATTCATGCCGTCAAAGTTGTATTAGGTTGGAACAAAATAAAAGGTTATTTTTTTTTTTGCGTCGTATTCGTTCTTTTTCCTTAATGTGCTCATCTCTGTCTTAGGAAAATGAATAACAAAGTGGGAATTATTTTTCGTGCGCAGAAACATAATTTATCAGACTAGTGATGTTTATGTTGATCTACACATGCACACGAAGAGAAGAAGCTGAAATTTTAAATTTTAATATATGCTTGACTATATAGTCGAGTTAATATCATTTAGTTTCGTCTTGTTTTTATCACCTTTTTTATTAAGTATCACGTATTTTTTTTAACCAGAATCACCCAAAGTAAGGAGAAGAGGGGGGGGAGCTGAAGTAGATGGGGGCTGAGAATGAAAACGCCACTAAAACACAAGGGGTTATAGGATGTGGAAGAATTAGGAACAGAAACATTAATGATGAGCAGAAAGAGAAGAGCGTAATCAGGTGGACAGTAAATAGCAATTGACATTGCATTTAAATTTTTGCAGATTAAAGTTGGCTGGAAAGCATGAGCTGAAAGGGATCTCCACAAGCAAAAAGTGCAAGAAAAGAAACTGCTAGCATAGAATTTACAGCTACATCTTGCCAGCTCAACTGTAAATTAACGAGATCTTGATGCCAGTCTAGTGCCGCACTTAAATTTAATAAAAAAAACTCTAGGTATTATAGCGAAGAGCTCATTCGAAAAATTACCATGAAAGTATTTATAGAAAAGACACAGACAGACAACCTTAGGGTGATGGGAAAGTGGCTGGAGCTAATGCACCAGATCAGGACCAATAATATTGCAGATTCTTCTTTGGATCTTATCAAGGAGCTCAAGGTAAATAGCAGGGACATCAGACCATATCTGACAGCAATATTCTAAGCATGAACGAATGGTAGACTTATCGATATGTAAGATAGATTCTGGAGAGGAGGCAGCGAGGCATTTATTATACAGTTTAGACAGAACAGGAGCCAGTTCGGGATCACACTTCTTCGACTATTACATGGATACCACCGGGTCCACATGCTTTATGGGGATCTAGGGTTAGAGATGATAGTAGAAACCACGGAAGGGATTATATGCATATCACTCAACAGAGACTCAGTTCTAGAAGGGGAAGTTAGGCAGGGATACTCCAGATGAGTCAAGAGAAGAGTTTGAAGAGAATTCACGGGCAAAGCATTCAGCTTTATCAGTAGAGGATGATTACACCTCATATTTATTGAAGAGGGGAGGAATAGAGACCTTACATTTATTTAATGCTCTATTACAGAGTGGCCAGTAATCGTAAGAGCCAAAGTTGTTAGAGGCTATGCGGTGCTTCATTCTCTCTGCAAACAGGGACTTTGCTTTTTTGAGGACTCGCTTACATTTATTGTGAGCAGGAACTAATAGGCGCCTGTTGTGACGGGATCCGTCATGCTGGTATAGCCGAGCATGATCGTGTGAACCATGGAGAGGATTGACGTTTCACCTGGTATTTCCGAGAAGGTATGAAAGTGTTCATGCCGGCTTTGACCCAAGAAGAAACCTCAATGGCGCAATTTTCAATTGGAAGTTTAAAGATGTCTGTCCAAGTGACGTCACGGAGAAAATCAAGGAGTGAGACCCAATCACCATGCTAGTAACGGAAAGAGGTCTTGTCGATAGGGAATTTGAAAAGATTCTATCTCCTCTTTTCGATGTTGTTCGATTTTTTTTTTTTTAATTTAAAAATCTAGTTTCTTATAGTTTATAAATAGACCGACCATTATGCTCCAAATGATTAAACTCACCAGCATTTTCTATATTTACGACCGAATCGCTGGCGAAACTCTGTCGATTACAAATGTATTTGCTTTGATTAATAAAACTGGGTTTGAGCCGAATCATGACATTTTAAATTCGGGGTTAAAAAACAAAACATTCATCTTGTTTCATCCTTCTAAAGAGGAGTTCATTATAATTTAGTATGTAACTCACAAGAGATTTGGCACGCAAATATGACATAAGAGAAGCCAGCTGCATCGGCAGGTCGACCTGACAGAACCTCCTAGCCACCAAGTAGAGATCCGCGCCTCACAAATTGTCAATGGCTGACCTAGGCAGCTAAACACATAGTCGACCAATCTGCACTTGCGATCTGCACGCGTGGGAAATATTATATGATGGGCAGATATCTAAGCATATACACCTGGAAGAACAGTCTCTTACAACCCCACGTTCGGAGAGGACATCGAGGTGGGCGCGCGCACGCGCGTACACACACACAGGTCGACGGTAATTGATGAAATCTAAAATGTAATATTACGGAAAAGTGATTAAATCTCGTGTTGCTATTTGTAATATGCGACGACATTATAATATAGCAGATAACCGTGTTTGAAATAGACGACCAGTTTTTATTTTAAACACTGCGTATTACATCTATCGGCTATCGTACTCTAGAAAACTTAAGGAAAAATTGTGCTCTCCTTTGTAGGAGAAACCACCGTCTGATCCGGCGTGCTTTAACCCGCTCGGCCATGGAGAGTGTCACAGTCCAGAAAGGTTTTATTTTTCCTTTTAAGGAATGCACCCTCCTCGTTCAGATTTTTCTCGAAGGCCCATATCCGCACAGTTTCGTATTCGAAGCATAAACAAAGCAATTTTTTCAGAATTAGTGGTTTTATTTTTATTGCTTCAAACGTTATTTTTAATGGATACCCTTGTTTGAAATAAACGCCTCGTTTTTATTTTAAACAAATACCGGCATTAGATCTAGCGGCCTGCGTGCTCGGTAAAACTTGAAAAAAATGTCCTCTCCGGCCGAAGGACAGTATACAAATCTTTCAGGTCTTTGGTAGTATTTTTAATCAACACTGAGCGCTCAATGAATGTAGCATCCTTGATCCAGAATAAACTCACTTAAGTAAAAAAAAAAAAAAATCGATCAATGTAAGGATTCCACGTTTAAGATGCAAGTCTCTCAGATTTTTGTTTGATTAGTCCTCAGTGAGTAGTTAATTAACAGCCTTGCGCCAGACTTAGCTATAAAGTGGGGGACCTTCGAGTTTCAAATCGATTGGTCGCAACAATTATACTTTTTGGAGAAAATTTCAGCCGGGATATACTTATTTCAACCACCCTCACTTTTATTAAATGTTCGGAAAATTTCTTCCCACTCGTTTTTCGCTAGGAGAATAACTGTAAATTTAAAAAAAAAAAGTAATTTAAAAAGTCCTAAAAATGTTCTATTTGGAGCTGAACTCTAAGTTAGAAAAGTTCCGTCTATTTGAAGGTTAAAGCTCAACTCTAAGCTGAAAATCGACGTAAATATTTGGAGGTATGATCAAAAGAGGGGGGAAAAGTGAAATATTAATGGCATTACTTCGAAAGAGTGAAGAATCAAGAAGTTGGGGAAAAATCTGATAATGTAAGCATATTTAAAACAGAGCTGCTTTTGTGCATCAAAAAGAAGTAGAAGAACCCATTATAATATCGTTATGCCATTCTATGTACACAAATCAGAAGCAGATGCAATTGATGTGCCTAGGGCAATGCAGGAGCCTATACGTCTTCAGGTAAGTTTTCAATTCAAAGTTATCCACTCTTGCCTATTATTTCACCCATAGCCAGGGGAGAAAGAGATGAATTCATGTCTTTCTTAATGGACATCATTTAATGCAAAACGACCCGGCTGGAATTCACTCGTTCCACAGAGTACGTTTTACAAGACCATAGACAACACTTCAAAACGTACCCCGCTATAATTATAGTCATATAAACTTTATTTATAAAATACTTGACATATGTCATCAATTGGCGTAAAGAACTCTCTCATTCACCCATGACACGACGAATATTGCAGGCTTTGCAGAAAATGATTAAAGCAATTCCAACTGAAGCGGTGGTTTATATTATTGTCTTGAGTAAACCAAGATGTCTGGCAATAATTGCTGTGACACTCTTGTCCGAATTGAAGCTAAGGGCAACGTTATTTGAGAGCGACGTTCAACAAGAAAGCAAGACACTTGAGATGAATGTGTAATGTCTTTATTGTTTTCATATTGTCTCTACGAATGACGTTTCCATTAGAATCATATATTTACCTCTTCTCCAGGATCAACTTTCATTTTTGCTCATCTCCTCCTTCTCCTCCTTCATCTTTTCTTTCAACATTTAACCAATCTTTCTCTTTGCCATCATTTTCATCTAATTTTTGCTATTTTTCTTCTCATTTTTTTCCTTCCCTTTATCAAATATAATTTTTTCTTCATATTATCATCTTCCATTTCGTTTCTTCAGACATCTTTTTGGAGATTCCTTGCAACGAAACGAAATTTATTACATTTCTCTCCCAAATCCAACTTCCATTTCTTTAACAGAGCATTAATTGAAGAGCAATAACTATTATTATTATTCTATGTACTGTGTCCCTTCAGGAGATCACGGCTCTCCACAGTTTCCTTTCCTTCGTAGACCTTAATGAATTTTGTATTTTTATTATTACTCACAAGTTTTTTTTCCGTTATCCATTTACTCATGTTCGCTAGGTAAGTTATGTGTTGTTTTTCTCTGTCCCTCTTGTCTTCAATATGTCCTGTGAGTATCAGATTTTCCAACCCTTTTTCCTCATTATGTGCCCAATAAATCTCAACTGTCTCTTCTAGATATTAAGTACGAGTTTCCTTTTGGTTTCCATTTTCTCTAAAACTTCGTCGTTGCCCAGATATTAGGTTCATGGTATTATCAGCAACCTTCTGTAGAACCACATTTTTGTTGATTCAAATCTCTTCTTCATCTCTGAGGAGACTGTCAAGAATTCACTGTCGTATAGGAGGACCGATATTGCATAACAATTCTGTACACTTGTTTCTAATTAAATGCCCCTCTTTCTTAATACATTGTTTAGCTTTTAGAAGGCATCTTTCGTTATTACACTGCATTTTCCGATATCAGTGTGGTACTTTCCATCATAGGTTAACACACTTCCCAGATATTTAAATTGTTGCACTTGCTTGATTTTGGTATCTCCAATTTGTAATTTGCATAACAACGATACTTTCTGTCTTCTTGCAATTGAAAATTAGTCCTTTCTTCTCGCTTTCTTTCACTACCTTCTGTATGAATTATCTTTCCGAGTCGCCTATCAACACTGTATCATCTGCATATCTTGTGTTGTTAAGATTGTGGCTGCCAATAATAAATCCTGGTAGGATATCTAATTCTCTCAGAATCGACTCAGTGTATCGGTTGAATAAATCCGGTGAGAAGACACATCATTGTCTCACAATCATTTTCCTTTCGCTCATCATTTATATTCAGCTTGATCCTTACTGAATACTAAAGAATTGAGCATAGTCCGACGAATACCGTCGACAGTTTTTCGATTGTTGTTTTCATTTTTTCATGTTCCAAACACTAACTTGTGTATGTAGTTTAATGAATTTACTATTAACATCTTGTTGTTATATCTTTTAAATCTGGCGATAGGTAGGTGACATTCGTTACAATTATTTGTATATTCTATCTTCCGGGATAAGTGTCCTCACCATCTTGAGTCTGAGACTTAGTGTCACCTGTTTCGAGACTAATGTCGGCATGAAAAAGATATGACGAAGTAGTAGATGACTTCATGGCCAGTTATCGGTGGTTTTGCCGAGAATCGTTGTCAAAAATAATTAGAAATATAATCGTGTTAAATACCAGAACACGTGTAAAATTGGGTAGACCAAAGCCTTCGAGAGCCATCGATGGTTGGGAATCTCTTCAGCCTTGGTTGGCGCTTGAGAGATGATGGTGACAAGTTAAAGGCAAAAAGCCTCAAGTCACGCGAGATGTCAAAGCAGAGATTAAATTCTTTTGACTTACCAACGCGTTGCAGGTTATTTAAAAGGCATATACATTTTTTAAAAGTCATAGATATTTTTAGATTTGAAGAATCTTTTTGGAGATAACAATGATTTTTACTGATAACAAGTCATACTAATTGGAGGTAGATTCATAACTTTCTCCAAGACTATTTACGCGTAAGTAAATATGTCGAACCCAACAGGAATTAGAACTCGGCTCTCCGATTTCCAGTTCGGAGCCGTTATTCATTATATCAGGCTTACAACACCTTGTATATCCATACGGTCATCCATCTACGTGTTGACCAGGTTCTACGTTGCTTAACTTTTGTGATCGTATGAGAACTGGTCTTTCAACGTGATATGGCCGTAATCCGCCTAAGCAGAAATAGTGCCCTCTTTTGTACAAATCTTGACTTAGCCAAATAAATTGTCAGCACTTTTAAAATGATTACGATGTGTATTGAAGCTAATCTGGCAAAGTTATCTCGGATTGAAACTCAGAAAAAAAGATCCCTTGCCTTTTTTTTCGCCTACTTACCCCTTTGGTGACAATTCGAATAAATCTCGAAGTCGTGCAATAAAAAATATACTACTACTATGATTATTTGTAGTAATATTAATAATAATAATAGTTGTTTCAAACTAAGAACGTTTTCAGTTAGACGTTTATTCAATTTTCTCTCATATATGTTTAAGTGAAATGCCCTTCCGAAATCCCCCAAATGCGTACAAGGCCATGTCATGCATTTACCCTTAATAGGTCATTTCAAGACAGGATTTTTCTATAATTCCCCTGATCCTAGAAATGAGGCCAGCAGTCGTGCTACTACTTTCCAACAACAACAAACCGGCTATCAATTGCGTCCAGAGGCAGATCGGGATAAAAGCCATATTTATTGCAAGTAAAAAGTACTTCTCAGCTCAACTAATTGTAGCGATGACCTGCGTAATATGCCTAATGCGTTCTTTAAAAGTAGCACCTAAAATAAAAGCCACCGATGACTAACGTATGTAATCGTGTAAAAGTCGATCTCATGTAGAGATTAATTTAATTTAATTTCCTCCTTGGATTTACCTTGAAAAGTGTTTTATGTCCATCAAAAGTGCGAGATACAAGTTTTAATTTCCTGTTCCATTATTATTATTATTAGTGGTGGTGGTAGTTGTAATTCAGTGAGCGTTCACCTTTGTAGGAATTGGTGGTTTACAATAAACATCAAGTGACAACGGAGCTCTTTGAGGGCTACAGCATTTGTTTCAGCTTTCTAGGTGTTTTCAATAAAGCAGTCATCTGTGTGGGACACAATGTCCCGTACGATTGAAGTACAGTTGCTTGCACAGTTCCCAGTAGATTACGTTTCCTACCCATTCATGTTTACACTTGTATTTTTTCTGAACTAACTTTGGAAGCACTTCTTAATTGCTGTTGTTCAAAAGTCCAGGCTGACCCGAGGTGTTAGCAACGGTTAGGGTCCCAGCTATGGGTAAATAGTGAGCTCCCAAGCAAAAATGTTTTGTCGAGCGCTTTCGGTTATCGTAAACCATCATGATGACTATGATTTGGTTTGAAATAGGTCCCTTATTATTTTAGTTTTATAGTTAATATTTTGGGTATTTAGATGATATTGTTGGATTAATTTATTATTAATAAGGACGGGGTTGGTGTTTATTATTTAGAGGATTAGTTATTACATATGTTTAAGATGTTTTTGTCGGTATTAAATGCTATTTTATTTATGCTGGGTTTTTGGTTTTTAATCGTCTAAATATCCAAAAATATCTATCAAACTAAAATAATAAAGAACCTATTTCAAATTAAAACATACAGCCATGATGAAGGCTGACGATAACCGAAAGCGCTCGACAAAACAGACTAGGCTCTTATTTCAACAAATTATAATATTAAAAAAAAAAATTGCAAGAAAGCAAGAAAAAAACCGGAAAAAAGATTATTAAACGGAAAAGTTCCGTAGTTTTTAACAACACGTGCCTTAATAACGACATGCTGCCAATACATATATATATATATATATATATATTAGAAAATATTTTTGAGGGTACAAAATACATTTACAGAAATAAAAGTGTGAAGCTTGATATTACTAGACATTTTTAAAAGCGAAGCAATCGGTTTCGCTCCCGTCCATCAGGCCTCCACGGCCTGATAATTTTTCCCCCTTTTCCTTCTCATTGCACATTATTTAGTGTTTTAATTTAAGTTGAATCTCCCGTGGAGGACTGATGAGCGGGAGCGAAACCGGTTGCTTCGCTTTTAAAAATGTCTAGTAATATCAAGCTTCACACTTTTATTTCTGATAAAAAACACATCTGTGTAAAAACATACCTTTATTCTGAAAGTATAGAATTATGTATAAATTATCTATAATAGAAAGCAAAAATAATTACGTACAAAATATTTAGATTTGGACATTAAATAACTCCTAGAGGTTGATATACCACCAAACAAAATCCATCAATCAAACAACCAACATGAAAGAACTCTTTCAGAAAATTAGTCCATGTAATATTTTACATTAAAGAAATCAAACTGTATTTCAAAATAAAACTTTAAAAAAAACTTCATTATAAAACACACTGCCTCTAATAATCATGTCCACACAAACATGTATATGCACAAAAGCTGAGTATCATCTACCATGTATTCAATTGTGGAAGCAGAATAACACATATTTTTATTATTTCAACGCTCCCAAGAAAATTAAATTTCAACATTAAACGACCAATAAGGAGTTGATATGCCGCTCAACATACAATTCAATTAATCAATCAATCTGAGCGAACTTGCCATATTCGCCGTTCCCGTGGCTCCCGGCCTCAAATTGACACATTCGCCGTCCCCGTGGCTCCCGGCCTCAAATTGACACATTCGCCGTCCCCGTGGCTCCCGGCCTCAAATTGACATTCGCCGTCCCCGTGGCTCCCGGCCTCAAATTGACACATTCGCCGATCCCGTGGCTCCCGGCCTCAAATTGACACATTCGCTGATCCCGTGGCTCCCGGCCTCAAATTGACACATTCGCCGATCCCGTGGCTCCCGGCCTCAAATTGACACATTCGCCGATCCCGTGGCTCCCTGTTATTCGGATTTCTGTGCACCGTACGTCTACTTTTCTTTATTATACACTTGGGGTTCTTTTTTTTTTTTTTTTTTCTCAAGACTATGGTTCGTCGACCCCAAATTATCTGTTCTAAAACCAAATTAAATTCTGAAATATACAGAATATCCATTATCAGCTTCTAGGTGTCGTGTCTCTTCAGGTCATCGGAAGTTGTGGAGAGCCATAATCGCCTACCTCGTGTAACTTTAAGCAGTTTATCTCCCTTTGCTAAGGCTCGCGCCTCGTTCCGCCATCCATCACACTTTTCTTTCTTTGTAACGAATTTTTTTCTTCCGTTGCTTAGCTTTTAGGATGTCCTCTTTCGATAGTTCAATGCCTTTTCAGATCTTGGTCTCCTATTTTCCATCCTCTGCTAAAACGCTGCCTAGATATTTGAATTTCTGCATCTGTTTCATGTTTATTTCTCCAATTTGTAACTTGCATCTAACGTGTTTTCTCTTATTGATAACTATACTTTATGTCTTCTTGCAATTGATAGTTAGTCCTTTCTTCTAACTTTCTTCTACTAGCCTGTCTAGGAGCTTCTCTAGTTTCCTTTCCGAGTCGGCCATCGACAGTGTCATCTGCGCATCTTATATTGTTAAGGATTAGGCCCGCCGATGATAAATTCTGATAGGTGTCTCCAGTTCCCTTGGGCTGACGTCGTTGTAAATCTAGAGAGAAGAGGCATCCTTGTCTCACGTCCCTTTCTATTTTCAATTTATTTTCTATCCGTCTGCAGCCGGTTTGTTCCCAGTATAAGTTCGGGATTATTCTAACATCTTTTCCAAATAAATTTAGTTTTCCCAGTATTTAAAACAGATCTTTATGTTGTACCTTTTCAAATACCTTTGCCTAATCCATAAAACATAAGTGCAATTGCATACTTTCTGGATATAGCGCAATTGAGCAGTCGGGCTGAAATTGTACAATTTAATAAACCCAAATTGTATGTTATGTCTACTTGCAATCACCGTGGAATTGTGAGGTTAGCACCAGATTTGCTAGGCAAATCTCTCAAAGTTATTATTTTTCTGCCAATCCACGGTTCTTTTTCACTTCCCAAAATATGTTGAAATGCATTCGTAATGATCTTCTCTCACTACATCATAGAAGTTGATTATGATTTTAAATGTCTGTCAGGCGCTGAATATATTGACAGAACTAATCAGAGGATTGGAGTCGGGAATTGATCAACACGTACCAATTAAAATCAGTCAAAACTAGTATTTACAATTGCAGAACATGAAATAAAAAATCTGATTTGTGCCTCGTCTTTTATAAAAAGATTTTTTTTCACAGTATCCAGCAGAGTATATTCGGATTACAATTTGAAAGAGCTTAAGTCTAAACAGCCTTCCTTCTTTAAGCAGAAGGAATGGTTGCTGCTTATAAATGTAATCTATGATTTATACTATTGAGTTTTGAATAGTATATTTTTTATTCCACCCACTCTTTTAGTCATTTTGTTTTATCCTCCATTAAGATCAGGAGAGTGAGGAGAAATAACCAGTTACGCACACTTTGGCTTTTCGAATCATTACTTTACGGTGAGTAATTATTATTATTATAATCTTTTTGGCTTATCCTTGCTCTTCCGCTTGATTTATTTTAATATATGCCTGTAAAATCTTTAAAGCCATGATAAAGAGTAATCATTTTTTTAATAGAATTTACCCCAAACAAGGCAGTAAAGCCAGTAAGACATAAGGAGTTACCGAGTGTGAAAGAATTATAAAAAAAAAAAAAAAAAAAAACATTATGAAGGAGCGAGAACAATAGAAGAGTAGTCAGGGAAACAGTAGATATCGATTGACTTTGCATTTAAACTATTAAATAATAAATAAATGATAGCGCGTCTTCCTCCTCAAATGTTATTCCAGGAAATGCAAATGGTTATGAGATTTACCCACGTTCAAGTGTTTTATTATTGAAACTTAAAAGGTGGAATAGAAAGGGCGGTGAAAGCAAAGACAAATCTGGTGATATGAAGGCGAAATTTGAACCTTTTCAACATCTGGAAAAATAGTTGACACAAAGTGGAGAATAGCCGGAATGTCCACCGGCTCTGAATAAAAACGTTGTACAAGGTAACCAAACAAATTCTGTCCGTTTTTTGATTAGTCATTGAATGACGTTGAAATATATACGAAATGCGTGTAGCAATTGTTTTCAAATTCGGACAGCCGGAAGTAGGAACATCAGACATTATAAAAAAAACACGCGCACCGTGCCCGGCCATCAGTTATAAGCCAGACAGCTGTGAAAAGGATGGAAGTGTCTACAGATTTCGTTCGGGGCCTTTTGCTTTACGACTTCAAAGTGGGCTTATTGACAGCTGCATCAAGTCGCCGCATATGTCAAGCGTTTGGGGATAGTGCTGTGGATGAACGTACTGCAAGGTGTTGGTTTCGAAAATTCAAGTCAGGAGATTTGTCTCTCCATGATGAGCCTCGCAGTGGACGACCACAGGTCTTGCATGACGGAGTCCTGAAGGCGGCCATTGAAGAGGACAGTAGTCTAGCGTGTGGTGAACTTGGAAGACAGTTCAACGTTTCCGATGAAACAGACTTCACCTGCACCGCCTAGGTAAGACGTACAAACTGAGAAAGTGGGTTTCGCAAACGCTGTTGGAGGTCCACAAGGGACAACTAGTGGCAGCCTGCGTATCGCTGCTTTCTCGCCATCGTACCGCATCCTTATTCAATCGAGTGCTTACCAGTGATGAAAAGTGGGTTCTGTACGAAACTCCCAAGCGTTCCAGACATTGGTTGTCTCCTCAGGATGCTGTCCCTCACACCGCAAGACCACCTATGCACCCACGCAAGATTATGCTTTGTGTCTGGTGGACAGGTCGTCAAGTGGTTAAATATGAACTGCTACCAACGGGCCAAACGGTCACTGGAGACCTATATTCGCAGCAATTGAAACGTGTACAACAGGCATTGCGCCAGAAGGAGACAGCACTGGTGAATCGCAAAGGTGTGCTTTTCCTCCATGACAACGCCAGGCCGCATGTCGCGCGAGTGGTCAGGGATACCATACAGCAACTTGGGTGGGAGACTTTGTGCCATCCACCTTATTCACCTGACCTTGCGCCATCAGATTACCATCTCTTCCACTCCCTGGATAATCATCTTCGTGGGAAATCCTTCACCAATGAAGCAGACTTGCGCAAAGCCCTCACGGACTTCTTTGCGTCAAAACCTCCCGAGTTCTACCGCAAGGGCATTGAACAGCTGGAGACACGTTGGCAGAAGGTACTGGAGGCCGATGGCGATTACTTCGAAGACTAAATATAAGTTACACATACTGTTTTCTTTTTTACCTTTAAAAACGGACAGAACTTTTTGGGTTACCTTGTATTTTCATGACGTGCGTGGATTTTGAAAGTAGCGGAAAATAAAGGAATAGACATCTTTTCTTTTTTTTCTTTTTTACTGCGTTCACTATTGTTTATTTTTAATAAACAATCAGGAAGATTTATAACAAAACTTATTTGATGAATTTCAGGAAAAAATCCAGGCGAAATTAGTAAACAGACCGCCTCTGAATTTATTAAAAAAATGGGTTTAGTTTAGATCGTTTACTGAAAATCGACATTCAACATTATTATGACTATTGTTATTGTTGTTATCACAATGTTTATTTATAAAAATAAATATCACTTTCCTCTATAGTGCCTAGACATTACGAATTTAAACGCAGTACTAGATTGTCGGCAAGGTCTCATCTATTTACAGTTGAAATGACGAAATGTAACCATAAGTTCTATGCTAACAGTGTCTTTTATCGCACTTCTCACTTGTGGAATCCTCTTCCGGCTTCTTGCTTCCCAGTCAACTGATCTTCAAAAATTTAAATTCAATGACAATCGTTATCTTGTGTCTTCTTAATTCCTGTTCTTTTATTGTCCTCTCACCTTCATAGTTTTTCGTTTTCTCATATTCTCTAACATTCTGTAATCCCATTGCGTTTTAGCGGCTTTATTGCCTTGCTTGGGTTGGAATTATTTTTTTAAAAATACTGCATTTATGTAAGAGTAAGTGGTTATAGTGTTGAATTATAGATTTGATAAACTACATGCAAGTTAGACACATTCGTGCTTTGATGAAAATTCCCCCCACCCTGGGCGTCACAGAAAATCTGGATGCTCTGATCATTGGTCACTTATTAAGACCCACTGACTCACATCTTATTCTAAACCAGCTCCTCGCCAAAAGCTATAAATATGTCCACTTTTTAAAGTCAAGCGACTTCTTTATTAGATTGCGTCTTACTCTGCTTAAAAGATTTCCCCCCCCACCGAATAAGAAAAATAAGCTCGACCTACAGTTCAACAATCTTTACAGCTTCTTTTTTTTTTAAATAAAAAAAATAAAAAAAAGAGAGAGAGAGAGAGAGAGAGAGAGAGAGAACTCTCTTTCTTGGCGTTGGTTCTGTTTTATAAACTGTATTTTCAATTTTGTCTTTTCCCCCTTTTATCTCTGTTCGCGGTTACTCAGTAGAGCTAAGTAATGTTTGTCTCTTTACTATTTCACACAACCTCTGCCCGGTTAACCACTTACACTTTTACATTTACGTACATTACTCGAGGTTTCCTCTGCTTTCCTTGCCATCATCATGCCCTGTGAATGTCATATTTTCCAAGTCTTCTTTCCTCATTATGTATTCCAGAAATTTTAATTGCTTTTTTCTTATCCTAAGCAAAAGTATCCATGGTATTTTTTAAATTATTTCACCTCAAGCTATTAAAATGTAAGAATGATAAGACGACATTGCCAAAATGCCATGACAGCTACGCTTCTTAAGAGCCCAGAAGAAAGGAACCGGAAACCCGATACTAAACAGAAAATAAGGAATAAACCTTTACTCCGGTTCAAAAGATGGAGTATTCTCAGCATCCTTCAAGACAACCACATTTGTTGGCTTCAGTCTACTCTTCACCTGGGAGGAAATTGTCCAGCATTCACTGGGAGTATTGAGATTACACAGCCTTTTTAGTCCACTTTTCTTTGTTTCTAACAATTTCTACTAGTTCTGCATACTTTGCTTAGCTTTTGAAAGGCATCTTTACTCTTTCAATGCGTATTCGGATTTCGGTGTTCATTTCCTTCTTCTTTGTCCTTGGCTTTTCGCCACGTCCACATCCTCATCTTTTACCCTTAGCTTCTTCCTTTAATCCAAATACGAGTGTAGATACGATTAAATTATTTCTTTACATTTTTTTTTCTTTTTTTTGGAATCCAGACGTTCCTTCTTATAAGTTCAAACATTTGCACCGGCATGACTAATCCAGTTGGCACTTGTATTTGGTTTTAAAAAAAGTCGCCTTTCAGGACTTCATCTTCGTTTCTTTTCTTTTATATATATATATATATATATATATATATATATGACTTTTTATACATCTCCCACGTAAGATATTAGCGAGATGAAGATACCATTGCCACTAATATCTTACCATTATGTTGGAGGTATTTATGAGAAATCTCTTGGACAACATCGCTGATGTGGAGAAGGTTAGACATGCTGCATGGGCAACTGACAATATCTCATTAAAAAAAAAAACTGTCCAGGTCTCTCCACTGAAAAAGCCATAACTCTTCGGTCGCAGATTCATGGTTTCTCGATACTGACGGATGCCATAATAATATATGGAACGTATTTCGGTCACATCCTTTAGATTTTCCCTTTTTCTAATCTCCCCTTCCCTTTATTTACGCTTATATCTTCGTTCAGCTTATAAAAATTTAAGCATCTTGAGTACTAATTCCTCATTAAGAATTAAACAACCCGTATAAGCGTTAGAATCTTAAGTTATTGATTTTTAAAAAATTCGTATATCGAAATACGGCAGACATCGGAAGAAAGCCGGTGTGTGTGGTGGTGGGGGTAAATTGCCAAAATGTTGTTAGTATAGCAACTAAGATGAGAATACTGGTCATAATAGAGAGATATAATAATGATAATTTCTGATCTGAAAAATTTCAAGTCTTCCGACCGTTGTATAATACATACGTTCGCGCTACAATAATCAAATCTCAATCTGGTAAAAGTTCGTCTCTTGCTTAAAGCGAAGCTCACGATAAAACGGGTCCGTTTCTTCGCTAGTTAATACTGTTGCCGCTTTAACAACGGTCACTTGGAATAAAACATCGTTGATTTATTCCTATTTTACCGCCCTTCAGATCTATAATAATATCTTATCGTTGACCGCCATTTTGTACATTAGCGTCATTTTATGATGTGAAGGAATTTGTTATCTGATTTCGTTGAACTCTTCCATCTGGTTTTTCTTTTGCGAAGAAGCTCATGTCAATTCTTTTGGCATTCAATACACATTAGCTAAACCATGTTTTATGAGAAAAGAAAAAAAAAAACGACACTGACTTCTAACGACTTTGCCATATGTTTCTTTGTAGCCGAGACAAGTTTGGCACCT
The DNA here is from genome assembly GCA_903632075.3 of Acanthosepion pharaonis. NCBI lineage: Eukaryota > Metazoa > Mollusca > Cephalopoda > Sepiida > Sepiidae > Acanthosepion > Acanthosepion pharaonis. Next base: position 1,187,078 of record CAHIKZ030005383.1, on the reverse strand, counting down.
GTCCAGTACTTGCCTTTCAAGGTTGCCACGCCCAAATTAAGAAACCTTTCGATGTTCCAAATATTAATGTCCGAACAAAGTGACAAAATGAATAAAGCATTGCCTTGATATAGTCCTTCAGAAGACGAAACGCATCAACTAAAAGAAGTTTTATTCATATTGTCCTTTTACAGATATATTCTATATGAACGTTTTACATGCATACACACACATATACATGATAATATGAATAAAGACAAAAGGAAAACTTATCTTAGCCAACGCGTTTCGTCTTCTGATGGTCTTTATCAAGGCAATGCTTTATATATATATATATATATATATATACTAGCAGTATAACCCGTCTTCGACCGGATGTTTCATTACTGGGAATTTTAGCCGTTCAATTGGGGGATAACAATTTGAATAGGGGAGTGGCCCTGAAAAGGGCCGCTTTTGCATTCTCAATCTTGTTTCAGACTCACGCGCAGCAGCAGTTGAAGAGGTGTTTCTCCTCAGCCGTTCTTTGATCCCCATTTTCAGCCTCGCGCGCAGAAGCGTTCAGGTATGCTCTTCTGGAAAGCCGATGGCTATGTTGATCTTCAGACTCAGTGGCTCTGATTGAAGCATTCCGAGGGCCATTTTGAGACAGGCGAACTGAACGTTCTAAAGACGATTCGTTATCACTTATTAGCATGGCGGACCTGACGGCAATTACACCCACACAGCATTGGAAGGTTATGTGTGAAAAAGTAATATTAGGAAATGTATTAGGCAAATGCAACTAAGAAAACATGAACAAACAAAACTTGGTAAATGGGAACATAGAGTTGCAGAATGAATGGGTTTACTCGCATGCAGGCAGAATGCTGCCTAAACGTTGAGGTAACAGCTCACATCACTGATGTCTTGCATCTGTAAAACTGATTTTAGGTTCGCCACTATTGAGTGGTTGGTTTCACAGAAAGAAATGACCAAAATAGGATATCCCTGACAAAAGTTATCTTATCATCATCACCCCCCCACTCCAAAAAATGTTATTTTCATGCTTGTTGCCTCCTACAGCTAAGCATTGAACATCCCTGCAAATGTTACATGACTGTCTCTTCATTGCGCATCTTTTGCGTTAGATTTCAATTCTCTAAATTGGTTGTACGCTGTTTTTTTTTTTTTTTTTTGCAGGCATTAAATTTTGCCTTTGATTTTTACGCAAAGTTTTAAAAAAATCAGTTTTACCGATTGTTCACCTTCAAGATTGTAATTATTTCCCGCCAATTTAGACTCAAAACCGACAATGAAGGATTATGCATCAAACAAAAAAATTCATAGAAATCAGATGAAAACTGTGGAAACGCATAAACAATATCCGATCACACACACAAACACATTTTGAGAATTATAGAGATATAGATACAAACTCATTTTTCTCAACAGAAGTACAACTCAGTTTCATGCAAATGGCAATCGTCAGGTGCTAATTGAATATATAAGAAAAAACCAAAACCGTTCGTGGAACCAACGAACAACTTGCAAAAAAGCCCAAATAACCTTTCACAAAAGAAAATCTCGAACAAAGTCAGCAATAAGAAAAAAAAAGATCTAAAAGGCAAACACGTATCTACTAAGTAAAGTGCCTAATGCTTATATAGAGCAAAAACGCTTGACAACATTAATTCCTATGAAAGGATGGCCCTAGTCGTAATCAGAGTTTTACGCCCACGTGATCTTTAGACGACTTGAATGCAAATGAAAGGGTCGACCACGGGAAATAAATAAAACAAAATTTTTATTAAAAAATAAAAACCGTGGATATCCACACTCTCACAGGGAAGAAGAAAATAAGCATATATATATATATATATATATATATATATATATATATATATATATATATATATATATATATATATATATATATATGTGTGTGTGTGTGTGTGTGTGTGTGTGTGTGTTATGAGATTTAAGGTATGCGATATTTAGGGGTAAAAGTGAGATATAGCCTGAACATTGCGTTCAAGCATGTAACAGACTGTCGCCGCTTGGGGTCAACCTCACTGAGTGGTTAGTCATTCTCAAATGCACTTGTGAGCACCTAATATGTATTACACTGTGCACCTGAATAGGCGATGCTAGTTTGACTTAGAAAGTTTTAGTTTTGAGTAACACAAGCAGCGACCACTATAAACGAAGCATTAGTTAGGCTGGGTAAACATCAGCATTTGGTTGAGGATGTTTCTTGTAGTGAATGCCTTGTCCATTCAGTAGTTGGGCGGTCATGGCTCTCCACGACTTCATGTTCTTTGTTACTTTAAGCAAAGGTTGACTCTTTGTTACCGCTCTGCTATTGATTCACACAGACTAATTAAACAAGTCATTTGCTGTTTCCCATCGTAGCTTCTTTCTTCAAAATATGTCATTTGACTATCCCTCTTTCCTCATAATGTGTTCCAGAAATTTCAACAATCTCTTTCTTATTTTAGAAAATCTCTTCTAGTTACCATTTCTTTTTTAAAATCCCACGTTCTGCCTATGGTATTCTCTATTGGACTATATCTCTATCGCTTCTAGTTTCTTAATCATCTGTCATCATTGCTAGAGGAATAGATATGGCATAGCAGTTCAGCACTCTTTTATTTGCATCTAACGAAATTTTCTCATGTAATAATATGTTGCTTAGTTTCTGGAAGGTAACTTACTGTTTCAATATGCCTCCTGCTATACATCTTGAGATTATTGACAAAATCCAAAGAAGAGTCTGTAATATAATAGATCCTGAGCTGGCATCTCGACTTCAGTCATTTTGATGTAGATTCCCTCGGTCTTTTCTCCAAATATTTTCATGGCAAATTCTCTGAAAAGCTTTTTTTCCCTGGTGCTCCGACAACGTGAATTTAAGACTGCTACTAGATTGGCATTTAGGTCCCATCCGTTTATTGTTGAAATAGCTGAATACAACCGCCATTTCTACTCAGTTTCTTTTCTCGCACTTCCCACCTGTAGAACTCCCTTCCGTTTTTCCCTGATAAATACAATCTTCAAAGAAGATTTAAATTCGACACCAATTCCCATCTTCTATCTTCATGAAGAATCACGTTCATCTTCTGCCCTTTCTTCAACCCCCCCCTATACCCAGTCTTCGCTTTTAATTTCATTCCCTGTAACCCCCTGCGTACTAGTGGCATTCTCGCCTTGCTTGTGGTGAAATAATTTTTTAAAATGCTTTAAGATCTTTATGTCACATTTTTCATCGTCTGTTACTAATCAGTTAAATTTCTGTACCTGTGCGATTTCGATGTCTCCCAACATGAAGCTCTAATCTTTGAATGTCTCTGTTGTTGACGTAAAGCAAGTGTTGCAGTCTTTCGTTTTAATCGTCATCTGGAGTTTGAAATTTCGTTTTTTGTTATGAATAAAATTATAAAGATGGCGGAATCCTACGCATATCATAATCTTCGCCATTTCGTAATTAACAATAACAAAATTATATAATTACCTAATCGATATCTGCAACGAGTCATAAACAAATAGGATTTCAATTTGATCGCTAATAGCCAGAGCGAGATTCATTTTCCTTTACGAAGGACGCATTTCATCAACTGACACGAAGACAAAAAAAAATTATATATAAAGTTACTTTCTGAGAATGCCATAAACTGAACATGTGAGCAACGACGAAGTTTCAGAGAAAATGGAAACAAAAAGGATAAGTGTGCTGAGAATCAGAAAGAGAATTTAAATTTCTAGTGTACATAATGAGGAAACAGGGATTGGAAAATTTAACACCCACATGACATAATGAAGACGTGGGGGGAGCAAAGGAAAGCAGCGAATAACCTCCCTAGAGAATTTGCGTAAATCGTTGATTAGGGATTAGGAGAGAAAGCAAATAGACAAAAATTACTAAGAGCTCCAAAGGATAGAAAGTCGTGGATAACTACGATCGCCCATCATCACCGCTGATCAGACCCTGAACTTGTCAGTGACAACGAACGGATGTCCCTCTCGAGGAAGCAATTGGGCCTCAAACTCAAACCCGACCTCAAGTTGATTTCTTATATATGATTAATCGCTAAAGATGCTGGTAAAATTATCGGCTCCCTGTACGGCTCCAGTAAGTATCTAATTCCTCATGCTACCCTCTAACTTTATAGGATCCAGATCAGGCCAGAAATGGGGTACTGTTGTCATATTTGGACGGGAGCTGCCCAGTCCTCACTTTCCAATCTTGATAAAGTTTAAGAGTGTTTCCGAGTCTTTTTGTTGGAGAAGAATTATTTTTCAAACCCTCAAATCAATCAATGAATCAATCTCTCTCTCTCTCTCTCACACACAGGAGGAGGAGGAATGTGACGAGTCTCTCACTGCTGTTTCTGCTTCTATGGAAAGTGCTCGGACGAACTACATTCCGGGGTTTTACCAGGTCTAACATTCACGGCCAAGACATACCATACCATTTAATATACTAGCAAATCACTTACACTCCCTTTGTATTCCATTAATTCATGGAAAGTTCCACTCGTACAGTTTCTTCCCGTGGAGCAGACCCCCAAGAGGATGTTTCCCCGATCACTACAATCTTGACCTGCTCAAGTCTAAAGTTAACCGTTATCTTCCCCTTTGATCCATATAAACTACCCATTAACGTAACTCTCTACCTCGAGTGGCTCCCGGGCCTTGTACAAGGTGAACTTTACTGTAAAAAAAGCCTGAAAGGACATCACACAGAAGGTTCAAATAGAAATTAACTCGTGTACACATGCAGATAGATAGATAGATAGATAGATAGAAACTGCTAAGCAAAATTTCGGAAAAGCTTCTTTGTCAAGTTAACCTTCTTTTTTCGTGTCTCGTTGGTCATTTTGTACATCTATTGAAATTGCTCCATAAAACAATTCTTTTTCAACTTCAACTTCAGTTTATTTTTCGTTGAGAAAAGACATAGAAGTGTCCAAAAGTTGCGATTTTAAACATTTTTCTCGTCGTGCTTTTAATGTGTCTGATGATTTAGCTGGGTTCTCTACTTAAACCGACGTTGTTTCTTATGTTCATCAAAGACCTTTCCGATGAGATTAGCCGCCAACTAGGTATTTGTGCTAATGACAAGTATTTCCTTTCGTCTTAATAGAAAATCCGATCGACCCGACATAGTAAAACTGGCAACTGACCTCGAAAATGACCTCCAATCAGTTGTTAACTGAGACAAGAAATGGTTTGTGAATTTTAACGTCTCCAAAACAAAACTGCTTTAGAGAACCCTTCTTGTCCTCCATCAACATGGCTGATGCTAACCCCCAGGAGAGTAAGTAATTACATTTTCTTGGTCTCAAGTTTTCTACTGACATGAAATGAAGCTATACATAGAATCCAACAGCTAAGTCTGTTACTGGGAATGTTACTTTACTGTGTCATGGCAGACAATTTTTCTCACCAGAATCCATCTTGCATATTTATAAGTCAGCCATTTGGCCATGCAATGAATATTGCTATCACATCTGGCCTGGTACTGCTGCTATAGATCACATGATTCGCGACAAAATCCAAAAGAAGGGTCTATACTGATATCGGACCTGACATTTCGACTTCAATCACTTTCTCATGATTTGCCTCTGTCTTTTCTATAAATATTTTCATGGCAGTTGTTCTAATGAGCTCTTCCCAACTGCATGAATTTAAGCGTACTACTAGATTGGCAATTAGGCCTCATCGTTTTACTGTTGAAATAACTAGCTGTAAGTGGAAGTTCTATTCTAATGGTTTCTTCTTGCGCACTTCTCATTTTGGAACCCTCTTTCGGTTTTTTGATTCAAAAAAGTTACGTCAATCGCTAACTTTTATCTTCTTGACCCTGGTCTGTTATTATCCTTTCTCATCACTGAAGTTGTCTCATTCTCTTTCACTCCTAGTAAGCCCTTGCATCTTAGGGGCATTATTGTATTGCTTGGGGTGAATTGATTAAAAAATATTTTTCGGATTTTTATTTCATCTGTTACTATATGTACATTTTGTAAGAAACAAACGTAAATTTTCATTCTCTCTCTCTCTCTCTCTGATTGACCTAAGGGTGAGCATCGTTGAATTGATGAACGGAGTTTAAATTCCAGTTGAGGTTATTTGTTCACACTTTGCTCTAATATTCTCGCCGGGTTGGGCATGTCTTTTCTGGTACCAGATAATCCAATAGTACCTGGAGAGGAACCGACAAGTAATTTCTATTATTCTGAAAATGCCATCAAAAACGTAGAATGGTTCCTCGACTAGCTACACAGTCACGTGACACACACAGTTGACACTCCCTGCAATTTCGACTCATTTTCGCCACACATTGTATATTCCTTAGCTCGAAATGTTATTCTTGTGGTCCCAGGCTTTTGAGAAGATGGCCTGCATTTTTGTTTTTTTAACATTGGAAATTACGTATATCATCATGCGCATTAGAGAAGACAGTGAAGAAAAAGTTGCTTCCATTTGTAAAGGAACAACCGTTGGAGCCGGTCTGCTTTAAAGCGTTCGCTCTCAGAAAACGATTTGAGTAAGAAGAAATAATCTTGGATTTAAAATAAAAGTCACCAATTCCTTTACTCACATTATTATATATATATATATATATATATATATATATATATATATATATATATATATATATATATATTACAATGAATCATTCATACAAAAAGTAGATTAGTAAAGTTAATGATATAAAATGTACAGTTGAAAGTACTTTCATATTAAAAAAGACCTTATGCAGCTTATAATTATTAAAAACAAGGATCATAACATTCATCGAGTGATTTGTAGATTAATGCAACTTTAAAATTTTGTTTGCGAAAGGATTTCGGCATTTTATATCATTAAATTTACTAGTCTACTTTTTGTATGAATGATTCATTATAATATAAATTGAACTGCATCACATATTTTATATATATATATATATAAAACAATGTTGGCGTGACAACAAGGAACTTTCTAATAAACCTAAAACTCTGTGTGTGTGTGTGTGTGTGTGTGTGTGTGTGTGTGTGTGTGTGATTAATATGCGTACGTATAGGATGTCGTGATCATTTTTCTTTTTCGTTTTTTTTTTCACCTTTACACTAACTCTAGCTTTTTCTTTTCTTTTTTCACCTTTCTCTTTTCTTTTGATAGTTACCGTTGTTTTTTTATCGCGTAGGAACAACTCTAGACATGTCAAAGAGTTTTATTTTTGGAGCGTTGTAGGTTTTTTTTTTTGCTATGGAAATGCTTATATATATATGCACACAAATACACACATCTTCAATGGGCTCTTATTTCGATTTTTTTTTTATTTGGTTTGGCGGTATCATAAGTATTAGTTGTAGGAGGTTACATTTATAATTAAATTTATATCATTGTTTGAATTTATGTGCATATATCTGTATTTATACGCTTATGTATTTATACATCTATGCACGCGCTTGTGTTTTTAACTATTGTAATCACTAAACCTGACGCGATCGAATTTTTAATGTTTTCATAAAATTAGTTATGGGGGTTAATAAATTTAAAAATATATATTTTTGCCATGACTAAGAAAAGAAAACATATTTATAATAATTTCGATCATCTGTGAATAGTTCCTGAAAGTTTCATTAACATCCGACAATTATTTTTGTTTTTGCAAGATTTTCCAAATTAATGTGTCATACAAAAAAAAAAAAAAAAAAAACTACTAAAAATTGTATATGTTATTTTACTATTTCCGTTGATACAAAGAGAAAGAAGGTTTTTTTTAATCAAAATTTAGAATGTTCTAAAAAGAAGGAAAAATTTTTTAAAATAATTAAAAAAAACTTTGATCTTTCCTCTTAATAATAAACATTTAAACAATAAAATTTTGTTTTCGTCAAGTTTGGCGTCTTTTTCATCATGCTATGCTCTTTTTCAGCGATCTCATGGAGGTACCTATTGAGTTGTTATTTTGTTTTCTGTGTGTTTTTTATGTTCAGTTGTTTAGGTTCAATCTAAGAAATTTACTATTTTTTGAATGGATTTTATAACTGTTGTAAATCCTAGGGTTTTGAAGATTTTTGTGATATATATATATATATATATATATATATATATATATATATATATATATATATATGTGTGTGTGTGTGTGTGTGTGTGAGGTCATTTTATAGACCAATAAATATGTGGAACCACTGGAATAAATTTCGACGCCATATTTTGTTTCCTACGCGCTTTCTGATTAAAGTTTTCTCTTAAAAAAAAAAAAAAAAAATGCCGATACATTATACATGGTACTTTTTAATCTATCTCTGATGGGTGTTTTGTGACATTCACTGTTTTTTTATCACAACATTTATTGACAGGTAATATACAAATTCTACAAACATAAACATCATTTTTTTTTAATCATTATTTTGTCCCTAACTTCTGCTTCTTCATTTCTTTCTGGTCTGGGGTTTGTTTACTTTTTTTCCACCAATTTTTGTTTTGCTTTTTTTTTTTTTTTTTAATTCGAAGTTTTCGTTAAGATTTTCTTCAATTTTCTTTATCCAAGTGAAATTTCTACAATAAACGTCATTCAGTAGGATTTCTCTTTTTTTCTTTTTTTCCTCCCTTCCTTTCATTCATTTTTGGTTTTAGTTTCCTTTTCTTTCTAGTTTTATTCTCGTCGATTATTTGCTAATATATTGAATTCGAACCTCACTGGGAGATCTATTTCGAGGATTTTGTACTAAGTTTTGTTAAGCTTCGTCATTATCGATAAAAGATTCCCGCTTTTCTTTTCTACCTCTTTCCAAGCGCCTTCTCTCCATATCAGTTTTTACTTCCCTCGTTCATTCGTCTTACGTTTTCTTTATCTTCTGTCACTATATTTCACTTCGCCACTATATTTTCCATCTCCATGCACTTTTCATTGAAGAGTATCAGAGTAGCTATTATATATTAATATTCAATATGGATCGATAAATATCAAAACGAAAAACTCATTGTTTAGGGGGAAACTGATTGGAAAAGGCTTGTTCCCAAGCTTCTTGAAAACTCTTTGTCCGCCATTGTCGCCCGATGCGGTTTTCCTCGGCAAATCACAGAGAACACAAGATTAATGGATACTACACGAGATAAGAAACTTACGTAGCATTTCGTTGTCATTCTAATGCATTAGCGAAATGTCTCTTAGAAGTTTGCAAGAGAACTAGGCGGGTTGATAATGTCGGAGGTCTGAGTTGCTTGCAGGAAGAGGAAGAATAAGTGGTCACTGTGGTAAGAGAAGTTACAGTATAAATGTCAAGCAATTGTGGTCACGTAAGCGGCGGTGGTGACAGTAAGAAAGGTGGTGATGGCGCTGTTCGAAAATGATGATATTCACGCAGGTGTAAAATAGTCTAATGCATGAAAGAACAGCTAGCAGTTATGATACCAGTCTGATACAAAGAAAAGGCATGGACCTAAAATTCCCTGCATACTCTTCCCTACTTCACCTTTAACGAGTTTCTCAAATCGCGTTAAAGGGTACAATATAATAATAATAATATCGTGGTATTGACAACTTTCATGATATGGTCGACGCCTAAGGACTGTCGTAGTATTGATTATTGTTATTTTACATATTAATACTTTATCGACTTATTCAGATTTGGACGGGATGAATAATTCGTTTATACTTTTCTCCTCTTTCGCCCTTCTTCTATGTATGAAGTCCCTTCAGGATCTACGAAGTTCATGAGTCTCCAAAACTTCCTTTCTCTTGTTGTTCTTGTCATCCATTAATATAAAATTAGTTTCGTAGGTTACTCGCTGTTTGCCATTTCTTTTCTTAATATGTCTTGTGAGTATTAAAATTTCCAAGTTCTCTTGCCTCATAATGTGTGTCTTAATAATTTCTAGGATCTTTGATTCGAACTACAAGATTTTTATAGGCTCTTGACCAATACTTGGGGCTGTTTAATTTTACACAAGAATTGGTATTCAAATTGCTTAAATGGTTACTGAAATTTTTATACTTGTGTTGAATGAATATGAAAGAATGTTATTTCAATGGAATTAAAGTAGTAGATTTTTAAAATCATTTCACCCGACGCAAAGCAGTAAAGCCAGTAAAAGATACAAGAGGTTACTGAATGTGAAGGAAAAAGAAAGAAAGAAAGAAAAATTATTAAGGAGAGGGAACAATAGAAGAGTAATCAAAGACACACGAGATAACGATTGACATTGCATTTAAATTTTTGTAGAACAAAGTTGGCTGGAAAGCATAGAACCAAGAGAATGTTCCACAAGTGAAAAAAGAAATTGTTAGCATAAAAATTACGGTTACATCTAGGCAGTTCAACTGGAAATTGATAAGTCCTCACCAATCTCGTACTGCGCTGAGATTCATACAGTCTAGCGAAGAGCTCACCCAAACAATTACCATGAGATTATTTATAGAAAAGGCAAAGGGAAGTTACATTATGGTGGTGGGAAATTGACTGAAGTCGAGATGCCAGATCAGGACCAATAATTTTGCTGATTCTTCTTTGGATTTTATCAAGAATCTATAAATATACCGCAGGAGCACTGGACCATATTTGGCAGCAATATTAAAAGCATGGACGAATGATAGACATATGTTAGCTCGATTCAGTAGAGGAAAATGGTCTAGCACGACACAGGGAACCTACTTTCTTAGCAGCCGACCTAGAAATGGATTCAATGTAATCTTACCACTTCGGGTCTACTGAGAATAATGATGGGAGGCAGGAAAGTGTCTTTCACGTGATTGATAGAGAAAAGTTTCGTTTTGCAGGCGTTAAAATTAACAAGCCATTCCTTGCCCCAGTTAAGAACCAACTGTAAGTCATTATTGAGATCAGCTGCCAATTTGACCTTATCGAACTGATCAGACTTACTATCGAACTGATCAGACTTACTATCGAGGCAGGATTAAATGGTTGTGTGTCATCAGCATCGATTTTAAGTTGAGAAGTGATGTCATCAGGAAGAAAATTAAGAACAAAGAAGGTCCAAGGACAGCTGCATTAATACAAAAACGTTTAGAGGAGAGGCCGTTCAGGACAATTTCCATTTCGTGGTTTAATTAGAAAGACTGCATCAGTTCAAAAATACGTCCGGAAATACCATAGCCTTTCAACTTATGAATGAATGCCAAACCCTGTCAAACACTTTCGAGATGTACCCAGAGTAGGTTAACCTACATTAACCTCATCTGTCTCTAGTGCTTAATTTTTAGGGAGTGGGGGTGGTAATGAGGTGGGAGTCCTCGTTTTTATTAGTAATTCTGTTTTATTGTTTAATATTCTAAACTCAGCAACGACTCTCTTTGATAAAGTTTGATCGAATTAAAAAAGTTTCTCTCAAATGATTAAAAAGATCAGTCTCGTTTTGGGAACATTAAAATTAACAAGCCCCAGTTATCAACAGACTGTAGGTCATTTTTGAGATCAGCTGCCAATTTGACTTTATCGAACTGACCAGACTTACTGTTGAGACAGGAATAAATGGTTGTGTCATTGGCATCGAATATCAAGTTGAATACTGAAAATTCTTGAATACAGTATAAAATAACGTAACTAGTGAATTTTTTTATTTAAGTTTATGGTTTGTTTCTTTAAATTGCTAAGGAAACTGGAAGCAAAAAAAAAAAAAAAAAGACTTAGAATTGATTTAAAACAAAAAAAAAACTAGATGTCATTGGAAACCAGGTAGGTATTTACCCGTCTCCCCACGATGACGTGATGTGATACAAGTTTAATGTGGGGCATCCTAGTACGTCCACCCAGGCCATGACCAAACATCGCCCCGTCAGTTGCGCTGGCATCGTTATGACTACCGATCCACCCTCGCTAATGCAATGGGAGGGGAGGTACTGCCACAGGCAGCAGTTTCCCGGGAGCGGGTACCTCTCAGAATTTTTTTTTTTCCAGCTGTGCTCTCTCCGCGGAAACCATTGTAACATGACGTCATCTTCTATGGCTTCCTAACTAGGGAAAAATGTTGTTTACTGAAAACAAGCCTACCGGTACACCCCGACAAAAATAATAACAATAATTAACCTATGTAATAACCAGGTCTCTTTTTCTGTAATCTAAACTTTTATCTAAAAAACAAAATAGTTAATATTCGAAATTTAACGCCGTCATTTTCAAATGTTGACCGATGTTTTAGCAATACTGTCCAAGCGATGGTCATGAAGTGAAACCGGCTTGTTTTTTTTTACCGTCACCTCAATATTATTATCTCAGTTTTGTTACCGAAGCATCATAACAAAAGATAAGAAAAAGGGGAGGGCGATACTGTGAAGTCCCTTCAATTTGGTTTGTAAAAATAAAACTGTCATAAAAAAGATTCATTTCAGAAACTGCTCCTCACTATCGTTACAATTATCAAAAGTGTTTGTATTTGCTTCCTTATAAATATCTTCATAACAAACATGAACTCATATTTTGTCTCTTAGCGCCAATAATGTTCGTTGCCTTTAACTGTCATCTAATATCGTTAATAATAAAAAAAATTTAATCAAAAAGAAGATCAAAACTAATGTCAGAAACCGGGAACTTTTCGTCCCAAACATCACCATTGTCAAGTGGAAAGAGGTATTTAACTATTAATAGTCGTCGTCGTAGTGATCTTACCAATAACGTAGTTTCCGGTGGCCATATTGGATTGATTGTGGTGGTGATTTAAAGATCAATATTCGTCGTAATGGCTTTAAAAGCGATATCCACAAATGCCTAAGTCAGTTGTATTCGTGGTGACAGAGTTGGCACGGCCAAAACGAATGCGAAAATCTGATTTGCTTGATTTATATCATGTTGGTCAGTGCCCACTAAGCAGACATATTCTGTCCGCACCAGTTTCTTACCAATAAGAAGTGACGACATAAATTTCAGCCTCGTGTTGAAAGCGATTTTCTTCTTCTTTTCTTTCATTTCCCAAATGGAATTCTTTAATTTCTGGAACTTTTACAAATTAAGTATTAAGTTCGTTTAAGAGATTATAAGAGTCTGAAACCGAATTTCTATGGATTCTTCGTCTGCCTACATTCTTCGAAGTAATTTACTTACATCTTTGGTTTATCTAACAATTTTCTGTGTCGATAAAACACGCTATTTTTCAACATATTTATCGGCCATGCAGCCTGATCTCTCCATCTTAATGGGATATTCCATTGTCATATTAGAAGAAAGTATCACTCGAAGCCAATAAACTGATAAGCCATGCGTTGTCATAAATGAATACCTTATATGCAAGGAGAGATCAGTTGGCCTATCTACAGGAATTATTTTTCTTTTGTGCAAGCTTTCTTGGGACATTTTTACTTTTAAAAAGAAGAATTCTTTCTCACATGTGACAATAAAGTTAATTATATTGATAAAAATCCTAGATTAATTATACAGAAAATATAACCAATGCAATATCAGACTTGTATATAAAGTTATAGAGTAATGGAGCCGATGAAGAGAGTTCAAATTTCAGTTACGACTGCTTCTGTTAGTAAATATTAATATCTTTGGGTAACTGAATGACAAAATTGGGAGAAAAAAAATCTACGTAATGCATATCGTCCTTGATAGAAGAATCAGAATAAAAACAAGAATGACTGACCATTAATTGTAAGACAAAATGCACAGTGGGGAGCAAAACGGACGGTCCATGCTGTGAGCTTATGGCGATCATCACCACACACACACACTTACAAATTCAAATCTTCAACAGCATTCATTCATTGGACAGGAAGCAATGCTACTATCTGATGCGACAATTTTAAAATCGCTATATTTTCATATAGTAGATTTTGTGCAGACGATCGAGTTCTTGTCTAGAGGAGAGAGCATAAATCTATGGAACCAACATTCTAGTAGTGAGTTATGCATTTCACTATTGGCTGAGTAGCAGCATTAGATGTATTCTATTCGAATTTACAAGCACCCCTAGTGAAACTGAAGTCGGTCTTGACAGGGTGGGACATACTCAGAATTCGCTACGCGTCCCAGTAGTGAAGGTTTATTGCAGTCAGATAATTCCACCCTTCATTATTTTTAATTAGTATAATTAGATTTGTGTTAGATAATTGTATCAGAGTGTTAGCCTAGAAGGTGATTTTATAGCCGCCAGGTAAACAATCTGACCTCAAAGTGTGTCGGTGGCTGTGCCAACATAAACAGGAAGTCAATGGATTTGGACACAGTTTAGACACACATAACAACCGGGTGAGAGCATGTTATATAAATGACCAACCAACAAGAACCACTAGTGAAATTGAAGTTCCTCCTGACAGGTGTGATATTCATAGAGTTCATATGCCTCACCTGAGCCAGAGAATATCGTTATTGGACGATGGAAGACAGGTGTCATAGCCCATAGTCAAACCAATCGTGTTCATTTTAATGAAATTGCCAGACTTATTCAGAAATTAATTAAATTATTCTTGAAACGTTTCTTTATTAGAAATCATTTATAATAATAATTATTATTATTATTACATGTTACCCCCCCACACACACACACACACACATTTAATTTTATGAAATTTTGAGAAATTCTTTTTTATATCACTTAATATTAGTGTTAGTTGTAAGGAAAGTACTTGGGAATATTAATCATTTTTTTTCAAACCGGACCCCAAGTACAGAAAATCTGCCCTGAATCGTAAAACAAAAATACAATAAAACTAAGACATTATTTATTAGAAAACATTTGTTTTTTTGAATAAAATATACTATGGACACTATTGTCTTCTGAAAAAAAAAAAAAAAAAAAAAAAAAAAAAAAAAAGAGATGTTTTTTCAAAGAATCATGAATATTTACAAGAATTGTTTTCAGTTTTGTTTTAATTAGAATATTTTATAGATTTTAAATCTTAAAATCGTGTATTAATTTGTGGTGGTTAGTGATACTGCTATTAAATTAAAATGTATTTACTAATCATAAATGGAAAATCTAACTCCAATTCAACGACCCTCCCCCTACAATATTCTAAAGATAATTTTAAAGAATCATACTTATTATAAAACCCAGGTTGTGTGAGTGTGTGTGAGTGTGTGTACGTTTATATATTGAATCGGATTTCCTACATTTTTCAACCGATTTCAACAAAACTTCACAGGACTACGTAAAATTACCTTGCGGTGGTTCTGACAGCGCCAAAAAGTGGAAAAACACAATTGTTTTTGCACAAAATCAATTTGAAAACACGATTAAGAGGCATCCCTGTAGCGAGAATGAAAGATGGACAACTCATATCGTTATATTTATAAAACCCAGGTTGTGTGTGTGTGTGTGTTCGTTTATATATGGGATCGGATTTCCTACATTTTTCAACCGATTTCAACAAAACTTCACTTTTTTTGGCAGGTAGTGTTTCATATTATCTTGCACACTTTTTCTTTATTTTTACATTCAGAATGCTTTAAAAATTCCATTTACAAGACAAATGTTTATAATAAAATTCTATTCAATCGGTAGACTCATAACGATTGAAAACAATGTTTTTGTTTGAGTTTGACCAATTCGTAAAAAAAAAACAAAAACAAAAACTAATTAAGATAGGTACCTCCACGAAATCGCTAAAAAAAGAGCATAGCTTGATGAAAAAGACGCCAACCTTGCCGAAAACAAAATTTTATTGTCTAAATGCTTATGTTATTATTAAGAGGAAAGACCAAATTTTTTTTTTTATTTTAAAAAAATTTTCCTTCTTTTTAGAACATTCTAAATTTTGATTAAAAAACCTTTTTTCTATTTGTATCTGCGGAACTAGTAAATAACAGACAATTTTAGCACTTTTTTGGTATGACACATTAATTTGAAAAATCGTGCAAAAATAGAAATAATTATCGGATGTTAATGAAACTTTCAGGAACTATTCACAGATGATCAAATTATTATAAATATGTTTTTTTATGAAAGTCATGGTAGAAATATTTTTTAAAATATTTATTACCCCCCCTAACTAATTTTATGAAAACGCTAGAAATTCGATCGCATAGGTTTTAGTGATTACAATAATTAAAAAAAGCACAGGGCTTTGAGGAATGCAAATCATGTTTTTTTTTTTTTTAATTGGATACGCAGTACCTGAAAATCAGCTCTGAATTGTAACATACAAAACTCAATAAAACAAAGATATTATTTAATTTCAAATGCTTTTATTTGCTTTTAGTTGTTTTTATGAATATGGACAATATTTTCTGAAAGCAAAAATTTTTTCGATGAAAAATGAATTTTTTAATACAATTATTTGTTATTTCATTAATTATAATAGATTTTACATTTAAGTTGTTAAAATATTATAAAATTAGTTAAAAGCCGCATCGGCTTTCATAAGTGTCATATGAGATAGATCTTTTTTTTAGCGCGTTGTAAATTGTATCATTTTGACTAATCAGAAGATCCTCAGTAATTAAGAAATGTAATTTTGTGCTTATAATCGAGCTGTAATTATAAAATACAGAAGACCAACCAGAATATAATTAAGTTGCGTTATTTGAGTTAAGCATTGTTCTCCGCTGTTAAAGGCCTTTACTTTTGCGAAACACGTGTGGAGAAGTTAATTTGATTTTCAATTTCAACTGAGAAGGGTACCTACAAGTATCAGTATCATCTTATGAAATTTATATGATCTTATTTTTATATTAATCTCAGTTACGACATTTTCCATAAATGAAATATCAAAATTAATAATAAAATGAATGCAAATACAAATAACAGTAGAATGTAATAAATGTACATAAAATTATAGTATTTTATGTACAATTCTGATAAAATTTCATAAGAAAGGTACCTATAAATTAATTAGATACCTTTCTTAAGAAATATAAATTTAATGTCACTCTTAACAGTTTTATTTTTAATTTCTTTACAATATATTTCCCATAAAGCATCATAAACGTAAAGTTGAAAGCTAAGTACAAAAAAAAAAAAAAAATTAAACCGCTGAAAGTTTTCGTTAAAAATAACGGGGTAAATAATTTGTTCACGTAAATGTAAATTATTTCACTTTTCTCCTTCCGTAGAACAAATTAGCCTCATGGAATTCGTAAATATATTATTCATCACATGTCAAAAGAGACGCGAAAGTTTATGACCTGCTTTGTTTTTATTTTCAAATTACATCTTTTTTGGCACAAAAGCTAAGTTAAGTTTGGTTCAAAATATTTTAAATAAACATTATAATTTCTGATTTTCTTAAAATAAGTTTTGAAAAAATGATAATTGATATTTAAAAAAATTTCAAAGTCAGATTTCCAGTTTTTTTTAAAATGGAAAAAAAATGGTCAATTTTGCTGACTCAAAAAAACCAGATTTTTAACGAAAATTTCGGACGTGCTAGGAACGATTAAAAAATGGAAAAAAATACCCCAAAAATACTTTGACCTTTCCTCTTAATAATAACAAACATTTAGACGATAAAATTTTGTTTTCGTCAAGTTTGGCGTCTTTTTCATCATGCTATGCTCTTTTAGCGATCTCGTGGAGGTACCTAAATTAAGACATGCGTGTCCGTCAACCTTAAACAATAATCTTTGTCAATTTTATTTTTCAGTCTTTATGATGGTCGATACTTGATCTATCTCTTACAATGCCGGGCTCTACTGCTAGTTTATTTATATATTTATAAACATGTCGCCTTTTGTAAATACGGACATCCATACAGGTCGTTATCAGAAAATAAAGGGGTAACTATCGTAAATTTACGATTTCCTCAACAAGCGCCTTCGTAAGCAAAAGTACTTAAATAAATTCACTAAAATATTAGAATACTTAAAATATTTAAAATTTTTTAAGATAAAAAAATATATATATATATATATATATATATATATATATATATATATATATATATATATATATATATATATATAAACCGTTTACATTTTATATTTCAGTTATGTCCTCCTTACATAATTTTCCCAAACTGTCTTTCAACACGTCAAACTGAAAAAGTAAAAAAAACAGCCATCTTCGTGTTAAAAAATGCCATCCTGCTATATTTTAAACTAAAAGTAATATTTTGTTTCAATACAAATTAAAGTTTAAATCAGTTAATCTTTCTCAACACTTCAGAAAAGTATATTTTATTTTTGAAAGACTTTTTAATAAAAAGAATTAGCTTGTGTTGACAGATTTATCAATATGGATGATTTTACCTATTTTAATGATAATGAGAAAAAAATCATTCCAATCAATTTAAATTTGGTTTGAAATACAGCAAAGTATTTTGCATGTTGGAAAAAATAAATTTAATATATCAGCTTGTAATTAAATTAAAATAAAAACCTCAGAAAATATTTTTCATTTTTAAAATACATTTTAAACCTTAGGTATCCTGTTTTTAGGTACCTAAGGTAAGAGCCTTAAATCGACTCGACTAATATTCGGTTAATGTAGTTTAAATGCGAGCCGTGTCGATTTGTCAAAAACCAAGAATCGAGTTTTGGATGTTTATTTCGGAATTTATCGACCAGATTAAATTTGGCGACAAATTTAGGAAAAATATTTATATCTAAGGGAATGTTAGTACTAATCTCCGGATGCCATTCGGTCTAAATTGAGATCAATGATGACATCTTTTTGGCGACAGGTGTTTCCTGTTCCCCCTTGCCATTGGGTGCATAAACCCCAACGAGACAAAAGGTCTTCCCATTTATAGTACAGTCCAGCAGCCCGAAGACATCATTCGCACTGCTATCAAAATATGCTGAGATGAGGTGAAAGATGGGTTTCTTGCACACAACATATATCCAACGATGAGACGCTGAAGGTCGTGAACTTTTAAACTCTGACCTTAGCACTCGGCCATTCCTTGTAGATAATCAGAAAACTAAGATCAGTTTCTTTGTATAGTTCCATACTGGAACAACTCCACTTCCGATATTCTCCATGAAAGTTCATTTCATTGTCGTGTAAAAGGATGGGTGTATATACATAGAAACGCACCCAGTTTTGGGTTTGTAAAATCTGCCCGCCAAGGTGACATTTTGAATGATTTGTTTGTCCAATCGGCAAATAAAACCAAGTGGTTTTTGAGCACCCTCAACGATTTCCAGAATTCTATTATTGTTATTTGTAACTCAGGGGAAAAATTAAACTTATTTAACAAGAATTTACGAAACCTTAATCTGCAGTGAAATGTCAAAATTCCCCCAAAGAGCATACATTTTGCCTTTAATTCATTTAGATTTCTTTGGAGAAACTTTCAGTCCTAAAAATGGCCTCAGCACACCTCAACGATCATAGGAATAGAGATTTAGATCATGATCTTACGATAAATACAAAGAAAATTATGTCGAAAAAGGATATTTAGTGCCTAGTAAGGTGATAATGATCAATTTAACACCTGAAAGAAACAGAGTATGTTTTAATGACTTCCCAAGAACAATTTAAACTGTTTTATTATTTGTGAAATTACACGAAAGAGAAAAATTTTGTTGCGAACATTTTTTTTGTTTGAGTTTTTCGATGTTGGTCGGGGATGCAGAAAGAAAAAAAATCAAGCAAAATACGCGAACTGTTTTCATTTGATTGAATTTTATGTATTTTTATTCGTTTTCTACGGCTTATAAAACCTTTGTAGGTTATTTAAAGCCAGAAAATATTTTTAGACTAAGATATTTTGAGGGGATATAATAATGATTTGGTGATAAAGTTTTACTAATTAACCTATAGCTGGGGGAGAAGAGGCAGAGTCATAGCTTTCTCAAGGGTATTTGCGCGTAAGTGAATACAATGAACCCAACTGGAACTCGGCTCTACGATTAACAATTCAGAACCTTTACCCATTACACCACCCGCACATCCAAACTTACAGCACCTGGTTTTCCCCAAGCGGACACCAATCTAGCTACTGACTAGGTTCGATGCTGCTTAAGTACTTGTGATTGTACGGGAACCGATGTTTCAACGTGATATGGCCGTAAATGTGAATTTTTATGTTACAGGACCAAAGCTTTCACTAGAGATAGATTATTTTTTCCAAAGTGTCATTTGTGTTTGTCATTTATAAAATTCATTTCAACAAGATTCTAATGGCTTTCCGAGCAAAAAGAGGCTAAAAAAAAAAAAAAAAAAAGCAGCTTTCCAAAACTGATCACCTAAAAATAGTAAAGAATTACATGCGGGCGAGTTTTGATTAACGTCAGATGCTTCTAACTTGACAGATACTTGGAGCTAGAATTTAAGGGGAAGATTAAAATAGGAAAATTGTCATTTTAAAAAGGGGGTTAAGTCTAGAAACCAAAGTTGAAGAAACAAATTCCTCAAAAAAAGCAAACATTTTGCATTTAACTCTTTTTAGATTTTTTTTTTTTTTTTTGGAGGTGGGGGACCTTCCAGTGCTAAAAATAGATTCAGCACCCCTCACCCCAACAAGAATACGTATAAAGATTTTCTGATAAATGTAAAGTTAGTTACGTAAAAAAAAAAAAAATGATATTATTGTGCCCAGTCTATGGCAAGAAATAAAGCGAGTTAGTCTAAAAGTTTTCCGAAAACAGTTCTTTTACATTTTACACATTTAAACGGATTTATGATTTGGGAACTTAAATCAAAAAGAAGTTTTGTTGCAAACATTTTTGGTAGTGTTATTCAAAATTTGGGGAGGAAAAAGAAGGCAAAATATGGGGAAAAAAAGTTATTAATTTAACTTAATTTTGTCTGTCATGATTCCCACAATGCACTTGATATCGGACATTTTTGAAGAAGAGAGTCAGGTTAAACCTGCCATTTATAACATTTTT
Source organism: Acanthosepion pharaonis (assembly GCA_903632075.3). NCBI lineage: Eukaryota > Metazoa > Mollusca > Cephalopoda > Sepiida > Sepiidae > Acanthosepion > Acanthosepion pharaonis. The sequence goes on along the minus strand of CAHIKZ030005383.1, from coordinate 1,166,391 downwards.
TCTTAGCCGAAGGCAGAAAAAGTAACCTCCCAGAAGTGAACATCTAAAAAAGTAAATGATTAAATATGTATAAGTTTTGATTCACTTCAAACGATCATAACTTGGAAAATACTTTAGAGTTAGAACAAAGTTAGACCAGTTCTGAAATCCTAACACTGTCTACTTTCAGATGAGATATATAACAGATCACTTGCGAAATGTTCTTTCCATAGTGTACCTAACAAAGCCTTTACAACTTTGCCTTGTTACTTGTCGTTATCCAGGCTCTATTACATTAAATGGTTAAAAAAAACGAATAGATTTTTCTTTTTAAAAATAGCCAAGAATAAGATAAATACAACTACCGTAGGGCGCAGTTGGTATAGAAATAGAAACAGACACACAGAAAAAAAAAGGGTAAATAAAATTATTGTGCACTGATTAAAAAGAAATGGAGGATGCAAAAGTATAAAAGCGCCGTTATCCATTTGTACCTCCACATTGTTTTAAGAAAAACACATATTTTAAAGAGATAATATAGACATTATAGTTATTTGTATTAAATATGAATTGTGGCAGAAGGTTAAAGGTTGGGAAAAGGAGAACTGCTCATGACTATCCTTTAAGGTCTTTTTTATAGATTAACATTCTACGTCACTTCAAATAAAGGCTTAAGAAGGAAACTTCCATTAATACTGGAAAGAGTATTAACAGCTACTGGAATTGGGAAACCTTTATTCCTAAGAATTTGTTTTAAGACAAAGATTTTCTAAGTTTCAACCAAAAGCAATACTGGTTGTTCTGTCAATGATGCCAAATGATTTCTTGTCGGGAAACGGTTCATCTTACCATTCACTGACCCAACCAAACTTAAATGTCCTTTTCACCATAACGACTCCTACAAACAATTTCGTACTACAATCACCAATACAAAGGATCCAGAACATTCGACTAACATACACTGGACTAAGGAATATTAGAATTCTAGTCTAATGTGGTTTGTATTAATATACAAACCATGCATGCCAATAAATGCTTATAAAACGTAATATATCATCAGTACTTAATGTTGCTATAAGTGTTTTAATATTATTCTGTCAATAAAATTTAGTATACATGAATAAATTGCTAATTTATTAAAAAATATGATTATAAATAAATGTTCCTAAATCCTCAAAACAAATCTTGTTCTCAATGAAATTCTATACTAAGACTCCATCTTTCTAATTTTATTTACAAAAAAATGCGACGAGAGAATAAAAATAATGAATTATATTTACATTTCTTTTTTATAAAACTTTCTCAATGATTAGAAGTGGCAAATATGTACAAAGATTAAAAGTGTTAGCATGCGGCGTTCCCCACGGCCTAAGAACGGGCAGAAAAGCAAGTTAACCTACCTTCGGTCCTACCTTCGAGTATCAAAAGAAATTATGCGTCTTTATCATTCCGATAATGTCTATTAAATTCCTTCTTTGCAACTCGGAAAATGTCTTTTTCTTTAGACATGAAAAATGTTCTGGCCATATTCAATATGGCAGTCAATCGAAAAAAAACAAAAAAAAAACAACAACAGTCACGTGACACAAAGCAGGCGGAAGTTTAAAATATGGTAATATGTGAAAAATTTGAGAGAAGAGAAATTATTTTACCATTTCACTTAACTTGCCGAATTCAATGACCCAAATATTATTTATTCCTTCCGCCTTTCGCATTTATATGAAATCTTTCACGTCAACAGTCGCCAAAAAAAACTTGACATTAACTCGATGTCGATTCTAATACCCATGTTTACAATTTATGTGGGAGTGCCCATAAAACAAACGATTCATATTTAAAAAAACAAAAAAAAACATCAAAATCACTGAGATGCGTATGAAATATTTACAATAATATTTCTATACAAAAAATTCGTTAGTATGAGAACTCCCTACGCTCTAAATATGATACAAAAAGCAAGTTAAATGATGTAGAAAATGTAATATATATATATATATATATATATATATATATATATATATATATATATATATATATATATATATATATGGGGAAAATGTATGACAAAGTGGGAAAAAGTTTTCTTGTGACGCGTTTCGTCCTTTTGACGTCATCGGACTAAATTTGTTATATTAGTGCGACTACACATGCGCACGAACGAGGGATGCTGGGAATTTAAATTTCTTTTTGTATAATCGATGCACGCACATACATACACACACGCACACACACACACACACACAGATATATATATAAAAGAAAAATAGAAAAATAAAAATTAAGTGAAACATTTTCATGTAGTCAGAAAATTCCTCTGTCGTCTCACAAGGCGGACGTGAAAAGCTGAAATGCTAGAATTGAAAATAAATAAATAACCACTAGAAATACATTATCTAATTAATTTAAACTAATTTTAACACGAGATCATGAGATCAATGCAGGAATGCCCGAGGGCTCTCTCCTCGGTGTGATCTTCTTTCTGCTTTTCATTATCGATGTGTCGAAGATATATATCCTTAGTAATCAATTCTGCAGATGATACCACATTTTATTGGCGCAAGATGAGCTGAGCCTTATAGCGAGAATCAGCTCAACGAGGAAAAATGGTTTGCAAATTTCAATTCCTCCAAAAACCAAGCTAGTATCGTTTCATCTTCACTGGTCAGACCATGAGACATTCTCAATTTGCGAGGAACGCTTGTGTTCTCAATGAAGTTCTATGCTTTGAACGTCTACTGGGTCTCAAGTTCACTTCCGACCTGAATTGAAACGATCATATAAACGATCCAATGCTCTCAGTGAAGCCCCTTCTTTGAATGTCTATTGGTTCAATTCAGATCTCAAGTGAAACTTATATATACGATACAATACTAAAGATTCTGGAAAATGGTCAACTCATTCTATCGCTCCAAGAAGTACCTGATTCCTACTACCATTCCTTATATTTACATGAATCAGATTAAAGCACAAACAGAGCATGGATCTCATATCTGGGCTGGAGCTACTCAATCATCTGTTTCTAGCTTCGATAAATTTCAAAATCTTTTACACATTCTTGTGTGGGGGGGTATTCTCCATTCTGCAGATGCTTTGCCAATGACGCATCTTTACAAAGCCTATTGCCACTCTATCGCTATGTTCCATGTCCGGATGAGCTCTCCACTCTTCAGTACGAATAATTCAAATTACAATTAGGGTACACTATAATACTTCCAACGAGTCGAATAATCCCTGTGGCCCCCGTGATCCAAATGTAAGAAGAAAGTTCCACTCACACAGCTTTTTCCCATTCACTTCTACTTTGTGGAACAGACTCCTGCCTGGATGCTTCCCTGTACGCTAAATTCTTAACCTCTTAATGTCAATGGTCAGTTGTTATCTATCCTCCTTATTCTCATAATATTAATTTTCTATCATCTTCTTCTTTCATTCATATCACACACACACACACCTCAATCATCATAAATATTTTAACAGTAACGCTCGACATTGATTGGCTCTCTTTATTGAACTTTAGTCTAAAAAAGAAAAACACAAAAACTTCAAACCTATATTAATTTACGTTGCTTGGGGCGATAAATCTTTTGCGGGACTGTAAAATCCCTTAGCAGTTGCCTTAAGACGCCAAGGTCCGCTGGGCTCATTCACGTGACACAAACGTGCAGATTTCAACCACTTTTCGCGTTTTGTCAGATGTGGACAGCCTCAAACTTACCTTCATTTTAAGATAATGATTAACATTAAAAACAGTCTCATTACATCTTTAAACTGATGTTTAAAGTATGCGACTAGATGATAGGGAAAGAGAAGCCCGTATCTCTGGAGACGTCTTTCATTCCCCCTTCTCGTCAAGGCTAATAAACAATGAGACGAATTTTTTTATTATTATTTAACGTCCAGCATGCACAGCGTGTCTGAAGGATGAACAAAGAGAAGCGAAGGGATCACATTCAAAGCGGCTTACTAGTCAAGAGACAACATATGCTGCGAAGAGATAAAAATCTTTTCGACAGTATATCTCCGTAGTCATTTGAAATAAAGATGGCTTCTCTTACATATAAGCATGTATCCACAACGAGGCACTGAAGATCGTAGACGAGATTTCGGAGAGAACTTAAGGAATCGTTACTGCATGTTCGAAATTAATATTAATACTGCTACAACATGATTTTATGGAAAGCCTTTTTCTAAGTTACATGAACAAAATTGTTACAACTGAATAAGAATTCCAGTCAGTGAAAGTAAAATAAAAGACATTTCAATAGAAAGCAGCGATTTTTACCCTTAAATTTAACATCCACAAAAAATAATAATCATGTTGTCCCTGAGATCAATAATTGTCAATATATTTTTATTATTTTAAACTATTGCTCTCATCTTGATTGATATAGATATTGTTATCGACACAGCGTTTTGATCAAGTACTTTCTGGTCATCATCAGGTGTCCACTGTTTGGCTGATATGGGATATTTGTTAGCTATTGTGTAATATCTGTTGATTATTGCTTGTTTGATAATTTTGTAATAAAACTCTATTGACAATTCATTTTAGGAATGAAATACGAAATTATGAAAAACAGTAGGAACCAACCATGATAACCAAACGTGAAAAGGCTCTAAAAAAAAACACCACTGATGGTGGTTATGGTTTTGAGTTCAATCCATGGATCAGGTAGTGAAACTAGGAATGAACAATAATTGGTATCAACAGAGATCCCATGTCAGCCAAACATGATGAAAACGTCGTGTCTATAATAGCACCTCTAACAACCAAGATGAAAAGAACAGTTTGAAATAATAGAAGTATACTTCCTCATTGGCTTAACCGTGTCAAGTCAACAGGGTAAAAATGCAAATAAATAATAATAAAGATCAGACAATAATAATAAAAATAATAAAGATCAAAGAAAAGACGAAAAAAGTCAGCATGAAAGGCAAAAAATATGCGAGAAATAAAAGAAATCAGATGTGATATATCGATGCTGGATGAGACCAGAAGAAATCCAAATATCTCAACACGCAATTACAGGAAGATTAAGCAGAGATATAAAATTAAATCACGAAATGAAATTCCAGTAATCAAAGAAATGCCAAAAACAATCTGCAGTTAAAGGAACAGAGAACAAGACGATACGATAAACGTTATAGGTTCTATCGTATTGTATAAAATATTTCAAACGAACATTAAGAAATTCTACAGGGAAACTGAAAAAGTAGTTATACATGTCAAAAAGTCACCATCTATTGAAAAAGAGCAGAAACTTTGGGAGAATATTTGGAGCAGCCCAAAGGAATATAACCCCAATGCAGAATGGATCCCACATGAAGAAGAACAATGCTGGATAAACCTTTACAAGAATGGGAACCTATAACCACGAATAATGTTAGACAACCTCTAACAAAACCCCCAAAATAGAAATCCCCAGGAAATGACAAGCTATCTAAATTTTGGATATATCATGTCTTCAATCCATAAAACCCTTGCACAAACTCTGTCAATGCTTAATAATAATCCCAGTGATGTCCCAGAATGGATCACTGAAGGTATTACATATCTCCTGCCAAAATCGGGTGAGACAGATGATCCGAAAAAATTCTTGCACGTCATACCACGTGTTGAAGTCTCCAAAGTTGACACAACGCAATCTAGCTGGCTCTTTAGACGTCTTGGGGTTAATCAGAGTTCCCTCTCCGAGAAAATATTGCCAAAAGGCTTATTCGCTTTCTTTTTCGATCCGTTTTCGTTAATTAACTACTGCAAAATTACGATCTGAACATTTTCAGAAGAGTAAACAAAAATTAAGATGAAAGAAACTGACGCAAACGAGAAACGAAAAAACATGTGTAGAGGAAAAAGTGTTTGAAAAGCGAAGAAAAGAAATAATTTTCAAACACAGTTTTACAAATTTAAATAATGTTATTATTGAGTATAAAAATAATATTTGTTTTCTTTCAAGTTGAAAGAATCAAGTTACAAAATTCATCGCAAGCAAAATTTTAAGAAAAATGTTTTTTCCTTTCTACAACACAGAAATGAACTGGGTTAGTATAAAATGAAAATATGTATGCGAAAATTCACGTATTTACGTTATTTTATGTATGCGTGTAATTCCAGCAGTCAGCGTAATAAATGCTGTACTTCTACAATTCGCTTAGTTTTTATATTTCGCTCATATATTTTTCGTATCGTAAACCGTACGAACTGGTTTATAAAAATATATTAAAAACGAGAAATAATTTGCAAAGAACTTAGAACTCAGATAATAAGTTAGTTTGAATATGCGAAAAATTAGTTTGAAAATCCAGTAATGTTCACATCGCCCGGTAAATAAATACTGAAGAATATTTTATCAATTTACGTTACACTGTAAGAAAAATCGGATCACAAGAAGTTAAAGGTTAGATTTGTTAAAATCAGAAGTTTTATTGGTTAATAAATATATTTCTCAAATTTTAATTTCAGTTTTTTTGGAGGGACAAGATCATTAATGGTGACCCTTCAAATTTGTAGCACTCGGCACAGAAATGGTGGTGTGACTTTTTGAACGCTTGAATGGCGTTTGAGATAACGTCGCTGATTAGTTAATAAATGCTAATCTGGAAATTTGAAATTGAAACTTGCGTGAGCCTATTTTTACACAAAAATTTTTTTCTACAATTTTTAACAGGGTTCTAAACGTCTAGTTCGTTAAAAATTGAGATAGGGTTTCGGTATATGTTTAGAATACGGCTTTGTTTTGTCATGACTTATGCCTTGTTACTGGATTCTGAAATAGCAATCAAGTCAATATAATTGAAGTGATATAATTTTTTACAGCCATTAATCTGGTTCCTAAAATTTCATCATGAAACGAACAAAAAACATCTATTTCACATTATATTATTGCTTTTATTTAATCAATTCAACACCAAGCAAAGCCATAAAGCCACTAAGGTGCAAGGAGTTACTGAATGTGAGAGAATATGAGAAAAAGAAAACATTATTAAGGCGAGAAAACAATAAAAGAACAGGAATTAAGAAGACAGAAGATAATGACTGACATTTCATTTACATTTTTAAAAATCAAAGTTACTAGGAAGCAAGAAGCAGGAAGCGAGTTCCACAAGTGAAAAGTGCGAGAGAAGAAACTGTTAGCATAGAACTTACGGTTCTATCTAGCCATTCCAACTGTAAGATGATGAGACCTTGCCACCCGTCTAGTAGTACGTGTTGTGTCAGAATTTCAACCCAAGAGTAATTATGCTTGAAAAAATGAAAGCAGCAAGATTTGAAAAAAATAAAAGCAGCAAGATTTGATGTATGTATGTATTATAAATTAACTGATTGAAAATATGGAGTTTTCGCTACATAGTAATAGCCATATTTCAAAAATGGAAGCTAAAAACTTTAAATTTAATTATATAATTAAATTAAAGGCATTAGTTCCGTTTCATCTTCAAGCGAATATTGGAATAACTTATTTTTAAATTTACTGAGTTTTAAACGCACATATAAATTCATAATATACAGTTTCCAAGGATACAGAGAAATCCAATCATTCAATCATTATGCTCTGTAAATTTACATTGCGCTGTTTTGTAAAAAAAAAACAAAATATCAATAAGAACACCGGATTATATATCTTACGGTTCTTTATATATATATATATATATATATATATATATATGCAGTGTGGACATATATCAACACTGAACAGCAACAGTCTGTTTTCGTGCTTGAACAGAACCTTCAGGGATTCTAGGTGGATAATATGAGTTGAACGAGAGTTTCATTCAATATTTTTTTAAATTATTGATAAAGTTCTTCAGAACTTAACGTCATTTGTTTACATTTGGATACGCTTTGAGCAGATATGAATGTACGTGAGAGATTCTTGGAAGTTTGAAGTTTAAAAGCAGTAAAATCGAACTTGCCAACCAAAAGATTCTTCGTGGCTCGATCGGTTAAGGCACGTCAGTCTAAATAACGGTTCCGTATAGGATACAGGTTCGATTCCTGTTGGAGAACGAATATTTTCTATGAAAATTCCTCGGATATTCAGGCGGGTAAATGTTATTAATACTGTTTATTATAAAACAAAGCATTTACTTAAATATTTGTATCTATAAAAATAAATTTATAAAGGTAAAAATATATATATATATATATATATATGCAAAGTAATTAGATTGCTTTAGCTGGAAAGGGGAAAAGAAGGCATTTTAATCTAAAATCGTGTAATTGAAACAGGGAACAAGAAATGAACACAGTTTGCGTGATTAAAACGTGACAAAGTTTATTGGATATCCAATAACTGTCAAATGCAGACGACCTATGCTAAACCAGCCCCTTCAGACGATATATTTTTCTAGTTGCATGAGAAAAACCGGAAAATTTTTACCTGGAACTGACCCTATTTCCATTGGTAAGAAAATATCTCCAGAACGACACGATTACCGGAACATGATCAATAAAATTCTTAAAATATTTGAGGGTTTTTTTTAAAACAATACAAGCAATAGATAAATGAATTCTTTCTTTTGTTTAAAAAATTGAAAAATTCTCTATTATCTCAGTGATTACAACGATGGCTGAGTAACGACAAATTCGATTTTATTTTCAACAATAGTGACTATTATAAGGTCCATCTGGGACAAAAAATAATTTTTGTCTTTTTAATATCCAGTCATACTTATAAAATTCCTAGTACACCGAAATCTGAAATATATATTGCTTCTACTGCAAATGGGACAAAAATTGAATCCAAACGTTAAAGCAATAGATTTTTATCTTTTGGCTCTCTCTCAATTTTCTGCTCATAACAAAAACAAATCGTGATTATTATTATTATTATTGTTGTTGTTGTTGTCGTGACGACGTTCTGCACACATCGTTCACTGCACAACTGTGATGGCATCCAAGGTCGGCTGTGTCCGCATATACACCCGACTCGCTATGTTCATAGCTTTATCTCCTTGGCTGTTATCGAATTCAACAAAGAATAACCACAAATGCGTTGCAAGACACTGGTTGGGAAATAGCAACAATACGAATTCTCACTAAACCGTCAATGTTTTCCTTCGACTTTGATGGTGAACTGCTATCTCCCTAACTTCCGGTCACGTAAAGAGGACCCTTACATTCACTGACCGTCTAGGCAACTGCTAATTTCTCACGGCTCGTTGGTTCTTTCCTTACTTTCCGCTGGGCACTTACTCACTGGCCGCTGGTTATTTACTTACTGGTCGATTCATGCCTCTCTCTGCTTATATGGATACTGGCTGGGGTCAGTTTTTTTTTTCAAAGGATTGTATTTTTATGATTATCTAAAATCATTAATAAAATTTTATGTTTGCCAATTCAAAGGCAGGCTGGAGAATCCTGGAAACTCTGGCAAGTAAGTAATTCAAAGATGAACTGGATACGAAATTCCTAGGAAACTCTGGTAATCAAACTGACTGAAAAAGTGTTGCATAAGAGTAAGTGTCGTTGCCGACACTGTGGTTTGAAACTAGATTGCCAGTGAATAACACGGGCGATTACATTATTAAGTAGATCACGGGATCATAACCTAAGTGAATAAATAGGAAGTAGTGTGATGAATATACGATTACTTTTCACTCTTCGTTTCTATCCACTTTTGCTATACGTTCACTCTCTCTACTCTTCACAAGCAATCACACAAAAAGGAAAAGAATCTACGTATTTCTTAAGGATGTGTAAGAAATCGTATTCTTACATTACTATTTCTTTTGATTTCTGTTGTATACTCATTGTCTTCGGGTTCCAACCAGTGACCCAAGGTCAGAAATGGCACTCAGCCTTTTCTGTAAAAAAAAAAAGAAAAAAAAGAAAGAATATAAAAGACAACCTAAGAACCACATTAAATAAAGTCCTTCGTAAAGGTGTGAGCTGTACATGTGAATGCAATTTTTTCTATGATAGACACATTGTTCGTTCCAGGAAAATTTCCTCTTCCGCTTTTCAGTTCTCTTCTTGAGAAATTTCTTTATTTTTTTCCAAAATTCATTTTCTTTTTCTCAGTCAAAACAAAAAAAGCTGAAAAAATACGATAGTGAAATCGAAATTCATCGATTTGGAAAAATGCTTAATCGTTTATGGTGGTGGGTGATTGGCAATCCCCAGTAGGTACTTTCTTCTGTAACCATGAGTCAAATTCTACCTATTGAAAAGGGGGGCTTGAATGTTGGCTTTCCAATCAGTCGATGTCTTCATTATGGCAGTTAACGATTTCATTTTTGGTTTTCTTTTCTTCGTGTATTTTACTCGAGATTTATTGCTAGAAAATACAGCAATTGTGGCTTCCATACATTTTACTCTCTTCTTTATTTTATTCTTTCTTTCATTTACCATTCATTTCTTCTTTTTCTTTCTTTTTTCTTTTATTATCTTTCTAATTTCCTTCTTCCTTTCTGTCTTTCTATCTTCCAAAATTCATTCATTCATTCATTCATTCTTTCTTTCTTTCTTTCTTTCTTTCTTTCCAGTAAAAATGGAAGGTCTCATTAGATAGTAGATAACCGGGAATTTCCACAGGCAGACATAAGTCACCTTGCCCAGTGTTATATAAACAGCTGAGGAGCCAGATATATTTTTTGTATTTATATGTCGTTGGTACGAGAATAAAGTAATTAAGCATTACTACCACCATTTTACTCTATCTTCCTAATTTCTTTCTTTCTTTCTTTCTTTCTTTCTTTCTTTCTTTCTTTCTTTCTTTCTTTCTACTCGCTTTGAGTTTCTTTCTTTATTTATTTATTTATTTCGTTTTTTTTCTTTTGTTCTTTCTTTCTTTAATCTCTTGGACCACTCGTAGATCACTCAATTACCAAACCTCCGAAACCAGCATTATCCAAGATGTACTTCCCGAAAAAAAGAAGCTGCGTGGGCGAAAAAGGAAAAAGAAATAATGATTTAGATAGTTAGATTTCATAAAACTGTTTGTCATCTTTAATAATCTAAATCCGACCAACAGACCGGGAAAATGGTTTATTAAAATCAAGCAGATATCATCCAATCCAACTTCACTCTCATATCCACAAGAAGAATGGCAAACCGATTGTCCCAAATTGTGAAAGATTATTAAATTTTAAATCTTTCTCATCCTCTGACATCAATGACCACTTCAGATTTAGATATTTCTTAAGCTTAGTCTAAAGTTACAAGAAGATTGTATTGCGCCCACCATCTGAAATCAAACATTGACTATTTACGCTGGTGCAATAAACTTTACAATTCAGACATCTTTTTGAATTTAGGATTCTAAAAAGATAAGAAAGATGCCAATTGTTAAATTTGCGATACCTATTCGGTATAAATGTGTCTTTTTTTCATTTAGGCGGGGGTGCATTTACTGCATTTAGGCGGGGGTGCATTAGCTGCATTTAGGCGGGGTGCATTTACTGCATTTAGGAGGGGTGCATTAGCTGCATTTAGGTGGGGTGCATTAGCTGCATTTAGGCGGGGGTGCATTTAGGCGGGAGTGATCCTCACTAGGCGCCCCATAATTTCGGCCTTATGTCACATCTAAGCTACGCTTAGAAAATAAGTGTTTTGAAAGGGTTAATTTTTCTAGACTTAGGAGCAAAAGAGTCCCAACTGACATACAGCCCAGTAAAAATGGGCTTTGCTATCAAAGCTGGTAAGAAATGAAGTAGGAGATCTCTCAAACGACACGTCCAGGAAAAGTAACATAATATTGTTATTCTCCACCTTCATCGTAAATCGTAAAGAGGGGTGGAGACTATTTGAATGTTAAAAAAATCCAGTCTGCCTCATTATGACGTAAAAATGTCTTTAACCCTTTCAGACCAATCCACCGGTTTAGCGGTGGTAGTGAAAAATGACGTAATGTCCAGTCACCGGTTTAACAATGGGTAAACACTTGAAACTATTTTTATATCTACCGTGAAACATTACATAGCAATTATTTGCGAATTTTGACTCAGGAGCTCAAGCAGGAACGCATAGATCAAAGTGTTAAATATATATATATATATATATATATATATATATATATATATATATATATATATATATATATTTATTTTTGGTGCGTCCTCGCTCCTAATAACCGTTAGAAATGGAGTTACCGTAGACTATTTCAAACTTTCAGCTTTCCAAAGAATACCAGGGCGTAGACAAAGTAATTCTGCCTACCAAATAGTCACCACGTTGGTTCTTGCAAATGAGTGAGACGGTCGATACACTTGAACAAAACAATAACAGATGAACTTGAAATGGCCACATTTTTTTTATCCCAATACTCTACACCCTCTGTTCAAAAATTGAGAAAATACAATAAAGATTAAACAGATCTTGTCGGTCCTTTCAAATCAATCTTCTTTCCCTCTCTCTATCTCTCTTTCTCTCTCTCTCTCTCTCTCTCTCTCTCTCTCTCTCTCTCTCTGTCTATCTGCCTGTATGTCTGTCTCTCTCACTATATATATATATATATATATATATATATATATATATATATATATATATATATATATATATATATATATTCAAGCAGCTTTGGTTAAATACATTAGTATTTCATCAAAATAATTATTATAGACAAAAACTTAAAATTCTGGAAGCCCGTTATATAAGAGAATTTCGGCCAATTGTTTGTAAAAGCAAACAGACAGTGAAAAAATATTTTGAATTTACGGAGCTACTGTATTCACATCCACAGATATTTTAATCCCCTAAAAATGGTCTGAGATTGAAAGTACTTGGGGGAAAATAAAAATAATTTGAAAGAAAATTTTGGAATTTTCTTAATCAGTTTTCTACATCCACCAAGAAATTAATTTGTGGTCTTGAAAGGATTAAGAATAAAATAATTAAATAAATAAATTTTGTTAAATTATTTAACGAAACCTGCTTGAATGAAAATATGCTGCCTAAATATACATACATACATATATATATATATATATATATCAGCACTCTTTCCTTCCAAAAATAAAAATTCTATGACATCTTTGCTTTCTGTGTAGGTTGATGTTGTTATTGGATAAGTAAGAAGAATTACAAATGCAAAACTCTGTGAAAGTTTTGATGGAAGCAGAGAAAACAGATGAATCAATTAATGGCAATTCTAAAGAGAAAGGAGAAAATGTTTCGTTCATTTCGCGCTAATGCCAATGGGAGAGATGTGAATCTACCTTCCTAAAACTATGGGTTAAACAGCGGGGTAGACAAAACTCCCTCTCCGCGATCGGCAACCAGTCTGGAAGAACAAAAACTCAAACTTCAAGATTAAATTCAAAATTCCAGACAAATATCACCGTATATTGAACCAGCTTCGTTCACATAGATAGATAGATAGATAGATAGATAGATAGATAGATAGATAGATAGATAGATATGAAAAGACTGAGATAGATAGATAGATAGATAGATAGATAGATAGATAGATAGATAGATAGATAGATATGAAATGACTGAGACAGATAGATAGATCGATAGATAGATAGATATGAAAAGACTGAGATAGATAGATAGATAGATAGATAGATGATAGATAGATAGATGATAGATAGATAGATAGATAGATAGAAAGACTGAGACAGATAGATAGATAGATAGATGGGAAAAGACTGAGATAGATAGATAGATAGATAGATAGAAAAGATGAGATAGATAGATAGATAGATAGATAGATAGATAGATAGATATGAAAAGACTGAGACAGACAGATAGATAGATAGATAGATAGATAGATAGATAGATAGATAGATAGATAGATAGATATGAAAAGACTGAGACAGATAGATAGATCGATAGATAGATATGAAAAGACTGAGATAGATAGATCGATAGATAGATATGAAAAGACTGAGATAGATAGATAGATAGATAGATAGATAGATAGATAGATAGATAGATAGATATGAAAAGACTGAGACAGACAGACAGATAGATAGATAGATAGATAGATAGATAGATAGATAGATAGATAGATAGATAGATAGATATGAAAAGACTGAGATAGATAATAAAGCAAACTTACATATACAAAGCTGCGCAAAAATAAGTAAACCCCTAAGATAATATTACAAAAAAGTATCTCTTTTTTGCAGATAATCAACAAATCTTAATGAAATTATATATTCGTTAAGAGAAACCTTTATTAAACGAATTACAACCACTTTCAAATTTTTTATCAAAGTGTAATAAAATATTAATTAAAAATTAAGATGTGCAAAAGTAAATGAACCCCTCACATTTTCAACCTGTATTTTTGCTTTACAGTCGCAATCCTGCAAATAATTTTATGCACATGTAAAATCAAAATGATACGTGTTCATTTTTTTTTCTTTGGTAAGCTGTGTATACTGCAGTCAAACACTATAACTCATTGTGTAAGCAAAAGATTACATTTAGAGACTAAATTTTGAAAAGAAATTCCAAAATCAAAAGATATTTCAGAAACTATAAAAGCTCATAATTGAAGCCTCTAATGATGGAGAAGGCTAGAAAAAGCTATCAAAACAATTTGGAATGCACACCTTCACCGTGCAACAAATTATTTATAAATGGAAGGTCTTTGGTATGACGGCATCATAAGAAATGGCTGTCTGTGAAGAAAAACTGTAAGAGTAAGTTCTGATGTGACCTGGGGTTCTCCAAGACTTTCTTGCTAATGTTAGAATCAATGTGCACACATCTACAGTGAGATGAAATCTGAATGATGCCGGTCTTCATGGCAGAATGCCTAGCAAAAAGGCCACTGCTTACAAAAAAGCAAAAACAATATTGGCTCAACTCTGCCAAAGCTCATATTAATAAAGTAGAAACATTCTGGCAAAAGCTTTTATGATCGGATGAGACCAAACTAGAGATTTTGGGGAGGAACGATAGGCGGTATATCTGGGAAAGTCCTAATACATATATATTCAAGAGATGAATTTGGTGTCAACAATTAAACATGGCGACGGCAGCATTATGATTTGGTGGTGCTTTGCTGCAACTGGAATAGTACGCATTGACAGCACAATGGACACTTAAAAATACCAAGCAATTTTGAACGTTAACGTTTTGTCCTCAGGTTTGAAAGTTAAGGTTAGTTCGGGGCAAGAGGACAGTGATCCAAAGCATTAATGTAAGTCTTCAAAAGAATGGGTTTGAAAAAAAAGAAATTTCAAGTCTTGGAAGGGTTTAGTCAAAGTTCTGATCTAAGCGCAATTTAAAATCTGTGGCTCAAGTTAAAGAAAGCAGTACATGTAAGAAACCCGGGTAATATCGAGAAATTGTGCGAATTTTTCGAAGAAGAATGGTCAAAACTTGACACTCACTACCGCCAGAAACTTCTTAAAAATTATAGAAAAAAACAGGTCGACATCATGACCTCAAAAGGAGGAGGAGCCACCAAATATTAAATGTAAGGGTTCACTTAGTTTTGCACATCTTAATTTTTAATTAATATTTTTTTTATTTCAGCTTGATAAAATTTTTTGAAAGTGGCTGTAATTCGTTTAATAAAGGTTTTTCTTAATAAATATATAGTTTAATTAGGATTTGTTGATTATTTGGAAAACAAGATATTTTTAAAACATTATTTTAGAGGTGCATTTACTTATATATATATATATATATATATATATATATATATATATATAGATATAGATATAGATAGATAGATAGATAGATAGATAGATAGATAGATAGATATGCGCAAACTGATATCTCCCCCTCTCTCTCTCTCTCTCTCTATATATATATATATATATATATCGTGAGAGAGAGAGAGAGAGACGAGCAAAATGAGATAAATAATTAGATACATTCCGTTTTTGTGGTGGGTGCAATATGAAAGTATAAAAAAAGATGAAATTGCAAAAAATAATTCTTCATATTTTGAAGTAATTTTCTAAAGTAATTAAGTGAATTTTATAAACGTTTCCTAAAAAGTGTATGTTTAGTCAACGACATTGGCTTTGAAATTAAAAATATTCTTCAAAGTAACTTTCGGTCCATTAAACCAGAATCTATGGCGTGTTCATTAACGAGGGAGATATTTTATCAGAGTGAGGTCACATCCAACCCTATTTCTTCTCGTGTATTACAGCCAATAATAACAGCCATAAATGCAGTTAGCAGCAGGAAGAAGAAGAGAGATCAATCAGTATAATTAATAATCAATTAATATTTTTCAGCCAGCATTTTATTCAGGCTGTGGTATGATTGTCAGAATATCTTAAACATATACGTCAAATTACTTAGACTATTTAAAATGTTCGGACTGTTATCCTCATCTTTATTGCCATATTCACGACGTTTCGGCTGTTGTATGCGCCGGCCTTTTTCAGGTGATTGGAATTACGAACCAAACCCTTTATTTCGTTCATCCACTAAATGATTAAATTTTAGAACGGATCCAAAGAATATCCAAAGATTATTCAGTTGAAATTTTATTTCATAGAAGACTGCATAAAAAAAGGGTATTTATACTTATCTTCATTACGGTAAATTTTTGTTGCGATTTTTAAAAATGGAAACATTGTAAGATGATAATTTTAAGTAATACAAATGATGAAACACATTAAAACTTACTTCAATGAAGCAGGCTCATTATTAATTTGTTTATCATTCCTCTTATTTTTGTTGCGCTTTTATACCAGTAACTACGGCATTAATAAGACGTAATACTTAGACGTTGCCAGAATTTCTTAGATGAAGCATTGTCAATAATTTTAATTAAAATAAATTTAAAATAATTTTAAGTATCCCTTTCACTTAATCTTTGTAAAATGTACGTAAAAAATACAACCTTCTACTAATTACCATTACCTAAACCGAATACATTTATTAACCAATGAGGTGTTTGGGCGCGACTTTTTCAATAGGCCTTTATTCTAAGCCTGATGATGGCGATGCTGTCTAGCGTAGGATAGTAAAAAGAATGTTCTAAAAAAAAAAGATTGCGATGAAAACTCATCATCTGGATAATTTTAACCAATCAGCAGAGCGGAATTTGTAACCTGCGATAATTTGAAAAGAGAGGTTTTTCAAACCTCCGACGCGAAAATAAGATCGTCGGCCAGTTAAGTTGCTCTTCATTTATGGCTTATCAGAACAAATGGGGCCAAGCAGATCGTAAACCTTTTCAGTTGAGTGCAAGAAGAGGATTCCCTACATGCCATATGGCCAATCAACAACTACGGGCGTCATACGAAACTAAATGCCGTCAATTTGGGACATGTGAAATAAATCCATTAAGTTTCACCGACGGCACAGGAGAATTCGCTCGATGTTACTATAATTTTACAAGGCTGTACCAGCTTCAACAAGCTTACCACGATGATTTTTATCCGGTACTCCTCACATCCCGGACAGGTCAGAACATCACATGAACTTTCGCTGTCTCCCTCTACCAAGGACTATTTTTAACTTTATCAACTAACGAAAGTCCCTACTTTTTCATGAACATTTTCTACATAACTTTATTATTATTATTATTATTATTATTAGTAGTAGTAGTAGTAGTAGTAGTATTGCACACTCAAATGGATATTTTGAACAAGCCTCTCTAAACTCTTAATCTTTTAAAATAAATTATTGTAAATAAACTAATTCTTTCAGTTTAAAATTCACACTTAGAAAGAGCCATATTTAATGTGCACCTAATGAAAAATCTGAAAAAATAACCAATATTGTTTACACACCTAGTAATAATATGACGTAATAGAAAATAAAGCTTTATGGTAAAGATTTGAACTCATAATTTATCCAGAAGAGTTACGTGTTTGAATTCAAATATGGTTTATTGTTTATAAAAGTTAAATTGAATAGTTCTTGTAATAATAATAATTTTGAATATTTGATAATGTTCAAATAATAATTAAAATAAAAATCATCGTTAATTCTAGTATTATTATCATTATGATCACTGTCGAAGTTGTTATGGATGATAGTGTTGTTGCTGCATTAGACAATGCGTTTTAAGAACAAGTGACGAATCATTAGCGATCATTAGAACTACATCGTGTCGCGGAGTAACACTTTAAATATTGGACAGGCAGAGGAAAGAATAAAAGTAAAAAGTAGAATTAAGAAGAGAAAGTGAAAGAAAAAGAAAGAAAGTAGTGCATTACGTTCATGTACAGTTCGATCTTAAACTTGAGCAAGCTCTTAACGCAGAAAAATGTAAGAAATAGTTGTGTATTTTATTTGAATTTTGATTTTATTTTTTACTGATTTCGTCGATGTCTAATGACCGAGACGTATTCTGCGAAGTGTTTTCTCGGAAAATTTGCCTACCAGCTACATTTCATTGAAATAACAATTTATAAATGGAAACAATTTATATATAAAAATAAAACTGTAGTTAAATGCGTCTATACGTGCGCATAGAAATGCTCACTTACACGTCCACCATTGAAATGCGCCTTATCTTGGTGGAGTGAGGTTCTGACCCAAGCCTGGGTTGCTTACATCTCATTACAATAAATCAAGTGAAAGAAAGAAAACTTATTTCAAACTTTAAAAAAATCATTTTTCAACGATTCTATAAAAAAATTAAAAATATATAAATAATATATATATATATATATATATATATATATATATATATATATATATATATATATACCGGGTGTAACAGCAAAATTGTCCAAATCGTGTAACAGCATGGAATAATTGTTCCCCCCCGCCCACAAAATGTTTAATATCTAAACAAACTACTAAGCTAATTCAGTTGCTTCTTTCCAGGTTTTCAGATAAGACGTTTAGCCATCTAAACACAATTTGTCATAAGAATCGGTGAAAAACATTTTGAGTTATTCAGCTAGAAAGAGAACAGTTTAAAATCGTTTTGTGTCAGACTCACTATGTCTTCTCAAATGAGTAATGATGAGAGGAAAAAGATCATTCAGGCCTTCAGTAATGGTATCAACATTCATCACTTGGCTTTCATCTTAAAAGTCCATTCAAGAACCATCAAAAGAACGGTGAAAAGGTTAAAAAAGAGGGGACAATAATGAGGAAAACTGGATCAGGATGTCACAACAGCAAGAGAGATCATCATTGCAATTTAGAGCTAAATATATTCTTATTGTTCAAAGTAGAGTCCAATATTATTGTAAAAACCTCTGCGAATTCCAGTAAGATATCTTTAATCATTTCTAAGATACAACGGTTCAAAGCTTAATCTAATAACTGAACAATTTCGGTATATATATATATATATATATATATATATATATTTACTTTCTCTAAATTCTGTTTTGATTTCCGGAGTTGTTTTTTCTGTTTTCATTTTTGAATTTGTAGGTCTGATGATTTGGATCGTATTTACGATTCCAATGGAATAAATTATGACCATGGAATATTAGTGTTTAAGCCTTTTTTATTATATCCTTACTCTGTCCTAGACATTGAGTTCTACCTGGATCCTTCCTCTTGGAAAATTTTTTCTGAAAATATACATGTATGGGAATTTTTTAGATATATTTTTCATATGTATGTATATTTTCCACTAATATTATCTATATATATATATATATATATATATATATATATATATATATATATATATATAAACATTACATTAGCTACATTGAACAATATATTTAGAGTTTTGTTCGACTGTTTTCTATCATCTTTCTAGGCAACTTCATAATTCCATCCTCGCAGAACATTTTCTCTTTTTACTGAAACACATTAGGTACCTTTTGCGATCTTCCGAGGAATCGTAAACATGTGCTTCAATTAAATTATATAAAGATTGAAATAAATATTAATTGGAAGTTACAATTTCTGGTAAACATGATTTTTGGGGACATAATTTGTGTCTAGGATAATCCTTAGCATTCCCTGTTCTGCAATCTATTTACACAAGCTTTTTAGGTAGGTTGTTCATGACTCTCCACAACTTCCTATCCTTTGTAACTCTTAGCATTGTTTGTCATTTTACGATCCCCCCTAGTCTCTGTTTGACAATCCATTCACAGAAGCTCGTGATTTTGGGAAAGGGTTTTTATTTTGTAAAATTAAATCGAATGCACCGTGACACAAAATGTCTCTTGTTTTTAAAAATGCATGTTTAAAAGAACAATTGCTGTTCAAATACACCGAACACACACATGCACAATGGTATATATATATATATATATATATATATATATATATATATTGTGTATATTTAGGCAGCAATTTTTCATTGATGCATGTTTCATTAAATAATATAGACAAGTTTTGTCTATTTACACACACACATATATATATATATGTATATATACATACACACACACATAGATATATATATATATACACACACTAAAGTCTATTAAGTAATTATACGTTTGTACGTATGCGCAAATAACAACTGTATTAGTATAGTTGTAAGACATGATAACAGTTGATGCCAATATGATTGCAAAATAACAATCGATACATTATATAATCATTATATAAACACGCGGAAACCATTATGATCAAACAAAGAAAACAGATAAATACAATGGGTCAAATCGCGCCCTTCTTTCTGTACTACGTACCTTCGGGGTGTGAGTAATCTATATAAACTGCACATTACTATGTGTGGGTTACCTCACTTGGCTTCGCCAAACGCCCATTAGGTGGCACTGTTTAAGTTCTATAGAAAGACAAATATTTCCTTCCTCTTGCTCCAAGATGCAGCAAAACGTAGATGATGACGTCTCTGCTGACTGACTGACGACTGAACTCTTACACACGCACACGCCTACCATCCACACAAGCAAACACATTCTTAAGAGCTAAGGTTTTAATGTTTTCTACTTTCCTTTGAACTGTGTACACATTAATTTCATTCCTTGTTAATACATGCATTAATTGTTTGTTTAAAAGACATTTTTTGTTTATTTTTTTCACCTGGACTCCCATGAGTCCGCCAAATATTGTTTGCGAGACAAATATACCTGGAGCCATTAAATATCTACTGTAAAACGTACACATCACGCTACAAAAGTGTTGACTCCCACAATACATGTTTGTTCCTGAGAATTATAGTAGTGTGTTTCGCGTTGTTTTCTACATAGTTCTGAATTCAGAGTTACCTTTCTCCAAGACTGGTTACCCAGCCAAGATAGAAAACCCAGTACAGCCGGATATTTGACTCATAGAGGAGAACAAACATTAAGAGATTGGAAAATGTCTTTAGAGCAAAAAAGAGTGCTAAACTGCTAGGTAACATATAATCTTCTCTGTGACAATGAATATTGGACAATCTCCTGGCAAATGAAAAAATGAGTTGAAGCAAAAGGTATGTGGTTCTACCAACTACAGTTGCGAATATCATGGTTCGATCATTTGAGAAACGAGGAAGTTGTAAGGAGAAAAACGAATTACGAGGAAACGGCTGTTAACAATCAGAAAAAAAGCTAAGATTTTCATTAGAACTAGAGAAAAGTGTGTTGAACTGCTGTCATATCGGACATTCTAGTGAATTTTAGACAATTACCTAATAAATAAATAAAGATAAAGAAGAGACTTGAAATGACAGGCGTACATTGTATCGACTAATGCTACGAATACCATAGAGAGAATATGTGAGCAATAAAAAGACTGTAGTGCGTATGAAATAATAATAATAACTCCCTTTACCCACTCCCTTCAAGTTACGAGGAATGGGAGAAAAAGACAGAAAGGAATTCGTGAGCCCATGGGAAATTTTCTTTGGACCAATGAAAACCTTGCTTTCACAGAAATTAGCCGTTGAGCCATGAAGAAGAAAGACAAGAAAGTAGTGAGCCTATGCGAAACAACTTTTGTGATAGGTTTCGATTCAGTTCCTCGCGACCAGTGTTCAAGTTCTTGCCAGTGTAAAATTATTCTCCAATTATATTATCGACCTTTAACCAAGCAGACGGTACTTCAAAGAATTTTCTTTCACTAATCCAAGAAAGCTAAGTATTTCAAACTCTCTTCTTCTATTTTTGAAAGTAAACAAACCATATATCCCTTCGGTGAACAACAAAATCTCTTGCCTTTGTTTTAAACATTTTTGAATATTATTTCATGTCAGATCATTTAATCTGTTGTATAAACGTTTCCTATTCATGATAATTCGTTAAAACTAAAGACTTTAAAAATATCTGATTTATTTTCCTGAAACGAGCTACTGACACAACTTCAAGTTGTGTCTTCAACTAATTGTAAATAAATTTATCTTGTTTTGTTAAAAATTATCCGTATGTTTCCGCGTCACTATCTGTTTCCATTAATCTTCTTGGCGTGGGTAAATCTACCGTTCATTTTAACCCATAAGCCCCCCCCCCCCCGCGGCCACTATAAGGCCTTCTGGGAAATAGAAGCGACAAAGAAAACGATACTTACAGCCAGAACGAGACAAATTTACATATAAATAATGATGGAAAAGGTCCAAGAGAATCATTCACATGACATAATGAAGACAAGAGAAACGGTAGGAAACAGCGAGTAACTTATTTAACGAGTTTATGTGAATGGATGAGAGAATAAAATCAAAGAGTAATGATAAAGAGGGAAAAGTTACTTAGAGTAATAAAACACAGGACATAGTGAAGAGCCATGATCGCCCACACCCTGAAAGGACGTGGGGCATAACAGAAGGATTCATATTTTTTCCAAAAGTATAAATGCAGCGAACTCAGCCAGAGTTTGAACCCGTCTCACCGATTCTATAGTTTCACTGTCAAACAATCCATCCCTCCATCGCATTAAGTCAAGATCTGTGTCGGTATTAGCCCACTTTGTTTCGTAGGTGACGTTCTATTCAGGAGTATAAAAAGAGAATCTATCTATCTATCTATCTATCTATCTCTCTCTCTCTCTCTCTCTCTCTCTCTCTCTCTCTCTCTCTCTCTCTCTCTCTCTCTCTCTCTCTTTTCGCGCTAGCCTGCGGTAAATACAGGATGCGTCTCGTTGCCTTCTTTTTTCCGGCAGCCGACTACTTCGCTGAAAATTCAACCACTCGGCTCATCACACACACACACACACAGACACTCACACGCACATATTTTCCAACAGCAAAGCGTATAAATGCGTTTCTTCTTTTCGGTTGTGTACACGAGAGTATATTTTCTTTTTTCTTGAATTGGTATTCTCTATGTAAAAATTCCTCGACATGTTAAATTCATTTCTTTTGAAAAGCTTGAATTACTTTGAAAGTCTTCATCCTCATCCGGAACAAACCGTCATTGGTCCTGCCACAAACCGGTGACCAATAGCAACCTCTTCCATTTCAGTCCTGCAGCCCGGGCATACGACGTCTGTAACTTTGTAACTCCTGAAAAGATTTGTTATATTAATTGAAACAATT
Source organism: Acanthosepion pharaonis (assembly GCA_903632075.3). Lineage (NCBI taxonomy): Eukaryota > Metazoa > Mollusca > Cephalopoda > Sepiida > Sepiidae > Acanthosepion > Acanthosepion pharaonis. The sequence continues at coordinate 1,143,136 of CAHIKZ030005383.1, read as the reverse complement.
TCCTTTCTTACCTCTTATTCACTGTATTTTCTTAATCATCTACAAAAGCAGCCCGCACCTTCTTTGCCATCTGATATTTACGCATGCGCGTTCACATTAAAAAGTCGAAAAGTGATTTGGCGTCTCGTCATTCTTGTATGGAAAAGTGTAAAAAAAAAACTGGTTTACAGAACGCCCATATATATATGGTCGCCAACTGGCCTGTGGCCAGTAAGGACTTGGTCATCGGTCATTGAGTGTCGATTTCTTATTGTCCATTTCAAAACAGCGCTTTGCACCAATCAATCTTCAGGCGACAATGGAAACTGACTACGCCATCTGATCGACCCCGATTTTTACCTTTACGCTTCGGCCACTCCCCATACATTGTATTAAACTCTTAGTCTTTGGGTCATTTTACCCATAATTTTTTTCTTTTTGATTCCAGTGCTCTATTTGTTTCATTCATTCATTCTATTCACCTTCTGAACTTCTTGCTTTCGTTCTACCACCTTCCTTGATTCTTTTCTCTTTTTTTTTATCTTTCTGCCCCTTTATTTATTTATTTATTTATTTCTACTCCCTTTCTTTTTTTCTTTTTCTTTCTTCCTACTCATTTTCTCTCTTTTTCCTTTCATCTTTTTCCTTTCTTCTCCCTTTCTTTTCTTTCTACTCCCTTTCTGTCTTTCTCCTCCCTTTCTATATAATACGGTTGGTCCGGCTTCCCACGCTTTTCCAGTACTGCCGCTTGTCAACTGATGGTTATCTGCTTTCCGCTTCGCCCCTTCATCTTCTTCTACCCCACGTTGTGTTCCTTGATCACAGAGCAGTGAAGATCGAAATTCGTCCATACTCGAACGCTGTGTAGAACCGCGGCGAAACCGTGCTACAAAAGGACAAAGAACGTTTCTGCTGGCGAAAATAAAAATGGCATAACAAAATAACGAAGAAGGTCGCCAGGTTTATTTTCAATTCGTTTATATAGTTTTTAATACAACAAAATTAACCCTTCCAGTTAAAATGCCTATCGTGACAATTCGTCCTTTTCTCCTAAAACTTGGAGCGGGTTCACAAAAAAAGAAAGAGGTCGGGAATTCTATCGGCAGCACTTCACGTGGCTTTTTCCTCCTTCTGCGGCTTCTCCTGCCTTCTGTCGGCTTCTGGTGCCTTCTGCCCTTTCAGTTGCTTAAGCGCCCGACTCCTACCGCATCTCCAGATTCATTAATATTAATATCAATTCATTAATTATCTCTCCAATTTTGGAGAACCGATACTGACCTTCAAACAAAACGGTCACTTATTCAAAACAATGCATTCTTCGACAACAAACTTTATATTTATAAATTCTTTTCTGTCTCCTTGACGTCAAAGAATTATCTTTGTTGTCGACTTTTCAATATGACTGATTAAAATCATTTTACATTTTTCAACCCATATTTTGGATCCAACATCCTGTTCGGTGTTTCTGGTTATCAGAAAGGAAGAAAAAAAACATCTCTCTTTTTTCCCTTGATCCATATTTCAGTTCATGTTTTCACCTTAACTTTCTCAACGTTTTAACCTTTCCAACTCTTCAATTCCTATACGGGGTTTTCACATGAACACATTATCCTAATTTCATAATACGAGTGTCACAATAGTGCCACATCTATCTTTCTTTCTTTTCCTTTTCTTTCAATCTACCCATTTTCTTTCTTTTTTCTTTCTTTCTTTCTACTCTACTTTCTACTTTGTTTCCATCTTCTCCCCTTCTTTCTTTCTTACTTTCTATTACCATTCTTTTTCTTCTTTCTCCCCACTTTCTTCTTTTCTCTCTCCTCCCTTTCTTACTTTGTTTTTCATCTCTTTTCTTTCTTTCTTTCTTCTCTTTCTTTCTTCTTTTCTATTCCATACTCCTTTTCTTTCTTTTTCTTCTTCTATATACTACTATCCTTTTGACAATTACGACTTTTTTAATTCTCCAGAAGGAAAACCGGATGTGACAGGATGAGAACATTTCCTGAAACGTTAATGAATATGACAAATACTCAAGGAAGGTCGAAGAGCAGAACAACTAAAAAGTCATGATAAAGGCACCAAAAACAACAAATAAATCGGTGTATCTGAAATTCTCTTCTAATGATTTTTCTGTCTTATTTCTCAATTTCTCTTTCTTGTTTCTCTTTTCTTCTCTTTGGCCAGATTATTATTATTATTATTATTATTATTGACTGGGAAAGTAGCACGCTAACAAATTGATGCTGGGATATAAATATACGAAGCCCAATATACATTTGCACAGAATTAAGATGTTAGTGATACTACTTAAATAGATTGAATTTTTTTTCTATAATTTTTAACTGGGTTCCACCCACGAACAGAAAAGTACAGCGCTTCAGTCCCTGGGGGGGACATATCTAACTGGTTATGGTCAGGCAATTGACAAGTAAATCTGTAGTAAAGCACATCTTGATTCACCGAAACATATGTACATGTTTAAAATCTCCAACAAGTGGTGGGATTCAAAAATTTTAAGAACGAGTTCTCTCAACAACAGTTCTCAATAGAAAAGGGTTCTCTCATTTTTCCATAGTCTATACTTTATTATAGAAATATAATTTAGGAATAAAGCAAATTTTCTTGCACTTATTCAAAAATACTAAAATTAATCTGCATTACATTGCACGTTATTATTTTAAAAGGGAAAATACTTCAAAGAAATGCTTTAAAACTTCTTATTCATTTAAAAAAATTCCAAATCGCAATTTGATTATCATCATAGTTTTCTGCTTTTTTGCCTCACTCTGTTGTCATCAGCACTGTGATTTTTTTTTCTAAGCCATGTTTTAACGAAAGGAGGTGGCATCCCATTAATCTAAAGGGAGACCAATAAGATTGATTGTAATCAACTTTGCTGCATTTTGCACTGAAAGCTGGCTTCTTTTATCTGAATATATAATATTATTCTTGAAAAATCTCTTTCTGCCACAGAAGAACTGATGCCAATCGTATTAATAATAATTTTCGCTTTTTGTACTCTTTGAAGAACCACAAGATTATGAAAGTTTTTCAGGACATTTTTCACATAGTCACGAAAATCATTAATGGGAATTCTTTCATGAAAAATTTGACTGAAGCCTTTCAGCTTTCTTTTTTTGTTTTTTGTTTTTTTTGGCAACTTTTCAGAGAATAACTATTTCTTGAATATTCCAAGTATCAGCAGTTCATGAAATTTCTATTAACCTTTATTCGATCACCTGAATTTACATCCCCAACCGATCATGTGGCTACAATTTGTTGACAATTTAAAATTAGCAGTTTGTTTGTTCGGGTTGCAGCTAGCAACAGATTCACTGACCTCATAAAATTCCAAGAACAGTTTTGCACGAACCTGTGCAAAACCCTACTGCATCCCAGCACTGCCTTCAATCAAGATTTGAAGCCATGAGAATTCATAGCCCGCTGTAGCATTAAGACATTGTTATTAATAGTAGTAGTACTTAATTTATTAATTAATAATTTTTGTTTGTTTTCTCTTTAATACAATCCCTTACTAGGTCATTACCCGAGAACTGGGGGGAGGGGGAAGAGGAGACAGTAATTATACTGCGGAGTGAGTAGCGACGGAGTGAGTAGCCATGTTACCTAAATGAATGTCGGAACTGCCCATCCAACAGATTTGATAAAACTTGCAATAAACAATTACAAGAAAAAGATAAGAACGGAGAGGGGTGGGAATAGTATAAAGCGTGCAAACAACATATGCTGGGCAAATTAACAGTAACAAAGCTATAACACCCCCTACCAACAGGGTTAAATCCTTGTTCACTGGAACCAATCAATGTAGCGCCTTTCGGCAGTGGTCCGGTTTTCAGGGTCTTAAGACGACGTTTTAACCACAGGGATAACTCTGCGCTGGTCAATGCTGACGTTGGTCCAAGCTGGTTGTTGGTCGCTGGCTACTTCCATCCACACCAACTCTGCCCACGTTGTGTTCTTGATCTCAGAGCAGTGGAGGATCAAATGTCGTCGTAATGGTAGCGTTGGTTCAAACCGTGGCGAGGGTTACATTAAGGAAGAAAAATATCTTCACGACGAAAAAATAAGACAAAAGATTTATGGGATTAAAATTCATTTGGTTTATATAGCTCTTGCTACAACAAAAATGAACCCGCATCAATATCTATAGTGACACTGGACCTTGTCAAAACTTCTGGAGGAGCTGGGTTCAAGGCTCTTGGAATCATGAAATCTGGTGGCAGTTGAAGTGGATTCCAGAGGCTCTCGATGCGCGTTCTCAAACCAAAGTCCCTGAGCTCCACAAAGTCATCTGTTTATATGCCCTTCGACTCAAAACTGGCGTGAAGCCGAAGGATTCTAGGGATTCGGTGATTCCCCAGCCCCCAATTTAATCCCAATAACAGTTTACTTTGTTCCTATTTCTGCTTTAATCAACTTGCCAAATTTGTAGATTTATCCACATTCCTTGGGAGTAGTCACAGGGATCGCTCCTCCAACCAGCTTCACTTCACATCTCGCACCACCACTCCATAGAGGCGGGGCTAAATTCTGCCTCTTACTCCTTCCTTCTCTTTATTCTAACTCTGACCATTTATCAGGGATGGCAAAATGTCTTTTAAAAGTGCGTAGGTGAAAGGGCGTAGTTTATTCTCCTCATTAAGTTCAATTGTCTGACTTATTCCACTTCCCTACTATTATCTCTGTCCAGCGAGAACACAAACCAGACCACTGCTTCTCATTTTATCCTTCCGAGCAATAAATATAAATAATTTCCCATTTTGTTTTCGTCAACGAAAATATAAATTCTCAACAAAGAGACACGCTGTTCTTCATCTTTGGCTGTTCGCCGTTTTAGCGAAAACATAAACCAGACCACCTTCCTGTTACGACAGGATCGATTTTCATAATCCTAACCCTCGCAGTGGGTTCATTACCTGTTTTCATTTATAAATTCTTTTTCGCCAACAAAAATATAATTCACATCTACCTCTCTTCTCGCCAATGACATGTGCTTTTCTAATTTTCCAAGAAAGAGATAAAGCCATTTCCTAATTTGCTTTACCCTCATGCCAGATTTCCGATAGATAAAAAACTAAACTCTTGGTGCATCGTTCCAATTTGTAAGGGGTGAGACAATCCACATAGCCCTTTCTTTACTTCAACATTACTAGGAAAAATGTTTTCCATTCTTTCTCTCTCTCTCTCTCCCTATTTTCCAGTTTATATTATTTTGGGCTTAACTCTTTTCCCTAAGGATTGGGGACGTTGCGGATGGAAGGAATCTTACAATACGAACGTTATTCTCATCAGGATCAAGTTGGATTTTTTGAGCATCAGCCGAAGATGAAAATCAGATCAGATCTGATAAAAAGCTTTTCTTATTTCAGCGAAAGGTGGGTAAAATTGACGAGCTTGGTTAGTGTGAACGGGACCAGAATTTATTTTCTTAAAAAAGAAATTTTTCCTTTTTGACACAACGGAGGGGCTTTCTGTCGGACTACTCCACTGGTTAAGCTAGACTCTTTTGTTTACCTAGTTAATATGACATTTGTAGGTTATCAAATCTTTATATTATGGGTATTTTTGTAGGTTCCCGGTGAATACGTGGTATTGTGATACATGACGGATTGAATAGTGATGAATGAGTTCTTGTGGTGAATGACTAAATGATAATGGATCGTGATTCTTATTAGTCAGGTTTTGGAGAGTTAATGTAAACCAACCTCTCCCCACTTCTCCTTTGGATTTGTGCCACAATTGTTTATTTAAAATAAGGATTGGAACTAAACGTTTTACGATTGCACGAATTTTGATGTTAAGTCAGACTTCACATTGTTTATATTTGCTTTACATCGATGCATATTCTTCTGAGTATAAGACTAGTTCGACAGAGTGACAATGTTTTAAAAAAAATTCTTGTAAACAGAGGCTACCAGGAATCTTGTATATGTTCTCGCTGTCTTACCATTTTTGATAGAACCCAGGACTCAAATGATAAAAAGTATAACAATTATTTTAACGTGTCTCATTTCCATTTCAAGAATCTTGTATTTATTTATTTTTGTTATATGCTTTAAAACATATTTTATCTGACAGTTTTAAATAGTTTTTACTTAAATTATTTAAGTGAAAACTATTTAATATTTAAGTTAAGTATTTCCATCAATGAAGAAAGGTCCATCAATTCTTTTACTGATGACAACACCAGTTAGATATTGAGACTTGGCCTGGAGTCACATTCATAAATAGTTTTCATGGCTGGGTCACTGTCCCACCCTCAGAATTGTTTTAATAATTACTATTTTATCTGATAACACTGCAATATCTATGAGAAGATATTTGTGTTTTGTGTATATTATTATTATTATTATTATTATTATTATTATTATGTAGTTTCCCTCCCCCTCATTCTTTTCTACTTCTTATTCTCTACTCTCTCACTATTTCGCTTCCTACAATTTCTTCTTTCCGCCACTATTTTATTGGTGCCTTTTCCATCCGCTTTTGCTAGACCGTTAACGGTGACAACGCAAACGATGTGTAATGAAATCACTCAGTCGTCTGCGCTGTGTCATTATAGCAGTAATAACATTTGTTACGGATAAAGAAGCCGAGGGTAATGAAGTACAAAATAGACACATCACTTGCAGGTACAGCTCATTAGGCAAGCGTAAGAGTTAAGAACACGAACTGTGCCACAGAGGTTTCCTTTCTGAGTCAAAGATGACATCGATGCTTTTGTTCCGTTTCAGAATTACCAGGTGAAGACACAATTTTCTCTTTGGTTCACACCGGTTTGTTCTGCCGCCATAGGCCACAGGAATCACTTCTTCCGGTTGTTCTAGAGTTATAATTCCGATCGCAACTCGTAACAATTGTAAGCCTATCCTGAAAGAGGTGAAGTTTTTATTTGCGAACAGAATGCAACAACTCATAGCTTACAAAATATTAGCTCTCCTGAATAATGGCGGTTCTCTCAATTTCAGGTGTTAACTTCTATTGATAAAACAAAATGTTTTACTCGGAAATTCTTCTCAAATTTTACTCTTGGCTCAATGGAGAACTGTGTCTCTACAGAGTGATATGCATATAACTCTGTCCATGATTTCTGCTATCATATCGAAACTAGATCCCCTCAAAGAATGTGAACTCGATGGTATTCCTGCAATAAGAAATGTGCACACCCCCGAACTAGATTCTGTTCTTCTCTAAACTGTACTATAATTGCCTTGCTGCTTCTTGCTTCCCTGCTTGTTGAAAAACATCCATCTGTAGTTCCAGTTTTCAAGAATTGTGGTGAACCATTCTATCCTTCTAACTATCGGCTTATCAAACTTTTATCTCTTTTTGGCAAAATACCAGAGGCTCTAACAAACTCAATTGATTAAGCATCTCACCTGGCAGAATCTTCTTTCAAATAAGCAATAATAGCTTTCGCTTCCTTCGGTCAACTGCTGATGTAGTGACGGTTATTGCTGAAAAAGTCGATTAAGCTTTACATAAGAATGATTTGGAATATTAGTCTTCTTCACAAGTTGAAAGGTTATGGTATTTTTTGAACGAATTTTTGAATTGATTCAGTCATTCTTATCGAATCGCCAAATGAAAGTCGTCTTGATTGGCCACTCTTCTAGATCTTTTTTTTTTTGTACTAACGCAGGTGTTCCCCAGAGCTACATCTTTGAACGTACATTATTCTTAAGTTTCATCAATGACCTTCCTAATGGCATTAATTCTCACATCTTTGGACTTACGTCGTCCTTAAGTTTCATCATTGAACTTCCTAATGACATCAATTCTCAACTCTCTTCGATCTGTCATGTGACATCTTGATAATATCGGCCTGGCTTAATGATCCCAGCGGACGGCATTGATGGGATGTGCCTGAAAACCGTACCATCCGGGTGACATTAGATGGGTGAAAGTGTTCGGAAGACGTTGGTGGCTGTGCTAGCACAAAGTCAAAAGCAATCGTGACCGAAGATTTGAGTGTACTGACTTTGTTCAAACAAGTGAAATACAGATTATGCGTTCTCGCTCAGATGCAGTCAACTAAGATCCACTCAGCATAGGCTGAGTAGGCGTCTGCAGCGGGGATTAGCTAGACACCCGAACAGTCAAGCATACCCAGAGATGAGAGGCCAGCGATACTGTATGTTCGATCTAATTAATTTGCATCATTGAATGGAGAGCATTGAAAAAGAAATAAATTATGTTCACAAATATTTTAATATAAAAATAAATACTTTTTCATCACGAGGCTACAAACTTATTGATGTGTTTGTATATATGTGTGTCCCTGTGTTCGTGTTGTAGATGATATGAAAAATATATGTTAAAATTGTAAAGTGTTATCAGATTGAAGAGAGTTATCACCGAAAAGAAAACTTTTCTTCAAAGATACACGACATAAAAATGAACTCAGCTTTCAAAGAAATCGTAAATGAGGCAGTAATAATGAATGAATTTTCAGAGTAAAATTCTTTTCAAAGTTGAGAAAAAATAAACTCATCCTGAAACGTATCTTTTAGACTGAGCACTATGGGGAGAGGGAAGGAGATCCGCCCGTTGAACATAGCGAAAAGATTTTAGCGCCATGGACAGAGATCGGGTTAAATGAAACAAGCGAAAAAAAAACAAATCCAAATAAAATGTAGTCGATTGAGTTATGACTGACCGCAAAGAGCAACGGGTACGAACATTTAAAGGCGAGACGGGGGACGACCGGAGTCAATTATAAGCAACATCAGAGAGGAAATTTATTGTAAAAGCATCATCGTCCGATCTGTCTTCATCCGAAAGAAAATAATGGAATAAAAAAATCGAAAAAGAATGTCAAATGCGTCGCCAATTGAAGAAATCCGTTGATTTACAATAAATCATTTTTTCTTCTTTATTCTTTTTATTTCCTTTTCTACTTTTTTTTTTATTATTACCTCCGTCCCATAAGAATGGTTACATGCAGACAGGTATTTCATATGCTAAGTATAAGAATTATTATGGGACAGAAGCTGCAAAACATTACGCCCTTTGTATCATAAGAATTGTTACATGTAAACAGATATTTTGTAGGCTAAATGTAACAATTATTATGCGTCGGTAACAACAAAACAATGCTACCACTGTACATTAAGTATTGTTACATGAGGAGAGTATTTGATACGCTAAATGTAACAATTATTATGGGACAGAAACAGTAAAATTGTAATACTTATGTCCCATAATATGAATCATATTTACAGACTCTTATCTTTATTTAATGTCACCTTCATTTGTTGTTTATTTTTTATCGCAATTTAAGTAAATACTAATGAACCAATAATAAACATTAACAATGTTTTTCATCCATTAAAAACAAATTCTTTCTCCTCGTTGTGTTTGTAATACTAGTTCTGTCATCAATTGGTTAAATTATTTTACAGACCGCTTTCCTCACTTTTCTTTTGCATTGTGAGTGTTGAATTCTCCAAGCCTCATTAGTTGACCCCCAAATTTCAATTGTCTCTTTCTTATTCTTAACAACAGTTTTCTTGTAGTTTTTGTTACCTTTACTATTCTTTTATTTCTCACTGATATCATCCATGGTATTCTCATTATTGGTCAGCAAAATCAGATCTCTGTTGCTTTAAATCCGTTCTTCCTCTGAGATGAAATACTTCAGCAAAGTCCGTTTTCCGATTATTTAATACTTTGCTTAGTTTCTGAACGCCAACCCTCGACTATTCCCATCAGCTTTTTCGATTTCTACACAGCATAAAAAAAAAGACTAAAATCTATAGATTAACGCAAATACGTATTTCCGTCAAACAATGGATGGTTCCATTTCACCTTCATCAGTCTTCTGCGGAAGTTCATTCCATCTCGGTTTCCTCAGTACACAGCTACTATACCACACTATGCTGACCTCTGAGTAAACTCTCACTAACACCATAAACTATATTTAAATTGTTACAAAGTTCAATTAAATTTGGCTATAAATTAATGCAACTGTCTCATCCTTTTTCCCGACTTCACAAGAACACATTGTTCCTATTTTTTGAATTCTTTAATGTCGATCTTCTTATTCCACTATAATGGTCAATCCCAACTTCAGAATTTTACATATACAAGGAGAAAAATAAATGATCGACCAAAAGATGACACGACTTTAAATTTATTTCATTTTGATTATGACCGCTTTCCCGTGCATCGCTATTCGGAAAAGGCCATAATTTTAAGCGACTTTTTTAATTGGTAAACCGATAGTATCCAAGTTGTTCGCATCGACCTTGAAATGGCGGATATTAGTTGAACCACCTTCAGCACACGACTATATTCATATACCAGCCATTTACGTACGAAGCCACTATGTCTTGAGAGGTTGGCTCGTTAACCATAGCACCGTGGCAAGTACTCAATCATGCTAGCAGTGAACATCATATAATGATTACTAAATAAATAGATATTAATTAGAGCAAAACTATTTCAGATTTTAATTTATCACGATGCAAAATTTATAGAGAAAGACTTGAATTCTATCACAGACTTATAAAAAAAGAAAAGGGCGCTGAAGTGCTGTGTAATATAAATCTGCCTGTATGGCATTGAATGCTAGACAATTTCCCCACATATGAACTTGAGGCAACAGATATGTGGTTCTATAGAAGGAGTCTGAATATGGCATAAACGTGACATGTGAACAACCAGGAAGTTTTAAAGAAAATGAACACTTATACATGGTATCGGGAAAAAAGAACTGATATTTCTGGGACATATAATGAGGAAAGATGGCTTGGAGAATTTGACACCCATAGGATATATTGAATTGAAAGAGAAGCCGAGGGAAACATCGAGTCATCTTCCTACGGAGATTTTCTAAATGGATTAGCAGAACAGGAACTAGAAGGGAGAGTATATTCATGTCAACTGCTCTGACAAGTTACTTTCACTGGTACCTCGACTGCATGAATTTGAACGTGCAAGAGGATAAACATTGCTTAGAGATATAAAGGATAGGAGGCTGTGGATAGCCACAATCGACAACGATCTGAAAGGTTACGGTGCATTGAAGAAAAAGAAAACGTTTGGCAATGAGCTGATAAGGCTTTTATCAGCAGCAGGAATTCCATTTTCAGTGATCTGCAGTTGAGGTGGCTTTTTTAAAAGAAATTCTCTTACTTTACTTTAAGGGCATTTCACCAATATCAAGTCACTCCGTCTACAATTGGTACAAGAAACTTGAAATAAATTGTGTTTGTGTAAAAGTCCTGGGAGACAACTAGTAACTCACAAATAAATTGTCCGCGTGACTAAGTGTACCAGTATTGGATATCATTTGTCTTTTAATTAAAAGGTTTTGGTTTCTTTTTATTATAATTGCATCTCTTTCAAGATGTAGGCGGATGTGCGGGTGGTGTAATGGATAGCGACTCGGAATAAGAAATCGGAGAGTTATGTTCGAGTTCCAGCCAAGTTAAATTCACTTACACGCAAATAACCTTGAGAAAAGGATAAATACATCTACACCCCAAAGCTATGGTTTAAATAGTATGACATGTATCTGGAAAATCATTATTTCCAAAATAGTTAATGTAATATTCACTGACAAAAAATAATTATTCTTACTATCTAAAATATGTTTCGGCTCTAAATACCTACAAGAGGTTGATAAGTAGCACCCCCCCACAAAAAAAAAACAAATCAGAACATACTCATCATAGCTTTTTTTTAAGCATTTCACCCCAAGCAAGGCGGGAGTGGCCACTAGCATGCAAGGGGGGTTACAGAGAGTGGGAGCAAGAGTAAAGAGGGGGGTGTTTGAGGAAAGGATAAAGAGAAGGATGGGGATAGGGACCAAGGCATTAGAAGTTGTCGATTGACATTACATTTGAATATTATGAGGAAAAGCAAGTAGGAGGAAGGAGTAGTAATAGAAGAGGCGGTTACATTTAACTGTTTCAACAGTGAAAGGGTGGAACCGAGATGCCGATCTAGTGGCACGTTTAAATTCATGCAGTCGAGGTACCAGTGAAAGTAACTTGTCAGAGCAGTTGACATGAATATACTTGTAGAAAAGACAGAGAGAAGCCACATCACGTCTGTCAGAGAGTGACTTCAGACGAGATGTCAGATGAGGACCTATCACATTGCATATCTGGATTTAATTGAAATGGCTTCTTGGAAAAGATAATGGAGTGGTTCCCCACTACATTTTGTATTCAAAGTTTTTGTTCTAGACACACTGCTAAGGCTAGAGAGTTCATTCTGTCTGTAATTTAACCCATAGCACAGGGTGAACGTTTGAATAAATGTCATGTCCTTTCAGGATGTGGCTAATTATGGCTCTCCACAGATTCTTTTTCTTTATTATCTCTGAATTGGCTTGGTTTCTTATCAAAGATAGTGGAATGGTTTTCTGTTACCTTAGCCACAGACTTGAATCCAGAATGTTCCATCTCCTATAGTGACTGCCAACCAAAGTAAAGCCTACCTTACCCTGTGATTTGACCCATACCTGGGTTGGTAGAGAAGAAATGGTTTACGGCTTTCCCAAGGGTATTATGGCTGGAATTCACCAAGTCGTTTCGCTAATAACCGTTATACTCATCGTAAACAAAATCCAAACCTCCACAAAACTGTGAATCGTCAGCGTCATGATCTTAAATTGTTTCGGCTTAATAAATATTTAAAGCTATATCTTTTTAAATCGCCTTCTATTTCTCTCTTCCTTATACTTGAGTCGGAAATCTGCGTTGAGTCAAAATCCCAGAATCAATAGCAGACAACCAGCTTGAAATTCTTTGATTTATTCATTAGTCTGTGTCCAATAATAGTTACGAGTTTAGTTTATAGCATAGACAGTAACACGGAAAAGCATTTAATACACAGAAGTTCTTAAAAAAACAATGGTCATTTTTATTGCTGCTTCTAATATAATACATGAATAGAATGTAGTAAATACAACACTACCATGTCTTACGCATTTTAGTTCTTTTTTATACTATTGTTCATTCAATATAAGTACCAAGAGCCACATAAGGTAGAGGATTACTGAATGAGGCTGTAAGAGAAAACAAAGAGGGAGTAAGAATTGTATATTATAAGGATATGTAGGATAGATAACGGTTGAAGAGGTTAAGATTGTAGTCATCAGGGAAGCATCCTCTCGGGAGTCTGTTCCACGACGTAAGATTTGGGGGAAAGAATCTTTTTGAATGGAACGTTCTCCATTATGCTTTAGTTATCAATACATTTGTAAAGACAAGTAAATATTTAAGATTTTGAAAGTAAATTAAATAGTCGCCTTAAATATTATTACCAGAAAAACAAATGACTTAAAATAATCTTTAAAAGTACGTTGGGTAAGTGAATAAGGAAAATTAAGTCAAAGAAATTGGTTTATTGGTCAATATTTAGAAAGGAACGTCACGATACAGACAAATGGCCAATTGGAAGCGGCTATAAAGAAAAGCGGGAAAAGAGAAATCAAAGAGGTATTTCATCATCTCAAAATTGAAATAACATCTTTTTTTTTTTTTACAGTGAGTTTACAGGGCACAGGGCCACTCGAGGTATCTCTACAGTAAGAGATAGTTTATGCGGATAGCAGGGGAGATAACGGTTAATCCTAGACTTGAACTAGTTAAGATTGTAGTGATCGGGGAAACATCCTCTTGGGAGTCTGTTCCAGAGAGAAATGGTTCACAGGAAGCTGTTCTTCTCACTGATGGAATACGGATGGAATGTGGGTGGTTTGTTACAATGTGGGTGACATGACAGAGGCCCAAACCGTGAAAGTTAGAACTTGCGGAACCAAGGAATTCAATTCGTTCGAGAACTTTCCATGGAAATAGCAGTCGAGCGGTGAGAAGCTTGCTATATCTCACAGGTGAGAGAGAGAGGTTGGAGGGTAGAAAGTAATTTATCACCTACAAGGATTCTGAGACGCTTTTGAACTCTATCGAGACTGGAAAGCGAGAACTGGGCAGCTTCTACGAAATATGGCAACAGTATTCCATTTTAGAAGCCTGACCAGGCGCCTGCAAAGTTAGAAGATAGCACGAGGAGTCAGGTACTTACTGGAGCGGTAAAGTGAAGAGATCCTTTTTCCTGCATCTTTAGCGATGGGTTTTATATACGAGTTCCACTTGAGGTCAGAGGTGAGTTTAAGTGCCAACAGTCTCCCAAGGCCCGTAACCTCCACGAAGGGTCATCCATTGATCGTGACTAGTAGTAATTCCGAGTCCAATTGGCGATAACTAGTTTACAAGAAATAATAATAATAATAATAACAATAATAATAATGAAATGAAATTCCATGCACCCTGTGCCAAGCTTCTTCAGTCTGGTTTGAACTCAGAATTTTTCTTTTGAGACGGTTTGCCAACCAACCCAGTCTGAGTTAGTATTTACTCAACGATAAGTGACTAAAAACAATTCGACTGGAATTCGATTTCTCATTCCGAGCCGTTATTCATTACACCACCCGCACACCCAACCTTACAGCGCTTGATATTCCCAAGTGGTTACCCATCTAGCTATTGATCAAGCACAACTTTGCGCAGCTTTGGTGATCGGATAAGTAGCAGTGTTCCAATGATATATTGCCGTAAACTATATATATTATATAATTAATTATTTCTTATACCTATAAATGTTAATTTTAATTGATAACATGTAACTGAATTGCTACCCTTGTTTTTTTTTTATTTTCATAACCCTGAAATCAATCACAATCAGCATAGATTGAGAAGTTTTACTAAATAGAAATTGTACCTCTGACAGGAATCGAACCTATATCACTTTTTTTCATGGGGTAAACCGTCGGAAGCACGATTTTTTCTTTAGTAGGACTTTCTAAATCTAGGCCGGTTGTCATTAATTTCACTGTTTAAGAAAAAAACAAAACAAGAAGAGCTACTCAAACATGTGTACCAACTAAAATTAACGTTTATAGAAAAATATATATTATAAATTTACGAATTTAAAAATATAGTTCCATCGCTACACAAAAATTACCATGTTTCAAAACAGAAACTAAAAACTTAAAACAATAAATTAAAATCCTTAATACTGTTTGATTTTCAAGCGATTTTTAGAATAACTTATTTTGAAATTTACTGAGTTTATAAGCACATACATTGATATTAGCTGCTAAGGTTACGGGGAAATTCAATCATTTTGACAAGGAGTGGTAGGGTATTTATTTTCACTGAGAACCTGTGTATCAAAATATGAGTTAATTTACAAAGAGGTTAAGTTAAGGTAGGGTAGGGGTGCCTGTACAACAAATGATGACATCCGTTTATCGCACATCGTCTGTTTTTTGTTTTGTTCTTTTTATGGTTTTTCCCTACTTTAATTTTTCAGTTAAATTTATAATTGTATACAAAGATTTTTTTCAAAAAGGGTCGTTTGAATATGAGTACGTCGTATTAAAATACAATTTTAAATTATTATCCCTAATTCTAATTAACAGACTAGACATCTTTTATAACAAATAAATATATTAGAATTACTTTCTTATTTAAAAATCATTATTCAAAGATCAAGTATAAATATCTATGTTTCATATTTCATCTTTTTTTATCATTATTTAAGAAAAATCTTTGACAGTGTCTGCTAAAAATAGCTATTTCATTTCTTTGATTTAGTAAATTTTTATTTTTCATAAACTTAATAATGTATAATTTCTCATGTATGCACAAAGGACATGGGTCATTTAATGACCTACAAACTAGCTTTTCTTATTAATTTCCATTTTACAGTAGGTGTTTTATTGGTGCCAGAAATATTTAGATAGGGACGTCTGATTTCGGTATTTATTTATTTTAAAAGAACTTGGTTCCAATGTTGGTTCCAACGTCTTTTGAATTCATGTCTAGTGCATTCAATGTAGACTTTTACTTTGTCTGGATCCTCAATAGATGAGATTATCACATTCGTACACTAATGATTCAGTGCGAAATTTATTATTGAGGGGTCGGTTTTAAGGATTTCTGCACTTACATAATTTTTTCTTTATCTTCATGTCTTTTTATTATACTCTGTAATTTTTTTTGATTTTGGTCTAAGTGTTTACTTAAGATATTAGCATTATGCTTCTTAATAACCATTTCTAAGTTTTCAGTACAATTGTAACTTAATTTTAAGGTATTTTTTATTAAAAATTGTACTGAGTTTACTATCTCTAGAAAAATGTTTAACGATTAATGCAAGGAATTTTTGTCCTAATTTCTTTTTTTTTTACCATTTGATTGTATGGGGCTGTATACCAAATGATTTTCCACTTGTTTTTTATGATTTCCACTTACATTTTTTATATAATTGAGTTTTGAACTTTTGTAGCCACTATTCTTTAGAGCCTTATTATAGAAATTACTATTTTCATAGAAAATTTTCTCATTTACTGAATTTGTACTTATCCTCTTTTCGATAAAAAAAAGGTATATGTTTAATTATAGATGGAGACTAATTAGATTTCGCGTGTAAATACAAAAGATTAGTATTGGGTTTTTATAAAGTATGTACACATTCATTAAATCTGATTTTATGTCAAAGAGGTTCACCTTTTTCAATTTAGTACTTACAGTAATTTTCAAGTTCAGGCATTTAAATTCCGTGTATAATAGTTTTCTAATTTTATCAATTTTAAAGTTTGTAGAATTCTTTCAAAAATCGCTTGAAAATGAAACAGTACTAAGGATTTTAATTCTATAATTAAATTTAAAGTTTTTAGTTTCTGTTTTTGAAACATAGTAATTCCGATGTAGCGATGGAACCATATTTTTAAATTAGTAATGTTTATGCTCTGCAGAAATGTATTGAGCACTGTTTTTTTAAAAATAAAAATAATTAACAAGAACACCGGATTATAAATCTTACTGTTCTTTTTCTTTATTTTAATATATATATATATATATATATATAGCTAGTAGCTATCTACACAATTACGAGCATGGCCACTTTCTAAGTCGTTAGTTTGTTATTTCATAAGATTTCAAATGAATTTTTACACAGGCATTTGTTTGAAAAGTGTATTGGAAAGGGTGACTAAGGTTCAGTATTATCCCAAGGTATAGCTCGATTCTGTTGCCAGAACGAAGATGACTTTTCAAGACAGACTTGTTTGGTGTTAAATCCGCACACAATGAACAATGTTAATTTTAGCTGCTGGTTAATTTCAGGCAATCTCACTTGTCCATTTAAACGACCATTTATTGGTACGAAGGGCTCCAATGTATGCCAAGAAATTACTCCGCCATACCATTACACCACCACCACTAGCCTGAATCGTTTCGTCCATTATATATATATATATATATATATATATATATATATATATATATATATATATATATATATATATATATATAAAATTTTCAACTGAAATCAAATAAAGGGGTATAAATCTCCTCGGAAACTGTCACAAATCGTCGCAGAGTGGAAAAAAAAAGAAAAAAACAAAAGTTGTAAAACAAGAATAGAAACGTTTTTTTTAAGATACGAATAACGTAGACGTTACTACAGTTTCGCATTTCGCTCATCAGACTAATTCACTTATTGCATATCATACTATTTCGAATTTTCTCTCAGAAAATAACATGATATGCAACATCTGCACCAGCCTGATGATCAGCAACGTGAAACAGTAGTAGCGGGTAGGATATTTAGACATTTTTTAAATGTTCTCACATATGTATACACTAAAAAACATTTTAAAAAAAAACCTTAAAATTAAATAATTTGTATTTTTTAAAATAAAAGATACATTTTCAATAACTACAGTGCTTTTGCTTTTATTTTAACAAAAAATAAGACCCTAACTATAAAAAAATGATCATACAACAGCATCATATTTTGTTTTCATCAATAAATAAAACCACCACCAGCCTTAATTACTGCTTTACAAATTCTTGGCATTCTTTTCAGCAGATTTTGAAAGAAAGTTAATGGCAGACCTTCCCAAGCATTCTTCAAGCATTGAAAAAGCTTATTCTCACTCTTTTGGTATTCTCATCAAACTCTCTTACACTAATTCAATGAGCGAGAGGTCAAGAGACTGAGTTGGCCCAAGTCATAATTTCCAAAATTTTGTTACTTTTTTTTATTCGTGGTTATTTTGACATAATTTAGAAGAGCATTTTGGAATGTTGTCTTGTTGAAAGTGAATTTTTTTCCAATTAAGTGTAAACCAGATAGTATAGAAAAATCGAATGATATTGTTTTTTACTTCATGATTTCAAATCTACAGCCCTCTCCCCACACTCAAAAAACACCCCCACACCATAACATAGCCATCATCATTGCTTAACTGTTGGAACCACACATTCATCATCTCGTCTTTCTCCTCATATACACTCTCCTCTTACCATCAAAACGTTCAAATTTGGATTCATCTGTCTGCAATACTTTTTGCCATTCTTGCAATGTTTTGATTTTTTGGCTTATATGTCTTTTCTGCTTATTTACCTCTTATAACAGGGAATTTCTTGATGGCTATGCACCTCTTGAACCCAGCTGATCTAAGTTGATTTTTCACAGTTGAGAGTGACACTGATTGCTGTCAAGAGAAATTAAGTTCAGCTGTCAACTCTGGAGCAGTTTTTCTTCTATTTATTTCTTTTACTTTCAATAATTAAGTGTTTCTCTTCAGCAACAGTTGTCACTTTTAAGACTGCAGCTCTTTTTCTATCAACATTTGTGCCACTGTCTAACTGCCTTTGTAACAAATATTGTATCCCGTGTCTAGAAATCTTCAACTTCTTGACAATTTGTCTTTGAGAGGAGGCTTCTTTCAATAAAATTTCAATTTATGCCCTCAGCTCAATGCTTAGCTTCTTTGATTTTTTCATTTTGTGCAAAACTAAAAAGACTATGAAAATACTGTCGTAATGGCACAACCTTTTTTTTTACAACGTGAGTCAATTCTGAGTTAACATGTAGAACCTGTATTAACATTTAACTTAGTTGAAAAGTTTACTGAGGGTTTAACGGTAAATAAACAAAATATAATGTTTCTCAAAAAATATTCATAAAATGTATTGCGTACAGATGAATCCAAATAAATTTTTGGTTGAAAACGAAAAGCAAATATACTGCGGGTGTTGAAATTTTTTCTTTTACTTTAAAAAATACAAAAATATCTCATTTTACGATATTTTCCAAAGAAATGCAAAGTGACAGCAAACTTTTTGCCTGTAATGCGTAGACAAAGTGCGATGGGTAAATTAAACGTCTAAATTATGCAAAAATGAAAATAACACTGACATCTCTTAAAAGATGTATTTACCAAAATAACACAAAAATATTTTCAAATACTAAAGAGTAATTTTTTTCAATAAAATTACCATTGGCTTCAATCACCACCTCCGAGCCACTTCAGAATCTCCTGCAACACTTCTAGACGGTCTCCTTGTTTAAGTTGGTGAATGCTGCCATAATCTTTGCCTTCAGTTCATCTTTGGTGTTCCAAGGAGTTTTGTTGGTCTCCCGTTCAAATGTGCCCCACATATAATAATCAAGAGGGTAGTAGTCTGGGGATTTCGGGGACCAGATGGAAGAGGTGATGTAGTCGCAGAAATTGTCTGACAGCCATGATCGGGTTCTCCTGTTTGTGTGGCATGATGCAGAGTCCTATTGCCAGATATAGGGTCTTTCAGCAGCCACCCTCTGGACTCAGGGCAGCAATACCTCCTCAAGGCACTTGATGTAAGCCCCTGTGTTGACTCTGAGGCCCTGTGGGAAAGTGAATGGAGACATAAATTTGCTATCCCTAATGATCACTCCAAACACCTTCGTAATCACCATTAGACTCATCCAACACTTTTTGAATCCTCTGCACTGACCTCAGATTGACAACCAAACACTCTAAAATGTTTTTATAGGAGTTCCGGCGCGAATGCCAAGCAGTACAGCATACCGTTTCCAAATTTCTTGTTAAGTAAATTGCATCATGGTGCTCCTTTTCTCACAAACGGTGCCCAATTAATCCTACTATACTTTGCAGTCGACAAAATCAAAAACAAAAAAAAACGCGCATATGCGAATT
Organism: Acanthosepion pharaonis; assembly: GCA_903632075.3. Classification (NCBI taxonomy): domain Eukaryota; kingdom Metazoa; phylum Mollusca; class Cephalopoda; order Sepiida; family Sepiidae; genus Acanthosepion; species Acanthosepion pharaonis. Next base: position 1,123,128 of record CAHIKZ030005383.1, on the reverse strand, counting down.
TAAAAATGTGGGGGAGGCGTGTGTATTAATTAAAGAATATCAAACACTTCAAATATCATAGGTTTGAAAGTCTGAAAGATTGAAAGCTATTTTTATAGCTTTCATGAAAAAAAGATTATTACCTCTGGTATTTGAAGTGTTTCATATTCATTAATTATTAGTAATTTTGCTCTGTCTCCGACATGGAGATCAGTTTGGATGTTTATCCACTTGGAACTTCCATACGGATTACCAGTCTTATTTTATAATTATTAATATATAAGCGAAAACAGTTTTTACGCACTTTATGTCCAGAAAAGAAAACACGGAATAAAAAGCTTAATCGCAGTCGTCTTTAATGAAACTTGTATAAAAGTGGATTGCTACACAAACACACACACACTATATATATATATATATATATATATATATATATATATATATAATAAAAATAAAATAAAAGGCTCAAACACTAATATTCCATGGTTATAATTTATTACATTGGAATCGTAATCACGATCCAATTCATCAGACCTACAAATATATATATATATATATATATATATATAGATAGATAGATAGATAGAGAGAGAGAGAGAGAGAGAGAGAGATTGATATTAGTTTGTCTACTCCGAAATTACACTTATTTTAGAACCTTTCTTTGGGGATTTATTTTTTTTATAATTCCCTTTTCCTTTAAGAAATTCTCAAACTTGTGTATATCAATGTAAGACTCAAATTTATAAAGTAAATGTATGTATAGCTACGTATGAAGAAAAAGTGCTGAAAAGTTCTGAGTGATATTCACTTTTCAAAATCAATATTTTGACCAAACACTAGAATACTAAATTGTAGAAATGAAGCATCATTATATATATATATATATATATATATATATATATATATATATATATATATATATATATATAAAGGAAGAGGTTAAATTTGTTCCAAGAGAGAAAAGTGTATGTCTTCTTTTTATATATATATATATATATATATATATATATATATACCTCTAAATATTTCATGGTATTATTTTTTTCACCTATTGTAAGGGTCAGTATTTACATTAGGGTACAAGAGGAGGAGGAGGAGGACAACAACACTCAGAAAACACTCTGCCTGCCTTATGTGAAGGGGTTATCAGAGAAAATACAAAGGATCTGCGGTCCATATAACATCAGGGGAAAACCTTCAAAAGCGTGACAATATTTCGCAGATATCTCTCTCGAGTGAGACCCCCCCACACACACACACACACAGAGCAGAACATGACTAAAGACTGTGTGTACGCTATCCCGTGCAGCTGCGGAAAGGAATATAAAGGAGAGACAGGCCGCCCCATCAAGGTAAGGCTTCAAGAACACCAGAAAGCTGTAACGCGAGGGGAAGTAGAAAAATCAGGCGTGGCTGACCACATATGGAGAGAGAAGGGAGATCACCGCCCCCTGTGGGATCAGGTTGAGATCATAGACAGGGAACACCATTGGAAAATTCGTAAACTTAAGGAATCAGCACATATACTAGGCCACAAAAATCTCCTGAGCTGACCAAGCATAGAAATAAATACAATATGGGAACCAGTAATAAGGAGTGCCAGAGAAAAGCAATGCTAACAAAGTTGCAATATGAACTCTGGTAAAGATATGCAATGATAACAGCAAAATTGCAATATGAGCACTGGTAAAAAATGGTTGCTGAAAACATTAGGTTTATAATACCCAGAAGTTCATACCCAGATGTCCTCAAGTGGATAAAGGCGTTGGTTAGATCCAGTGACAGACCCAAAGAAAGTGAGTTCAATACCCGGTTAAGGCAGTGGAGAACTTTCAGAGGGAAAATTAGCAGGAGATAACTGACATCCATCAAACATGGCACGGTCTACCCTAGTGATCGAAATAAAGGGTCCAGTTCGAAATTCCAACCACCTGAAGAAGGCCGGAGCGTACAACGGCCGAAACGTTGTGACAAATATGGCGACAAAGATGAGGACAATAGTCCGACTAATGTAAATACTGTACATAATACCTCATCTCAGAAATATAAACAAACTATTGTAACGGTCATTGTGACACTCCGTGTATTGCAACAGCATGAATGGATGCATTTTGGTCAAACCCATCAAGCTTTCTTTAAATTCCCTTTTTCTTTTAGTCTAGTTGCCCTACAAACGGTATACGGTCCCGTTTGACCCATAGCTGGTCGGTAGGTCAAGATAGAATCACGCCTTTTCCAATGGCATTAGTAAACGTAAGCAGACTTGGCAGGGATTTGAACTTGACTCTCCGAGTTTATTTTCTTCACCGATAACCATAACGTCAATTGCATCTCCATTGGAATTAATAACATCAATTGAATGAGGGACCCGGAGGATATGGGAAAGCGGAAGTGAAACAAATATCAGAAATCAACAACATATAGCACTCAACAACATCAGCCCTAAAAGACTGATTTTTTTACCAAATAATATTTTTACACGGTCAATAACTACACGACTGTATGGTCGTCTTTTGTCAATATTTATTCCTGCTGTTGCTGTTCACTTCTCTCTATTTGCAAACTCCATATACGACTTAGTGTTTGGTCAGGTGTTCCAATAAGTTTTGTTTAGGGCACAAGTACCAGAGAACTAGTGAGGATTGAACACACTATTTATGAAAAACGGTGGACCACAGAAGATTGTTTATCATTACTCGATCAAACTGAGGATATAGATAAAATTCTTTCCAGAATTTTATCGAATCAAACCAGAATTCGTCTTTTATAATGAAATACACAATTTAACTGAAAGGTGGACAAGAGATGTGATAGAAAATAAAGGAAACTATTTTTATGATTGAATAACAAAGTCCTTGACATTTTTTAAATTTAAGAAGTTTTTGTCTTTTTCACAACTTCTAGATTGAAAAATCCCAATTAGAATCAGGCCCATAACACGTTGAAAGACCGCTTCCTGTACGGTTACTGAAATTAAGCAACATAGAGTCTAGTCAGTAACTAGATGAGTGATCACTTGGCAATATCAGGTGCTGTCAACTTGGATGGGTGGGTGGGTTTAATGGATAACGGCTAGGAATTGGAAATCGAAGAGCTGAGCTCCAATTCCCATTAGGTTCGTTATATTCACATACACGCAATTACCCTTGGGTAAGGTCAGAATCTATTTTTTCTCCTCCAGCTATAGGTTAATTAGTAAGAATTGTGTCAGTAAATCCTTATTTCTAAAAATATCTTAGAATCTAAAAATATTTTCTGGCTTTAAATAACCTGCAAAAGGTTGATAAGCCTTAAAAAAACAAATCACTCAATCAACCTGATTCAACAATCTCCAAGCTAATATTCATCTAGACTAGTGGTTTTTTCTCTGGGCCGCATTTTCGGAACAAAAAATTTGCTCGGACCTCACGAAATTCTGTGATAAAAAGTACATTTAAGAATAAAAAGCATAGAGAGGGTTCAAGGGAGGTAACCGTAGAATCGAAGTCAGAACATTATCATTGATAACTCTCTCTTCCAATTTGTGGACCTTATGCAAAAATATCACAATGATAAAATTGATCAATAATTATAACTACTTATATTGGGACTCATGCATGCAGTTACAAGTAATCCATGATAATATCTTAAATTTTGATATCATATTTATGCATGCAGTTACAAGTAATCCATGATAATATCTTAAATTTTGATATCATATTTATTTTTGGCATATGAATTTTTTGAAACTGTTTCTAAATTTGCAGGTGGGACGGAATGATTGAAAGACAATCGAAGTCTTTCAATCATTCCACCCCACCTACCACCCTCTTCCGCCGCATCTATGAGGTGCACCGCGCCGTTTAGAAATCACTAGCCCCGGACACATGTCTGCATTTGAGTAGTTGAAATTTCGGGGTTAGTCAAGATAGTGTTGAGAGCAAATGTCTCTTTGTCCAGTGTTAAAAAGTTCTTATCCCCACCCACCAACCAAGGGATTTTTAATTGGTAAGCAATGCTCCCAAAAATATCTGGGGGTAATATGTCAACCTGATTGTCTTGACAATCATTTATTCATTCATTCATTCATTGTCTTGAAACGTGGTAAGAGTGCCATTTTGGACATAGCTTTAATTCAATGCAAAAAAACAAATCTCGCAAAATACAAAACTCTTCAGCGTTGTGGATTGTTTTAAACGAATATGGTAGATATTTTGTGGTGAACACGCGTCAGTAGAGACGCAAAAGAGGCCTTGGATCGCATGAGAACATGTCTGTCAAAACCAGTTACATCCGGATTTTTTTCCATTAGCAGCAGGACACTTGACATGTTCAGATACGGGCCTCCTTGCAACTGTACTAACGCGCATTCACGTATTTTTATATTATTTAAATTGGTGAGCGTATTTATGTCTATGTGCATCAGTATATAATTTTACTGAGGAAAGGCACACATTTGACATGCATGCAAAAGAATCCATTTTTATAAACATATGTTATTTTGCTATCGTTAATCTGATCTAAGTCTATCTGAAGTTACTATTTATCTAGAAATGTATATGACTGCTTTTTGTATATTTGGGAATATTTGTGATTGTTGTACGCCTGCATCAGTCAATATGTATCTTCCATGTATGTAATAATAAAATAATATACACGCAGACGTCATCCATATTCAGCCAATGGCTTTGCGCTCTATCAACATGGCCCAAACTCGCGTAGGCTAATTACAATTGGGTTATACTAATTGGTGTTTGTGCCCCGATGGAACTTGTTTCTTTAATAATTTCTAATCAAAGTTACTTGCAATCGAAATGTCCAAACACTGCTATTCCCGAGTTTCTTATCAGGGATCATCACCCGCAAACGTCTTGCGCATGCGTAATGTAAAGCTTGTTTGTTTGCATCAAGCCGTCATCGAAATAAATGACAATAGCAGGCAGTACACCAACGGCAACATATTTATGATTCTTCTGTCGTTAATAAATACATATTGGCAATCTTTACTTTGCATTCCCTTATCTTAAATTATCACTGCAAGCTGTGTTTCTGCTTATCGACAAAATGACATTCAAGTGTAGTGGTTTTCACCACGGAATATATGATGGTAGAGCCGAGTTCAAATTCTAACAAACGCTGTAGCTTTCACTCTCACTTAAATGTCCATGGAAAAAGTATGTATCTGTCTCTTCCCCCTCCTCTTCGTATCTTAAACAAGGAAGGAAGACTAACAGAAAGCTTTTGCTGAACAATCATTCTAGAAGACGGACAATTCCGAATTCAAAACTGGTTGTGTGTGTGTGTGTGTGTGTGTGTGTGTGTGTGTGTGTGTGTGTGTGTGTGTGTGTGAGGGAGGCGAGTACTTTCAATTAATAAAAAATAACTTACTATTGAAACTATAGAAAGGGTCACCTAACATGGTTTGTCTATGGCCCTATAGTCAACAGGAAGTCTACAGGTTCAGAAAGAAAAAGAGAGGAATACGCCTTTGGCATAAAAATTGGTGCATTGATTCATTTTTTACAGATTATCAACTCTTTTCAAATTATTTAAAGCCAGAAAATATTTTAAAGAATTTTTTAGATAGTAATTGTTTAGTGATACAAGTTTTACTAATTAACCCACAGCTGAAGGAGAAGAGAAGGATTCACATCATTTGCAAGGATATTTTGCGCGTCAGTGAATATAACGAACACAACTGAAATAGGAACTTGTCTCTTCGATTAACAATTCCGAGCCATTATCCATTAAACCAGCCGTACATCCAAGCTTAAAGGCTTAAAGGCTGTTAGAAAAATTGTGAAGCGTTTCACCATTTAGGACTTCATATATTACACACCACGAAATGGAATAAGTCCAACAACTAGCTTAATATATTTTATTGTTATACGTTGTTTATATATACACAAATATTTAAGTAAATGCTCTGTTTATAATAAACAGTATTAATAACATTTAACGGCAGGAACGTCCGAGAAATTTCATAGAAAATATGCGTCCTCCGACAGGAATCGAATGTGTATCCTACACAGAACTGTCATATAGCCTAATGTCTTATACCAGTTTAGCTACATAGGAGCATCTGGTTAGCAAGGTTGATTTTACTGCTTTTAAACTATAAATACAGGATACAGGTTCGATTAAAAATGGTATGGCTTACAATCTCAGAGATCTTCTGGCCGTTTGCAGAATCAATTCAACATGTCTTATAAGTTTACTCATGTTTTTTTTATATCCAGCACTTTGTTTAAAAGCCTTGTGAAAATGTCAGACCCTATAAAAATGGCTTCTACATGAGCTTATGGAAACGAATATCATTTAGCCTTTAAATATTTGTCTTTCTCTTGTGACTGGTAACAAGAAAAGGTCAATTTGAGACAAGATAGTCATGGAAAATGGATTCGTTAGAATTCAAAACATAATTCATGTTTAAATCCAGGAACAGACATCATTGTCTCAATCAAAAAAACCTAATGGAGAATAAAAAAAATGCTATTTTCTATGTCTGGTTTGGATTTATCAGGAAATTGTCTTTTAATGACAAATTGCTAGAATCTGGAAAAACCTTGACTGCCCAATGGCACAGCAAGCAACTTGTTTAAATGAGGCATTGGAAAAGAAAAAAAAAACTTTTTTTTTCTCCTGGGTAAAGAAATCAACTGTGGATTTTAGAAGGCATGTTACAAATAAGACACAGCAGTAAATAGAATTGTGATGGCAAATTCTTTGACATGAGATATATTCTCTAGATTAATAATTTTGAGATTATCAGTTGTTTCTATGCAATACTCTTTGTTTGATTTGAGCTACCAGCAATCTCAACATCAAGAATTCATCCAAAAATGCAGGTAAGCACTCCGCCTCTTCATCAGCCTCCTCAATATCATTAACAAACTTTTTGAAACTATAATAAACAAGAAGTTTGTTGATCCCCTCAATGGAAACAACTTCTTAAGCAAAAAAACAATACAGGTTTTCACCAGCCTGGTCCACTGCTCATATCCTAACTGCCATTATTCAGAGAATCCGTGAGGCATTAGACAACAAATAAATCTCAAGGATGATGGTGCCAGCAATCTCAACATCTTTTAGAATTCATCAAATCAAAACTAGAAACATTCTTTTATGATAAAAGAGACAACTTAGCTGAAACATGGTGCAAGATGATAGAAATCAAAGAAAATACATTGATAACTGATTCATAATCCTATGAATTGAAATGTATAAAATATCTTAGACAAATATGTTCGAAACCTTTGCATTAACCTAATAAATAATTTACTGGGCATGAGTAATTGCTAACCAAAGCCATAATTAAAGGAAAATATTTGGTTTGATGCATAAGTCAGACAAGATGGAATTTTATTACAAAGTGGCTTTCATGGCTTAATCAGAATAGTGGACCTAAAAAGAGACTGCAACATAGATTTGGCCAAAATAGTGAGGGAACAACAAATAACACAAAATACAAAAATGACTTTCAACAGATTTTTATTGGGATTTATATTATCCTATAAAAAAGTTTTAGTGGATAAAATATGTAACCAATCTGGTTAAATATTTTTTTAAAAGCCACATGCCTTCTGGTTGAGTCATTTTTGGTCTCTCGACCTTCCTTCTTTCCTTTAATATACATGGATTACCACAACTAATTGGAAAAATCAGTGATGTTGCCTTCTCCATAGTTTTGAATTCAGAATTATCAACTTTGATTTGCATTATCACCTAAAGAGATGAGTCTCAACTTTAATACTTAAATATCTCTGAGGGAAGAAGGAATACACTCATAAATTTTCCAAGAGCATTAGTGTGAAGTAAATGCAACAGACCAGACCAGAATTTGGACACAGCTCAATGATTCCACTTTGGATGCTGATAACTGTCACACATCCTGCACATCAAGATAATTATGATGAAAACTGCACTTACAAAATACTTCAGTTGTTTAATTTATTTGTTTTATTTGCCAAGCAATGTTGTTTCTTTCTTTAAATATTGGTTCTATGTGTTTGGCTTTTATTTCAAGCATCTCTCTAATTGCTCTTCCAGAACTGAATAACAATTAACATGAACTAATCAAATTGCTCCAAAGCAAAGAGCATAAAATTTCTTGACATGGCAAAACTGAAAAAAAAAACATTTGAGAAATGCTGGGCCATGTTGAGTGAAACAGAGATAAGCAGCAAGACTCATTCATATTTTGATTGATAATCATGTCCATTGGAAATGAGTTGAAGATTTCAAATCTTGACACATGCCTATAGAAAACCATTCATGTCTCTTATAAAGGGAGATTCATGGAGTTAAATTGTTGTCAAAGATTATAACCGGATATTAAGTCACGCAAAAAGCAGCATTCTCCTTACACACACACACGTGTGTGTGTGTGTACATATTGGTTATCTTTGTTTTTTTATATCTTGAGTGTTGCAATGACACAATGACATAATCAGGTGATTCAGACAACGCAAGATATTTTTTTTTATATATATCTTCTTTTTATAAGAAAAAATTCACTTCTGTAATCTGATGAAGAAATGTAATAAATAGTATTGGTGGAACTATTAGAATTCTTCAGAAATGCTGTTATACATACATACACACACATATATATATATATACAGAGAGAGAGAGACAGTATGCGCATAGATATGTGTGTTTATATATATATATATATATATATATATATATAGAGAGAGAGAGAGAGAGAGTGTGTATATACATAGATATATGTGTGTGTATATATATATATAGAGAGAGAGAAAGAGAGAGAATGTGTATGTTAATAGATATGTGTGTGTTTATATGTATGTATGTGTGTATATATATATATATATATATATATATATATAGAGAGAGAGAGAGAGAATGTTTATATGTATGTATATATAGAGAGCAAGTGTATGTGCATAGATATACATGTGTGTGTATGTCTGTTTATATGTATCTAAATGTATATATATATATATATATATATATATATATATAGAGAGAGAATGTGCATAGATATATGCGTGTGTTCATTGGTATGTATATATATATATACATATAGAGAGAGAGAGAGAAAGTGTGTATGTGCATAGGTATATGTGTGTGTTTATATATATATATATACATAGAGAGAGTCTGTGTATATGTATGGATATATACGTGTTTATATGTATGTATATATATATATATATATATAGAGAGAGAGAGAGAGAGTGAGTGCCTAGATATATGTGTGTTTATATGTATATAGATATATATATATATAGAGAGAGTGTGTGTGTATGTGTATGTATATATATGTGTGTGTGTTTATATGTATGTGTATGTATATAGATATATGTGTGTGTGTGTGTTTATGTGTATGTATGTATATATATATAGAGAGAGAGTGTATGTGTATAGATATGTGTGTGTATTTATATGTGTGTGTGTGTATATATATATATATATATATAGATAGAGAGAGAGAGAGAGAGCGAGAGAGAAATGTGTATATAAACAGGTTATTATTGCTACACCTGGATAAAATGATCTTTAAAAAAGGGATTATTCATAAAAAACAATACAAAAGTATCATGACGATTAAAATTTTCACCCAAGACATCTTTACAAAAAATAATATCACCTCTCTAGGAAAATATTAATTTTTTTTTTTTGTTCCCTCCCCTAGTTTTGGTATATTTTAACACCAGTTGTTGAAATATTTTAACACCAGTTGTTGAAATATTTTAACACCAGTTGTTGAAATATTTTTTTCTTTTCAACCACTGCTGACAATATTATTTTTTCTGAAGATATGGCGGCCAAAAGGTACCTCAGATTTTAATTCTTGTTATACTTTTGTATCTTTTTTATGAATAAAATATGAACCCTTTTTTAAAGATTATTTTATATATATATATATATATATATATATGCATGTGTGTGTTTGTATATGTGTATATATATGGGGTGCAATGGGTAATTTTTAATTTCACGTATGCATGATGTTTGTTTTTGATTTTGTTGACTGCACACTATAGTAGGGTCAGTTGGGCACTGTCCGCGAAAAAAGACCACCATCTTACAATTAACTCCACGAGAAATTTGGAAACAGCATGCTTTACTGCTTGGCATTCACAACAAAGCTCCAATATGAATATTTCAGAGTGTTTGGATGCCAATCTGAGAAAAGTGCAGAGGATTTGGAAAGAGTTGGATGAGTCTAATGGTGATTAAGAAGAAAATTTACTCTGATTGTTCTAATTAAGAAAAGAATCCTGAATCTGTTGGTGAGGGCCTCAGACTCAACACCAAGGCCTACATCAAGTGTCTTGAGGAGGTAGTACTGTCCTGGGTCAAGAAGGTGGCTGCTGGAAGATCCTATGTCTGGCAACAGGACTCTGCACCATGACACACAAACAGGAGAACCCAGTCATAGCTGTCAGACAATTTATGCAACCACATCACATAATGGCTAAAAGTATAGCCAAATGCACTCAGAATTAAAGAACATTTGCACAGTTTTTTCACACTTTGTATCTAGAAAAGAAAACACTTGCTTGAACACAAGAAAAAATAAATAAAAAGCTTAATTGCAGTACCTTGTCTGTTGTGTATATATGTGTGTGTATGTATATATATATATATATATATATATATATATATATATATATATGAAATGGATTAAATCCAACAAATATTATAATTTTCTGTTTGTACATTATTTTTATGGATACAACTTATTTGAGTAAATTCTCTATTTTAATTAAACAGTATTAATTATAAACAGAAAATATACTAAGATATTTGACAGATTTAATCAATTTAATATGTTGTTAATGTTTACATTAGGTTATGTTTTCAAGCAGAAATGAATTATCGAGAAAGATCATTGAAGATGTGTGTTTATAAGCAGTAATTTAGACTTTACTAACTAGAAAGTTCTCTATATAAAGGAATTAACCCCAGGTGAATATAAAAACCAAAAGTTGGGTTCGTGCAGATAGGAACACACAAACAGGTACCAATAAACACCAAACACAAGATTAACATTTGTAAATAAATTCTATATAATGAAATACAAAATATGGGAAAAGTATGGAGTAACAGAAGTACAATAAATAAAAGAACACTTTACTAATATTGGATGTCAGTTCAAAGGATTGTGTTTAAGGAATTTGGAGTTTTAATGTTTGTAATGACAGACAAAGTTGCTGTAGAATGTTCATAAAAGTTGGTTGTTCTTTCTTCTGCAATGTAAAATATAGGATTCCGAAATAATGTTTGTTCCATTTCCCCTTGGTTACTTGAATTCCCTCGGAGATGAAAACACAATGATTTTTTTGTATTTCTTTGGGCACAATTTTCCTTTCTCCTTTACTCATTAGTCAAATATATCCAAGATCTCTGGGATCTCTTTATTCCTTACACAACAAGGTTTGTGAGTGTATATCACATTTCCTCATGATCGCATGATGAGAGTCTATTGTTTCTCCTACGCTGTCAGAAGTCATCAGGAAACTAAAGTTACAAATACCAAAATCCCATTTGGTCATGTATGTCATGTGAGTATAGGCAACCGAATCTTACTAACTTTCTTAGGAGGTTATTCTGTTTGTTGCCAAATGATCGCAAATTCCTTTCCTGCCCTCTCTTAGCTGAAATACAAATCAGTCCCAATAGGGAGTAAAATAAAAAAGGAGGAGAAGAAACACAAAGACAGTATCTTATTAAATTCATTGTACATCTGATTTAATAGTTAATATTGAGGGACATCTCCCAATGTGTGTACATATATATATATATATATATATATATATATATATATATGTATATGGTGCATGGTTCCTGACATGGTATAGCAATTGGCTAAGTGTAACTTAGATGTAGCCCAAGGCTGAAAGTATGGCACACCCTGTGAAGATGAAAGTCACTACGCAGGTTGTAGACATGATATGCACAATGTTGATGCTTCTTTTATTAAGTGTTTGTAGATGGCATATTTAAATCTCATTTGGAAAACCTAGTCTTCAGTTCTTTCTGTGGTTTGGATGCCATTCCCTGAGCTTTGGATTGATTTAGTGCAATTGGTTGCCCTAACAGTTATTTCAATTTGTCCTTCATAAACTCATTGATAGTTCGATGTAAGTAAGGAATTTTTCAATTGGAGTCTGTTATGTTTAAAGAGTCTTTTGCTGCTGTTTTTTGCCTCTTTTTTATTTTCCCCTGGATACCAACAAGGCTCAGTATCCAGTTATTGGATACTATATCTCTTTTTCTTTTTTTAAAAAAAAAAAGAAAAGAAAAGATTTCTCTTCTTTATGAGTTTAATGAGGATTGGATTTATTATTTCTATTTTGTAGAAATATAAATACAGATTCAGAGTCTGAAAACAATTATGGTTTTACTAAGTTGGTTCATTGAAATGATTTTTAGTCTAAATTTTGAGCTAAGACTTCTTCTAAGTAGGTTGAACATTTACCTGGTAGTCAGTTCATAAATTTGATATTCTGTAATATGGCTGTACATCCACCTGTCTCCATTTTTAGGACCATCTATCAATAGGTACAAGTAGTTAGGGTTTGTATTTTTAATAATAATCTTTTCATAGGATATTAGATTGGTATTGTAGTGTAATGGATATCATCTTGAAGTGAGGACTTGGAGATCCAAGTTCAAATTCCAGTAGAGTTCATTAGATTCACTTATGCACAAATACCATTGGGAAAGGTATGAATCCATCTCTTCTCTCCCCAGCTATTGGTTGAATAGCAGAACAGACTGGGTTCTTTAGACTTGGTTGGCAACCAGTCTACCACAGAAAGAAATGGCAACCTACTGCAAGAAAAAATCTGCCTTGTCAGTTATGTATCAAAAGATACATGATCATCCAAGCATGTATTACGTATGGCACTTAACTGAATGATGATTTGTTTTTCAGATCTTGGCAAGTTTTAGTATGATTTATGTTTGTATTAGAAGAAATGGTGGTGATTTTGTGAGGATGGTTTATGCATTGTGTCTTCAATTGAACTTCAGTGGTAAGCTCTTATATATGCTAAATGCTAGTTTATGTTGCTTTAATGATAATGGGGACTTGTTTGCTTCAGCATAAAGAATTTTGACAGAAGTATGAAAAGCTCCCAATGTTACTCTGAGATCTTGATGGTGTAGTTTTTCTAGTTCTTTTAAAAGTATGATTTTCTTGATGACCTGTAAATAAAACATCTGTAATCTAGTTTTGATCTTACTATTGATTAGTCGTCTTGATAATCATTTTTTTGATCTGCTCCCTAATCTGTAATGTGCTAGTAATCTTAGTAGATGGATCACTTTGCTTGCATTTTCTTCTCCAATACTTGATGTGTGGAATGAAGGACAACTTTTTTATCATATATTTTATGCCTGGATATTTATATTGTTCAACTACATATATTTTGTTATAATCTAATTTTATCTGAGAGTTTTAGTTTTGGAAAGTACAAATCTGTTCTGTTCCACTTGACTACTCTATTCAGGCATCATTGGTTTTTTACTGTTATTTATTTTGATATTAAAAGAACTGGCCAACAAAATACTTCATTGCAGTGCCCTGTTTTCCTACTCTTTTAAATCTAAAAGCATATTTCTCTACTTGTATTTGAAGTTTTGCTTTTCTAAGAAATTTCAGAAAAAGAATGGCATTTCTGCCTTTTAATTTGAGGTCCTTCAGGTCTTTAATTATTTCATGTTTCCAGGCTGTGCCATATGCTTTCTCCAAATCAAAAGAAACTAACAACCATGTGTTTCTTTTTCATAATAGCTTCTTTTATAAAAGTTTCTAATCGTACCAGATGGTCAAGTGCACTTCTTTTATTCCCGAAGCCTGATTGAAATTCTCTTAACCCACTGGATTCTAATTACCACATCAACCTTCTTTTTAACATTCTTTCCATCACTTTTCAAAAAGCAACTGTTGAGGGCTACTGCTCTATAATTTAATGGGTCATTATTGGAATTTTTGAGCATCAGGATCTTTGAGAGTTTAGGTATTGGTATCACTGTGGCCCTCTTCCATAGACCAAGAACATTACAATTTATCTTTTTGCCTGTGATTGGATTGTTATTTTGATTGAAATGTTTTAGTCGGGTGCTATTATTTTGACCTTTTATTTTTTTGATCATGTCTCATATATAGTTTTAGTGTTTGTATTTATTTTAGATGCATAATTCTTCCATGAGGTTCATTTGTCTTCTTTTACATTTCTCTGTGCTTTTGCTTGACTGTTTTTGAAGTTGTTTAAGTTTTCATTTTCCCGGTTCAATTTGCTATTTCCTGAGAGCAGTACAACATGCTATGATAGCATTTTTGTGTCAAACCAATGTCTGTTAAATCTAGTTGAGATTTTGGTATGTTTCCTCAGCTCGATAAGGGTTTTTGCAAAATAGGTGAGATGGTCCTCACTGTTTATTATATGATCCTGGAGTTTATTTGTCTTGGCATTGTTTTTTTGAGTCATTCTCAGCATTTCGTAGTATTCACTGTGATGCTTTTTGGTCAAGTTTGGGGCCTAAATTTTTCAATATAATAGGAAAATAGTCACTTCCACAGGTGTCATTATGCACTATCCAATAGTAGCCAATGAGTATGGTAGGATCAGATAGGGTTCAATCTATGGCTGAGTATGTACCTGTTGCTGGATGAAAGTATGTTTGGTCTTTATTATTATAAACTCATAGGTTTCTTTTCCATATCAGACATTCTATAATTTTATCTTTTCTGTTTATTTCCTTACTTCTCCATATCTCATTGTATCCATTAAAACCTCTTGGTATTATAAATGGTTTTGGGAGTTGTTGAATTGTATTATCACATTCGACTTCAGTTATTTTGTCATTTATCATTGTGTATATAGTTAATGTTTATGCAAGGTTACTGATATAGAAATTGAATCTGACTCTCTGCTATCTTCTTATTTACTATTATGGACGAGTGGTCTGAAGTTCTATCAATATAAGTATAATTAGAGAAGGTGTAATGTTTTATATTTTGTTTGCTTTGAGGAACTGTGTCTCTTGCAAGCAGATACTTTCTGAAGAAAAAATCAAAAGCCTATTCTATTGAATTTTATTTTTCTTATTTTTACTACAAGTTTGTTTTTTAAGAGAAGGGATGTTTTGTTGAGGAGTTTTAATCATTTTGGGGATTTCTTCCTCAATGCCCATTTCTTCTTGCCCTTTAAATATGGTTTAATTTTATTTTTGTTTGCCATTTTTCTTTCAGGTTGATCATGTATGGCAGTAATTTGCTTTCCTGAGTCTTCTTTGTCTAATTAGAATTGACACAACACTATCTTGTAGGCTAATTAGGAACTGTTTCCAACTTTGTAGCCTGAACAGTTTTTCCATTCTCTGTCTATGTATATTTATGAGAAGAGGTATTGTAATTATTTACACTATTTACACTGTTCGAACTGTTGTCCTCATCTTTGTTACTATATTCACAATGTTTCAGCCATTGTATGCTCTGGCCTTCTCCGGGTGATTGGAATTTCAAACCAAGAAGAAGTTAGAAGAAATTACCTTTTGAATTAAGAAAGGGAATAATTTAGGCAATGTGATCTCATCTTCCAATTCTTAGATGATAAATCTTCTAGGTCTGTGTAAGGGTCAAAAATTCAATATTTAGTTTCTTGGTTGATTTGTTTGCCATTAGTTTTTTTTTTCTTTTTCAAATATTTCACTATCACTGCACTCTACCCACCTTGGAGACCCTTTTATTGGGAAATATGAAGTGTGGGAAAACCCATTTTACAATCCTTTTCTCCCAAAATTGATTGACCCTACAGGTGTCACCTAATTCTGTTATTAACTATTATTTTGAAAAAAACTTTTTGGGTTACATGTATGCGTGGTGTGTAATTTGGCAACAATGTTCCCTGCATTCTCTTGCCATTTATTTAGCCAGGTCATGGACTGCTCAGCCAATAGAAGCCTGACCTTAGGCATCATAGGTTAAGTCCATAAGTTTGGGCATGGTATTCTTTATGTGTTACATAGTTTTAAGGCTTCTTTGTGACTCAATGGAAATACAGGTGGTGTAATGGTTAGCATTAATGAAACATTGGTAAGACGAGTTTGAATTCCAGTTGTGCTTGTGTAGCAGAAACAAAATACAGATGGAGCAGCCATTCACTAATGATAATGGTACTCACCCCTGTCGGTCATAGAGACAATGTTTAGTGTGTTGTCTCTGCAGAAAGACGGCACATGGCTGCCCTGCCAGAACAGAGCTGATACAAACCCTGGAACATCTGCTTATGAAGAAAAATATCTACCGGCTTTCCCACAAGATAGTCAGGACAGTGTGCTGAGTAGAATTAGCTATGCAAATGATTCTTTTCCTAACCAACTGCTAAAGTTTAGGCTCCATAAAAGCAGGCACATTTTCTGGGAAGTAGTAGTCTGGCAATTTGCTCTGTTGACCATATAATGGGATCACTGTGTGTTACCAAGGATTTCTGCTTGTGTTCCCCAGTATTGTATTGTTTAAAATTTGTTCAACCTTGTTTGTGTTTCCAAAATGTCTCAGCTGTGTGATCATGATGAGCAGGCAAGACTTCCACATGCGAATATCACATGTACAGGATGGTTGGCTAGTAAATGCGATGTTCCCATGTGGAAGTCTTGTTTGTGTCCTGCTCATCATGATCCCATGTTCAACTCTTTTAGTGTTTGATTCCAGTGCTGCTGATTTTTTTGATTTTTCATTGGCAAATACCCAACCAATACAAAGACAATCTTACAGTTTGTTACATTCAATTTTGCACAAATAACCTTGTGAAAGGCATGAACCCATTTCTGCTACTACCAACTATTGATTAAATAGCAGAGCAGACTTGGCTTTTTAGCCAATGTTTGCAACCAGTCTAGCTAGACAAACAATGTAGCCATGTCAAAGCACATATTATACAGTCATAGAAAAAATTATGGAGTTTACACTTAACAGTAGCACAGAGTTATAGACTCCATGATCAGATAGGTAGGGATAAAATAAACAATAATACTAAGGTTTTTTTTGGGTTTTTTTTTTTTTCATTTTATTTATACTTTTCTCAACTTGTACAATATCTACACTATTTCTGTCCCTCCTGTGGTGTCCCTTTCCAAGCTCAATATGCAAACAATCAGGTGACATTACAATTGCTATGACATGACAAAGTTCACATCAAGTGGTCAGTATTTTTGAAATGTAGAGTAGTAGGTTTTCTCTACAAAGTAATTGATCTGACAAAAATTCTATGCGAAAGATGAGGAGATTGATTTTCACTTTGACCTTCTTTAAAAATTGAAGTGGATTCTGTTCACTTGACTTTTTTCTTGATCAACTGATCAGAAAAGACAAGAGAAAGATGAAGAGAATGACAAGTATAACAAAAAGGGTGAGGAGAGAGAAAGGATAACAGATTAGTAGAGTAGATGCGGTAAGAGAAAAAGAATGAGAAATAGGAGAGAAGAAGAGGATGAATTAGATGAGAAAGTGGGAACAAGAGGAGAGTGAGCGAAAGAAAGAGAGTCATTGTGGGCAGTGAATGATTAGTGGAAGTAATAAGATAAAGAGAAGAGAAACAGAAATGCAAGAGAGTGGGTAAAAAGTGGAGCAGAGAATTGAGAGTGAGAAACTAGAAAAGAAAAGGGAGGAAAGATAAGAAAAGAGTGAAATAAAGCATAGAGAGAGTGATAACAAAACAGAGAAAGAAAGAAATAAAAGAGAATAAATAACTGATGTTGGTTTCCATCATCACAGATTAGTGATTAAATCAGAATGTAATAGATGAATAAAAATTTAATTATCTTGTCGGAAAAGAAAAAAGCCTTTTTAATTCTCTTGAACCAAACAATCTTATTATATGATATGTGCCAAGTGTATTTGCATATTTTTTGTCTATAACTTTTTGCCATAAAAGCTGTCTCCCTCACAATAGCCCATGCCAGGTAGAAGTGCCTATGCCTTGACAATATTGAACTTTTCCAAGATGTTTATGAAGCTAGAAGATGAAAAACCTAATACTCACATGTGAAATGCTTCAAATAATGACTTGACAAAATATGCTGTCATTTCTGACTGCATAGGTAAACTAGTTTTAAGATAAAATTCTACTGGACATGAAGTTGGGGATAGATATTTTTTATTAGATAGTAAACAGATCCCCCAAAATAATAATTGAAAAAAAATATATTTAAACATTCACCTAATAGAAAAGCTGAAATGTACTGTCATTTATGAGTGTTAAGACCCGTAAATCCCCCCACCCCCCGTAGAGAAAAAAGGGCCACAGCCCTACCACACTAGGTACTGCAGTTGTGGTTTCCATAGTATCCAGTTTTGAATCCAAAGTTGCCCTTCTTGTCGGCTGCTAATGAAACACAGCTAGAGAGTCCAGTCTGTCCTGTTATCTATTCTCTAGATTGAAAAAGCCGTGATGGACTCATATTTTTCCATGGTATCTGCATGAATGTGAATGCAACCATCTTGGCTGGAATTTGAACTTGACACACTAATCCTAGTTTCTGTGCCAATAACAACTATTTTAAACACACATCTAAATGACTAAACTAGTATTAATGTAAGATTTTACTGGATATAAAGTAAAAACCTATTAATAGTAAGGAATCAACAAAATATCCACCATTTTTTATGACTGAAGTAAACTAAAAGAGTTTTTTAGCTTCTGCTAATGAAAAAGTTGCCAAATTTTTCTTGTAGAGTTTATCATTACAATTTCAGCATTTTCAATCAGGGAATTTTTAGAAAATGCTGGACAATCTTGTCACAGATGAAGAAGAGACTTGAAATAACAGAAATGTTGTTCTACAGAAGGATACTGAGAATACCATGGACTGAACATGTGAGCAATCCCAAATTTTTAGGGGAAAATAGAAACAAAAAGGATGCTTACACTTAGAATCAAAAAGAGATAGTTGAAATTTTTATGACATATAATGCGGAAAGAAGGTTTGGAGCATTTAACAACCACAGGACATATTGAAGGCAAGAGTGACAGAGGAAAGTAGCAAATAACCTACCCAATGAGCTTGTGTATATGACTCATCAGGATAGCATAAAGATAAACCTTCCTCAAAGATAAAAAGTTGTGGATGGCATATATGAATTATCAGCTATAATTATTGGCCTTAATTTGACCACAAACACTTAAAAAAGCTAACAAATTTTAACACGTTGAAAATATTTATTCAATAAGAAAGAAAACTAACTTAGCAAATATTTTTGCTTATTGAAAAAGAAAAAAAAAAGGTCCCTGCTGCTTGTTGTTTATAAATCTGCCAATTGGCAAAGAAGTGCAGCTCCACGAGCTATCCAGTAATCCGCAGGCATATCAGATGGCAACTCAACAGAAACAACAAAATTGGTTGAATGTCCTAAAAAGCAAAAATAGAATTTTAGTGATGAATGATAAATGAAACTTTAGTAACAAACATCAGAAATAAGTTAAGTAAATGCCACGGAATTCTTGGGAAAAGAGATTAAAAGAAATAAGTTGAGATCAGCTAAACATTCTAGATATGTTTATACATAACAATACTCATGGTTACAGGATACAATGTACATTGGTCAGTTTTGGACATATCCAACCATTTTGAATACCATGAGAAATGGCTGTATACCTTTGAAGTAACTTGGCAAACAGCCAAAGAAGACCTTACTGGATATATATAAACAGATACTCTCCCATCAGGTTACTTAATCAACTTTTGAATGCCACTGAATAAGCTTATGTACTATATGTGTGTTGCCTTAACAATGACTCAGTGTGAAGATCAGTGATCAGGACATTTTGGCCAAACACTGCACCACTTTCATCTATCTCCACTTCCATCATGCACAAAAAAGTACCACATTTAGTCCCCCCCGTCACTTCAGGGCTTTTTCACAAATCTAAAATCACTGTTGAAACACTGTGGACAAACTATGAAGAAAAGTACAGCTGAGGCAGTTGATGGTGATTCCAAAATGGGACTTAGCAAATGGTTTTGAAATGTGTGATGTCCTAAGGCACCATTTCCCTAGGTAAGCTATTTTTTCATTTTAAATACTCTAAGTACTTTCCAGAAAAAAAACATCAAATATATACATTAGTAACCACTGCATAAATAAAACAAACATTCTGTGAAAAATTTTATTGTGTGTATGTAAAGCAGGGTGGGTGTGTACAATTTTTTTAGCAGAAAAATGTATGGTCAGATTTAACTATTGGAGGAAAATTTACTTGTAGCATCATTTATCTGCTGTTGGCCAAATGTGCAAAACTTTTATGTTCAAAATGTTTTTTTTGATTGAAACTTTTCAAAATATATTTTAAAGTAGTAAAATAGCAAAAGAAAAACATGACAGACATAAGGCTTTCATAATAATAATATTTTGAAAATATTTTTAAAAAAAATAATTAATTTAAATGTCATCAAAGCTGAAGTTAACAGATGACTACTTCATTAATTTATGCTTTTCACCTTCACTGAAAAGGAAAAGAAAATTTGTTAAATTGATGGCAAATGACTGAATCAGAAAGCAATAAAAATTTTAATGATGTTTTTATGATGATTTCCCTGTAAAAATATTTGAATATCCCCACCCAGTATATATGGTTCATATGTACAGGAAATCTATCAACCATGAATAATCAATTTTTTTTTTTATAATAGTTTTCATAAAATTGTTTTGTTGAATTTCTGAAGTCTATTTCATATTGACAATCCAAAATTCTAAGAATGTTTTACTAAAGTTTAAATCTACTCAAAAAATGTTTCATTTGTTTTTAATTGAAAAGTAAAAATTTCATGAATTTTACTCTTCACTTTTTTTATCCTCTCAGTTTTTAGGAATGTTGTTTTAAATGGATCAATTTTATGGCCCACAAAATAAATATGTATTTAAGAACAGATTTCTGGCAAAGCAAGTTATTTGGCATAGACACTTAAATGAGTAAATGTTTCTCAAATTTTTTCAAGCATTTAATTTTGATGATCTTAGCAGAAAAAATACGAATATAAATAAAAAATTTGCCTGAATCCAAAAACATTTCCCATATTATTATAGTTTAACAAAAAGATTTTAGCAAAGAAAAAATGTAGCTAATCAATAACAGAGAACAAGAAAAAAGGCTTTGAAAAATAAGAGAAAAAAAAAGATGGCAAAAAATGCAACAGATTCTCTTTCTTCCATTTCTTTTACTCTCTAAAAAATTATTATTTAATTTTGATAAGAAATTTTTATCATTTTTTGGTTTTGTATTTTTTCAATGTCTTACTTTAACTCATCATCCTTTTGTGGAATGTTGACAGCAATACACAATGATTTCTTTCAGGCACAAGATAAAGGAGCATCTTGATAGTGGGCCTTTAAGAATATCACATCATTTTACACTCAGGACAAAAGCTAAAAATATTTTCAAGTGCTTTTTATTTTGTGCAATTTACATCTTGTTAAATGCTAAAAGCTACAGCCAATGTGACTTGTAAATTCAAATTAGTGGATACAGTGCAGAAGCAGAAATTTCTGACATCTTTTTGGAATTGACTATCAATAATTTTGTGAATGCAATTTCCTTTAAATGAACAAATCCAAAAACAAATCATGTCACCATTTTGAGAATAAAAGATTATTGTTCTATTTTGATTGGTCCTTCCTGCAATTGAATGTTAGGTTTTCATTAAGGATAGAAGGGAAAGTATTCTGCTCATTCATATGTATGTGTTATGCATTCAAACTGAAGACCTGCTTGGGCACTGAAATTTCATTAAGTGAATCATGTGAGGATTCAAACCTCCAAC
The DNA here is from genome assembly GCA_903632075.3 of Acanthosepion pharaonis. Classification (NCBI taxonomy): domain Eukaryota; kingdom Metazoa; phylum Mollusca; class Cephalopoda; order Sepiida; family Sepiidae; genus Acanthosepion; species Acanthosepion pharaonis. The sequence continues at coordinate 1,101,369 of CAHIKZ030005383.1, read as the reverse complement.
CTAGAAATAGGCAGGCAAATGAGATATTCATCAGGTTAACATTCTACAGACTGACTGACTGCCAGGGCAACACAGTATGGTGTAATGGTTAGCAAGCTTGACTGAAAAGTGAGTTCGATCCTCACTAGGTGCCTCATACTATTGCCCTTGTGCCACATCTAAGCCATGCTTAGAAAATAACTATTTCACTGACTGACTATAAAGTAAAAATAACTTGGAAATATAAAAAGTTAAGATTTTTTTCTTTTAATGTTTATAATTCCTTGAATTAGTTGATTTATTTTATGATTTCTGAGTAGAAGAAGGACTGAGACAAACTGAAAAGTACAGATGGAAAATTAGAAAGGTCAGGGGATAAAAAATTTAAATGATTGTCTTGTTAAAATCTGAGGAAAATTTAATAAAAATCTTTTGTCATGGTTTTCAGTGAGCTTACTGATTTAATTTTATTTGAAAAATATAAGTAACTCATTCAAATAATTAGAAAACTCAAAAAGAACAAACTTTTAATTCAATATTTCCAAGATAATTTCAGTCTCTAGTCAAACTATAAAATGGTGGCCAAACAAATATGGTATTTGTGTGCTTATATCCCAGTCAGAGGTTTAAATATCTATGAAAATTTCACAGGTCCAGCTAAAGTTGAAATCAAAATTTTGGTTCTCTCTGTGAAGAACCCATTTCAGGCATTGAATTGTATGTTGTTTTTACCATCTATTACTAAAGTGAATGACACAAAACAATTTTCAAAAATGATTCCTGATTAAATGCAGTAAATCAAAAAGTTGAAGAAAATGAAAAGTTCTTATTTTTTTCTTACCTGTGGTTGACAGAGTGCCTGCTCGCATGGGTGTCTTATACAAAGGACAACTGTAGTCTTCTTCATTTTTCTGGAGATCCATCTCTGGCAGCATGTGCAGCAAGGGTAACATTGGGTTCATTTGGCCAGGGAGGCAATCAGCAACATGCCTATTCTCCAGATCAAAGCAAAATCCATCCATATACAAACCATAAACAAGCACACCATCTGTAACCTGAAAAGCAAAGCATAAACAAGTCAACGAAATTCCAGAATAAAATTTTTGTATCCAGTTAAGTATTTCAGGATTTAATAAGAGATGTAATCATTAACAACAATAGAAAATTTTGCAAAAATATCTTTGCAGTTCAGAAACGGCTGATTTGAAACCATTCTCATTCATTGAAGCAGCTTTATTCAATGAAATTATATATATATATATATATATATATATATATATATATATATATATATATATTTTTATTGAGGCATGTGTTATTAAAGACTATGGAACTTTTCCATTTAATAATCTTTCTTTCAGTTTCTTTATATTTGAGTCTAAGTTATTGAAGAAAGACCACAGTCTTTTTTTTTTTTTTTTTCCAAGCTCTTTTAGTTGTTGTCAACCGTCATCATGGCAGTATGTTTTGGTTTGAATTAGGTTGCTTTTTTAATTTTTTTTTTTATAGATAATATTTTTGGGGATTCACACAATGTTGTTGGATTAGTTCATTAGCAATTGGCAGGGGGTTGGTATTTATTATTTGAAGGATTAGTCATTAAATATGTTTAAGATGTTTCTGCCAGTATTAAATCCTATTTTATTAATGATGGGTTTTTGGTTTTTAATTGTAATGTTTTCAAGAATTTGTAAGTGTTTTTTGCAATTGTTTTTGTAGAGGATTTTGGTATTGTTGATTAGGATTTTTCTTATTTCAGAGGATTTGAATTTGTTATTAGTGGTATAGTGTGTTGTTATGAGGTGATTTTTTTATAGCACTGATGCAAGACAACATGAGAGAGTTAAGGTTGTGTGTCCAATGTATGTGCTAGGGTTATTATGTGAGAAACACACTCAAAATGGGTCTATAAACTGTACACTACATTGGTCTTATTAAGGAACGGTTTGAGGGGAGTAGTATTATTTTGGATAATTAGGGTTGAGGTTTTAAATTTACTGTATTATATTATTAATTTTATTTGTTTGTGTTGTTGGACAAGTTTAATGTATCTGTGGATAGTGTCAGTTACTGCTAGTTCATAAAGTTTATACTTGATGTGCATTTGATTCATAGAGAAAAGGTAAATATTGTTAGTGTTTGTGTTTTTTTCTTTGTTATTATTATGGATATTTGAAGGGTAATGTTTTATATGTTGGTCGATTAATTTATTGGTGAAATTGTTGTTTATGAGTGTTTGCTTTATATTGGCACATTCTTTGTAAAATACTGTTTTAGATGAGGAGATGTGAAAAGCTGTATTGATTAAGTTTTTAATTAGGGCTATTTTATATTTATATGGGCTTTAAAGGAAAAAAAGAAACTTGAAAGAAAGCAAGAAAAAACTGAAAGAAAGATTATTAAATGGAAAAATTTCATAGTCTTTTCATAACACATACCTCAATAATGACATGCTGCCAAAATATACACACACATTATATATATATATATATATATATATATATATATATATGACAGTTAAAGTATACATCTATACAGAATAATCTGTCAAGACATAGATTGCAGTTGGTTATAATGACAATAAAATTAGATATTCAAGTTGGGATAAGAATGATCTTGAACAAAAAATTAGTATCCACAATCAAGTGTTCCTTAAAATAGGACTCAAGATAAACCTTTCCAAGATAGAAACCATGATCTGAAATCAGTATGAAAGCTGTCATGCCACATATCCTTCAAACTAACATAAAAGTTAAGGATGTGAAAATTAGTAAACACCAAATGCTTCAAATACCTCAGTGTATAGATCAGCTATAAAATATAAATTTTAAATAATTCTAAATTATAATTATAAATTTAGTATAAGAGATAATGAAATTGAACATAAAATAGGCTGCACTAGAAGTAGTTTCACTCAACACTGCAAATTATTACAAAACCAAAACATGACTCAACATTTCAGGTTAATGTAACCTGAAATGTTGAGTCATGTTCTTAAAGAGTCTTGTCCGATCAAGACTTTTTTTTATGTATAGTGTGCATAGCACCAAAATTGGTCAGAAATATCTAAACAACTTACAACTGTTTTTAAGATCAATGGCTAAAAATGTGTTTGAGTGAGTGAAGCCCATGTGTCTTGGTGAAGATCATCAACCAACAGCAGAGCTAGTTGGTCAATGAATGCCAGATGTTTCTTTATAAGGAAATGGCTAATATTATTATCATCAATAGTTCAGAATCTAGTGTTGAATATATGATATGGCTGTCAGCCTAACTTGAAGAGAAGATAATGATATAATCAAGATATTGGCATTCCCCACTAAAAGATTAGAAATTCCCATTAATACTGAGAAGAACAAAAACAGGTATTGGACTTGAGGAACCTATTTTCATGAAAAATTGTTTTAAGAGAAGGATATTATAAATTTCAACCAACAACTGCATGAATGCTGAATGTATCCTCAAAGGGAAACAGCTAAGAATTAATGCTGTAATGATGAGATGGTAAGATTCTCTCAGAGTCAAGTTAGGCTCAACTGCTAGCTTAATTTTTCTCCAAACACCAATCATAAGTTTGTCTGTAGTTCAAGATTGGAAGAAAGTATTTGTAGAGCCTATGTATGTAAATACCTTGTGCCATTTTGTTTTTGTTGTAGATGTTTAAATGTCTGTGTCAGTCTTTGAATTTTATTTCATTTGTTAATTTTTTGTTGTTTGCTACTCTAGAATGTGATGTTTGCACCTAACCTTCATTTGTTGTATGTATTTTGTTCTCCCCATTTTGCTATTAATTATCAAACTTCTTACTTCAGCCCCTCCCCCAACTTCTGAATGTGTTTACTGTGTTGCTTATCAATGCCGAAGAATTGATGCAACAAGAATGCACTAAGTCTTACCATACCATTTTTTAGTTGTTAGTAGACATCAGAACTTACACTAAGTCATAACGTAATACAAACTCTTTCGTATTTCACATGCTTTTTTTTTACCACAGGATAATTGGATTAGATAGGCTCACCTATAGTCTGGTCCACACTCCTTTCATGACTATTGAATGAGAGTTGAGGCTCATCCCTTGGAATAATCTTCCAATGGCCAAGGAACTGTCTCTTGAGGCTCACCAACTACTCTTTCATGTGTTTCCATCTTTTGCTACTAAACTCTGTCTCTTTTTCCTTTATTGCCCCCCCCCTCTTCCCAAGACTGCAGTATATTAGATGCAATAGCTGACAACCATAGAAAAGGCCCTTTCCACCCAACCATCTGCAAATTTCTTTTCAGTGACTTTAATGCTCACCATGACACGTGGCTGAAACATTCTAAAAGGTACTGATGTTGCCAGTATATAGACATTAAATTTTTCCATTGCCAATCCCTTACTCAAATCATGGACTTCCCTACATGTTTCCCAAGCCAAACCAAGCAATAGGCTTCTCTACTGGATCTATTTCTTACCACCTCTCCCTGCTCTTGCCAAGCTTCACAATACTGCCCACTTGCTAACTCAGACTACTCTGTGGTAGCTGCTGATATCTCCTTCGAAGCATCTGTTAAACAGGAACCCCCTATCCATAAGACCTTTTTCTGTTACCAGCGGGACTCATTCCGGGATCTACTTCATGATGCCCCTTGGATTGATATCACAACGTCCCAACTGAATATTGCACCACTGAGGTTTCTTCTTGGGTCAAAACCAGCATGAATACTTTCATCCCTTCTTGAAAATACCAGATGAAATGACAATCCTCTCCATGGTTCAAACCAGTATGCTCGGCTGCCATAGTACAGAAGAACCACTATTTCTGGCTATACCAGCAAGACAGCACTTGTCATTAAGCAGTAGCAAATAGGCTATTTGCTACTGCTCATAACAAATGTAAGCAAGTCTCTGTTTGCTGAGACAATGAGGTACCACACAGCCTCTAAAAACTTTAGCTCTTGTGATTACTGGCACATCTGTAATAGGGTACTAAATAAGTGCAAAGTCTCTATTCTCCCTCACTTCAATCGATTTGTGATGTTAACATTCTCTGCTGATAAAGCTGAATGCTTTGCCTGTAAAATTCTCCTCAAACGCTACTCTTGACTCATCTGAGTATCCCTGCCCTAACTTCTCACTTAGAAGTGATTCTCTGTTGCATGATATGCATATAACCTCTTCCATGGTCTCTATGTTATTTAGACTGTATTAATTTGAGTGCAATACTAGAATATTGAAGAGATTACATCAATTTACAGTTGAGCTAGCTAGATGTAGGCATAACTTCTACACTAACAGTTTCTTTTCCCACACTTCTCACTTGTGGAATTCCCTTCCAGCTGCATGCTTTCCAGCCAACTTTAATCTGCAATTTAAATGCAATGTTAATTGTTATCTACTGTCCTCCTGATTGCTCTTTTCTCTTTCTACTCATTACTAATGTTTCTGTTCCTAATTCCTCCACACGCTGTAACCCCTTGCATGATAGTGGTGGCTGAACTGGCTTGCTTGGGGTGACAAATATATATATATATATATATATATATATCTATATATAAATATATATAAGAGTAGATATTCACCAATTGTCTGGTTCACGATCCTCCCAAGTCTGTTGAACAGGAGTAGAGGTTTAGTCTTAGTTTCCTGTTTAGGATTGGGTTTCAGTTTCCTTCTAAAATCTTTTCATTCTCTTTTACTCCCAGTAGCTCCTTGAATCTTAGTGGCATTATCGCCTTGCTTGGGTGAATTGATTTAAATTACAGTAACAGGATAATACAATAAGTACCAAAAAGAAAAACAAAATTGATTCCATCTGTTCCTGATAAATTTCCAAGGAAAAGTAGAACAGATATTTTGAGAGAAAAATTGTTAGTTTCTGAAAGTAAACAAATATTTTTCTGGTCTGGAAATTAATGATAAAAAAGAAATTATAGTCTTAGTCTGAACAGTTACAAACTGTAATTGTTACTATAAAACCAGCTCCTACCAATTATATAAAGAAACAGGTTTGCCAAGTCAATAACAAATGAGGGCACATTTTATTAAGTCTTTACAATTATTGTTCTCACACATGAATATATTTTCCAATTACAATATTAATACAGTAATTCTGCAGTGAGTAGTTTATTATTTAATAACAATAAAAAGCGACGCCTCATTTTATGTCCAATAGCATCCTTGTAACAGAGCATTGGGTCGGTCTGATAAAAGACTCAGAGTTGGTTGTATGTGGTGCTGTAAGCAGCTGGAGTTGCATCCCCTCCCACATTGGGGTGTTGAGAGAAGACATTATACTTACAGTAGGTGGTGCTGACTATTTGCACATGAACAATACTGGGCAGGTATTAGCCAATAGTTAGCATGAGTTTGGGAGAGCTATATAACACCAGTGTTTTTCTCAGTCAGGAGAGACGCTCTCGACATGTGGACATGCAAAAACTAGATAAGATGAACACAATCTTAATATGAATTTACTCATGCAGTCAGTAGACATAGTAATGATAAACAACAACATTTATTTACACATGTATACAACAACAGTGTGAAAATGACAAAAAGATATAGGTTTTATTTGGTATATTTCCAATGGCTATTTGAGCTGCTGGAAGATTCTTCTAGGTTTCTGGAAAAGCCATATTTATATTTCCCAATAGGAGTCTGAAGCAGACCAGATTTATCTTCTATGTCTCTGGTGAGGACTTATTTCCCCAATGGAAAACAGAGAGTCATGGCTATTTCCCAACAAGAAGATTGCAAGCCAGATATAGTTTCTATAATTCAAACAAGACAGATCTATCTTCTAGGGCTTTGGTGAGGACATATTTCCCAACAGGAAAATGGCATGATGGGTTTGTATGCTGGTCCAAGCAGAGGACTTGTTTTTTCCCCATGTTAAAAAAGCAACATGCTCATCTTAATACCAGGAGGCTAACTAAAGACTTACCACTGATGTCATTCAGCAGCTGTCACACATTGCTTCATCTCAACCAAAGGGAGATAATCGCCTTTTTCATCTCTACAGTTTTGGTTAATTTCTAAATACTTTTCTGACTAAATCTCAAAAATGTTTTTCCTTTTACTGAATGCTTAAGAATTGCTTATAATCATTGGAATATTATAATTTGATCAATAAATATTCATTGGGCAAATTTGAATTAATTACCCTATGAGTTAAGAGAACCCAAACTAATGTTATGACTGCAGTTTTTTTGTTTTTTTTTAAATCAAGGCTAGTTTGTTAATACCTGAAATAATGAAGATGAAAATGTTTGCCATATTTTCTGACAATTTTTCAGCTGAGATGATGATACTTTTCAGAAATTGTTTTCCGTTGACGTATTTATCATTCCAGAAGAATGAGTATTAGAGAAAGAATTTTTTTTCCTTTTTAAAATCTAACAGACACCATTCTGAATCGAAGCAAATTTGATGAAATAATGTAGGGTTCTCTTTTTATGTGTCAAAAAGGTAAAGAATACTTACAGAATACTCAACAGTCTCTTCTGTTGAATCTGGAGAAGATAACTGTTGGTAATATTCTGGAATAATGGCATACTGGAAACTGAGGTGATCAATTGGCAAATTGTATTTCCTGGCATGAGTCTGTAATGTGCCAGTCAGAAAACCTGAAAAGAAAAAAAAACAACTGAACTTTTTTGTTTTTTTTAGCAAACTTTGTTACAGCAGATGTTAGAAGATAGACTGACACTAGATTTGTGTAAATGCAGCAAAAACTGGGAATCAATCTGCTCATTGTGAAATATGTGTGTGTGTGTATGTATATATAAAGGAAAAAAGACAATAGGAAAACTGTAGTTTCAGCAGATGTGTTTCATCCAATGTGGACTTTTTCAAGGCAAAAAATGAAATGAATTTATTGAAATAAAGTATCTATAAACAACAAACAAAATGTTGTTAGCAACTAGAAGAATTTAGGAATGTTGTTGTATATTCATATTGTCAACTGAAAAATCATGTCAATTACTTCTTGCTTGAAGAGAATATTTTCACATGTGGAAATATTGTTTGTATTGTTGTGTTGATGGATTCAACCATTTTCTTTTGATTTCTTGATATATTTGTTGTGTATGTTTGCTTGGGAGAGTAATGATTCTGTTAGGAAAGATGATATTGGGAAAAAACCTGGGCATAGATTAATATTTGGATAATATTCAATGGCAGCACTCTCGAGGATTTTCCTTCTGAGTGAATTTTTATTTTTTTATGAGTGCAGCATTTATAAAATCAAAATTGTGGTTGAATTTATTTCTATGTATGACTAGTGAATTTGTTAAATTGTTTTTTATGAGGTCTCATGTGTTCAGTGATGCATTTTTTTTAAATTTCTGCATGTTTCTCCAATGTATTGTGAGTAACAGGTTTGGCAATTTATTTTATATATGCCTGCTTCAGAAATATTAGGAAGTGTTTTCTGATTACTTTCAAACAGGTTTCCTTGAATAATATAGATATATTGTGTTTGCTTATTTTTATACCAATCTATTCCAGTTGTCTAATCAGTTTCTTGATTTTAAAATAAAATTCATCAAGAAACTGATTAGACAATTAAACAATCAGTATAAAATGAATAGATATGTCTATATTATTCAATGAAACATGTTTGAATGAAGATATACTATATATATATATATATATGTATGTGCATGTATCTATATATATATAAAATGTATTATATATATATATATATATATATATATATATATATATATATATATATATATATATATATATATATATATATATATAAATATATATATATATATATATATAAAATGTATTATATATATATATATATATATATATATAAAATTATATATATATATATATATATATATATATATATATATATATATATATATAATGAATGAAAAAAAGCTTGTACAAGCAATGCATTTTGTCTTTTTCTGGCAAGTGTCATCAAGGCCAAATGAGAGATGAACTGGGAGTATAAGAAAAATGAGTTGGAATATTCAAGGGAGGGGGTAATAAATAACCATAATAGATGCTAAGGCTAGAAAACGTTTGCTGCTTCTTTTTTTTTCCCTTCAAGATCTGCCGGATTGGAAATTCACCCACTCCAAGTAAATCAGTTTTTTTTTTCACTGTTAGCTAATATAGAAAGAGATGAAATGCATTCTTTGTACAAGCTTTTCCACTTTGGTTCATTATCTCCATTTTTGTAAGACAATATTCTATATCCTAATAACACCCATTCAAACAAAGTATGTAATCGTCAAGAGCTGTGCAACTTCATGAAGTAGGCGTTTAGCACAAGAATGGCCTCAGTAGAACCTCTTAAAACAAACAATGTCACAAAGCTCTTTACTACCATGTTTGAAATCAAGAGACAGAAACAACACTTTTTAGATCTGCTCAAAATTAGCAGCACTGTTGGGGCCAATCTGCCCTTAGCCACCTTCAGCAAAGATCCATCATGGAAACTGAATTATTCTCTCCTACCTTAGACAAAGTAAAAACGAAGTAAAAGCAAGTTGAGGAAGGCTACTGGAAGGGACTGCATCTTTAATGAAATTTTTATGTATAGAGGTGATCTCTTGGCTGATATTATGCATTGAATCATCCTGAATGTCCGACATGATGGTTCCAAAGGACTGAAGAGATGTGATTGTGATACCAGTGTACATTATGTGGTTGGTTGGTTGGTTTTTATGGCATATCAACCACTGTAGGTCATTTAATGCCAAATTTAGTTATATATATATATATATATATATATATATAGTATTATTAAATGTATAGCTGGCAACATTATTTTTTCAGAAACATATAGCTGGCAACATTATTTTTCCAGAAACGTATAGCTGGCAACATTATTTTTTCAAAAATATTATCAGAGGCCTTGCTGTTGGACGTAGTTTATCGTCATACCCAGGACGCAGATGTAGTTTATCGTCATACCCAGGATGTGGGTAAGGTCTGGAAAAAACTGGGAGTTCACTATTTGCCCATAGCTGGGACCCTAACAGGTGCTACCATCCCGGGTCAGGGTGGACCTGGGAACACCAGCAATTAAGAGGTGGTTCCACACTCCTCAAAACCTCCTGATCAGAGGCCTTGCTGTTAGATGCAGTTTAACGTCATACCCAGGTGTACGTTATGTGGGAATCCTTATGTATAGAGGTGATCTCTTGGCTGATATAACGCATTGAATCATCCTGAATGCCCGCCATGAAGGCAGAGTTCCCAAGGACTGAAGAGATGTTTATTGTGATACCCACTGTACAAAGGCAAATTTATAAGGAAGTTTTTTGTGCATTATTGTTGTATAGACTTAGTTTTGCCAACAGATAAAATCCTAATGAAGATTTTTCTTAGTGCTCACCCAGTGGATTCGATACTGCCAGCATCATAATGTACACTCCAGTTTAATAGAAAAATGGATATGATTTTCCCAGCACAACAAATTGAAGAGGAGTCATATGAACAAAAACCAGGCTTGTCTCAAGCCTTTGTAGATCTTACGAAGGTCATTGACACTGTCTTCATCATTTCCTAGATATCATCCGGTCATTTCATGATGATATGGATATATTTGTTAACATTGGTGCTTTATCTTCAGTATCTATCAAGGTATGAAATAGTGACAAGGAAGATAAACATGTTCTCCTTGCCTTTAAGGACTGTTACTGGGGTATATGTATTCAATATTGTACAACTGATAAGCTATTCAACATTTGATACATCCCTTCTAAATCTCAGGCATTCTAAACACATAGTTAAGATCTTCAGTATGCCAATGACTGTGACTTAAGCACCCAAACAGAACAGGAAATGCAGGCTCTGATGCAAAAAATCTTTCCTGTTCCTGCAAAGCTTTTGACCTCACTATCAGCCTGGAAAAGAGTGTGACCCTGTTTCTACCTGCTTCAAGTTCACCTTTCATCGAACTACCAACATTGGATAGTTTAAAAGAGTCTCTTGCAGTCTGCCATATAGAGGATCCTGAGTGGAAAACTGCAGCTTATGATCAAAACAAGTGGAGGTATACAATTCAAGAAGGTACTAAGATCTTCCAAGAACATGCAATGAGTTGGGCAAGTGCAGGAAATCATTGATTCAGCAATCCATCAATTTACATCTGATCAATGTGATAGAGTATGTCTCTGCAATGCACGTCCCATTAGCAAAAAAAAAAGAAGTCATATTGCTAGACGTTACACAAATTATGATCGGTACTAAGCTGGAAATAACTTAACATGCAGGGTGTATCTCGACTACATATTAATTTGGAGTGAGCACCCACCTGGAAAATCTTGTAACACTAAGAAGGCTCATCAGCAAACTACATTATTCCTTTGTGATGGCTGACACTTCAGGAAACAACAGTCTTTTTGAGGGAATCTTTGTATTTCTTTTATGGTGTCCATCTATTGTGCTAACCAGAGATCAGTCCATCAAGCAGTAAGTTGCACTCTTGAAGACCTTAACATGGTGCTGAAAAATTATTGACTGAAGCCACTTCCCAAAATCTGACCAAATATCAAGATAATATATATTCAGATATAAATAAATAAAATATATCTGCAAAAAGACAATATTTTGATAGAGTCTCTCAGGAGACTAAATATATTGTTAAAAAGTTTTACTTTTGTGTGTGTGTGTGTGTGTGTGTGTGTATGTATGTATGTATGTAAATATTTTCTGATAGAGTATATTTAGAAGAACAAAATGAATGAAGAGAGACAAGAGTAAAAACTATTCTCTGCCAACGTATTTTGTCCTCTCAGTGATCTTACCAAGGCAATATAGGATTTATTTTTTCCTACATCTTTATATAAAAGTGGAGATGTCATTGGTTTATCAAGGCTTGTAAATTTGAGAATGTTCATCAGGTAGTTGAAAGGTCAGTCAAAAGGAGGACACAAAGAGTCATAATTCAAAGTCTGGCAAAAACCATTTAAAAAACGCATCTATGAACACAAAAGGGATTTTATACATAACAATTTATCAAATGCACTAGTCATACACAGAAGTAAATTCAACCATAATTTTGATCTAAAAAATACCACACTTATTATTATTATTCCCTCATTTTTGTTTTAATACTTATTAACAAGGAATGTTAGAAAAGGAAAAACTTGTGCAACGCTTACAGAAAGTAAGAAATTGCCAAAAAAAAAATTAGATCAAGAACCCTCTCTATCATAGAACAAGATCCAAAGATTACGCTACAAAAAGTAACGAAAGAATGTCAGCGAATTATAAACATAGAAAAGGACAATAGACGGATTGCGGAGAACATTTCATGAGTACAAACTGTAAGACAACAGAAGGGGATACAAAATAAAGAAAGAAAAATTATATACAGTTCGTGTGGAGGACAGGATATAAAGAAGGATTGTTTCTTTTAGGGATAAAAAATGTTTTAATTATGGGTATGTAAGCCATAAAAGTTCCCATTGTCGGGCAAAACAGAGAAATGTAAAATCAAAGGCGAACATAGTTTTGTCTAAAAACGAAAATGAGGAGGGTCAAAGAAGAAAATATCTCAGTGTAAAAATAAATGGGCAGACCGTAAAATTATTACTCGTTTCAGGAAGTGGTATCTCGGTAATAAACAAGCAAACATGGAAAAAAAATCGGTTACCCACCATTGACTAAAACAGAGAAAATTGCCAGAGGAGTGTCAGGAAAAATACTTAAGTTTACAGGTGAATTAAAATGTAACATTTTGTTCATGGGAAAAATTCACAAATCAAAAGTGTATGTACTCCCTGGTTCAGTAAACCACTTTGGTACAGACTGGATCGTATTGTTTAATTTGTGGGAATTACCAGTAAATTCTATCTGTAACAAAGTGAACGTCATAGAGAACTATAAGACGAAGCAAACAGATAGATTCATTACGGATTTGAAAGGCGAATTCCCTCGCGTCTTTTCAGAAGGACTAGATCTGTGCACAAAAACAGAAGTCAACTTCGAATTGAAAGAAAATGTTAAACCAATCTTTAAACCAAAGAGAAAAGTACCATTTTCAGCACTAGATACAATAAATGAGGAATTAGAAAGGTTGGAAAAAATTGGCGTAATTTCAAAAGTTGATTACTCAGATTGGGCATCTCCAACTGATATGTAAAAAAGAAAAACCGAAAAATCAGAGCATGTGCTGATTTTCAACAGGTTTAAATGATTGTGTGAAAGAACATGCGTACCCTCTACCATCTCCAGAGGATATATTCACTAAATTAAACTGAGGGAGAGTGTTTTCAAAGTTGGATGTTGGAGGCTTACTTTCAGGTTAAAGTCAGTGAAGAATGTTTGAAGTACCTGACAATAAACACACATAAAGGGATTTTTAAACTAAATCGTCTTCCTTTTGGATTGAAAGTAGCTCCAAGCCTATTCCAGCAAATAATGGATACAATGTTGGCTGGTACGGAGTATGCAATCACATATTTAGACGATATTTTGATTAAAAGTGAAAACGAGGCCCAACACGTAATGCATATTAGAACGATATTTCAGAGAATACAGGTTCAAGCTGAGTGCTGAAAAATGCAAGTTCTTCTGAAAGAAGATAAAATATTTAGTGCTGATCATTGACAGTAAAGGATGAAAACTGGATCCAGAAAGGGCTGAGGCTATAAAAAATATGCCAGCACCTGATAATGTGGCTAAACTCCAGGCCTTCTTGGGATTAGTAAGTTACTATAGCATTTATATCCCAAAATTGTATGATATGAGAGCACCTTTAAATAATTTGGTGAAAAAAGGCGCAAAGTGGATATGGTCAAAAGAATGTGAACAGGCTTTTAAAAAAATAAAAAGCTGTCTATTAGCAGTTCAATCATTAGCGCATTTCGACCCGAAGAGGAAAATCATTGTAGCAGCAGATGACAGTAATGAGGGACTAGGTGCAGTATTGCTTCATAAATTCAAGGACGGATCTACAAAACCAATAGCACATGCCTCAAGAACATTACTGCCCGCAGAGCGAAGTTACAGTCAAATCGAAAAAGAGAGTTTAGCAATAATCTACGCTGTAAGAAAATTTCACAGGTTTCTATATGGAAGAGAATTTATTCTGCAAACAGACCACAAACCGCTCTTAACAATATTTGGTTCAAAAAAGGTATACCAACACACACGGCAAATCGACTACAGTGTTGGGGTGTAATTCTATTGAATTATAATTTCAAATTGATCACGTGACAACATCAGTATATCATCCAAGATCAAATAGACAGGCGGAAAAATTTGTGGACACCTTTAAGCGAGCGTTGAAGAAACATCAAGACATAGACATGAATGAAAGAAGTATTCAGAAATTTTTGGCAGTATATAGAATCACGCCAAACCCAAATATAACGTCAGTGTTATCCCCAGCAGAGCTAATGTTTGCGAGAAAAATACACTCTGTGTTCGACAGGCTGTTGCCTAGTCCGGCAAAGAAAACTGCTAAAAAAGAAAACCAGATGACTAAAGCATATAAGCCAGGTGACAAAGTTTTTTCAAGAACTTTAGGGCTGGGAAAATGTATTTGGAAGAAGGAATGATAACCAAAAGAATTGGACAGGTCATATATGACATAAAAGGGGAAAAATACCGAAGAGATTCCAATGGAAGTCTTGTATGACGCATTTCAAATTCCCGCTCCAGTAAGTCAACATTCGCCAATGGAGGTATCCCCGACCCCAAGGCCAGAGATACCAGTGTGTCAAATGCCACCACTGCAAGGAGGATTGAGGCAAAATAGACTGAGGAAAAATATCAATTAATTAAGTCCAGACCCTAAAAAGAGAAAATATTGAAACTAAATTTCACAGAAAAATTTAGCTCAGTGGGAGGTGATGTAATAAATATGTATACACATGAGTTCCCCCTCACAGTAATATGATTGGCTGGTGTCAGCCATAAATACAGACTGATGTGGAGGTATATGGATGCCCATTGGACTACGCCATTGGCTATCATTATTGGTCTATGCCTATACCTATTGACTGCGACTACGACAAGTGGCAGTTCCATTACTGCTACCTGCTAGATTGTTCTACTCAGTTATAGTAGCCTAAGCCACTTAGCTACTTCAATCAAATATATCCCTTTCTGGGACATATCACTTATCAAAAGAGAAAGTAATTTACTCAGAAGAAAAATTCTCAAGAGTGCCACTATTGAATCTTATCAAAATATAAATCTATGCCCCAGTTTTTTCCCAAATCTCACCATTCCTGAAAGAATTACTACTCCACCAAGCCAACATACATGACTACAAACATGTTGAAAAATTAAAAGAAAATGGTTATATGACCTCTTGTTTTGAAAGATTTACAGCACACACGTCCATCTCATATTTCATTTAAAAAAAAAAAAAATTTTTTTTGAATATTAATCGCTTACTTTTTACCAAATTTTGAATGATGGCATTTTGTGTCCTCAACATGTTTTGATTGACTTTTCAAGCATCTGATGAATATTCATGAATGTTCTCAAATTTAAAAGCTAAACCAATAAACCAATGACATCCTCATGTTTATATATTTTTATGTGTGAAAAAATAAATCCTACATTGCCTTGATAAAGTCCATCAGAGGATAACATGCACACTGGTTAACAATAGACTTTCCTCTTTATTCATATTATATATATATATATATATTCCTTTTGGTGGGTTATACAACATATCAACATAAACCTGGTTTTTAGGTAAATATCATTTTTGTTTAGTTCTATATGTAAATACTGGTTATTGTAGTCTATAGGTAAGTATTGGTCATTTATATTTGAGTCTTTAAGCATTGACTTGTTAGATGGATGTCTTATCTTTCTACAGGAAATGCAGTGTGTGTGTGTGTGTGTGTGTGTGTATATGTATGTATGTATGTATGTATATATATATATATATACACACAAATAGTAATAATATAAGCTAAAAGCTTAATATACAAAATAAACTGAGGGCTCAATACCAAAGTCAACAGAGACTAAATATTTTATAATAATATTATCAATACCAAAATCTGCTACTCAGAGTTTCATGTAATAACAATTATCAGGTGGAACTACATAAGCAAGCTATTGTTTAATATATACTCCAGGGATGTCAGGTAACTCTTACACTGGATGTGTGTTTTTAATCAAATGTTTATTCTTATGGCAGATAAACTGACATTTGACTGTTCAAAGAAGACTTCAATCTGCTGGTCAAAAAAATTATCAACAGCAAATATGTTATCATCTCTGCAATACTTGTTTCCAGCCAATTTTTTTTTCATGTTGGAGAACAGATCAAGTCAAATCAGGAGAATAGGGAAGGTGATCAACCATTTCAAAGCTACAGGTATGCAATATCAGCCATGGAAGCCAAGGACTTGTGTGCTGGAGTATTGTACTGATGAAACAAAGACCCCTTTCATCAGTTTTCCTGGGTATTTAGTCTTGATCACCTTTCATAACTGCCTCAGCAAGTTGGCATAGTACTCTCCATTGATGGTGTGGCCTTTATGAAAATGGTCAATAAATATATCCCAAAAAACTGAGGCCATCATCTTCCTTGGCCTTCTTTGGAGCACAGGTGAGGTTGGGTGTTTCTACTGCATGGATTATTACTGGCTCAAAGTGATGAAAATCCAAACGTTCATCTTGAGTTGGGAAACATTCAAGGAAACCAGTTGGATCTGCCTTAAACAATGTCAGGTTTTCCCCATGATGTGATCAGCCTAGTAAGACATGACATTTGGCAGAATATTCTCAACTCTTACACACAATATGACAATAGCATTGGCTATGTGATTTATAGTCAATCACCTGTCATCCACCACCATGTAGTGAACATGATCAAGGTTTTCCTCAGTGATGGCAATTGCGGGACGTCCAAACCTTGGTATTAACTTGATGAGACAATAAACATTAAACAACCTATGTATTTGTCTTCACTGAAGAGTTACTTTTATAGAATTAGTTCAAGGGACATAACTGATAACCCACATTGCAGCTCCCTTCATTCAACACACTATTTTTTCTTTTTCAAAGTTGAGATGTATCAAGTACTTCTAACACTTTAAGTATAGAAGCACCTTTTTTCTCAAGGAATCTGCCAATTGTAATTTCTCATCCACCCAAAACACCTTTATTTTCCCCCGTCTAACATCATTTCTCTCAATCTTGCCATGTCCACACTTAATCTTCTGTCACTAATAATGTTTGTAGTTCCCAAAGCAAAACTACACTGTGTACTGCCATTTGTTTACTTGCTTAGACAATAAACATTAAACAACCTAAGCACTTGTCCTCACTGAAGAGTTCCTTTTATAGAAATTGTTCAAGGGAGATAACTGATAATCCACACTTGGGTCATCTTCAAGACTCATTTCTCTTTCTAAATTCAGCTGCCCACATTTGAACAATTTGATAAACCTGGAGTGTCAACCCTTAATGTAATAATGATGTCAGCATGAATGTCCTTATGGACTAAACTCTCTATCTGCAGGTACTTGATAACACTACAATGCCAAATTTTGTCTGTTTTCAAGAGAAGTCCCTACTAGTTACTTTTGAAGTCTTTGAATAATCAAATGTCAGTTGACCTTGAAAGAAACAATGTAGTTATTAATAAGAAGAGTTGAAATTAATGCATGCAAAATTTCACAGCTCTAGCATGACTCCTTCATAAGGAACCTATGAAGTTTTCAGCCCACCCTTGTAAAGCCTGCTCGGAGTCAAGCATATATGTATATGTGTATGGCCAGAGTTGTAGGTTGTAGAAAAGTTTATTTAGGTAATCGTGTAACTTTGGTAAATACTCTTGATGATGAAATTTCCATCCGAATCAATATAAAGTTTCCAGTATTTCATCAACTGTTATGAAGTGGTCAGGATGAAGAATGATAGGATCTTTAAGCAGTTTCTACAATAACCTGGGAAAGGGACAAAAACAAAAACAGTGCATAGACTGAAATTGAAGTATACAGAGTAAATCAGGAACACACAGGAGAAGGCCAACATCTTGTAAAATGACTGGGAAAACATAACTCTCGATTGTTCAATCTGGAGGAAAGCAATAGCATAATGGCAAGTGAGACTTGGAACAGAATTGTGTGGAGCAGGAAAAACCCAAGAGAGATGTTCATACAGGTCTTGATATTAATTAACCTTGAAAATGTAGGCATAAAATTTTATATTAAATGTAATAAATGTGGTCATGTTTAAGTAGTGCAGGCGTCTAAAATCAAAGATACCACAAACAGAAAGAAGTCATTTACTACATGCTACATGGCATTTCTACTTGCAGCGAGTGTGGAAAAGAATGTAACTCCGCTGCTGGCCTAAAACATTATATGAATGTACATCAAAACATTAGTGTAAAACCTACTGTAAAAGATAAGCAAAACTGTCACATCAGCAAATGAAAATTTAAGGCTCTAGCAGGAGTAAAAAAAATCGCAGTTTTTCTCTGCTAAAGCAAATAAATCAAACACTGGCATTACTCAAACTCGAGTTGCCACCATTATATGACTGTCTATATATACTTAGTACATTCCCAAACCTTTTCTTCATTGTTAAAGTAACTGATTTTGGTATCTGATTAAAATGTTTTGCAAGTCACTCTTCTACAATCACTTAAAGGGAGAAACTTAAAATTGTTTCAACCGTAGATTCCAGACATTTAAGCGTTTCCTCTTTTGTCTTCTCTAAAGATGTTGAAAAAGAAATAATGAAAAAAATAACAAATTATCAAAAAGAGGCAGATTCACCTTGTGGAAAGAAGAATCCTGGTAACCAAAAGGATTCTGGTTGCCCTTTCTTGATCCATGTATCCAGAAATGAACAGCGAGCAATCAGGTCTTGAATCCAGCTGCCCAGGGCCTTCATAGATGGATAAGCAACGTTGGTCCACATCTGGGGCACTTCATTATCAAGAAAAGACTGATACATCATCTCGAGTTCCAAGCTCATAACCACATTACCTTTGATAGCCTGTTTCAGTTGATATACTGAATTCTAAAAGGAAACAAAGCAAAAATATTTCTTACAGTAGCAGTTCAAACATTTGACCAAAATATCAACAAATCTCATATAAGAAATACATTCCTTAGGTTTCAAAGTAATGTGAAGGAAGGAATGTATCACAATATACAGTACACACACCAATCCTTGTTGCATATGTGACTCTATAGTCAGATTACTCAGGCTAACCAATGGGCATTGCTGAAGGTGTTTTCAATCAACAATTGGATTATATATCAATGAAAGAATTTCACCCTTTCCAATGAGTTTTGTTTTTGCCTGAATAAGATCTATGGTAAAGTGTGTGTGTATCATTATGCTAGACAAGTGATGGCACCAGGGTCAATTGTGGAAAAGTAACAAATATTTAGAGGCTGTGTAATGATTTGGCCAATATTTTGCAGAGAAATGCAGGGTTGTATCGTTCACATAGCAGATACTCTGAGCCACCTTCTTCAACATCCTTGAAAAATATAAACATCCCTGGATGGAAACATTCTTTGGCAAGTGGCACCTTCCTGCTGGAAGGTGCAACCTACAAAACTGTATATGGGAATGATTTTAAAAACAAGAAAATGACTTCACTGTGTTCCCCTGTCCACCATCACCCAAGATTTTATTCCTTTTGAACTCTTACAGATGTTCTTGATCAACAAGCTTGCTTTGCAGAACCTTCACCATGAAAGACCTACTGTTAATATATTGGCATCCAATACCAGAGAAAACCTTTAGTTAGTGACTTTTTTTAAAGTTCATGCCTGATCAGGTCAAAGCTGTATCATGGACACATGGAGGATTAACATATAAGTAAGCAGATGTTGGTCATCTTGGCTCATCAATGTGTATATATATATATATATATATATATATATATTAAAATGGTCCTTTTTATTTTTATTATTATTTTCATAATCATCTACATTTTTTTTTAATTATAATGGTTATGATGTGATGACATTGTTCCACTTTATGAAATGAATAGACATCTCAATGTATATTTTTTGAATATGTTCAGTCTTTTTTACTTGTCATATCTGAGTAGAGAGAGAAAGTATGTTCTAGGTCAACCTGTCAACTGAGTGCTTAACACTTTTCTTTCCCTCTCTAACTCTCTTTTCCTTCCCCCAACCCATGTCTATCTCTCTCTCTTTCTCTTCCCTCATAAAAAAACCTTATTTTCAAATCTCTGTCTTCTCTTCTTATTTTTAAAACTCTTTCCTTTTCTTTTTTTCTCTTTCTTCCACTCTTTTTCTTTTTCCTTTTCTTTTTTCTCTTGTGTCTGGAATAATTTAAAATCCATTTATTGTTGTAAAAGTTTTTGGTCTGAAGAGATGGGTGTCTAATCTCATGAAATAAGCTATTACCTATGGAGTCCTAAGGACTCTGCTTTCATTATTATATTTGCTCTGTTCTTACATTGAGCTCTTTTTGGAGCTATATCCTCCTTGGAATTATCCCTACAAATAATCAATTAATATTTGTAATTGCTCCTTATACTCATAAGTTAAGCTCCCATTGGAATATTCCTTTCTGATTTCATTACAAATCCACAGTTTTACCAAAAAATGGAAAAAATTTACTCCAGCCTACTCCCTGAAAAACATTCCCTACCCTTCATTACATTCTTTCACTCACTAATAAAATCATTGACCTTATAAAAAGATTATGATGGAGAACTTATTTTTACTTAAACCCTCAAGATGCACTAAATTGCAAAAAGGAAAAATATAGTCTAAAATCTCAAAATATTCCACCTAATAATAAACTTCTAGATCTTTTCGAAGGTGACATGTCTAACTTAATTAAAAAAAAAAATTACCTTTAAGATGTCATCTAACCAATTCCAATATAAAATAAAATAAAAAAAATATTAAAGACATAAAAAATTCTAAGAAATTGTGGATTGACAATAACTTACAATCCTGATTAATAAATCCTTCTAAAACTGAGTTAAGCTTAATTTCAAAAGATATACTTAAAAGAATAATACAAACTATACAAGAAACCTATTGTATTAATCTATGGAAACATTCTTCAGATACTATTAAATGGTTCTGAAGTATCAAAAATAAAAATAAGGCTACTTTTATTCAATTTGACATTATTGATTTCTACCCCTTCATTTCAAAAATCAGATTAAATTTTGCCAAAAATTATATTAACATTACTGATGATGAACTTGAAGTTATTGTAGCATCTATGGGAGCATATGATTCCACAAAAATCACTGATTTAGTGTGTATATATATATATATATATTAGACACCCTTAGTAGGATTATTGACAGTAATTAGGTAGGTCTTTACTGAGATGGACTTATTGTTATTCTAAATAGTAATGGTTCTCTACCTTCTAAAATAAAAAAAAAAGACCATAAGAGCTTTCCAATTTCTGGGCTTAAAATTGAAATCTCTTCTAACCTTAAAATTATTAACTTCTTAGATATTATTTTCAACCTTTCTAATAATACATTCAAACCATTTCATAAAGAAAATCAAACCCCCATTTATATTAATGTCAACTCTAATCATTCTAAATCAATAATTAATCAAATTCTTAACACTGTTAATACTAGGATTAAGAGACTATCATCTAACAGTAAAATCTTCAATGAAATTAAATTTACTTATAATGAAGACCTCATAAAAAGTAATTTCAAACAAGAATTAAGTTACCAAGAAGCTTTGAAAAATAATCCAACTAATAAATCCAAAAACAGAAAAAGAAAGACAATATGGCTTAACCCACCTTTCTGTATTGATATTGGCAAAATTTCAATAATAGCAATCCTTTAAGAAAAATTTTCAATGTGAAAACTCTAAAAATTAGTTACTCCTGTATTAGTAATATAGACAGTTCACATAATAACCTTCTATTAAAGAAATTTCATAGCAGTGAAACAGGAAAATGAATTTCCTTGTAATTGTAAAACCAGAGTTGACTGTCTGGTTGTGGGTATTTGTACTTATGAAAATGTAGTATATGAAGCTACTATTTTTCCAAAGGAAAATATCAACCAGAAAAAAGTATATATAGGAATATCAGCTGAATGTTGGATGCAAAGATTTTACAACCATCAGCATTCTTTCACCAATGCATCTTTGAGATACCAAACGACTGTCTAAACATTACTGGAATCTCAAAGATGGAGGCTTCACCCCACAAATAAAATGGGGGATCATCTGTCAATCTTGAACACCCAACAACTTCAAGGACAGATGCAATCATTGCATTAAAGAAAAATTATAATTAAATATGGAAACACTGATGAATTATTGAACCAACGAAATGAACTTATCTTCAAGTGTAGACATAAGAACTGTTTCAAAATTCACAAATAACATTTATTTTGAAGAATTTTATACTTGAAATATTGGATGTTTTGTATGATACATACATGTATTCACAGTGTTTCTATAAGATCATTATGTGGTTTTCTTCCTTACATCAACTATAACCTTAAATTCTGGATTAATTTTAGTATCTTTATCCATAATATTAATTTTTTGTTATTATATATATATATTTTTTTTAATTTATATTATTGTTTTATTAATTTTACTATTAACCTTTATTATTAACATATACTTTTGTGTATGCATGCATGCATATGTATTTATGTATAGTTGTTTGTGTTTTTTGTATATGTGTATGTGGATATATGTGTACGTTTATGTGTATATGCTTATATGTACATGTATGTATACCTATGTATGGATATTTTTTTAGAAGGAAGTATGTTCTAGGTCAACCCATCAACTGACTGCTTAACACTTTTTTCCTACGCTTACTCTCTTTTCCTTCCACTATGTCTCTCTCTCTCTTTCCCCATAAAAAAACCTTATTTTGAAATCTCTGTCTTCCCCTCTTATTTTTAAAACTCCTTCCTTTTCTTTTTTCTCTTTCTTTCACTCTTTTTCTTTTCCCTTTTTTTGTCTGGATAAATTTAAAATCCATTTATTGTAAAATTTTTTGGTCTGAAGAGATAGGTGCCTGATTCATTTTCATTATTATATATGTGTGTGTGTGTGTGTGTAGTGGGAGAGAGAGATAAAAGATTAATGCAAAGAGCAATTAAAAAAATTAATTTTTATATTTTTCTCACAGATATATTGCCATTCAGTCAGACATGATGTAAGTAAAATTGTTGACTTATATAATACATAATACTTGCTGTGTCTGTTTAAATGTCTGTATACAGTTACACATTAAGATTTTATTTTTTAACATTCTGCGCCAACCACCAGAGATTTGTCACTCCCGCATTAATCTTGTTGAAGTGATTATCTTCAAAAATTAAACACTTCTGCCCCAGCAACATAAATTTGAATTGAAAACATAATAATTAAACTAAAACTGCAATTTGATTTTTTCCATATTAATATCTTGTTAAACTTAAAGTCAAATATTTTCTTACATTTTTTTTC
Organism: Acanthosepion pharaonis; assembly: GCA_903632075.3. Taxonomy (NCBI): domain Eukaryota; kingdom Metazoa; phylum Mollusca; class Cephalopoda; order Sepiida; family Sepiidae; genus Acanthosepion; species Acanthosepion pharaonis. The sequence continues at coordinate 1,077,993 of CAHIKZ030005383.1, read as the reverse complement.
AGTGTGATATTATCAGTTAAAGAAGTAGTGTAGCTGTGGCATTCATTGGACATGGGGTCAGATTTAACATCACTTGACAGTAGAATGATTGAGTAATCTATCTTTGGCATGGGAACATTGCATAGAATCACATTCAATGACTGCCCTGTTTATCATGTATGGTTTTGTTGTAGTTGCCAACCAACAAGATTACCATAATTGACAAAATGGCATTAATTGCCATTACCTCAGCTGGGCCAGAGAAAATTATTGCAGGAACTCTGAAGACTGGTGCTATATTTCCTAGTCCAATTTTAGTCACATTTCCAGCACTTTCAGGCAGATGATGAAGCTTGTGTGTGAAGATGAGGGCATAAGGCTATGTATCTAGCATGTCAAGCTGGTGATGTCCCTGTACTTGTATGATGTGTTATCGGTTGGAGTACACAAGGACTCCTAATGAAACTGGAATCACTTTTTCATAGGTACGACATAAACAGATCTTGTTGCAGATTATTTGCAATCCTCTATTTCTCACCATGTTTCCTGATGGTGATGCTTTCTTTCATCAAGATAAAATGTTGCAGACTCTTTGCACACCTTTTCATGCTTGCCATATTTCCCAGCGGTGATGGTTTATTCCAGCAAAATAATTTCCCATGCCTCACTATTGAGTGTGTATGGGAGACAAAATGAAAAGATTTTTAACAATGCACTTCAACACCATGACTTTTATTAGGTTTAGCTTTTTCAGTTTAGAATGACTTCATCAGCAAAACATCCAGAATCCTCAAAAAAAAAAAAAAAAAAAAAAAAATAATACTATATCAGCATCACAACACATTAAGCGCATTCGCAGCAATATATCTAACCACAATTTTGACTTAATAAATGCCTGTCTGAGCAAGGAGAGAAAAGGATTCACTAAAATGAGAATGCATTATACTTGCAATTCTCAACAATAAACCAGGACCATACATAATATCAGAGATCATTGCAAAAGCAATAATAACAAAATGCAGTATATGAACGAGTAGAGATAAAAAATGCATTAAGTGTGCACTAATCTTATATAAAGAGATTTATTCATTTTTAAATAAATGCAGTGTCTTGTAATCTACCTTGATAACTTTCAGCAATTTATTGAAGCGATCAACTTCTTGACTCAAAACAGTTGTCAATGAATTTACTCGGTTTTTATCATCAAGCTGTAAAAAGAAGAAAATATTTTAGTCAGAAAGAAATCATTTTAAATTTATCAAGGACAAAATAACTGGTTAACTTAATACATAGAGATCATAAAAATGTGTTACATCTTTATTTTGAGCCAAATTAAAGTTCAAAATGAAAAGCTTATAAAATAAACAATAGATATTCATACGGTGCCTGAGGATGACATTGTGAAGACATTTTCAACACCTGACTTTGGCTGTATAAATGGTATTCTCACTGGCTACTTCTCTTTGACTAAGGGTTAATGAGTATAAATAATCAACACTTGAGTGATATCAGTAGGCCTCAATTTGGTGAAGACATTGAGAGTATACATAGTGACAGAAACGTGTTAAGGTTCAAGTAATCAAAATATTTTTGCTGCAGTAACAAATACATTGAAACAATTGACAGACAGTTCATAAGAAAAACACTTCATTGCTACCTCCCGCAGACCACCATATATAACTAGCAACAAAAAAGAACTAAAAAAAATCAAACAGATGACATGTATTCAATGAAAGTTGTTATATATGTGGTAATGGTAGCAATGAACATTTTTTGATGTGAACTGTCTGCCAATTGTTTCTCTCTCTCTCTCTCTCTCTATATATATATATATATATAGAGAGAGAGAGAGAGCAGGCTTGATGAAAAATTTGAAAGATAAAAATCAATAAGAAGAAGAAGAATAATAATAATATTTACTGTGTATTATTAAGTCTTTAGACCAGATAGAAGCATGATGAGAAAAGATGTTCAAAATTGAAATTTTCAGACACACCTGTGTCCTTTTTTAATGATAACTTTATTTTTGCTTTTGTAGATGTTTCTATTTGGTTTAAAGGTCTACTAATATAAAATAAATATTCTTATTATCATTATAAATATTGTTGTTGTTTTTTTTATTTTTTCATTGGCCTATTATTATTATTATTATTATATCTACATATTATATAGATGCATACATAGGCAAATTTTCTTTACTATTATATAATAACAATAATAATAAAAATGATACATCTGAAAATATTGTGAAAATTAAGAGGTTTTATGCGTTTTTTCAAGTTAAAGGAATTCTACCAAAAAGTGCACAAGTGATAACTAGAGCTCTAAGATTCAATAAAGTAAGAAAAGTTCAAGTGACTTATCTGGTTAGCCCCCCTAAAGAGTTTTGCATTGAAATGCTCATCAGGGCCAGATGTTTGATAAAATGTTTATCAAATATCTATTGAGTTTTGAAACTCTTGAGGGAACTAACCAAATAAGTTACTTGAACTATTTTTACTTTATTATATATATATATATATATATATATATATAAAGAAATGGACAAAGTCCGACAATTTATTTATTAAAGACATTTTTATGCTTAACATTCTTTTTTATAGATACAAGTATTTAAGTAAATGCTCTGTTTATAATAAACAGCATTAAATAAAATTTACCAGCCTGAATGTCCGAGAAATTTTCATAGAAAATATTCGTCCTTTGACAGGATTCGAACCTGCATCCTATCCGAACAATTTTTGATTTGACGTGCCTTACCAATCAGCCAAAAGGAGCGTTCGGTAGGCAAGGTCTAGAAGTTTATAAGCAGTAAATTCGACCTTGCCTACCGAACGCCTCCTGTCTTTTTTACATCAGAAATGACGGTTCCGTATAGGATGCAGGTTCGAATAATTCAATACTGTTTATTATAAACAGAGCATTTACTTAAATACTTGTATCTATAAAAAAGAACGTTAAACATAAAAATGTCTTTAATAAATATATATATATAAAACCATTTTACTCCAAGCAAAGCAATAATGCCACTAGGACATAGGGTTACAGGGAGTGAAAGACAATAAGACTTTAGTGAGGATAGGTGAGAAAAAGAACAATAAAGGAACAGGGTTCAGAAGATGGTGATTGACATTGCATTTAAATTTTTGAAGATTGTAGGTGACAGGGAAACAAGAAAAGAAACTATTAGATATATATAGCAGGAAGCATCAAACAAGATATGGCAGCAATATTCAATAAATTCCAGCTTGATGAAAATTTTTGAAATGTTTTTCTTAATGAATATAGTTTGAAATTTGTCAATTATCTGGAAAAAAAGAGTTTTTTTTTAATATCATCTTAGGGGTTCATTGTTGTGCAGCACTGTTTATATGAGGCATGTTAAAAGTCCTAAGTATGACTCACATTATTAAATTTAAATAACAATAATAAACAGCACTTACATCATCCTCTGTGTGTGTGTGTCCCAGTGTGTGTGTGTGTATTTTAATTAAGTCCAGCTGGCAATGACAAAAATAAAACAGGTTTAGAATAACAATAATAAACAGCAAACCCCCAGCTGAAGATTTATTAAAGCAACAAACCCTGAAGTTTACAATTGTGGCACAAGGCCAAAAAGGGAGGGGGAAAAGGCTGGTCAACACTAACTATCTTATACCTAGCTAATCTGATTCACGACCCATTCATACATTACAATTTACTCATTCACCACAAGAACTCATCCATCACCGTTCAATCCTCCAACCACCATAATACCACATCCACTCCAAGGAACCTACCAAAACGCGCCCCAATCCATAAAAAATTTGATGATACATAAATGATATACATAAAATTCTAATAATGATAGAATGCAAGGGGAGGAGATGGACCCAATAATAAATAAAAATAAACACAAAATACAAACTAAACATAACACATGTTAGTAGGGACCGTCCAACCCTCAAAACAGAGAGGTTGCTGTATTCTGCCCAGGGGACAGAATCAAGAGACACTCTCGCTAAGGGAATGGGAAAGAGGAGAAAATATTATGCGGAATGGGAAAATGTAAAGCTGACCCAGTCGAGATAAAAAAGGGGGGCAAAACAAACTGGGGAGGTTGGGAATCTCGACTTGGACCATAACCAAAGAGCAGCCGGGATACAGGCCAGGAACAACACTTACTCACATTAACTAGGTACACTGAAGCTTGTCTAACCTAACCAAGGGAGGGTTCCACAGGAAGCCACCCCGATGTGCTATAGGTTGACCTAGAAAAAAGAAAATCAAGGCTAGCCCCGGTCACACGAACCAAGCTTGCGCCTCTTTTACCCACCTTTCGCTGAAGACTGTCGAATGCAATCGTTTTCTATCAGATCTAATCTTCATCTTGAGCTGATGCTCAAAGAATTGGATTAGATGCTGATAAGAAAGACGGTTGCCCCGCAAGACTTCCTCCATTCGCGTCGTCCAAATCACCATTCGAGCCGTGGCCATCAGCATCAGAAACACCATTCGTTTCTCCCCGAATACGGGGGCGACACATTGTCACACGCGTATGCGCGATCAATGGACACAAGCTGTTCGGGAGCGAGACGAGCCGTCAGCTCGCCGACATGGTCCCATAAGGGGCGGACCCGGGGCAATGGTAGAAGGCGTGCGCAGCCGTTTCTTCTAAGCCAAGACCACACCGTTCACAGTCTGGCAAATCCGCCAAACCCCATATGAAAGCCTTGTCATTGAGAGGCAGCCGATTCCGAGCCAATCGCCAGGTAAGCGAAAACTCAGGGTTACTGAGGTAATCCGCCGCTGGCGCCTAAGACCAATAGGAGCGATACTCCTCCTCCGACAAGTCGAGCGTATCACGTAGCTTATCCTTCGCGCGACCCTCCACTAAACCACGATAGAAGACCTTCCTAGGCCGAGAAAGGTCACTGGACCGGGGAATGGCCTTCAAGGCCAACCGACACTCGCGGAGGAAATCCGACTCATCCCGGGGTTACAACGGCGCTCAACCCGCGAGATGGGGGGACTGATGGTAAGGCTAGGGAAGGCGTCCCTAACAATCCCCTCCAGAATCGGATCTCCTCTAGTCAATGCGCGGCGTAGGAAAGCCAACCTAGAGGCACGGATGTGACTCAACAGGTGCGGCATTCCCAGCCCCCATGACACGGACGTTTAGTGCAGACTCGTCTGTCGACCCTGTTCACGCGTCCCCTCCATAAAATGGAGGATAGCGATCGCTCGAGCACCTTCCTGTGGTCTTTACAGAGAGGAAGTACGGACAATCGATAAAGAATCAGGGGAAAATGTATGTAACACACACCTCCGCCCTGCCCTTCACGGACAACCTCCGTCGATTCCAAATCTTACCGGCAAAATCGACCTTTGCTCGTACTTCAGACCAATTCTTCTCCAGCTGGAGGTCGGGCCCAAACCACACTCCAAGAATGCGGACAGGACCGTCCGTCCAACCGAAGCGGCCCGGAAGATCGACCCCTTCCAGGCACCTAACCGCAAGCCGGACGACTTGTCGCGGTTTATCTTGGCCCCTGTCACCTTCTCGTACCGATCAAGCGCCTTCTGTACCGCCTCAATGTCGCTGCGGGACGACACGAAAGCAGATACGTCATCGGCGTACGCGGAAACCCTGGCTCGAGACCCTCCAGGGACGGCGATTCCATGTAGGGGCGGACTGCCGGTCTCGTCCTTCAGCCGGCGAAGGAGAGGCTCCAACGCCAAAGCATAAAGGAGAGGCGACAGCGGACAACCCTGACGAACCGACCTAGACAGCACGAACGCGTCCGACAACCTTCCGTTCACCTGTACCACAGCACTGGGGAGCGATACAGGAGGCTAATCCAGCGGCAGAAGTTGGGTGCGAATCCAGCGGCCTGCAGGACAGTAGCAAGGTAGCGATGGTCAACCCTATCAAATGCCTTGGACTGATCCAAATTGATCAGCGCGGCTTCTTCGTCGTCTTTTACGCCCTCTATGATCGTGCGGATCAGATGCAGGTTGCTCTGAATTGTTCGGCCCCTCACAGAACAAGTCTGCTCAGGTCCCAACAGAGACTCGGCAACTGACTGCAAACGCTCCTGCAGGATCTTGGCCATAATCTTTAACTCTGTGTTTAGCAGAGTTATGGGCCTGTAATCATCTAGCTTCCCCCACCACCTTTGCCCTTTTTCAACAGAGTGATCACACCCCTGGTGATCCGATTGGGGATGGACCCCTGACCGAAACCAGTTGTTGAACACTGCTGTCAAAATCGGAACAAAGATGTGCGACAGCCTCAAGTACAATTCATAGGGCAAACCATCCAGACCGGGCGACTTGCCTCTGCCGACCTTCTTCAATACCGCGTAGACTTCGCCCTCCGTGATCTCTCCCTCGCAGCTAGCCGCTTCAGTCGGCGCAAGCCGAGGAAAGTCAGCCAAATAGCTACGAAACTCCTCCTCACGGAGACCAGGCTCCTTGGTAAACCGGCTCTCGAAATGGCGCCGAAACGCCTCGCACATGTCGTCAGTGGCCCGAAGAGTATGCCCCTCCGGGGACTCGACTTCACGAATGTAACGATCGCCACCTCGACGAACCTCTTCCCTGCGCAGATCTGCGCCCAAGTTCACAGCTTCGGAAGACATCTTGCTTAACTTATGTCTAATTACCTGGCCCATGTACCGCTCGCTATTCAAACGATCCAGGGCCGCCCTAGCTAAGGCTATCTCTAGGGGATCCCCCCCAGCCACCGCCCGGGTGTAACTAGCTTTAAGTGTCTTCACCTTTTCAGCTCTATCTAGAGCGAGCCGTTTGCTGAAATCAGTGGTGAAAGACCTAATCCTACTTTTAAGGTTTTCCCCACCACCTATTCCCGATAACCGCCCCCACTAGCTCCCCGCTGCACTAATCTAGTTAGCTGCTCCCGGAAGTCCTGCCTGTCCAGTAAAGACAGATTGAACTTCCAGTAGCCAGCCATTCTAGGCCTATGGTCTAACGCCACCCGGGCACAAACGAGTTTGTGGTCCGTGTAGCCTACCCAGTGGAACGTAGGGCAATCTAATAGATCTATGTCGGCTCTTCTAACTAACATCCTGTCAAGGTAGCTAACCACCTTGTCAGAAGGCCAATTAAGAGCCCACGTCCACATTTTCCCCAGGATGATCGACCCGGTATCTATCGACGAGACCATAATCGTCGATCAGATCAACCAGGCTACGATCGCCCTTCTCCCACTAGCTCCCCACCCCCCTGTCTAACTTGGAGTCCAGGATGGCATTCCAGTCCCCCATTAAAACAAGGCGCGTTGAATCAACCAGGAACGGCCCCAACTGCCGAAAAAATGAGACCCGCTCCTCCTGGTCATTGGGCGCATAAACCGCAACGACTCGGAACGAACCACTTTTCACGGCAATATCGGCCACGATCAACCGGCCCTCGGCATCGGTATGCACAAGGTCCACCTTCGCATCAAGAGTCCGTCTGACAAGCAAAGAAACCCCTCTGGCAAACCGGTCCCCATATGCTGAATAGACGACAAAGTCGTTCTCCAGCACACACGCATCGGCACTGCAAACAAAGTGTGTCTCTTCGATCGCGGCAACATCCACATCCAGGGACAGAAGGTCCCGGAGCAGGCGGGCAGCCTTACCCCGATCCCTTAAGCCCCTCACATTTAACGTCGCTAACTTGGTTTCCATTTTCTAGGCCTGCAAAGAGAAAAAGAGTAAGAGCAAAAACCTACTCACATACGGGCGGAAATCTGCGGGTGTAAGGACCCCGACGGATTGTCCCAGGCTCCCTATGCCTAACTCCGACGTCATCCGTCCCTCTGAGACAATTCCGCCGACGTCCGTGGGGTAAATTAATTTGATTGCTCTATATAAGGAGGGGTGGAGTAACACGGGGACCCTCCCAGAACAAAATTGCCTTAGTCTTTTTAAGTTTGTATTTTCCAGCTCACACATTCTGATGTCCGGGAACGCTGCTTTCGCTTCATATAGATGGTTCCATACTTCCAGCTGGCTCCCGGTTTCTCTTACACAGGTTATAACTCCTGGAGCTCGAGGGAAATTTCGGGGATCCTCAATGTTTTTTCCCTCTACAGACTCCATTTTATAAAGTACGCCTAGAAGGGCTTTTCTCTGTTTGGAGAGACCCTTTTTGTACGCCTCTCTATCTACTTTACAAATCTCCTCAAGATTTGCAAAAATCTTTTTCTTCTTTTTCTTCTTTACCCTTGATGGATGAGGAGGGGAAGAAGTGGATGAGAGAGGAGGGGTGGAAACTGTGTTAAGGGGAGAAGTGGAGGGAGGAGGGAAGTAAAACGGGACGGGGAAGAAGAATGCCGCCTGATTCTTGTTGGTTCTTTGGCCTCTCCAGCATCATCAAACGAAGCAGGGATGGAGACTGCCCTGGATCTCTCCATGACCTTCTCCACCCTACCCTGGTCGTGCTGCCTTTGTGGAGGTTCCTCGTCTTCTTCCTCCCTAGACCTCTTGAGGGATGTAGCCCGAGGTGGAGGCGTTTGTTCCACCTCCATCTGTTGCTCTTGTTCCTGTTGTTTGGGTTGCTGCTGTTCCAGCTGTTGGGGTTGGTGTTGCTGCTGTTCCAGCTGTTGGGGTTGGTGTTGCTGCTGTTCCAGCTGTTGGGGTTGGTGTTGCTGCTGTTCCAGCTGTTGGGGTTGGTGTTGCTGCTGTTTCTGTTCGCTTTTTTGATGCTGCTGTTGTTGTTGCTTCTGCTTCTTGTCAGACTGTTTTTCTTGTGCCTTCTTTGGAGACTGAACCTTCTTTTGTGGCAGCTTCTCTTCTTGGGGCTTCTTAGGATGGGGTGCCTCCTGGGGGATCTGACTACTAGGGGATTTTCGACCCCTCACCACCTCCTTCCAGGTTCCCTCCACTGGTTTGGCCTCCACAGGTTTGGAGCTTGACCCCGTTGCTGTTGGTTTCGCCACCACTGTCGCTGCTGTTGTTGCTGAGGCGGATGGTTGAATTGGTTTCTTCCCAGGGCACTCTTTGGCCATGTGCCCCAAAACGCCGCATGGCCAGCAGAATGGTCGCCTGCCCTCAACTATTACCAACATCCTTTTATTTCGGCACACCAGGACATTGGGTATATCACGAAAATTTTCCTGGTTTACCGTGATTTGCAACTCCATGTCACCTGTAGCAATTCCACATTTACTTGCGAGGGCCTTCACTTCGTGAACATCTCCATATTTGGAAAAGAAGGCCCCCATCCTGTCTTCCGGGATGTCTACCGGCACTCCATGGATGGTTACTTTAGTTCTCCGAGTACCCATGTACTCAGTTTGCAGGCACAGGTTTTTGGATATCAGGATACTGCCTGCTAGTTCCTTCGCTTGCTGTTCTGTTGCCAGTAAGATATCCCAAAGGGCATTTGATCTTCTTGCTAGAACTTTGGGGCTTATACTTAAGGCTTTCAATGCCTCTTCCATGTTTTCCCTGCTGACTCCAATCAATTTCCGCGTTTTGATGTCGGCTGTCAACAGGGAAATAGTGCGGGTGCTCATGGCATCAAACACTTCCTTAATGGTTAAAAACTCATTACCATTGAACGAGTTTTCAAAGTTTATTCTTTGCTCTCTGTAGAACTCCGGATCTTTTGAAAGCGGCCTATTTTTCGACCAGGCCGTTTTATCGGGAGACACCGTGTCCGGGAGCGGTGTATTATTTTTTTCCTTGTTATCGGCCATGACGGGTTTTTGCGTCCCACCACGCCGAACAAAACAGATTTGTTTCCTTTTTAAGTTAGTTTTACATGAACAGAATAAAACAAAAAGAAAAAACGGGGATAACCAAAAACAAAAAACAGTTCAAATAATAAATACGGAATGAAAACAAAAAACGGTAAGGAGGGGGGGAAAAAAAGGTAAGAAGAGAAATCAACAAAAACAAAAAAAAAGAACAAAATGTACACTTATATACCAAAAATCAAATACAAGTCAAACTGAAAAATAAAAGAAAGGGTTTATAAAAAAAAATAAAACCAAAAACTTAACAAATCGTAGCAGTTTCCAAAACTTTTGTTCGCTCGCTTGACTAACGTACACCAAAAAAAAACACGGGGGTTAAACTTAATGCAAAGCCTGAGGATTTATTGCAACAAAGGTTACAATTGTGGCACAAGGCCAAAAAGGGAGGGGGAAAGGCTGGTCAACACTTACTATCTTATACCTAGCTAATCTGACTCACGACCCATTCATACATTACAATTTACTCATTCACCACAAGAACTCATCCATCACCGTTCAATCCTCCAACCACCATAATACCACATCCACTCCAAGGAACCTACCAAAACGCGCCCCAATCCATAAAAATTTGATGATACATAAATGATATACATAAAATTCTAATAATGATAGAATGCAAGGGAGGGAGGTGAACCCAATAATAAATAAAAATAAACACAAAATACAAACTAAACATAACACATGTTAGTAGGGACCGTCCAACCCTCAAAAACAGAGAGGTTGCTGTATTCTGCCCAGGGGACAGAATCAAGAGACGCTCTCGCTAAGGGAGTGGGAAAGAGGAGAAAAATATTATGGCGGAATGGGAAAATGTAAAGCTGACCCAGTCGAGATAAAAAAGGGGGTCAAAACAAACTGGGGAGGTTGGGAATCTCGACTTGGACCATAACCAAAGAGCAGCCGGGATACAGGCCAGGAACAACATTTACTCACATTAACTAGGTACACTGAAGCTTGTCTAACCTAACCAAGGGAGGGTTCCACAGGAAGCCACCCCGATGTGCTATAGGTTGACCTAGAAAAGAAAATCAAGGCTAGCCCCGGTCACACGAACCAGGCTTGCTACTTTTACCCACCTTTCGCTGAAGACTGTCGAATGCAATCGTTTTCTATCAGATCTAATCTTCATCTTGAGCTGATGCTCAAAGAATTGGATTAGATGCTGATAAGAAAGACGGTTGCCCCGCAAGACTTCCTCCATTCGCGTCGTCCAAATCACCATTCGAGCCGTGGCCATCAGCATCAGAAACACCATTCGTTTCTCCCCGGAATACGGGGGCGACACATTGTCACACGCGTATGCGCGATCAATGGACACAAGCTGTTCGGGAGCGAGACGAGCCGTCAGCTCGCCGACATGGTCCCATAAGGGGCGGACCGGGGCAATGGTAGAAGGCGTGCGCAGCCGTTTCTTCTAAGCCAAGACCACACCGTTCACAGTCTGGCAAATCCGCCAAACCCCATATGAAAGCCTTGTCATTGAGAGGCAGCCGATTCCGAGCCAATCGCCAGGTGGCGAAAACTCAGGGTTACTGAGGTAATCCGCCGCTGGCGCCCAAGACCAATAGGAGCGATACTCCTCCTCCGACAAGTCGAGCGTATCACGTAGCTTATCCTTCGCGCGACCCTCCACTAAACCACGATAGAAGACCTTCCTAGGCCGAGAAAGGTCACTGGACCGGGGAATGGCCTTCAAGGCCAACCGACACTCGCGGAGGAAATCCGACTCATCCCGGGTTTACAACGGCGCTCAACCCGCGAGATGGGGGCACTGATGGTAAGGCTAGGGAAGGCGTCCCCTAACAATCCCCTCCAGAATCGGATCTCCTCTAGTCAATGCGCGGCGTAGGAAAAGCCAACCTAGAGGCACGGATGTGACTCAACAGGTGCGGCATTCCCAGCCCCCATGACACGGACGTTTAGTGCAGACTCGTCTGTCGACCCTGTTCACGCGTCCCCTCCATAAAATGGAGGATAGCGATCGCTCGAGCACCTTCCTGTGGTCTTTACAGAGAGGAAGTACGGACAATCGATAAAGAATCAGGGGAAAATGTATGTAACACACACCTCCGCCCTGCCCTTCACGGACAACCTCCGTCGATTCCAAATCTTACCGGCAAAATCGACCTTTGCTCGTACTTCAGACCAATTCTTCTCCAGCTGGAGGTCGGGCCCAAACCACACTCCAAGAATGCGGACAGGACCGTCCGTCCAACCGAAGCGGCCCGGAAGATCGACCCCCTTCCAGGCACCTAACCGCAAGCCGGACGACTTGTCGCGGTTTATCTTGGCCCCTGTCACCTTCTCGTACCGATCAAGCGCCTTCTGTACCGCCTCAATGTCGCTGCGGGACGACACGAAAGCAGATACGTCATCGGCGTACGCGGAAACCCTGGCTCGAGACCCTCCAGGGACGGCGATTCCACGTAGGGCCGGACTGCCGGTCTCGTCCTTCAGCCGGCGAAGGAGAGGCTCCAACGCCAAAGCATAAAGGAGAGGCGACAGCGGACAACCCTGACGAACCGACCTAGACAGCACGAACGCGTCCGACAACCTTCCGTTCACCTGTACCACAGCACTGGGGAGCGATACAGGAGGCTAATCCAGCGGCAGAAGTTGGGTGCGAATCCAGCGGCCTGCAGGACAGTAGCAAGGTAGCGATGGTCAACCCTATCAAATGCCTTGGACTGATCCAAATTGATCAGCGCGGCTTCTTCGTCGTCTTTTTACGCCCTCTATGATCGTGCGGATCAGATGCAGGTTGCTCTGAATTGTTCGGCCCCTCACAGAACAAGTCTGCTCAGGTCCCAACAGAGACTCGGCAACTGACTGCAAACGCTCCTGCAGGATCTTGGCCATAATCTTTAACTCTGTGTTTAGCAGAGTTATGGGCCTGTAATCATCTAGCTTCCCCCACCACCTTTGCCCTTTTTCAACAGAGTGATCACACCCCTGGTGATCCGATTGGGGATGGACCCCGACCGAAACCAGTTGTTGAACACTGCTGTCAAAATCGGAACAAAGATGTGCGACAGCCTCAAGTACAATTCATAGGGCAAACCATCCAGACCGGGCGACTTGCCTCTGCCGACCTTCTTCAATACCGCGTAGACTTCGCCCTCCGTGATCTCTCCCTCGCAGCTAGCCGCTTCAGTCGGCGAAAGCCGAGGAAAGTCAGCCAAATAGCTACGAAACTCCTCCTCACGGAGACCAGGCTCCTTGGTAAACCGGCTCTCGAAATGGCGCCGAAACGCCTCGCACATGTCGTCAGTGGCCCGAAGAGTATGCCCCTCCGGGGACTCGACTTCACGAATGTAACGATCGCCACCTCGACGGACCTCTTCCCTGCGCAGATCTGCGCCCAAGTTCACAGCTTCGAAGACATCTTGCTTAACTTATGTCTAATTACCTGGCCCATGTACCGCTCGCTATTCAAACGATCCAGGGCCGCCCTAGCTAAGGCTATCTCTAGGGGATCCCCCAGCCACCGCCCGGGTGTAACTAGCTTTAAGTGTCTTCACCTTTTCAGCTCTATCTAGAGCGAGCCGTTTGCTGAAATCAGTGGTGAAAGACCTAATCCTACACTTAAGTCGCTCCCACCACCTATTCCCGATAACCGCCCCCACTAGCTCCCGCTGCACTAATCTAGTTAGCTGCTCCCGGAAGTCCTGCCTGTCCAGTAAAGACAGATTGAACTTCCAGTAGCCAGCCATTCTAGGCCTATGGTCTAACGCCACCCGGCACAAACGAGTTTGTGGTCCGTGTAGCCTACCCAGTGGAACGTAGGGCAATCTAATAGATCTATGTCGGCTCTTCTAACTAACATCCTGTCAAGGTAGCTAACCACCTTGTCAGAAGGCCAATTAAGAGCCCACGTCCACATTTTCCCCGGGATGATCGACCGGTATCTATCGACGAGACCATAATCGTCGATCAGATCAACCAGGCTACGATCGCCCCTTCTCCCACTAGCTCCCCACCCCTGTCTAACTTGGAGTCCAGGATGGCATTCCAGTCCCCATTAAAACAAGGCGCGTTGAATCAACCAGGAACGGCCCCAACTGCCGAAAAAACGAGACCCGCTCCTGGTCATTGGGCGCATAAACCGCAACGACTCGGAACGAACCACTTTTCACGGCAATATCGGCCACGATCAACCGGCCCTCGGCATCGGTATGCACAAGGTCCACCTTCGCATCAAGAGTCCGTCTGACAAGCAAAGAAACCCCTCTGGCAAACCGGTCCCCATATGCTGAATAGACGACAAAGTCGTTCTCCAGCACACATGCATCGGCACTGCAAACAAAGTGTGTCTCTTCGATCGCGGCAACATCCACATCCAGGGACAGAAGGTCCCGGAGCAGGCGGGCAGCCTTACCCCGATCCCTTAAGCCCTTCACATTTAACGTCGCTAACTTGGTTTCCATCTTCTAGGCCCTGTAAAATATAAAAGACAGAATTAACCTATTCACATACCGGGCGGAAATCTGCGTCAGTCAGGATCCCGACGGAATGCCCCAGGCTCCCTACACCAAGCTCTGACGTCATCCGCCCATCCAGGGCAATTCCGCCGACATCCATGGGGTATATTAGTTTAATTGCTCTGTATAAAGAGGGATGGAGTATGACAGGGACCCTCCCGGAACAAAACTGCCTGAATTTTTTAACAACATGTAAGTCCGTCTCCAGCATTCTAATTTTTGGAAAGGCCTCTCTTGCCTCATACACATGGCTCCATACTTTGAGTCGACTCCCCGTCTCCCTTATACAAGTAATAACTCCCGGGGCCCCGGGAAGTTACGGGGATCTTCTACTGTCTTGCCATCAACCATGTTCTTTTTGAACAACATGCTTAGTAGGGCCTTTTTGTGCTTGGGTAAATCTTTTTATCTAATTCACCCTCATTTACCCTACAGATTTCTTCGGGTTCCGAGAAATAGTTTTTCTTCTTCACCTTCTTTTTTCCTTGACGGGTGGGGTGGGGAGGCCTCAGACGCCTGAGGGGGGGTGGGTCTACACACAGGGGGGATGTAGATGGAGGGGGGAAGCGTCAATCGAAGGGAGGAAGAGATGCTCCTGGCTTTGGGGCTTTTAACTTTTTCTCTAGGGAGGGTACAGAATGACTGCGACCTCGAAATAGCTGGACTCCTACTCCTTCCTGGTTGTTCTGGTTTTTCCACCTCCTCTTCCTCCTCTTCTTCTCTGCCTCTCTTCAAGGTTGATGTACGGGGTGGAGGCATTACTTCCACCTCCATCTTCTCCTCTGCAGTCGATTGTTCTTGCTGTCGCTGCTTCTGTTGCTCTTTTGGGTTGTGTTTCTCTTTCTGAGACCCCAGCTGCTTTTCCTTCGGCTGCTTAGCCTGTTTCTCCGGGTTGCACGTACCCTCTTTGGTTTTTGCCTGTTTTACAGGCTGTTTGTCCGGCTTCTGGGGGCTTTGTTTTTTCGGCTCCTGTGGTGGTCGCTGTTGTTCTGGAGCCATTTGTTTTCTTGAGGAGGGCGTATTCTTTCTGCCCTTCACCGTTGTCCACTCCCTTCTGAAGCTTTCTCCGATGCTTTTGATGTTGCTGCTGGTGTTGTTGGTGTTGTTGAGACCGCTGCTTTCGGCTTGTCTTTGTTGTTGTTACTGTGGTGGCCACTGCCGCCGTTGTTGTTGGGCTGGGTGGAGGTTGCGGAGCCTTACCTGGGCAGTCTTTGGACATATGCCCAAATACCCCACAGTTCCAACAGTGTGGCTTTCTTCCCTCCACAACCACCAGCATCCGTTTATTCCGACACAAAAGAGTATTGGGTACCTCTTTGAATGCCTCCCTATTTAACGTTACTTGCAACGTCATGTCGCCCGTAGCAATGCCCGCCTTGCTGCTAACTACGGAGACCTCCTCGACTGGTCCATATTGGGCGAAGAACGCACCCAGCCTATCTGCTGAAATATCCACGGGCACCCCATGCACCGTAATTTTGGTACGTCGGGTACCCATGTATTCCGTCTGCAGTCTGACGTTATTGGTCGCCATTGTACTGCCCGCTAACTGCTTTGCCTCTCCTTCTGTGGCTAAGAGGATATCCCACATGGCATTTGACCTCCTCGCCAAGATCCTTGGAGAGATGTTTAGCTTTTTAAGTGTCTCTTCCATCGTTTCCCTGCTGACTCCAGTCAATTTCCGACTCTTCACGTCGGACGTCAGCAGAGAAACTATTCTTGAGTTAACCGCCTCTAACGCCTCCGGGATGGTTAAAAGCTCAGTCCCCTTGACGTAGTTTGTCGTATTTTTTCTTTTTAAAGGCTGTAGTAGGCTGCATCCTTCTTTTGCGGCCTGTTTTCTATCCAGGCCGATGCTTTTGCCGGTGACGCTTTTTCCGGGAGCGGTGGCACATTTTTTCGTTGGTGGCGTTTGCACCGTTTGCACCGTCTGAGACGGTGACAATGTTATGTTTTTTCCGCCATGGGGGTTTTTTACCCCGGCAGCTCAAAAGGAAAAAAGGTTCGTTTTTTTAGGTATTTTTGCAAACAAAATAAAAGTCAAACTTCAAAAATAAATTTAAAATAACAAATTAAAACAATAAAAACTAAAACAGGAGCAGGGTAAATAAAAAACACAAAGAAAAAATCAAACAAAAAAAAAATCAAATCAAAACGTACACAAAAAGAAAACTGGGGGAAAAAACGAAAAAAAAAAAAAAACGTTTTACAAAGCAAAATAAAAACTTTACAACACAAAATAAACGAAAAGCTGACCGTTTGTTTCAAATAGCTTGACTTTCACGGAAGCACTAACACGCAACCACTGGGTGTATGTAACTTAATGCAAAGCCTGCGAACTAACAGCTGAATCAAGCTGGTATTTATATAGAAATACCTCCACTCAGGTACCAGCAGCCAATCACAGCCCAAGCAATGGACTATCCCACTTTAGCACAATGAGATGCTCTATGGCAACATAAATAGCTCTCTTTCTAAAGGTTGGATTATTGTTCACTTAGCTTGCTCCACAACTGTTTATCTCTACCACGTGATTTTTCTACAGTGGGGCCACCATATGTCTCGGAGGACTTAAGCACCTTCTGAATATGGGGCTCACTACCAACAACCTCATTCCATCAAAAAAAGTCGTCCGAGCTGTGGGAGGCTTTACACTCATATGTCAGGGTTGGCTCCCCGTGGAATTCATCGTCCAAGGAAGAACAACTAAACAAGCCCTATACATATGCAAAAAGATCAAGCGGCTATACTTCAGCAAAGCAGCCTGCATTGACATAGGGATACTGTCAAAAGACTTCCCAAACCCAACGACTACAATATTACCCCAAACAGCAATGCAACACATGCCCTCAACAAGTACACATAAAAAATCAGACGCGAGCCCTAAACAATGCAAAGTCGAGGGACAACTCCCAACGCGCCCCAAAAAAAACCCTTTTCCCCCAACAGAACAAAACATTGATAGGCTCAAGAATTGGCTATTAAATCAATTCGCCGAAACGGCGTTCAAAAATAATGGTGAATTTCCACCAATGTCTGGCCCCACTGCTCATATACACCTCAAAGGAGCAGTCCCCAAAGCCAGACATAACCCAATTCCTGTGCCTTTTCACTTCAAAGAGCCCGTAAGGCAGGCCCTTTGGGAAGATGTGAAAAGGGGTATCATAACCCCAGTACCTGTCGGCATGCCCACTGATTGGTGTAGCACAATGGTAATTACCGCCAAGAAAAATGGCAAACCACGAAAACCATAGACTACCAACACTTGAATTCACAGTGCAAACAGGAAACACACCATACAGGGTCACCATTCCAGCTAGCACTACAAGTGCCACCTAAACAAAAAAAAAACAGTGTTGGATGCTGTTGATGGATATCACTCCATCCCCTTAGATAAAGAGTCCCAGCCACTCACCACCTTCATCACAGAATGGGGAAGGTTCATGTACCTGAGAATGCCACAAGGTTACCCTAGCATCTGGCGATGCCTACACCCGAAGGTATGATGAAGTAATAAAAGACATCCCCATAAAGTAAAAAAATCGTGGATGACACCCTACTCTATGACTCTGACATTGAAGGAGCCTTTTTTCACACGTTCGATTTTCTCCTCCATTGTGCAAAAAATGGCATCGTAATAAATAGAGAAAAATTCCAATTTTGCCAAGACACGGTGCAGTTTGGGGGCCTCCAAATAACATCTTCTGGTGTAACCCCTTCTAAATCCATGCTGGAGGCAATATAAAGCTTCCCAATACCAAAAACGCTCACCGATGCCAGATCATGGTTTGGGCTGGTCAACCAAGTCACTTGGGCATACTCACTGAGCCCAGTCATGCTTCCATTTCGTGATCTCGTAAAACGAGACTCACACTTTACATGGAATAAAAAAGCTTGAGGATGCATTCCAGCATTCAAAGAAGGTCATAGTTGACTTAGTCCGAAAAGGCATCGCAACATTTCAAAAAGAACGAATAACCTGCCTTGCCCCAGATTGGAGCAAAGACGGAATGGGCTTCCTACTTCTGCAGAAGTATTGATCATGCACCACTGACAAAGCCCCAGTTTGCTGCCCTGAAGGTTGGCGCCTGATATTTGCTGGTAGCAGATTCTGCATTGATGCTGAACGCAGATATGCACCTATTGAAGGCGAAGCAGCAGCAATTGCGTGGGCATTGGAAAAATGTCGCATTTTTGTAATGGGTTGCCCGAATCTCATAGTGGTTACAGATCATGAACCACTAAAAGGATTATTCGGAGATAGAGACCTTAGTAAAATCCAAAACCCCCGATTATTCAGGTTAAAGGAGAAAACTCTCAGGTACAGATTCACCATTCAGCACTGCCCTGGAAAATGGCACAGAGCCTTCGATGCTGTCTCTCGTAACCCAGCAAACATCTCACAGGCACTCCTAAATGTATTCACTGCTGAACTCTCTCAATCAGACATCATAGAGTCTGACAATATGGATGACTGGGTCAAATCAACAACCCTATTAGCAACATTTGGTGCAAATGACAACCTGGAGCTCATCTGACCAGACGTTATCCGTGCGGCGGGACGAGCGACCCATAATACAAAAAAATTAATTGAGGTAATACAAAATGGATTCAAAGGACGCGCAGCCTCACTGCACCCGAAATCCGCGAATACTGGGAAGTGAGGCACCGCCTAAGTGTTGACGATGGATTAGTGCTATTAGATCAAAGAATCGTTATCCCCACCTCTCAACGCACAAAAGTCTTACATAGCCTACATTCTGCACACCAAGGTGAAGTTGGCATGAAGGCACATGCCAATGAATCTGTTTATTGGCCCAGGATGAATGCTTCAATACATAACATTAGAGAAGGTTGTACGTTCTGCTCAAAAATTGCCCCGAGTCAACCAAAAGAGCCAATCAACTTGACACCATCTCCTGATTGGCCATTTCAGCAAATCTTCATGGACATCTTCCATGTTGGGAACCATGGTTACTTAGCATGCGCTGACAGGTTAACAGGCTGGCTAAATCTATACCACTAAATCTATACCAATTTATAAAATTTCTCCTTCCTGTTCAAATGATCAGCAAAGAGAGTGAAGCAGACGATAGGCAAACCTATCTATTCTTGAAGTGTTACTTTCCCATTGTTAAGCATGGCCATCACACAACATCTTACAAAGATTCACCAGTAGCATGCACAGCCATAACTTTTAAGCCCAGCCAATAATTTGCATTGTTTTCCACAGATCTGACAGCTATGACCAGTCATAACATTAGGTATGTTTTTTGGCATTTGATTGTCATGAATCTTCATATGGATCCCAGACTGCAATGCCCTGAGACACCTGCCAGACCCTTCCACTACGTACAACTCCAGAGCCCTTATTGCCATTGTTTATAATACCGTTGGTATTCATCATAAAAATCACACCTTAAAAAAAAAAAAAAAATCACCTACCCTCTTTCTTTCTCCAAATATCTCATGGAATTACATTCCAGATCCTGTAGTGTAGAATCTGTTCTCTTGAAAACATTCTCTAGATTATCTTCACACATTAATGCAAATGTTCCGCATGGCTCTATCCTTGAATCTACATTGTTGTTAATTTTCATCAACAAATTGACTAGTGTCGTCACTTCTCAAATTGGTATCTGTGCTGATGACATAACTATTTACTCCTGTTTTAATAGTAAGGCTAATCAGTGTGATAAAGTCAAATTGGCAGCTGATCTAAAAAATGACTTGCATCCTGTTCTTAACTGGAGCAAAAAATGGCTTGTTAATGCTTCAAAAATGAAACTGCTCTTTATTAATTATTTAAGAGAACCTTTTTTTGTCTTCCATCAGCATGGCAAATGCTAACCCCCAAAAGTGTGGCTCATTGTGCCTTCTTGGGTTAACATTTGTGGCTGGCATGAAGTGGAAAGATTATACTGAATCAATTGCTAGTTCTGCTTCTAGGAAACTTCGTTCTGTATCATGTTAGACAATTTTTCTAGCCTGAATCTATCTTAGATATTTACAAGTCTACCATTAATCCATGCTTAAAATATTGCTACCACATATGGTCCAGTGCACCTGTTATATATTTATAGAGCCTTGATAAACTTCAAAATAGAATCTGCCTGGTGTGTCTGTTTCAGTCACTTTCCCACTGCCATAATACAGCTTCCATGTGACTTTTTTTATAAATATTTTCATTGTAATTGATCTGATGAACTTTCCTCTATGGTTCCCCATAAAGGTGATTGTTTATTCTAATATCTTCTTGATATAAATCAAACTTTCATAGCATTTCAGGTAGACCCTTGAATAATGTGTTATCAAATACATTTTTGCTTATTCAATCCTTAACTAAAGGATTAAACTTCATCAGAAAATTAAAATAGGCAAACAGTGAAATTTTCATGTATCTTTCTGGTCCTAATAAATTTATTTATGTGGCCCATTAAGCTGACTTTCCAATGAATTGATTTGCACCTGGATTCTTGGTATTGCTATGAAGATATATCAAATGAGGTCTTACATTATCTCACTGCTGTCATAGATTTCATTTATTCTTTTGCTAATCTCATCAATCCTGAAATCATCTAAGGCTGAAAGTATCTCTCTTACAATCTGAAGACTGCCATAGAAAAAGATTTTCAGATTTGTAATATAAAAAAGATTGAAAGCAGAAAGGAACCACTTACTTGAAAGAGACTTTTATGGCATTGTTCAATATCCAGTTTATCAATCAGCCTCTCTTGGATGCTGGTGGCAAGTTCAGTGACAATATCATCATTGGATTTGAGTCCTCCTTCACTTGAAATTCGAGGTTGGATGCTCAAAATTGTTTTCACCAATGTGGATGTTTCTTGTTTCTCAATAAACAAAAACATGACAGCTATTTCTTCACTTTACCAATCTCCAAGATTTACATTCATACAACAAAAGAGACAATAACGAATACCTATCAAGACAGCATATTGAATCAAACAACTTTGTAATATTAGATAAACAAACATCCCCCCTATAGAAACTCATTAAATATTCAAATGATTGGTCACTGTGTAGAACAGTAGGCAAAAAGGTTTGGCCAATCATAACTTTGTATATTTGTTCTCATTTCAAAAGAATTTCCCCCAAAAGATGAAGAGAATGTTTGTTAATGGAAGTAAGCATGACTAAAATACTGTCAATAAATAAATGTTGTGAATTCTTCTTTTGCCAAGTGTTTTCAAATTCACTTTTTGTTAAACTAAAATAAAATTAACATTTTGAAAGAAATCAATACTAAATTCCATTTATTTTTCAAATATCTGTAAAAACATTTATTTATTGATTTCAGTGCAATAGGAATTAACACTTGCATAAAATTCATTTCATAATTTATTACTTACAATTTAAAATTTTTGTTTGGAATGTGATAAAATTTATTAATAATTAAATTTTGGTTTGGTTTGTTTTACAGTATATCAACCTCAATGGGTTATTTAATGGTGACAACTTTTTTTCCTGCTAATATTTTGTTTTGTCAAGAATCTATTTCTGGTAATATTTTTTTCCTCAAAAATGTATAGCTGGTAGTAATATTTTCAAAAATGTATTGCTGGTAATTTTTTTTTCAAATAATAGTAGTTTTTTTTCTTCAAAAATGTATTTCTGATAATCATTTTTTACAAAGTATTTCTGGTATTAATTTTACACTTTCATAATGTTTTTTTACTTCAGTTTCAGGGTTAACTATTTGCCCATAGCTGGGACCCTAACAGGTGCTACCACCCCGGGTCAGAGTGGACCTGGAAACACCAGCAATTAAGAGGTCTGTTCCACGCTCCTCAAAACCTCCTGATCAGAGTCCTTGCTGTTGGACATAGTTTATTGTCTTACCCAGGACGCAGATGTAGTTTATTGTCACAGCCAGGACAGAATTAAATTTTGGGGTAACTTGGTGTTCATGAAATTTGGTTCAATGAGAGGAAATACAAAACAAAATTTCTATGCAACTGTCTTGAATTATAAGCAGTAAACTCTCCTGTCCAATTGCACAATCAACATCTAGAATATGGTTTTTTTTTTTTAATAGAATTTTTATTGTAAATGTAACAAAATTCTGTTAACTTAGAATATAGTATTGAAATACTTGCAATAATATTTCTTTTACCCAACAGGGAAAACTGAGTGAGATTGTCATGGCTTATTTGACAATTCACAAAGATGACAATTTCAAGTTGAAAAGAAGAGATTTCCTTTCTAATATTTATTTTAATTCTTGTCATATATAAGATTTTTTTTTCAATTGAGAAAGCAATATAAAATTCTTGAGAAACCGCTACAATAACCAATACTAGTGAAATGAAAAATATATTTGAATTTTTGTATTCATAAGCCTTAAATATATATATATGTAAATTTGTTTTTAATTTTTATATGAAGTTTTAAAAATTGACTATAAAAATTGTTAAAGTTTTAAAACTTTTTTCCTTCTTTAAATACTAGATAAGGTGATAATTTATATACACAAAGAAATGATTAAATTAAAACAAATACGGTCCATTTAATTTTTCTTCTGTCATTATTTAAAGTGTTGTATTGTCAATGCTGCCTTCCTTTCCTGAAACCTAACAACTTCACCCATAGAATATGTTGACCAAAATTAAAAACACTTCTATGCCTTTAACATGTGCATGAATGCAGGCCCATAACTCTTTTGCTTTGGGTCATGAGTGTATCTTGTTTTGATGAAAGTTCTTTTATTTCTTTTGATTTTGCTACATTTTGTACCTATTTTTCTATATCACATGAATACCCAGGCCAGCATGCTTCTAATTTTAATTCTCTCTGTGTTGTTTGTATTTCACAATGAACATCAATGTCTTTTCTTAATCTTTCTGGTTATATTAAAACTTCTCCATTGCATATGAGACCCTTTCTCTATAGTTAACTTATGCTGTATCTCTTTATAGGGTCTCTCTCCTACAGAACAATCACTCCATTTATTTATTTTTATTCTATATGCAATTTTGCTTAATACTGGATCCCATAAGGTTTCAAATGCAAGACAATTTAGGACTAATACATCAGTTTCAATACAGTGCAATAATTTTATCTTTTGAATTGTCTGCTCTTTCTAATCATTCATTGTCAAATTTTAGTCTTCATAGAGCATCAACACATGGAATAGCTTTTTCTTTCACATATTTGATGTCAAAGACAAAGATCATGAGCTTTATGGCCCATTTTAAAATTCTAGATATGACTTAATAGATAACTCCTTTCTAGTGTTAAAAATAAACTCTAAACATTTATGGTCAGATATCAACAGAAACTTCCTGCCTAATAAAAAATGGTGAGCCCTATCTGTGCTCCATACGATAGCTAATGCTTCTTTTTCAGTGTTTGAATACTTAGCTTTGGCTGACATTAATCTTTTAGAAAAATATATTATCAGGTGACTTGAGACAAAACCACTCACTTGTGTCTGTTATTAAAGTCACTTCCTTTTTAAGGTTAAACAATTTTTACAACAGGGTTTTTTTTTTTGTAAGTGCTTTCTTTAAATTTTCAAATGATATTCTGCCATTGAGTCCATTTAAATTTGCCATTCTTTTTACATAACATTGGTTAACTATAAAAAAGATTCCAATTCTTTTTTTATTTATCGGTGTAGATACTTCTGATATTTTCTTTCTCAAATATGTGTCTGGTGAAATTCCGTCTTTAGAAATCTGGTATCCCAGATATGTTATTTTTCCGCAATTTAATACACATTTATTTTTGTTTATGGCCATCCTAGCATTTTGTAATTTGTTTAAAACAATCTCTTTTTTTAACACTTCTTTACTAGAAGCAGCAATGCATATATCATCTTGATAAAATGATCATAGTCTTAATATCACCAGTTAGTACATTTTCAATTGCTTTCGGAAAAATAGCACTTACTGTTTTTACACTATAAGGCATACAATTCTATCTGAATAAACCTATTGAAAAGTTAATTATAGCAATTTCTTTAAATTTTTTATCAAATTGTATCTGCTTATCGGCAGATTTGAGGTCAATTTTGGCAAAGTATTTAATTCCCAACAATGTGTGAATAGTAGTTTCAATGTTAGGGAACGAATTGAGCCTATTTTGTGGTTTACACTTATTTTGTAATGCCCATATATCTGTAATGTCCAGCAATTTTGCTCACTTTAAACATCTTGACCCTCACCTTGGCTGAAAAACAATGAATCCACGTTTCTAAAAAAAAAATACGGTCTGTCCAACAGTGTTAGAAATCCTATCAGAAACACCATGTTGTCTCCATTTGTCAACTGACAACTGACTTATTTGTAGTCATTTGACGTTATACAAAATAAGGTAAGCATATCTCCCTACATAAAGAAATATCTTTAAACTATATATAAAAAGTAATGAAAAACTATTAAAATTGAAAAGAGAAACCTCACTTACCTGAAAGACTATGTTGACATTTTCATGCATCCCAAATATTTCTGGCTCTTCATTCAGAGGAAGATCATTTATATATGCTCTGTATTCTTGAAGAGTGTTGGCATCAGGAGCATAGTATATTCCTGTTTGAGTAGCAATGGCGTTTTTTTGTATATTATCCACAATCAGAAATCAGAATCATTTTACAAGAAAAATACACAATTTTTCTTACTCCAGACTGATAATCATGATGTATTAAAATATCAAGCAAAAAGTTTGTTTTATATATTTTGTGAATTGTTAAGATGAGCTGAATTTATCTACCCACAAATCAGGTAAGAGTAAATAGTAGATGTTTGAAACTGGTTAAATGTATTTTCATCTTAATATCCATTGTATTGCTATTTTGCAATTTGGTTCTGGACTGTAGAGTAGTCTCCAATGAGGCCTCTCAATGTAATGATGAAAGGTACGGTTACAACTGTACTTCCAAACAATTGCATGCATCTCCCATAGGTGTCCCACTGCAGAGTTTTCATCTGAGCACCCTGATTTCTAAACAGAGACAACTAAATTGAACAAAAACGACAAAAAAAAAATCAAACCCAACCTCACAAAAACAAAAGTAGACTCCAGGTTCACCATCTTCTATGCCAATGTGAGGGGTGTATGTTCCAATTTTCCAGAGATGAAACTCTATCTTCTCGATGCCAAACCTGACCTCCTCTTCTTGTCTGAAACTTGTATTGACACCTCTTTCCCAGTGCAGCAACTATGGCAATTTCAATATTCACCACAAAGTGTGGCTAGTGCACTCAAACAAAAGTGATGAAGTCAGCAAATACTGTAGAAACATCTTTATCATCAGATTAATGATACTTTAAATCATCTAATATTCCTCAAATAAAGTTTCAGAAAAGTATATCTTATTTTTGCAAGATTTTTAAAAGCATGAACTTTTATTTACTAATGTCTAAAAAATGTACAACCTTGACAATGTTACTGAAAAAAAAAAAAAAAAAAAAAAAAATCAATTCCAATCTATATAATTTCTGTTTGAAATACACCAAAGTATTTTTGCTTACTGGAAATAGTAAATTTAATCATTTAGCTTTCAATTAAAGCTAAGATGAAAGCTTCAAGAAAGATTTTTTTTTTTTTAAATTAATTTAAACATTAGGTATCGCAATTTTAGTGGCATTACCTACATGAAGGGTTACTGCACAAGTTCTCTTGCTCTGGAATCACTAGAGGATTTTTCCCAATGATAAATCTTTCCTAACAGCCAGTCCTATGAGGCCCAAACAATCAACATAGGCATCTCCTAAGGTTTAATTCTCAGCTCAACTCTCTATTTTACATAAACGATCTGATGAAGTGTATACTGTGATTATTTGCAAACATTTATGCTGATGATACAATAAGTGTGCACCTCCAAAACTCTAGATGACTTGAGCTTGGCAGCTGATCTCTTCTCTGACTTTAGCTCTAACAACTAAGTTGGTGAAAAGTTGGTTGGTCACATTTAATGCCTTGAAAACTAAATTAGTGAAGTTTCATCATTTGAAAAGAACTACTGCTCACTTACTTATTAGCCATCCGAAACAATGACGGTGATAATAATGACTTCTCAACCAGAACAGTGTATGTGTAAGTTGGTTTTGAGTAAGGGCTTGTGTAAGTCCAGGTGCCCTTTCTCAACATCACTTTTAGGGAGGTGAGATGCATGACACCTGATGAAGGACAAGTTGCATTGAAGAGCCAGACCAAGTTTACCCTACCATGTTAGTCTTTCTCCTAAACTGTTTACCAACCAAGGCTATAGAATCCAGCCAGCTCTACTAGTTTACTTATAGCTAGGAAAGTAAAGAAATAGATACATGCCTTTCCCAGGGGCATAGTGCAAAGTAAATACAACTGCCTTAAACTGAATTTAAATTTGGCTTACCAATTCCATTACATAATACTATTACACACTGCTTTATATATATATATATATATATATATATATATATATATATATATATAATGGACAAATATATAATCAAATGGACAAAAGCAAGTAAAGTATGCAAATTGTTAAATATATATATATATATATATATATATATATATATATATATTCCCTGTAGTGTAAGAAAAACAGTGCTCAATGTTCAATAACAGAGCTATTTAATATAATAAAAATATACACAATACTTATATTGATTGCACAACTCAAAGTTTCATTGCGCAATCAATGTAGGATATATATATATATATATATATATATATATATTATACCTTTATGTTTGTATTTTAATATCCCCTCCCCTTTTAGTTGTTGAATAAATCTTTAATCCCCCCGCACCCAGTGTTCTTGTGTTTTTCTTTATCTTTGGTCACGTGGTATAATTTTGACTATTGCCTATAAATATGCATTTCTCTTTTGCCTCTTTAGCCAGCTTTCCCTGACGATCCACTTATGTGAAATCTGGGTAGGTTTGTCTGGCTCACTAGGTTTATATATATAGATATATATAGATATATACATACACACTAGTCAAGGTACCTGGCATTGCCAGAGTGTACATGGCTGCAATTATATAACTGCAGCCTGTATACATGCACCCCTATCTAGAAATGTCTGCCTGCATCCCCACTTGCATGCATCATCTCTTGGTATACTAAGCTACTCCTCCCATTCATCTTTTTTTACTCTATGTCCTTCGCAAGTGTTTGATTGTTCTGAATAAAGGATTTCCATTGATAAAACCTTCTTGTGTGGTTGTTGCTCAGGGATAAATTGTTTCAATGTTTTAGATATTCAATAAATTTCCTATGGCTGTAATAACTTTCAAATAGTATGGTATTGTTCATGAATCTAATAATGAGACAAAAACAGGGATGAAGCATCAGAGCTTGATTCTAGCAAATGCATGAACACCCCCCCACTCCTTCTTTACTGTAAAGCTGGGGTTAATAAGATGTTCTTCAGGAATTTTTCCCTTTTAATGCTTTAATAACCCTTCTCAAACAATCTTTGCATCAAAGGTTGTTTGAATGTCAATTATAGGATGGAATCATATGAAGTAACTATTGGCTAAAGGGAAAAGCCAATTTTGGACCTAGTTTGTCACAGATTCATCCACTGAAATAATCTAAACCAAACATTCACACAAGACAATTTGTGTATCATATGTAATTTACATGGCAAATTTGGAAAGCATCAGATTTCTGGCCAAAAAATAGGCTTTTTGAACAGTTTTTCATGATTTTTCATTATACATAGAAAAGCAAGCAGGACTAAAACCACAGTATCTTATTTCTTGCATGATGGCAAAATGTTTGCAATATATTTGAAGAAAATCAGATATAAAAAGGAGAAAATTATTCATGTTTTTATTTTAAGTAGTATGAGAAGCTCAATTTTGTTCAGGTTTTTGCGGTGTGAAGCCAATGTTGTAGGAAAACTATCAAGCAATCTACATAAACCTCATAAAATGAGCTATGTTTTACATTAAGTGCAAAGAACATCTACTCAATCCAGTAAAAATTTTGTTCGCATGTCACTTTGCTTTAATTTTAGCAAACAATTGTACCCACCTTCAGTTTTATCAATTTTCTGCCAAACCTGTGGGAGGAGGGGGTTGGAGATTGAAAAGTTGGTCTTGACCCATCTTGGTAAATTTGTAATGTGTGTTCAAATTGGTTGAGAAATGTGGATGTACACACACACACATCTTCTGCTTTATAGATATATATGTATATTTATTGTCATCCACCCAACCAAAACACCTTTGTTTATATGCAAATGATAAGATAATAAAAATTGGTAACATCACTTGAACAGTTAAAGAGTAAAATGATGAAACAAATATTTACGTGATGGGGAATAGGTATAAGCCGAATTAAGTGTGTCAGGTTGAAAGAAATTCCGAAGCACTGTTCGCAGACATCTTTGATCCCAATTGTCAGTAATTCTTCCACCATAAGTAATCTAAAAGTAATGATTTAATTTTAATCCAGTCAAACAATACAGACAGAATTCTTTCTGTAGTTTTACGGCATCTAAAAATCATTAAGTCGCTTCCATTTATGTGCAGAAATAAAGATTTTCAATAAAGGAGAATACATTCATGGCCTAAAAAAAATGAAATCATGTCTTGTGTTCATATGAACTATGCACACATTAATGGCATGGGGCTATTTTTAATTTTAGTCGACTCCTTTTCAGGATGGCCTGAAGTCATTAAAAAAACAGCTACAATAAAGTAAATATTATGAGTGATATTTTCTAGAAATGGGATCCCTAAAACATTATTGTATTAGACAATGCACCAGAATTTTGTGATGAAGATCTATGTAATTGGTTGAGGCAGATTGGCTGTTTCCCTTACAAAACACCACCATATCACCCACAATCTAATGGAATTGTGGAAAGAATTGTGCAGACAGTAAAAATGGGATGAGAAGTATTTTTGCCCAAGTAAAGATACTATAGACAGTTACTTACCAAAGTTACTGATTAGTTATAAGTTAATTCCACATGCAGACAGATTGCCAAGCCCATGTGCATTAATAGGAAGACAAATAAAATCTCCATTAACAATGTCTTATTTGACAAATGAAATAAGATAGTATAAGAAAGACAAAGTAGTAAGTACTGAGAGATCTAATTTCATTATGATAAAGGGACATAAGGTGGCCATTATATCAAAGAAAGGAAAAAGCCTAGTGGCCGATGCTAACCAATTAAGAACCAGAATTGAAAAAGATGTTATAATGGAAGATCTTGACAGAGAAGAAAAAAATGTTCTTCTGATCAGGACAACACAATAGAAAACGAGCCTATGGATGATAGTAGGAGTCACTCAGAGACTGAAGAAGATGAAATGAGACCAAGATCTCCATTAAAAAGAACAGGACATAAATCTCAAGGGAGATGAGGAGGAAAGAGGTTGTAGAAGAAGTTTAAGAATAACCAAAGGCATGAAACCATTTTTTGTTTCAGGGAGGTGTAGTGGACTGGTAAATAGGATTGTACCTATTTGCATATGTTAAGTAGAAGGCATATAAAGTGTATAGTAAACTAAGGGACAATCAAGAAGTTGACTACTGATCACGTGTCATAGAACAACCTGATACAAGAGAAATCTTTCCTGTAATGTTCTCAGAGACTGAAGAAGATGAAATGAGACCAAGATCTCCATTAAAAAGAACAGGACATAAATCTCAAGGGAGAAGAGGAGGAAAGAGGTAGAAGAAGTTCAAAAACAACCGAAACATTAAAACTCTTCAATTCAAGGAGGTGTACTGGAATTGGCAAATAGGATTTTACTGTTTTGCATATGTTGTTTATAGGAGAAATAAAGTGTAGAGTACAGAGTCAGACAAGAGAAAGTACGACTGATCACATGTTGTAGAACAACACTATACAAAAAATAATAATTAAGCTTAGTGATAATTAGCATTTAAGTTTTAGGTTGAGTCATAAATAAATTCCATTCTTGTTTAACTTTATTCTTCAACAAATAAAGTACAATTATATTTTATTCAATCATATAGTCACCATTACTTGCAATGACTTGGTGCGACTTATCAAACAGCTCTTTGATACTATTTAAGTAAAATTCCACAGGTTTGGATGTGTAAAAGTTTTTAACAAAATCTGGTTTTCATTAAAGAAAGTTTTCCCTATCAATTCATTTTGCAATAATAAAAAAAAAAAAAAAAAAAAAAGTAAAGTAATAATCAATTGGTACAAGATCAGCAGAACATGGTATAGCTAGGGTAAGACAAACCAACCAAAAATGTTTACCTGTGATATGCTTACTGCATATGCGGCCTTGCTCTGAAGGAGATCAATATTTTTTTAAAGGCATTAGGAGGTGTGTCACTTTGCACAGAAAAATATTGACAACTTGTGATCAAATTTGAGCTGAGCATATTCATATTCTTTCTATATTAACACATTTGGTGAAGACATGAATACATTATTCCCTGAATATTGTTCAAATTGCAGATATCTTAACAAAACTGTCATCACTGCCATATTACACATTTTGGGAGATAGGAAAGTGGGTAAATGACTACTTGAACGAACAACTTCTTAATGATTATCTGACCAGGCAGTAGCACAGAAAAATCTGCTGCCTCCATTGTTAACCTTTGGCAACTGCTGGTCTTGATAAATTGAAGTAATTTAAGAATGATGTTGGAAAAAGATTTTCCCCAAGTTCTCAAGTCACTTTTTCTTTCCCCAGGAATGTAACAGAAAAATCTATCAGACCTCCTGGCTTCCAGTCCACTGTGCTATCAACCAGAGGAGGATCTATTTGTGAGCTATTTAGACAATTCATTCTTTTCAGGAAAAAGAAAAAAAAAAAAAAAGAAAAGAAAAAAAAATATATATATATATATATTACAGGAATTGCAAAGTGAAGAATTTACATTTCAGTTGAATAGTAACAAGATGTAACCCAGAATTAATGGCCGAAAAGTTGTGCTTACTTTGCTTTTTTCTGGTTTACCATTATTTTAAAAAAATCAACTTAGAAATCAACCAAGACTTTAGTGAGATTCTCAAAGTTTTTTTTATTTTTTTAAAGAGTCTGATTCTGAGAGTAAACAAATTGAAAATTGTAGAAGAAATGGTTTTGAAAAACAAAAATGCTTCTGTTACATGTCAGTAGCTATAGATGAAAAAAAAAATGTAAAAATAAATGAATTTAAAAATTAAAAAATAAATAATACCATAAAATACTAATGCCAAGTATCACAAGTTTTCACAATTGTCTTAAAAAAAAAAAAGAGTAAGAGAGAGTATTTAATATGCTGAACAAAACATTGTAAAACAAAAAAGTGTGACATTTTTAGATTTTAGTAGGCATAGTATAATGTAAAAATCTTACCTCACCAGTGATGTATATGAGAGCATCCCAAGGAATGGTCCTTGTGCAGAACATTTCCAGATTAAGTAATGCACATTCACGGTCACTCTCTGCAAAATCATACTAAAGAGAAATTTAAATGAAATAATAAATATTAATATTTTTGTTATGCAATTCATAACCTTTTCCTTATATGTATATTCTATGCCTTAAAACAAAGTAAATTCAACATTTAGAATAATTGAAAACAATTCTCTCTGCTAACAACAACATCTACTATCACCTGTGCTCAGTTAAGAGCCAGCAACATATAAACATCCAGCAGCTGAGAGACATCAGAAATTTGTATAATAGACAAGTACCCTGTTGGGCATAGTAGATTTTTGGAGTGATCAATTCAAAATCATTGTCAGTGACAAACTGTTAAATATGGAACATGTTATTCTTCAGTGTTCAAATGTAAGGAAAGTTGTAATAAATTGTTCTCTGAATAATATGAAGTCTACTTGTCTCTTCCATTTCATGACCAAGTGAAAAACACAAACAAGTAAATGGAGCAGACTGTGCTACAATGCAAATCAAGTATTACTGCTCTCAACTGCACAAATCATATGACACTTCTAACTTAATTCAACTGCTATCCATTTGCATATCTTGACCCTTAGCTGAACAGAAGTGGAAGGAAGTGACATCACAATAGTAGTGAGGGTAGTCTTTCTTTTTAAAGTCAGTAAAATGTAAATAAATATTTGACAAAGACTTTTTTTCTGTACATATATACATTTTTGTGAAAAAATGGCAGAATTCAACATTGTGATCAAAAGAAAATTTCATATTGAACAATATTAATTTTGATTAATAAAATACTGGCAAAATTCAACTGTAAATTGTCCAATCAATTCAATGCTTTTTTATCCATACTGAATAAATTTATTAAAAAAATGAAAAAAAAACTGCATTTTGAAGTATCTTTACCTTAACAAAATTAAAAATTATTAAACAAAGTTTTTGATGATGTAGGATTTCATAGAAAAGCAAAATTGAAAGAAAATATACTCTTTTCAGTTGTATTACACAAATGTCAAAATTTAAAATCTTACTGTTTATTCAATAAATCAAGAAAATTTCAAGTCACTTATCTCACTAACTTAAGAGTTTTGAATTGAAACTCCAATCAAACCCAGATAGTTGATAAATGTATTGAACTTATTTATTATCAGACCTCATATTTACATTGTTCAGAATGACCAAATACTAATTTTAACTTTCAATATTTAAATTCGAAAATCTTAACAAGCTAGATTCATTAGAAACATCACATTTACATTCAGAAGGATTCTTTTATATATATATATATATATATATATAGACACACACATATGTACACGTAAGATTTTGGGCTTATTTATTTTTATTTTTTTAATTATTTTATTTTATATAATTTTTCATTATTGAAGAGTTCTCTGATGTATTAATTCCATCTTTGAAGTATTTTTCTTTTTCTATTATCAGCATTGCCACTTGATTTTATGCATCCTGTTGAGGAGTATGTCTCGTCTTCTTATTTATTTTATGCATATCTGCCTTATCTGTGATGCTCAGTCTTTCTATTTCTGCACACTTTTCATTGAGTCATTTTTCTTTTTTCTGTCTGCATTTGTTTCTAATTTTTTTTTCTGTGGAGTCCTATATTCTGTACCCTACACTGGCATTGTTTGCAGTCTCCTTTTAATCATGTTGAGAATTTCATCTGCCATCCACTCCTTTATTCTTTGTCTAGTTTTCTTTGGGATAATCTTGTTTGCTGATGTTACTAAAGCTTTTCTTAATGTATCCCACTTTGAATTTCCATTCTCATTTAGTCCATTGTATCTACTTTTAATGCTGTTCATATCATTCATGTCATTCAGGAGTGTGCAATTTGCATCCTCTTCAATTTCACTCTAAGGTTATATATCATTGGAAAGTGGCTGCTATCACTTTCAGCACATTTGTATGTTTTACTGAATCACTCGTTGATAGTTATGGAGTCAGTTCTTCATTTCTCCTCCTGAGCTTATCTATGTCCATAAACATCTTGGGTGGACTTGAAACCAGGTGTTTCTCTACTAACTGATGATTATTCTCCATACACCTTTGGACCCATTTTTCATGTCAATACAGGTTTCTAGTATGAATTTGCCAACTGTTCCACCATCTCACTCCTGCCATACTTTGACATTCAGGTTTCCAACATAATTTCCTGCAATTTGCATTGAGTCTTGACATTGTCAAATGTACAGTAAAATTTTTCAATTTCTTCTTCTGTTCTTAGTGCTGTCAGTGCTCACATAACTACAACAGATATATTAAAAGGCTTCCCTTTCAGTTTAACTACAAGAATTCTATTAGATAGTTGATAGTATTCTAGAATACATTTTTTCATGTCTTAATCTAATATAAGTCCTACTTTTCTCTCATTTTTCTCTTTACCTGTATATATAACCCTGTGTGTCACTTACAAAATCTCCACTATTTGCCCACCTAGTTTTGCCTATGTCTAAAATATTAACATTTAGTATATTCATTTCCTGCTTTTTTTATGACTGACCACATTGAGTTAGTGTTCTGACATTCCATGACCCTAAAAATATTTAATGTTTGACCTGAACAGTTGCTAGATGATGTGTGTTAAGGAATTTCAAAGTTAGAATTAGCATATGTTCATTCCAAAATGTGTAAATATGAGATCTGATAATAAGTTCAATAGATCTATCAGAAGCCCCGATGTGTATTTCGATGTAAAACTCTTGAGTCGCTCAAACAGATGTGAGTCACTTGGAGTTTTGATTTATTGAATACCATAGCTCTAATTTTCTCCTGAGCACCTTTTGGCAGAAGTTCTGCTATCTTCATAAATGTTAAATTCTCATAATTTTCACACATATTTTTTAGTTTTATTATTAGTCTTTATAGAAATGATTGGAAAATCAATTTGTAAATAAGTTACCTTGATATTCCATCCAAGTGAACCAAACTTCTTTCGTTCTTGAATGATTGCATGGAAGAAACAAAGGCCAAACACCATTTTGCACCAATCCTTTTTTAAAACTGAAAAATACCCACAAATTTTGTATATATTTAATCTTCAATGGAATATTTTCCTTTGAAATCTATACCCCAAGTCTTGTTAATATTATAATAACCATAAAGAATATTTTAACTTTTAACATGTAGCTATGAATGAATTAGTCATAATTAATGCTGCAAAGATGCCATAAATCTAAAATATTAACCTAAGAATTTGAGTCATGTTCACAAATAGTGTCATCATAGACTTCCTCAGATATGGATATCATGCATGGCATCCAATTCTTTCAGAAAGGTTCAAACTATCAGACATATACAACTGCTTTCTTAGATGAATGACTAAAATGACTTCAAACAAATGAAACCTTTAAGTTGTAAAGGCAATAATCCTTCATCACTTTTTATAGACTGATGCTACTTAGTGATTCTGTCAAATCAACAAATTTTTTAGGCAAAAATACCATGACTGGCATGGATTTTTTTCAAATTTGCTACACTTATAGATCTTTTTGATACGGATTGAATGGCACCAGTCTTATCTATCAAAGTTGAACAGTTCTTGAGTTATGATCTTTCCTAAAAATATGAATTTTCAATGATAGTGACAAAGTTTAAAATTTAATACATCCAGTGTTTTGGCATCTAAAATGCTTATTTATATACCATTTTAAAGTACTTGGATTGAAAATTTACCATATGTATTTTTTTATCTGAGAGGTCAAATAAGGCAAGTTGACCTTGACCTTTGACCTTCATTTTCTAAAAAAAATAGTATTTTTTTTTTAATTTGCCAAATAATTTTTCTGTCTTATGTCTTGATATGTACAAAAAATTCATGGTGGAAAACTGAGCAGAACTTTTATTATAGGTGTTTTACTGAAATGATCCCAATTCAAAATGGCGGATTTGGGCATCTGCCACTATATGTTAAAATTTTGATATCTCCCAATATGGTTAAGTTGTATATCTTTAGAACACTCTTTTAATGCTGAATAACATTTACATAAGTACCATTGACTTAAAATCAACAGAATTTGTGTTATTTGTGGTTAAATGATGATCAAATAGGTCATTGGAAAAAAACAGACATTTTTGGTTTATGTTTACATTTTTTAAACTAACAAACAGATTGAATCATGAAGAAAAGTGATATAATGAAAATACATATTTAAAAAGTGATTTAAAATCATGTTAACATTTTATCAGGCACTAACATCAAAAGAACTTGCAGCATTTTATGTCAGTTGATCTTTAAAGTACTTTTATCCTCAAAATGATAATTTTTATTAAATTTTTTTTATATATACCAAAGAGTTTTGATATTTGTTTTGTTCTCATTTGACATGGTCAACCTACTGGAATGATTGATAAGAACATTTCCCACTCACCAAATTTATAGACAAATACTACAGATGCATGCTGGGATTTCTGCTTACCAATAAAATTTGACAATTCTTGGTTTCATCCTCCATATTTTTTGTTCTTTCCTTTCTTGAAGTCAGAATGCCATAATCATTCCATTGCATCACTTTTGCATGTGAATATAATTCTTACTTTGTGAGCTTTTTGCATTATTACTGTTGCTTTGCCTAGTTTTGTCTTGCATATATATATTGTTTTGCTTACTTTTATTTTGTCCTGTTCTTTTTACTCCTTTTCTCATCATTTATTGAGAACTTTGTCAATTGCACTTAACCACGGCCAATTACACCACAATCTGCAAGTTTACTAATATGTAATGAAAACCCCTTTTCTACCATGCAAAAAAAAACAAATGCTATCTCTCATTATGAAATCTGTTTGAAATCTCTTACTTACTGTTGCATTCAAAGAAAGAAACTGAAAGGTTGGCAAATGCTCTCTGCAGATTGGCCCTCAATCCCTTGGGTGGTTCATTGGTCACTTTCACACTGTTCTGTAAAACACTTATAGGGAAATGCTTTGCTGGCATTGAACTCAGGTACAAACGGAAATCTGTATGCACCTTCTCAGGTTTGTCTATGAGGGATCGGGTCATTGTCTCCAGGGATGGCATCCATGACTGAGCTAAATGGCAGTTCTGCAAAAGAACAATCAGTTTTCTATAAATGTAGCAAAATTTAGGAAGCAGAGGAAATATTTGATAAACATGAGTAAGAAGTTTTCTCTGCTAATCATTATTTTATAACTTGTTTTATTCAATATTTATTTTTGTCTGACACTTACCTTCATTAACTTCTAATCCAAAATGACTCCAAGTTCCTTCATCAATATCTATAAAACACAAAGGGTGTATGTGTGTGTGTGTGTGTGTATGCTAATCAATAAAACTGAAGGTGGGTAAGAGTTTTTGCAAAAACCAAGGCAAAGTTACACGCAAACAAAAAAAGTTTTACTGGATGAACAGATGTCCTTTGCACTTAATGCAAAATATAGCTAATGTTATAAAGTTTATGTAGATTTGTGGACTCTTCTAATTTTCTAACCTTCTCCAACCTTAAAAAAAGCATAATCCATATTATACGCCTACGCGCAGATAACGCTCAACCAATAAAAATGCAAAGAATCGAATCAAGCAATTCTATTGGTAGATCGCCTCCCAAAGCAAGAATTGCGCCAAAATATCTTGAGCCACTTTCGAAAACCCAAAAGGTTATAAAAAGGAGAAAAGACAACCCCAGTCAGTCAGTCTAGCGAACTCGCCGATCGATTGCCTAATTAATCCACGACATTCAAAAACAGAATTTTACCGCGCATTTTTGACTTAACTTCAACTGACTCACCTGAAACACTCAACGAACAACTATCGAAACTTTGAACAATATTTCTTATGCACATTGATTTATTCATTACTAAAAAATAAGAAATACGAATCACGAAAACAAACACAGACACGTTCAAAGGTAGACTACTTTAGCAAACTTTACCAAAAAACTCTTATTATATATTTCAACACAAACACAAAATAACAAACATAACGACACAGAGACATCCAACATTTCAGCAACATATACAATTAATGCACGCAACAATACAAATATTAACCTTGTTTGTAAATATGTAATTGTATATAAATGTTTTATTTGTTTCGATCTATAAATGTCTCGTTTTTACTTTGTTTGAAATCTCATGTTTGTTATATATTTGTTTGGGACAAGGTTTAGACACACAACCGATCCGAACAAAAATCTTCTGATTAATTAAATGAACCAAAAGTCCCAACAAAATTTGGTGACCTTCCGACGTGAGTGAACATGCAACAAGAGTGACGAACTTGTTGACGTACTTCAGACCAACAAAATTGGTAACCTCGACGTTTCAAGCAAACAACACCAACAAAATTGATAAACAGACGTGCGTAACAAAGATTGGTAACCCCGGTAACGGATAAAGTATTTCAACACTACAGATGGCAGAACCAACAACCGTATCAGAAACAGCCATCAAACTCGAGATGCCCGCCTTCAATGCAAATGTGCAAAAACGTGGTTCCTTCAGCTTGATGCGATATTCCAAGCTAGGCGCATAACTTCTCAGCAGTCAAAATTTGCAGCAGTCGTGGAGAAGCTACCGGCAGAAATAGCAGCCGAAGTAGCTGATATACTAACTCAGTCCCAGTTGAAAAACCATACGAAATCCTAAAAGAAGCGATATTGCATAGATCAGGTTTTCGGAGGAGAAAGAATACGTGAACTCCTGTCCAATGTCACAACCGAAGATGCCAAACCTTCACAGTTACTTCGAAGGATGCAGCAGTTATTAGGCGAAAAATGACATATCGACCACAGTATTCAAACAAATGTGGCTGGACAAGCTACCGCCAGAGGTTGTACAATTCTAGCCGCATTAGCAGAAGATGTAGACATCCAGAAACTAGCGATAATTGCAGACAAAATAACAGACACAGCGCCAATTAAACACATATCCAAGAACGAACACACGAGATGGCCTCATGCCAGACATAGACCGGCAAATTCAAAAGTTATCAACAGAGTTGCAAGATATATCTATACAGCTGCGCGAACTACAAAATGCTCATCTAAGCCGACATGATAATCAATATACCAAGCGAAATAAACAACGCTGGAGATCAAATTCTCGACACAGATACAAACGACAACGAAACGAATACCAAAATGAAAAATGTTGGTATCATGAAACTTTGGCGCGCAAGCTAACAAGTGCAGACAACCATGTGCGTATAAGAAATCACCAACCGCCAAACAGCAGGAAACGGACATCCTGGCACCCAGTAGAGACGTTGGATGCCAGGCAACTCAAGACTAACCGTCTCTTCTATATTTACGATAAATCCAGCGGATTAAACTTTTAGTAGACACCGTGCCCAAATCAGTGTTATACCACAGACGAAGTGCAGCAAACAACTTCTAATAAAAAACACAACATTAAAACTACAAGCCGCGAATGGCACGCCTATTGCTACTTATGGTGAAAAGACCCTGACTTTAGACATAGGTCTAAGGAGAGATCTAACGTGGACATTCATAATTGCTGATGTTTGATGCCCATACTAGGAGCGGACTTCCTAACACATTATGCATTGTCAGTAGAACTAGCATCCCAAACACTAACTGACACCAATACAAATATAAAAACGCTGCGGTTTCATCTCTAAACATTCAACGATTGGACTGACGAATATTATACCAATAGCTAATGGCTACGGTGAGATAATACGTCAGTATCAGACACTGTTAACACCGTCGTCACGAAATGAACCCGTTAGACATCATGCTAAACACAGCATTAAAACAACTGGTTCCCCAGTTTATTCCCAACCACGTAGGCTTCATCCCGCCAAATTGAAAATCGCAAGAGATGAGTTCGACAATATGCTCAGACTGGGAATAATACGCCCTTCAAAAAAGCCCTTATGCCAGCCCTCTACACATGGTTACAAAAGCAGATTCAGTCAGTTGGCGTCCATGCGGAGATTATAGGTTGTTGAACGCCCAGACCATTCCGGACAAATATCCTATCCCGCACATAAAAAGATTTTGCGCTATCATTAGAAGGTGCTACAGTCTTCACTAAACTAGACCTCAAAAAGGCTTACTATCAGATACCAATCGAGGAAGACGACATACAAAAGATCTGCGATCACCACTCCATTCGGACTATTTGAATTCACAAGAATGCCCTTTGGTTTTGAAACGCCGCACAGTCATTCCAAAGATTAATAGACGAGGTGTTACGTGGTATGCCGTACACATACGCGTATATTGACGATGTTTTAATTGCAAGTAAATCACATGTTGAACACAAGGAACATTTGCATGCAGTTCTAAAACGTTTACAACATTATGGTTTAAAATTAAACATTGACAAATGTATATTTGCGGTACCACAGCTAACCTTTCTTGGACATGTAATAGACCAACAAGGATTGTCTCCTTGGATCACAAGATCAAAGCAATAACAAATTATCCCACACCTTCCACAATGAAGCAATTACGGAGATTCTTAGGAATGATAAACTACTACCGACAATTCATACCGAACTGTGCAACTATAATATTGCCATTAACAGACATGCTATCGCAACGAAAGAAAAAGAACTCGCAAATCGTACTATCGAAAGACGAATTAAAATCTTTTAACGATGCAAAAGACGCGTTG
Organism: Acanthosepion pharaonis; assembly: GCA_903632075.3. Lineage (NCBI taxonomy): Eukaryota > Metazoa > Mollusca > Cephalopoda > Sepiida > Sepiidae > Acanthosepion > Acanthosepion pharaonis. The sequence goes on along the minus strand of CAHIKZ030005383.1, from coordinate 1,037,815 downwards.
CAAAAATGTACAAAATTGTCGTATATTAATCCATCCGAAAATTCCAAACTAACACTCACGACAGATGCATCGGCTGACACAATTGGAGCAGTACTACACCAGATTACTAACAATGTAGAGAAACCACTATCATTTTTCTCTCGATAAAGTTAAACACTACCCAGAGGAAATATAGTACGTTCTCAAGAGAATTATTGGCAGTATACCTAGCGATACGACATTTTAGACACATTCTAGAAGGAAGAAATTTCGTAGTCTTCACCGACCATAAACCACTTACATATGCATTACATGCAAAGGCTGACAAATTAAATCCACGAGACCTAAGACATTTAGATTACATCAGCCAGTACACAGCAGATATCCGATACGTAAAAGGTCAGAATAACACAGTAGCGGACGCATTGTCCAGAACTACGCTCAACGCACTACAATCACAACCACTGAACTTTGACACTCTCGCTGAGGAACAAGCAAACGACAACGAATTACCGTCTGTACAAAAAAGATACCTCACTTCAAATTGAAAAAAGACCTTTACCCTTTACTAATGAACTCGTGTATTGTGACGTTTCCACAGGTAATCCTCGACCGTATTTTACCTTTGTCACGAAGAAAATCAATTTTCGATCATTTCCATTCGCCAGCTCACCCTGGAGCGAAGGCTACGCTGCGGACCATAGCTGACAGATACGTCTGGCCCGGTATGTCTTCGGACGTGAAACAGTGGTCTCAAGACGCGCCAACGTTGCCAGGCAACGAAAAATACACCGACATACCAAAGCACCATCGTCGACCTTTCGCGACACCAGATGGACGATTTACGCACATACACGCAGACTTAGTCGGTCCACTCGAAAAAATTAATGGACACGAGTACATTCTAACGATCATTGACCGCTTTACGCGATGGCCAGTTCGCGATACCACTAACATCAATAACGGCAGAAACAGTGGCTAACGCAATTTTCAACAACTGGATTTCTATATTTGGATGCCCTGCAGTTATCACAACTGACAGAGGTCCCCAATTTCAATCAACGCTATTCAACGAATTTGTCAACATTTTAGGCATAAAACACATCTCTACCACCGCATACCACCCATGCAGCAACGGAATAGTGGAGAGATTCCATAGACAGCTCAAGCACGCATTAACAGCGTCTACCAGTGCTCGTACGTGGGTAGATAAGCTACCATTTGTGATGCTTGCGCTGCGAAATACAATAAAACTGGATCTCAAATGCACCAGTGCAGAATTAGTTTTGGGAAAGCAACAACGCCTGGACAGATATTTCACAACGAGACGACATCTACACCAACGAATTACTTTGTGGCAGACCTAAAAAAAGAAGATGATGGACGTTATATATACACCCACGAGAGCGTATAAAAACCTTTCTACGTGCCAGCAGATCTACATTCAGCAGAATATGTTTTCCTGAGGCGCGACACTGTACGGAAACCATTAACGCCCAACTACACAGGTCCACACCTGGTAATATCTAAAACACCCAAATTCTTCATAATTGATATCGCCGTAAACAGAACACCGTCAGTATAGACCGTCTCAAACCAGCATATCTGCAATCCGACGACACAGATCGAACAATAACAAAACCGACGACAACAGAACAAACAGAAACGCAAACAACTATTGATACGACCGAATCAACACAGTCTACCCGTACAAAAATCAGGAAGGAATGTTCACTGGCCAAATCAAGTACCGAACCTACATTACATATTAATGCTCATTCACCAAGGCATTAATCTGGGGAGGTATTGTGGACTCTTCTAATTTTCTAACCTTCTCCAACCTTAAAAAAGCATAATCCATATTATACGCCTACGCGCAGATAACGCTCAACCAATAAAAATGCAAAGAATCGAATCAAGCAATTCTATTGGTAGATCGCCTCCCAAAGCAAGAATTGCGCCAAAATATCTTGAGCCACTTTCGAAAACCCAAAAGGTTATAAAAAGAGAAAAAGACAACCCCAGTCAGTCAGTCTAGCGAACTCGCCGATCGATTGCCTAATTAATCCACGACATTCAAAAACAGAATTTTACCGCGCATTTTTGACGAACTTCAACTGACTCACCTGAAACACTCAACGAACAACTATCGAAACTTTGAACAATATTTCTTATGCACATTGATTTATTCATTACTAAAAAAGAAATACGAATCACGAAAAACAAACACAGACACGTTCAAAGGTAGACTACTTTAGCAAACTTTACCAAAAAAACTCTTATTATATATTTCAACACAAACACAAAATAACAAACATAACGACACAGAGACATCCAACATTTCAGCAACATATACAATTAATGCACGCAACAATACAAATATTAACCTTGTTTGTAAATATGTAATTGTATATAAATGTTTTATTTGTTTCGATCTATAAATGTCTCGTTTTTACTTTGTTTGAAATCTCATGTTTGTTATATATTTGTTTGGGACAAGGTTTAGACACACAACCGATCCGAACAAAATCCTTCTGATTAATTAAATGAACCAAAAGTCCCAACAGATTGCTTAATAGTTTTCTTGCAACACTGGCTTCACACAAAAAATTGCAAAAAACTGTGAAAAAAATCAGGTTTTTCATACTACTTAAAATAAAAAGTTGAATAATTTTCTCATTTTTTATCCAATTTTTTTCAAACATGTTGCAAAAAAATTACCATCATGCAAGAAATAAGATAGTATAGTTTTAGTCCTGCTTGCTTCACTGTGTATAATGAAAAAACATGAAAAACTGTTCAAAAGGCCTGTTTTTTTTTTGCCATAAATCTGATGCTTTCCAAATCGGCTTTTACCATTTAGCCAATAATTTCTTCATATGATTCCATCCTAAATTGGCATTCAAACAACCTTTGATGCAAAGATTGTTTGAGAAGGATTATTGAAGCATTAAAATGGAATAATTCCTGAAGAACATCTTATTAACCCCAGCTTTCCTGATGGTTTATATGGTCCAAACTGGAATCACTTCCTGGCTCAGTTTCAATCTCTCCTTCATATTCTTGTCTGGATCTTATTTGACTCGCATAAGCAAGAACATTACAGCCCTTTTTAAATGCAGTATTGTGTTCCTTCTGCATTATAAAATTTGCCCTTTCAGCTGCAGAGTTTTTCTGTTTTTATTGCATCACATTTTTTTCATTAATTAAGTATGATATGATTAATGTGGTTGTCATCTGCCTCCTCCCCCCATTAATGCAAATGTCCTTTCTAATCTGTCAACACATAGCATATATTTCTGTAACTAAGTTACAGTCTTGGTAAGAAACTATCAATCTGATCTCATTGAGGAGAAAATTGCCCTCAATCCCATTTTTATAGTCTTTACCATTCTTTCTACAATTCCATTTGATTGAACACAAAATTCTGGGGCATTATCTGGCACAAATGTTTTTGGTACACCATTTTTAGCAAATATTACCAGTAATAACCAGCATTCTCCTTGGTAGAGTATTCTTTAGAATTTCTTTGATTTGGTTAAATGTTAATTTTTCCACCTCTGTTGGAAATTCAATGAAATCTGCCTGTTTCACAATCGGCTATTGCCAGAAACAAACAAATCTGAGACTTCATTTTCACTTCCATTTATTTTTGTCCCTTAGTTTCTTTGTTCTAGCAAAAGGGCAACAAAGTACCTCTTATCCAAGTTTCAACAAAGTCTGGGTCTTCTACATGCAATGAAGACTATTGGTGATGCCATATTGTTATGATATTCCAAGTCGGAATTGCAGTTGTGTGCAGTCAGTATTGGTTCTAGAGTCCAAGTACCATACACCTATACTAATTAATAGTGGCACTAACCAACCACTATTACAAGGACAATTAATCAGCATGTAAATAATGATAACTCCTCATCCCAGAAATTCAAACTGTAAGAATAAATAAATCAGGTTTATCATTTAATTATAACTAAAGCCATTTCATGTCATTTGTCCACATACTGAATTGATATTTATTACCATGGCAGGCAACTTTGGTAAGATGTTGCTATTATTATTAGGTTTACACATGTGAGTCTTTCAATATATTTTTCCCCAATTATTATATTAAGATATATTAAATTCTTGAAGGATCAGTTTATTACTTAATAACAATAGAAAATCAATCACCCACTTTGTGTATAGTAGAACCTTATCTAAATATTGGTTTATTCATGCCATCAAAATTGTCTTGTTTTTAAAGGGCTTCTACTTATTAATATGTAGTAATTTTTTAAGACTAAGATTATTAATAAAAATTAGAAAACAAATCCCCCTCCTCATGACCAATAGACTCTTATATCATACTAGTTTACCCATGCCATAAAAATGACAGCATATTTTGTTAAGTTTTTACTATAATTCAAAGGATGTGAATCTTACATTTCTCTAATATGTAGTACTTTTGGGTAATCAGTTTATTACATAATAACAATCAAAAACTGATCCCTCAATTTGTGTCTATGTGATCTTATATATTAATACTAGTTTGTCAATGTCATAAAGTTAAGTTTTTACTATCATTAAAAGGTTTTTACATGTAAGTCTTTAAATACATTTTTTACAATTATAATTATAGTTTTCTGGTCTTTTACAGAAACAATCTTTTTGTCTACTAGATTTGTAAACATCTTGGTACAGTCTGCCATCACCACAATGAAGATGTTGCCACTGCAAGGAAGAAAATTAGTACAGCAAAAGTTACAGACATTGCAGATAAAAAAAAAAAAAACATACTCAGTACTTAACTAGAGTTCATTGAACTCCATTCAGATGAACTGGAAGAAATACATTAAAACCGAAATTGTAATAAAATATTTTATAAATTAATTTAGAAATGAAAAATATTCTCAATAAGTTAAATAACAATGTGTGTGTGTGTGTGTGTATAGATAGATAACAACATGCAAAGTGTGCAATAGAGTTTGTAATAGAAAGGTCAGGACTAAAAACATCAACAAAGCAGTGTTCTCATGAAGGAGAGATGTTCTGGACTGTGATATGTGGATTGCTACTACATGTACTGAAAAAATAACAGGTACTGTTAAATTATTGGTGGGTTGGCATCACTCACAAATCCTGAGTGACATTGCCTATTGTCGGAGGTAAGCACGTCTAAATTGTTTGTCTGTGGCTGGACTCAAAAGCTAAAATCATGCTAGGTTATCATGCAATGCGTATACTCAGGAAAAAAATAAAGCAACATATAAGTGTGTATATATATATATATATATATATATATATATATTATACCCCATCACAATTAGATCTCATTGCGATTCATTCTGCATGCTGGCTGGATGTGACTACCACGATGGCAGAAGGCGAAATAAAAAAAGTTGTTTTCTGCGCATTGGGCTCCATGCACTACATCCAGTCTACAAAGTGAACTCTGGTGGTGGCCAATCACAAATGTTCCCGCCAATAAAAGAGACGCCTCTTGAGACTATCAGACCAGCTTAAAAGTAGGCTCTGAGGATGACCATTGACAATCGTGACTTAGCACAGCCACAGGGTGCCACTCCTGCTGCTACCACTGCTATGACCACGTCACCATGACAACACACTTGTGGACCAGCTGTTACACAAAGCACTACTACTACCACTGTCACGGCCATCACTCAACATGACCACACATCTCAACCTCAACTCCACCCAGCAGAGCTATCCAGCTTCAACTTGAAACAGCTCAACCTTGATCCCTCCCAGCTACAAGCTTTCATCAATACCGTCACCTCTATCTACCTCACCTCGTTTTCAAGGCATTCTCTTCACAGTCGATGCAGCGACCTCCCTTTTACAAGGAAGGTCTATCGCAGTTGACCCCAGCCATATCCATTCCACAGAACAGGTCTACCACAACTAGTTTTCAAGGCATTCCCTTCATAGCCAACAGAACAGGGCCAGCAAGAGAATGTTTCAACACCTCCTCATATATATATATATATATATATATATATATATATATACACACACATAATAATAATGATGATCTTATAAATATAAGTAAGTATACTCGTCTGGAAAAAACCTTAGGTGTTTTGGCTTGTAAATGAACAAACCAATACCCAAGGAAAAACAAGAAATAAAAAAAGAAAGAACTAAGAACATGTAATTCAGGCAAAAACAATTGATCAGAATCCAAGCTCAGTCCAAAGAAAAAACCTCCAACACCAGTAAAGTAAAAATAACTAAGCAAAGTTCTCAATGCACTAAGTAGAACAAATCAAAGTATGAACCTAAAGATCCTGGCTCTTTAGTTTCATAGTTTTTTATATATATATAAGGTAAAAGACAATAGGAAAACTGTATTATTAGCCGACATGTTTTGTCCAATGTGGACTTTTTCAAGACAAAAACAAAATGGATCTTTTTCTACAGATTAACGCTGAGAAATTTTTCATGTATGTGTGTGTGTGTGTGTATATATATATATATATAAATATATCTCAAGAAAGAAAAAAATTAACACATCATCGAAGAATTTGGTAATAGATTAATTTTGATAGATAAGTTTTTAATATCTGCCTCATCAGACCAAACTTACAAAATGGCTTAAATTTATCCAGACAATATATTATTTTGAAATTAAATCACAAGAGATCAAGAAGTAATTGTCTAAATTACTTGACCTAGAAAAAAGTTTCAAGGTCAAGTAGGTCATTTGGGATTTAGGTCAAGACTTTAGGTGGAGTATGCCAATACCATAATTTTGTGTTATCTAAGAATTTTGTAACAATTTGTGCAGTGTGTTTCAGGCTATTGCCATGTTAGAATGCCCCAAAGACAGCTTTCGTTAATTTTGTTTCATATTATGAATAGCCAAATACTGCTCTTTAACCATGATACCCTGTAATCTCACTAGTTCTCCTGGTCCAGAAGCAGCAAAACATCCCCAGAACAGAATGCTTCAACCACCATGCTTAACTAGGGGTATTTTTTGGTTTCTGAGCTTCATTCATTTTCCTCCATACATAACAGAAGTTTATGTGATCAAATAATTCTACTTTGGTTTTAATTTGTTGTGTTTTACAGCATATCCACCTCAATGGTTTATTTAATGCCAACAAGATTTTTACTGCTGGTAATAGTTTTTTCTTCAAAAATTCATAGCTGGTAATAATTTTTACAAAAATGTATTGCTGGTATTAAAACCTATTTTTATACTTTCATAGTGTTTTGACCTCAGTTTGGAGGTCAACTATTTGCCCATAGCTGGGACCCTAACAGGTGCTACCACCTTGGGTCAGGGTGAACCTGGAAACACCAGCAATTAAGAAGTGGTTCTATGCTCCTCAAAACCTCCTGATCAAAGGCCTTGCTATTGGATCTAGTTTATCATCTTACCCAGCATACCTAGGATACAATTCTACTTTGGTTTCATCTGACCATAAAATAAAGTTCTAATATCTACTACCATGTTCTAGATAGCTTCTATCATAAGTTAATCTACATTTTAGGTGTTTAGCCTTAAACAAGGGAATTTTCTTTGGGCAACAAGCTCAGAGTCCTTCTCGATGAAAGCATTTAGTGACTGTCTTCATCGATACTGATGTGAAGTTGAAGTTTAGCACTAGTCAGTCGCTAAAACATCTTCATCCCATGTTATTCTCAGTGACGAGTTATATAGGCTTTCTCTTGCACTTATGCAAATTAGGCATATTAATTTGCCAGTATCACTACAGATACATTAAACCTTGATGTGTTTACATCACCGACAACATCCCTTGTAAAATGAGGATTCTTCAAGATATCTCTAACAATTTTCCTTTCCATTCTCTCAGAAATTAACCATGTTCTACCATTCTTTAATTTATTCTCAACACAATGAGTCTCATTGTGCTTCTTGATAATGCTACAAATTGTCAATCTTGGAACATTTAAACACTTTGAAAGTGTTGTATATCCATCACTTTGTTTATACACATCAACTTCATTCAGAGCTTCTCGTCAAGTTCAGCAGTGTTTGCCATGGGTGTAGAATGAATGAGTTATCACAGTACATGGCACTCACATGTTGCCTTCTTCATTAACTTTTACAATGTTACAAATTCAGGTCAATAGTATTTCATTTTCAAAGGGTGTTTGTATTAAATGTCAAATTAAGAAAAAAACATTACAATTACCATAGAGCAATATTATTTCAATAACTATGAATATAATAGATTGAAAATACTAAACATTTCACAAATTATTCAAAACTAAATACAGAATCAACTATTTATGGTAAATTCATTAAGTACTTGCAAATATTTGCATTGTTTTTTAGAAAATATGCAAATATTCAGTGGGAGCAAATAATTCTGTCCACAGCTATATATATATATATATATATATATATATATATATATATCTTAACACTGACAGATACACTGTCACAAGCCTCTGACTACTCTGCCTATTTCCATGGAAAGTGTTCTGACAAGCTACATTCCCTAGTTCCATCAGTTCAGTGATTCACAGCTAAGACATGTTATGCCACATATAAAGTCGACCTGGGTTCAAAGATCCTCATTCCATTGATAAGAGGAAAGTTCCATTTGGAGAGCTTCTTCCAAAGAGTAACTACTTTATGGAACAGAATCCCAAGAGGATGATTCCCCAAACTACAATCTTAATATTATTTACATTGCTCGGACTATTATCCTCATCTTTGTTGCCATATTTATTACAATGTTTCAGCTGTTGTATGCTCCAGCCGTCTTCAGGTGGTTGGAATGTCGAACTGAACCCTTTATTTCACTCGCTGAGGTAAACTGTTCTAATTCCACATACCATGTCTAATGAATGTCAGTTATCAGTTATCTCCTATTAATTCCCCTCTCCAAGTTCTCCACTGCCAGGTATTGAACTCAACACTCTTTGGACCCTGTGCCATGTGTCCTTGAGAAATATAGACAGATGACTTCAGAATCTCCTGCTCCACTTCTGGACAGTCTACTTGTTTAATTAGGTGAATGCTGCCATAATCCTTGCCTTCAGTTCATCATTAGTGTTACAAGGAGTTTTGTTAGTCACTTACTCAACTACGTCCCATACATGAAAATCAAGGAGTTGCAGTCTGGGGCGTAGGTGGCCACATGTAAAGGCTGATGTGGTCACAGAAATTGTCTGACAGCCATGCCTGGGTTCTCCAGTTGTGTGGCATGGCACAGTGTCCTGTTGGCAAACATGTAATCTTCCAGAAATCACCCTCTTGATGTAGGCTCACTATGTTTTTGGGAAGATGAATGAAGGCATAACCATGATGTTGACTGGATATATCATCCATCTCTTTCTGGAATCCTCTGCACTGTCCTCAGATTGACATTCAAAATTCGAAATGTATGTATTGGAGCTTCTGGCACAAATGCCAAGCAGTACAGTATGCCATTTCCAAATTTCTGGTGGAGTGAATTCTGTCATGATACTCACACACAGTGCCCAACTGATCCTACTATACTGTGCAGTATGCAAAATCAAAAACGATGCACATGCATGAAATTAAAAATATAAAATGGTGACAATTCATCCATCGCACCCATGCAATATATATTATTGGCTGAGAATTCCTTAATCCATGAGAAATTGCAAGTTTTGCAGTAATAAAAATTAGATTCATAAATGAAACAGCTGTCCTTTTCATAATAAAGTTATCAGGCATCTAAACAATACTTTTCATTTTCTTACTTTTTTTTTTTGACTAAAATTGTACTGATTAATGTCTTAAAAAAGTGAAAAGTGAAAGCATATCTAAACTTCCACCATTTCAACAACTCTCTTTGTCTCTTCCATTTAGTTCTCTTTTGCCTTCTCTCATTAACATTCAAATCAAAATAAAAATCAGATTCTTCTGAATCAACTATTCCATATTATAAATAGGTTTCTGTAATTATGTAATATCATCGAAATCAATACTTTAATTACAGGCAATCAGTTTGATAATTGCTATTCTACAATATACAATGAAATTAATGAACAAGACATATACCTTCAAGACATGGATAATCATGGCTCTTCCTTTCTTTTGTTTCTATAAATAATTTTTGCTTCTTTAAGAACCCTCTTTTGTATGTGGCACTTGTTCTACCATCCATTTACTCAAACTTGTCAAGTAGGTTTCTCACTATTTCATATTTTGGTTCACTTGCATTCAACATGCCCTGTCAATGTTAAATTCTCTAAGCCCACTTTACAGAGAAGTTGATTTCTTTTATTGTTAACACCAGTTTCATCATACGTCTTTTGTCTCTCCTTAAAACTTCATTTCTCACATATTCTCATCATGGTATGTTCAACATTTGTTGCTAAAAGTAAATCTCTGTTGCTTCAAGTCTTTTCATCATTTGTTTGAAAATTGTCTAACATCTGCTGCCATATGGAAGAGTAGACATTGGATAATAGACCACCACTCTGTTTCTACAAACACTTTTCAATCTCTTAATATCTTGCTTAGTTTCTGAAAAGCAACTTTTGCTGTTCTTATTGAGCCTTCAGACTACATTGATGATATTTGAATTTCCATACCTGCATGATTTTGATGTCCCTGATACATAACTTACAACTTGAACAGTCCCTTTTGCTAACAGACTTTCATTTTTATCAATTTGCCATCAACAAATAGTCTTCTGCATAGCATACTTTGTTTTTCTGAGTTTTTAACTTATTTAACATTATAATGAACAGAGAAATAAATTAATATTGAGATTTGAAACTATGAAGTTTTAGAAAAAGGTAAATTCTTTAATAGCAGAATGAAAATTGTTTGAGATTTTTAAAGTTTATTTTTGATAGTCCAGCTAGAAATCTGTCCACCTGAGTTACAGGCAATTAGAAGTTCCTTTTGGCCTTGTCAGGCTGGAATTATTGGAATCTGTAATCACTTTCCTCAACTGCTAGCCACAGTAATATTTTTCTTTGTTTAATATTCTTATGAACACTATCAGCAAAAGTCAACATTTTAGAGTAAAAAGTTAAAACAAAACTATAAAACATAGTAAATTAAAAAAAAATTATGTTATTCTTGACACCCTTTCTAGGGTTTATATATATATATATATATATATATATATATATATATATATATATGTGTGTGTGTGTGTAGTAACTCTGGGGGCTGAGTTCATTAAGCTGAGCTGAAATAGTTCAATTACCAAGTGTGTGTGTATATATATATATATATATATATATATTCCATAAATTTGCTAATTTTATAGATACCTAATTTCACACATTGACATAGATATGGTTAACATTTTCTGAAAGAATACAAAATAACAGCATTTCTTTAGATATAAAATGTATTTATTTTACACAAATCTCTCTCTCTCTCTATATATATATATATATATATATTTTTTTTTTCTATGAACAAATTTGTTTTCACTTTGAGCATGAAAAAATATACCTGGTTTTCAAAAGTTTATATACTTGAGTCTGAACATAGATCGCCAATGAGCAAATACAGGCAATCCCATTACTGAATTAAGTTGACCCATGTGACCATCACAAAAGTGGCAATGAGTATTCATTGACATCACAAAACTCTGACAATGACCATAAAATAAACTAATTTAAATGTACTCAAAATTGAGATGATATTCCAAAATAACCCATTGTTATAAATATACTGAAATAAACTGAAATATATTGGTTTACCTGAAGGAAGACCCAATCTCCATTTGTTATTGCAGTCTTAATAAGATTTTCAGCAATAGGCCCTTGTCCTTGTCCCAAGGAGATTGCTTGCACTCTGGTTAGAAAACAAAATAAGCATTTTCAGCATTGCATTTTCTGTTTTCAAAAGCCTAAGATTTCCATTTATTCTCAATGTAAAAAGAGAAAACAGATTAAATCATTTTTTATTTGTCTATCTGACATTAAATTTCAGAAACAAAATATTTAGTGATATTTTGTCTGTAGCAAAAAAAACATCATTAGATTAAAATAGTTTCTACAGAATTTGAGAAGAAAGAAAATCAAATACTAACCAATCAAGATTTCATAAAAATATTTTCATATTCACAACTTCTTAGAATGTTCCAATTTTTCTGATCAATTAAATATTTACAATAAACATACATGTTATAACATGTTTAGCATGCTAGTCTTATAAAGCATGGTTAGTGAATTCAGTTCATACTGGGTGCTGTGTTATTACAACTTTGGAATTGAATAATCAAACTTTTATAAAGATTTACAATTAATTTACTAAAATCTTGGTTCAATTTTTTAATTTAGATGTCATCAGGAGCATTTAGTTTTGTCTAATGTCATTTGAAAAGATTACTTTTAAAGAATATTTTAGCAGCTGTTTTATCAGCATCTGTTTTTTTTAAGAAATTTGTCAGAATTAGCATGTTTTTGTTCATTGATTCTGGCATTGAAGATAGAAAATGAGCAAAAACTTTTGATAGATCATATTTTTTTTCTTTTAAGAAAGGTAACACTGCAACTTAAAACAAGTAATGCATTTTCTGGAGAATAGTTTGCAAAATTTCATGATATAGATTTCTTGCTGGACAATACTGCAAAGTTGAGTAGACCAAGGTTAATTGTAATAAAGTCAAGACATTATTTGAGAATAATCAATGTTATACTACAAAAGGGATAATTGATATACTCAAAATATCCAGATAAAGCACTGAGAATTATTTATATCAGCTTAGTTATGGTAGTCACTTTAATGTGTGCCTTCCAAGTGAAGAAAGTAGAAAAAACAAACATAAATCTTATAAAGCATAAAGTTCAAGTTTTGTATAAATTGTAAAGGACAAGAAAGAGTGGATATTTTACAACAATGTCTAATGTTCAGGATTGCAGAAGTAAAGACATGACCACCAACAGCATACAATAAACCTGCTAGAAAAACAAATGATTGAATTCAACAAATGTTTCTCTCAATTAAAAAAATTGTGGGTAATACTTGACAAAAAATACCTGGATTTAATTAAAAGAGTGGGTGTAATAGTCCATTAGGATAATGCAACACCACCCATCTCTTTGGTGACCAGGTAAAAATTGTTGGCTGAGAAGTTTTCACTCACCCACTTTATCAAGATATTACAGATTACCATTTATTGCAGTCCTTAGAAAAGTCTGTTAACAAAAAAAAATACAATTCGATTACTTGGAAGGTTATAATGGTACTATTTGCCATTCATTTACAAAGAAATATTTGTCATCCATTGAACATGCAGCCGGTGCTACGATTGGTTGAAATTTGTAAAATCTTTCTAAAAACTTTTCCAGGAATATAGGTTTCTCAAGTTCAGTTATTTTTATTACTCTTTCTCATATTGATGGGTTTCCTTCCTAACCTTTTGTTTGAAGTAGTGTGGAATACTAACATCTTGATTATGTCATTATTTTCTATTGAAGTTACATGTGCTATCCATTTTAGTTATTGTTTTTATTGAAAGTCCATCAAGTGATATGGTTTCTATTATTTGGTACAGTTTTCTGCTTGTGATACTGTAGTGCTAGTCCACAAGTTTTGAAAAAGGATAGTCCTACAGGCTTCATTCACTTGAACTCATTTACAATCAGAGATCTTAGAAAGCTATCATTTATGTTTCGGAATAAGTTTGGTCCTATGCCCAACATCCATGTAAAAGTCTTGATATGATAAGAACATGAATCAAGTTTTTAGGTTAATGGTTTGTAGCAATTTGCAGTGTTATATGAAACTAGCCTGAACACAGTCTATTCTAATGTTCAGTTTCCTTATCTCCTATATTAAATTTGTTATAATTGATCCATACACCAAGGTATTTGAAATGTTTAGTATTTATTAATTCCACATTATGAATTGTTATGATAGATTCAGGGTATATGTACCATCACTGATTTCATGCCCATTCCAATCATAATTTGTGTTTTGTAAAGCTTTATCTCGAGTCCTATTGTGACGAAAGACATGACTTACCTCGAAGTTCAAAACAAGTGTGAACGTGTCTTGCCTGCAAAGTAACGCGGAAAAGAAATATGGCCACTATCAAAGACACAATTTATGTGCACTGATCTCGTCCAAAATGAGACGATATTCACACACAGGCAAATTTCTGCCGTATCAGACAGGCATAAAAAGTGAGATGTCAGCAGCACGACTCAGAAGGTTCGGGTCATTCAGCAGACTATATGCAATTGACTGACAGACAAAGAGGAAGTCGAAGTAGGCATGGCTGAGTTGGTGTCTGTTTCACGACTGCTCAGTGTAACGGCCGAGAAAGAGAGTCTCGCAATCCATTTCCTTGAGGTGACTGACGACAAAGGAAGAACAGCTGGTCTGCCGGTGAATGGCACACTGCACTTTCTGACCCCCCCCATCCCTCTCGTCACTATTTTCTTTTTGTTTATTACACCTATTTCTTGGAAAACTTGGTAGACGGTGTTGATGATTTGTTCAAGATTATTCTTATACCAATTATGAATACCTATGTCATCAGCATAACCCCCTCTGCCCATCATTAGAACCCTGCTCTTACAAAGAAAGGTAGAATTATGAAGTTGTCTGACAGACAGCAGAAGATTGTGGAACAAACCAGTAAAGACATTGTTCAATAAAGTTTATGCAAAAAAAAATTTTTTAAATGTCATTTCTTATTAAATAAACAAAACACACTTGTTGGCTAACCTCAACCTGAATGAATATAAGAAATAAATACCTAGAAATACATATTTAACATTTAAATGAGTCCATATTTCTTGACAAAGAAGATATAACAGATGCCACATTTTGCTTACTTTAGTTAATCTAAGTCATAAGTGAAGAATAAAGTTTAACATTCATGTCTCTTTAGTATCAGGTCATCCCATAAGTTCTGTCCGAATTTTGAATAAAGAAAACAAGTGACAAAATGTTACATTTAATTACAGATTCAATCAACAATGTATTTTCCCTGATTATCTATGACTTCCTTCCATCTATTAACAAGCTTACTAATTCCATTACTGTAAAATTCTTTTGGCTTTGATTCGAACAACTCACTAATGTCAGTTTTAACCTCGTCCTGTATTACAAAAGCTGTTTCTTCCAAATGATTCTGTAAGCTACGAAACAAATGGTAGTCTGAAGGAACAAGATCGAGAGAATAAGGTGGATGAGGAATTTTCTCCCAACCAAGTTCTTCAATCTTTTGTGACGTGATTCTTGCTGTGTGGGGTCGCGCATTTTCCTGATGAAACATCACCTCTTTTCGATTCACTAGAGCAGGTCTTTTTTTCAAACGCTCTAATTGCTGACAGTATATTTGAGCATTAATTGTTGCATTAGGTGGTAAGAATTCAAAGTGGATTATTCCTTGGCGATCCCACCAGATTGAAAGAAGAACCTTTTGCCCATGAAGTTCCCTTCTCGGCTGGAGTCCTTCCCCTTTACCAAGCCACTGTCTACGATGCTTAACATTTCGATAAAAGATCCATTTTTCGTCGCCAGTCACAAGTCTATCCAAAAAAGGTGAAACAAGTTGGCGAGAATGGAGAGAAGAGCAAATGTCAACTCGGGATTTGAGGCTGTTTTCAGACAATTCATGAGGCACCCATTTTCCAAGTTTAGGAACTTTTCCAAGTTGTTGAAGATGACGATGAACAGTTGTATGGTTTGAACTGAGAACCACTGCCAATTCCTCAACTGATAAAGCAAGATTTTCTTCAAGGGCTGCTTCAAGAAGCTTTTTATCAAACTCAACTGGACGTCCGGTTCGATCTTCATCTCTAAATTTTGCAAACCATCTTCTGCAAGTTCTTTCATTCACACATTCCTCCCCATAAACTGAGTGAATTTTTCTAGCCACTTCGGCTGTTGAGTTTCCTTTCTTGAACTCAAAGCATTATGTGCCTCAAATGATTCTTGGGTACTTCCATGTTAGCAGGGTTTTAATCAAACAAAATGTAATTTTATTGTTCTCTGAAACAAAATTCGATCAGTTTAAATGCATCTAAACATAAAAATAATGTTCAGCTCCATTAGACATTATAAAATACTCTTTAAATTTTTCATTTTAACAAAAAGTAAAAATTCGGACAGAACTTATGGGATGACCTGATAAAACAAATTCTTAAAACTTAATTGAAGAACGATATATGGATAAAGTTCCAAATAATAATGAATACATCATTTGAAAGTTTGAAAACTGATTAAAAAACAAATTTCATTAATAGGAAAAATTAATGAGTATAAATCAATTTATACTTGATATGTTTGTTAGTGTGTTGTAGAGTCAGGTACAAAATAGTCATTTTAATTAGCCAGACAATACCAAATCAATATATTTTGTTTACTATTACTTTCTCTAAATTGAAAAAGAATGAAAGCATATTGGTTGAACATTTTCAAAAACTTTTAATAATATATTGACAAGAGAAAATTAAAGGAAAAAATGTGTCTTCATATTTTTAGATTTAATAATTTATTGTACTCTTTGCCTCTTAACATTTGAGATAAAATTCAAAATTTCTTGTTACATTCATATTGTAAATAACTAAAAAAGGGAATAAAAGATTATTTTCTTAATTTTATTTCAACAAACAACTTTTTCATTTTCATGGATTTATTTTGATGCTAGAAAATTTGCACGGATTGTGACCAGTATTTTTTTTAATCAAAATTTTGATTATTCTTTGTGGATCATTTTTTTTTTATGACATTCTTGCATTGATAAAAATTAACATCAAGACAAATTTTTGTCAAGATTTGAGTATTTAAGTTGGGTAATTAATTTACACAACCTATATTAATTTTGAAAAGAAACACAAAAGTTTTTATAATGTGCCAAGCCAAGTGTTACTATATCTCTTAAGATAGAGTAAAACTGGAAATATACCCTTTTTACAACTGATTATTCAGAAGTCAATTTTTGAGAGACTCCCTCAAAGCAACTTTTCATTGAATTAAGTTTTGTATATTCACTGCACACACTCCAGTTACACATTTTATTCACAAATGTTAATCCAACAAAGATGAATGGAATATTTATATCAGTCAGGTACATTAATAACTTTGAATTTTGTCATAATTTGATTGGACAATCAGCAACACATTTTCTTCATTTCAATGTTTCCTTTCAATACTTCATCTATATTAGCTATAACCTGAATATAATAATCTTCATTCAAAAATCCATTCAATTATCTAATAATTATTCATGATATTCATTCTCTCGTTTAATGAGGAATTAAATTTAGATATAATCATTAAGTCACCTTACATAAACCCTAGCATTTGCCATTTTTAATACTGCTTTATATTTGTTGGGAAGCTTCATAATGTGATATTGTCAATCAACAGTAAATACAGTAGTAATTGATGACCTAACAGCAACTAGTATTATTGTTATCAGCTGCAGAGATGGTTAATAATAACAATAACAATGGTGATAAAATTTGAATTTTCCCTGATAAAAACAATATATCATTTGCTGACACACCTGTTTGCATAATCTTTACTACTTGCAAATTTAAGTAAAGCTCCCATGGGATCTGAGCCTGCACTGAGAATAAATATCAATGGGATGATTTTGTTGATGTCTTCATAGAGCGTATTCAAGGCGACAGGAGGACTTTCAACAAAACTTTTGCCTAGATTCTCACTTATAAAATCTGTAATAGCAAGGATCGTCTGAAAAATAGAAAAACAGGTTTTAATTTGGTTAGTTGGATTAACAATCTTTCAATCTTTGTCGGGTCATTCAGTGTGAAAATCAGACTTTTTTATTCTTACATTTGAGTCTATAACCATTTCCAGGCTTTGGGGATAGGTGAATATTGGTCATTTGTATTTGAATATATAAGCATTTACTTAGTAGGTGGGCCCTTTTAGTGGAATTCATATCCATCATACCCATCCTACACCCAAGTTTTACAAGAATGGTCAATCAATATGAATCAAGAGGCCCCTTAAAATATTTTCTTTATTTTTTCTTTGGTTCAGGCCATATTTCTGGCTTTATGGCAAAGTTTAAACATCAATTATTCAATATCATCTGAATGCCTTTGGCTTTCAGAAGCTATTACAAAGAATAGTTTTGTTAATAAAGACATGTCTGTAAGCACAACCTACTTAGGCCACGAGAAATTCTTTAATACCAACTTATGAACGCCAAAAGTACTGAGAAGATACTGATCAATTCATATCCAAACTCTGCACAGAAACCAGAAAAATGGTTTAAACCAAGAGAAAATAAATAAAACCTCAAACAATGAATGTTTGTCTTATGTCTAAATATGCATGAATATATAATGGATAATTGATTTTTAGATAATTTTTATTTTATCTAATATCAAATCAAATTTGGTGCTTACAATGCTTCAGGGAATTCATATTATAGGATATCTTGTCAAAATCAAAGGGTTTTTTTTTTTTTTTTTAGCTCTTATCAAAATTTTATATTTTGAAAATTATTATAAAATTCCTTGTACTTAGACATTTTTTTAATATTATTCATATACTATATATATAAATATATAATTTCATATTTTATACTTACATACATTAAAGAATTACATGAAGATGGATCAGTAAGTCCATAGCAGTTTGCTTGAAAATTAATATGTCCCTTTTTATCATATATTTGTACATCATGTTAGTAGTGCAAAAATATAACCTATCAGATAGAAATAAATGTGCATGTCTACCTGTACAGACACCTGGATTTTTTCATCTTTATAAGATAGAGCATATTAGCCATTTCTTGAATGATGGCAATTTTGGTAAAAGATTATTCTTTTTGAATGCTAGTAAGAAGCAGATTCATTGTCAACAGGATCAATATTTAAAAAAAAAAAAAAAAAAAAGGAGTTTCTGAATGCCATATATAGAATTATTATGTTATCATAGAAACCTGCTGACCTTACCTAACAGTGCCCTTATAAAAAACCTGGGATGACACTTTTACATGGACCAAGAATTGTAATGCACAAAATGACCAATTTTTACTTAAAACTTTGTTATATTCCACTGAATTGTATTAAAAATAACAAGATAAAAATATATGTAAAGTATATATTAGTTCATATTTATCTTATTATATATATATCATGGGTTTCTGTCTGTAATGTTTGTAACCTTTTGCTGTACTAGAGTTACCTCCCTTGTAATGACAACACCAGATGGTAAAATCTTTGAGACATACTGTTCAAAGATGGCTATGAAGCCAAGAAATGAAAAGACTGATTCTGTGATAATAACTGGAAAAATATATTTAAAGACTCATATAGGAAAAGATTCTACTAACAAAAAAGATTTAACGAAATGTACAATCAATTTTAAATGGCTTGGGTAAACTGGTATTAGTATGAGATTCTATGGGACAAAGTGGGGGATTGAATTTTTATTGTAATTAAGTAATAAATTGATTCTCTCAGAATTACTGCATATTAATGTAATAATTAAAAAGAAATGTATGTAAAGACTCAATTCATGTGTGAAACGTAAATAATGGCAAGGAACTAAAAAATTTAGTGTCCAAAACAAGATGGGTAAACTAATATATAACACTACTGGACATAAAATGGGGGATTATTTTTTGTTGTTATTAAGTAATAAGATGACTGCTCTGAGTATTAGCATTATCTTAGCATTATAAAATATTAGGCACAAAGAACTTTTCAAACTGCTAGGTAACATTGACATATTTAAGGATATTAGAATAAGCTAGAACCTACATTGGATACAAACGATCTGCATATGGATAAAAAAATGAATTCAGTAAAGATACAAAATAAGGAAATGGATGTAAGACAGGGATGCGTCTTCTCACTGGACATATTCAACAAGGCAATTGTAAGAGAATTACAAGTCCAAACAGGATTCATTATTGGTGGCCACAATATTCACAATATAAGATATGCAGATGCCACAGTGTTAAAGGCAGATATAGAAAATAAAATACAAGAACTGTTACAGAAGGTAATGAAGGGCAGCATGAAAAAAGGATTAAACGTCAATTGCAAGAAGACAGAATGCATGGTTGCTAGCAAAAGGAACAGCCCAACATGCAAATTACAAATTAGAGATAGCAAAATCAAACAAGCACAACAATTGAAATATCTGGGAAGTGTTTTATCAGGATGGAAAGTAATGAAGGAAAGCAGGAGGAAAGGATTAAACATCAATTGCAAGAAGACAGAATTCATGGTTGCTAGCACAAGGAACTGCCCAACATGCAAATTACAAATTGGAGATAGCAAAATCAAACAAGTATAACAATTGAAATATCTGGGAAGTGTTTTATCAGGATGGAAAGTAATGAAGGAAAGCAGGAGGAAAGGATTAAACATCAATTGCAAGAAGACAGAATTCATGGTTGCTAGCACAAGGAACTGCCCAACATGCAAATTACAAATTGAGATAGCAAAATCAAACAAGTATAACAATTGAAATATCTGGGAAGTGTTTTATCAGGATGGAAAGTAATGAAGGAAAGCAGGAGGAAAGGATTAAACATCAATTGCAAGAAGACAGAATTCATGGTTGCTAGCACAAGGAACTGCCCAACATGCAAATTACAAATTGGAGATAGCAAAATCAAACAAGTATAACAATTGAAATATCTGGGAAGTGTTTTATCAGGATGGAAAGTAATGAAGGAAAGCAGGAGGAAAGGATTAAACATCAATTGCAAGAAGACAGAATTCATGGTTTGCTAGCAAAAGGATCAGCCCAACATGCAAATTACAAATTGAAGATAGCAAAATCAAACAAGTATAACAATTGAAATATCTGGGGAAGTGTTTTATCAGGATGGAAGGTAATGAAGGAAAGCAGGAGGAAAGGATTAAACATCAATTGCAAGAAGACAGAATTCATGGTTGCTAGCAAAAGGATCAGCCCAACATGCAAATTACAAATTGAAGATAGCAAAATCAAACAAGTATAACAATTGAAATATCTGGGAAGTGTTTTATCAGGATGGAAGGTAATGAAGGAAAGCAGGAGGAAAGGATTAAACATCAATTGCAAGAAGACAATGTATGGTTGCTAGCACAAGGAACTGCCCAACATGCAAATTACAAATTGGAGATAGCAAAATCAAACAAGTACAACAATTGAAATATCTGGGAAGTGTTTTTATCAGGATGGAAGGTAATGAAGGAAAGCAGGAGGAAAGGATTAAACATCAATTGCAAGAAGACAGAATTCATGGTTTGCTAGCAAAAGGATCAGCCCAACATGCAAATTACAAATTGAAGATAGCAAAATCAAACAAGTATAACAATTGAAATATCTGGGAAGTGTTTTATCAGGATGGAAGGTAATGAAGGAAAGCAGGAGGAAAGGATTAAACATCAATTGCAAGAAGACAGAATTCATGGTTGCTAGCAAAAGGATCAGCCCAACATGCAAATTACAAATTGAAGATAGCAAAATCAAACAAGTATAACAATTGAAATATCTGGGATGTGTTTTATCAGGATGGAAGGTAATGAAGGAAAGCAGGAGGAAAGGATTAAACATCAATTGCAAGAAGACAATGTATGGTTGCTAGCACAAGGAACTGCCCAACATGCAAATTACAAATTGGAGATAGCAAAATCAAACAAGTACAACAATTGAAATATCTGGGAAGTGTTTTATCAGGATGGAAGGTAATGAAGGAAAGCAGGAGGAAAGGATTAAACATCAATTGCAAGAAGACAGAATGCATGGTTGCTAGCAAAAGGAACAGCCCAGCATGCAAATTACAAATTGGAGATAGCAAAATCAAACAAGTACAACAATTGAAATATCTGGGAAGTGTTTTATCAGGATGGAAGGTAATGAAGGAAAGCAGGAGGAAAGGATTAAACATCAATTGCAAGAAGACAGAATTCATGGTTGCTAGCAAAAGGAACAGCCCAGCATGCAAATTACAAATTGGAGATAGCAAAATCAAACAAGTACAACAATTTTAGAGATTGGAAAATGTGACACTTAAATCTGAAGATGCATTTAGATAATCAAAGATGCCTTCAAAGTATTAAGAAAAGAAAATTGTTATAAATAAAGAAAAGATTACTAAATTGTCATATAATATCCGTTCTCCTATATGGCAGTGAATGCTAGACCATTTCAACATAGATGAAAAAAAGACTTGAAGAAACAGAAATCTGGTTGTGCAGAAGGATACTGAGAATACCATGGACCAATCATGTGAGCAATGATAAAGTTTTAAAGAAAATCGAAACAAAAAGAAAACTTATACTTAACATGAGAAAGAGAGAGTTGAAATTTCTAAGACACAGAAAGGGGGAAAGAGAGCTTGAAAAATTTGATACTCATATGACAGATTGAAGGCAAGAGGGAAAGAGGAAAATAATGCATAACCTACCTAGTGGGCTTGTGTAAATGGATAAGAGAGATAAAAAAAAGACAAAATTTATCAAGAGCTACAAAGGACAATAAAACTGTGGAGGGCTATTATCGTTAATGTCTTGAAGGGACATAGTACATAGAAGAATGTAATTGGAAAATATATATTTATGTCATAATTGTGAAAGACATGAGTAAACTAATAGCCAAATTGATTTACTTAAATTTTTAATAAAGTTATTAAATCATGATGAGATAGTTATGTTAATGGAAAAAATATAGTATTTAAATCAAAATTTGGTGTACAACAGTTTAATGAAGCATATTTTTCTATTACTGATTTTTAAAAACTTATTTTCACTGAATTGTCTGTCAAGATAAAAGAAGTCTTTTAAATTTATAGCAAGAATGGAAGACTGCAGAATTCATAATAGCAATATAAAGACATTTTATTCTGGATAGACAAACAGTAATCAAGACACATTTCTTTTTCTTTTTTACTAAGTGTTCAACCAATATGAGGCCCAAGAGACATCCAAGGTAGAGGATTACTGAATGAGATTATTACATCAGAATGATGCTGGTCCAGAGAGAAAATTTATACTGCTATGGATTGAAAATTTCATGGCCAGAGGTTCAGTGCTTAAAGAAAGCCACCTGGAAGACCTCAAAGCACTTGAAATTCCGGGTAATGGAAAACATTTGAAATTACCTACAACAGTGTATGCAAATAGAGGCCATCATTTGGAGGATGTCATTTTTAAAATCAAATGGAGAAAACTGTAGACTGTGACATCAATTTTTAATAGCAGCTACTTCAGTATTTTTGTCAACCTTTAAAATGTGGGCGGTATTCCTATTTAAATCATAAAAAGTATAAAGCAAATCAACTCCACAATGTTAAGTAGATCAGATATGACAATTCCAGGGTAAATACAAATATGTATCATTCTATTTTTAATAACTGAGCTAATAAAACAATTCATGATGTTCTCAGAATCTATGGCAACACTTATTCTCTAAGATTTCTGTCAATGGTGTCAAACTGAAACACACAGTTTAAACTGTAGGAGAACTCTTTTGAAAAAAAAAACAAAAAAACATTGAAAGTATATAGTGGTGACAATAGAATTTAAAGTGTTTGTCTCCAAAATATGGAATGGAAAGGAAATACACACAAATTTGCAATTTTACTAACAATGCCATCTCCTCAAACCTCAAATAGAACTCATATATACAATCTATTGCTAGAGATATTGATTCATTATGCCGCTCCAGTAACTATCTAACTCTATATGCTATATTCTATCTTTACAAGAGCCAAATCAGACCAGAAATGGAGTATTGCTGCCATATCCAGCCTGGAGCTGCCTAGACCTTACTTGCCTGTCTTCAAAAGTGTCTATGTGGGTGATGAATTATTTCCCCCCCTCCCCCAAACCTCTTTCTCACAGATGAAACATTGCAAGCTTTATTGCTCTTTCCATAGCATGTGTTTTGACAAGCTACATTCCTTAATCCCACCAGTTCTGACCTTGACAAACTGGGACCCACCATGCCACATACATTGTTGAATCATCATCATTCCCTTCGTATTCTATTAGTAAGAAATTAGTTCCACTCAGACATCTTTTTCCTAGGAGCTCTTGCTTTGTAGAACAGACTCCCAGAAGGATGTTTTCACAGTCACTACAATCTTGAACTCTGGTTAACTGTTATCTTTCCTGATTAACACTATGAAGTTCATTCCTTGACTTTTCTTAGGCTCATACAACACTATAAAGTAACCGTCTATTTTGAATGGCACTTGTACTGGGTGAACATTAGTATAAAAAGTAATAATAATATTGTTCAACAGAAAGAAAACTGAATATAAGCTTAAAAGGTTTCACCAAAAAAGATTCCAAATTTAAAATATAGTAATATTTTAAACATTAAATTTTATAGTATAGTATTTTATATATAAGCTTGTAAAATTAAAATCATTTCCCAAGCCATAGATATATATATATATATATGAAGAAATTTTGAAAAAACAAACAAAAATCCTTAAATGTAGAACCTAATAGAATTCTTTTCATTTTCTTTTTCTTTTTCATTTCAAAATAATCACAAACTTTTAGGAATACGTTATGAAAGCGTCGCCCATGTGACGACAGCGTGACCATGTTAGACGGAAGGCTGATCATTTTAAAAATTTTCAGTTATCTGTTCTGAATAAGACTTGTGTTTTTATGTCCATCGTATTTGTCATATTGAACTGAATTGTATTTTGATGAATATTGTCTTGAAAAAGGTTTAATAAACCGAAACGTCAGACGTCGACATTTCTTTCATTTAACTACATTTAAGGATTTTTGTTTGTTTTTTCAAAATTTCTTCATTCTGTCGGATTTATATCCATTTACACTTGCTTATATATATATATATATATATATATATATGCACACACACGATATATGTGAACATAGTTATAAATATAGAAATATACTTATATAGTTCTATGTAATTTTTGACTGAAAATATTACTGCGTGTTTTATTTACATTAAAATGTTAACAATCATATTGCAAATATAGGTTTTTAGGTTTTGTCATGTCTGTTCATCCATATTTCAGCTGCCCATGCTTGTGAATTTAAATACAGTTTTATCACCTATACATAAAGAAAGCTAAAAACAAAGCATGCCAGGTTTTGTGCAATACAAAACAAGACACTGGCTTTTATAAATACATATAGATTTGTATGTAAAGAAACTTACAGATTCATTTTTATTCTTTATCTAAAAAGTGTTTTTCAAAATTTATATATATATATATATATATATATATATTGAGCTGGCTAGCAATCTGTCTCTTCATATCTACCTAATTATCTGTCTACCTGTTTCAGTCTCTGTGTATATCTAATATACATTCATCATAATAGGATGGATCATAATTTTAACTTAAAGAATGCAAAGAGTGAAAGAAATCTATTAAGGCAAAAATGTACTAAAAATTCTCCAATTTTGTGAATCTTTCATAGAGAATTTGCGTCCAGGATAATAGAAGATGAGATAATAATCTCATTTCCTCAGAAAATTACTACCAATATAATGGGGGGAGATTATTAAAATCAATAACAATAAGAATGCAATAAAAAAATGACCAAAACAGGCTAAGCTTATCTTCTAAAGAGAGCTGATATGTCAAAATTTAATTTTAAAGGTATCTCTGGGTCATTAAATTTTTAATGTAAACTCTAATTGGCATTTGTGGTATTTCTATTCCCCACCTACTTAAATATAAAACTGATTCCATCAATAAAACTTATTTTGTTTAAAGAAATTCCATTATGCAAAGAAATTTATCAGAATACAGTTTCCTGTCTTGTCACTTTGCTCACATATGTATATCAATTTATCACGACCTGCTCATAACTCTCTATTTATACATCCCAGTATGTTTACATCTATCTATTTATCTCACCCTCTATCCTAGTCGGTTCATATTTGTCTATCTACCTCAGTCAGTTTTATATCCCATTTATCTCAGTTTGATCATTATCTTTATTTGCATGTTGTTTTTGTAGTTGGTTGCAATTATATTTACCAAATAGAAATTATAAGCTGTTGTTTTTTTTATGTCCTTGTCAAAAGCAGTTGAAAGAATCATGATAATCCCATCAACATGTCAGTGTTTGAAGATTTTTATGAATTAGATTCTTGGTTTTCTTTCATACCTTCTCTTCCTCAAAAACTTTGATTGCAATCAGCTTCTGGAAACTGGTTAAAGATTCATTCCAATTTTTGGACAATGGCTTTGAATCTTCTTTCGTTTCTTTGTTCTCTAATTCACCAAGAATAGTTGGAATGGTATTAATCTGATAGAAAAACAAAGAAAAAGATTCTATTAAAACATCAATGCAATAATTGATTTGCTGAATTTCCACTTGAAATAATGCATGAAATGCTGAGTCTAACCAAAAAACTGTGATGTTAAAAAGAAGAGAGAGTAGAGTATAAAGGTAGGGAACCAAAATCATTAAAACATTTGCTAGAATTTTGGTAGGAAATGTTTTTGTTCATTTAACATTAATATGTTTGCAAAACATTTTGAACCATCATCCAGACATCTATCCCATCAATAACTGGCTGAAGATGTGTGTGCAAACTTTAAAAAAATCTAATGCTTTCAGAAATATAAGTATCACCATCTTTCCAATCTGTTTGATCAGTATTTGCCTGATGCAACTTACATTCACTTATGTTTTTGAGAAAGATAAGAATCTGTATTCCTTCAGCTGTCCCATTGCTAGTATGCTTAGTGTTAAGTGAACACAAGCAGCCTATTGCCTTTAGCAAACATAAGAATCTGCATTCCTCCAGCTATCCCATTGCTAGTCCGCTTAGGCTGCTTGTGTTCACTTAACACTATTGCCTTTAGCAATTATCTGAATTTGCATTTGACCAGGTACCCCATATCTTTCCTTCCAAGTACTTGTAACAGTAAAAAAGAAAGTTGTGGTATCTAGACAATGTGCTAGTCACCTTCATTTTAGTTTTTGTTCTTTTCCCACTTGAGAGGCATGCACATGCAAATTGACCAAGTTTCTTACACTTCATGCACATTTTACTTTTAGCTGAGCATTTTCCAGCCTTGTAGTTCATTCAACAATATTTGCAGCTTCTTTTTATGTCTAATTGTGTGCATAGAAATCAGCTCTTTCAAAGCACAAATAGCCTCCATCTGCCTGTGTGTAGCTTTCTCTGTTTTCACTATATTCAGGGCTGAAGCAATTATCAAGTCTCTTCTCTCCTTTAGTAGAATCTCCTATGTCGACCTAAGGTTTGTACCGAACATAAAGAGGTCCAATAGGATGGTTCCCCCAACTATGACGTCATACTCACAGTTTTATTAGTCGTCTCAGTCTTTTTAAAGAAGCACATACTGACTCATTAGTCTATTGATGATATTGCAGTAGTTCATGTCTGAAGACCTGAAAATTCGACTTGGGTTTCCCAAAAACTTTGAATATTTTTATATAGCGGTCCATGTTCCTTTCTTCCTCTCTCTGACAGACAAATGTCTTGCATAATTCTTGGCCCTTGTTCCCTGCCCAAATTAACAGGGAGTTCATTTTCACATCGTTACTAATGTCACAGAGTGGCTTGTTGAAATGTAACATTATTTGATGTGCAAATTTGTCCATTTCCTTCTCTAGGTTGGGACTGTTTCAATCTATACTGGGTGGCAGAATGTGAGAAGTTACCATGTCAAGTTATGAAGAAAGTACTATAAGAATTTGTATTCTTACCTTAATGGCACCTATAGGCACATGGTGCCATTATTGTTGTTTCAAGTAAACTCTTTTAAGTTGACGGAAAACAGGGTTTTTGTTTTTATGAATTCTGTTATGTGGTGTCCATGTTCATCTTGTTCAGTTTTAATCTTTCACTTCTGGCACCATGTTTAATTTTCTGCCTGGTTTTGATGTAGAGACGAAACAAGGATGGCGAGCATATGTACACATGTTTATTGCTTGAAGGGTGGCATAGAAAAAGGAAGAGAAGTTAGTATATTGAACTAAGGCAGTTATTGCTCCTTACACAAGAGTTTCTGTCAAGGGAGATTGCTAGATAATATAACAATCTGCAAGATCATAACGGGGGAGTGCCTATGGAAATCTCTTCATCTTTCTCCTCAATCTTTGAGTGGTCTTATTTGATCTGCATGGTCTACTATGCTGTTACCAATTTTTGCTATAATTAGGAATGTTCTCTAAGGTGTACATTTTACCTTAACCATGAGCCAAGTTCCTCATCACAAAATTCTGAAGCATTGTCAGATACCAAGGTTTTGGTATCCCATTTCTAAAGAAACGGCTCTTAAAATTTATTTCACAGTAAACAGCTTTTGTTAGGCAAAGACATTAGTTCAGGGAACCTTGAAAAAGAATCTACTAATATTAATAGGAGTTCTACTCCACTCACATATGCGTAGTCCATATGAATGGGACTCCAAAGTTCTAACACCTTGGGCCAAGAATATAGTTTATTCTGTGTAAAGTTTCTTCTATCTTTACATCTTAGACAACTTTGTTATGTTTGATTGCCTTGTGCGATCATTTTGTCCTAGAACAATTACCCCATATGTTCTTTCTTATTCTTGATACTATCTGTTATATTTTCGTAAAGAAAATAAAAGAAAAGAAAATAGGAAACTATCTTTACTGTCCACGTCAAATAGGAAACTATCTTTACTGTCCACGTGACTTTTTCACACGTCCCCATTCCTCTTTAAAAGCTGCTTTCTTCTTCCTTTGTTGATTGCTGCTGTGAATTAAGTTCAGTAAAGCCTTAGTGAAAGGTTACTAGCTTTCTTCTCTGAGCAACGTAACAATTTACTGAACTTACTTCCTCATGGACAAGATTATTCGTCTGGACAAGTTTGATATATCTTCTGCAGACCCTCAGGCTAGCAAGCTCTGGAGACTATGGTACCGTAATTTTAATTATTACTTATCAACTATTGCTTCGTTAAACCCCTGACAAACTCAAGTCCTTTATTTAAATATCGGTGCTACCGTTGCTGATGTTATCGAGGGTTGTTCTGGATTTGAACATGCTGTTGAATTGCTGAGAAGTGTTTATGACAAGTCTCCAAGTATTATTCACGCTAGACATTTGTTGTCTACACGTCTGCAGCAGGAAAATGAGTCTGTAGACCAATACCTTCAGGCTTTGAATCGACTTGCTGCTGACTGTTGCTTCCAAGATGTTACTGCTACTACTTACAGGGATGAATCTGTCCGTGATGCATTTATACGTGGTCTCCGGTCCCTCGTAATACGTGCCAATCTGCTTGAAAATGATACGCTAACTCTCAAGGAGGCTACTCAATGTGCTAGAGCCTTAGAACAGGCTCACTTTCGTGCTGAGTCATACACTTCTCAGATTGGATCAACTGCTGCTACTACCACTAGGACTAAAAATGTGGTTACTGATTCTGCCGAGGAGGCCACTTCCACTACTAAAAATATGCTTTCAGACTTAACTGATTCTCGTACGGAGTGTGACTCTGTACAATTGTCTGCTGCCTTTGCTCGTGGCAAGTGCTACAACTGTGGAGGAAAACGTCACTTTAAGGATAATCGTCGCTATTGTCCTGCCCGTGATAAGATATGTCGAAACTGTGGCAAACTTGGTCATTTTTCTAAAGTTTGCCGTTCTACCATGCCGGCACCTTCACGTTCTACTTCAGCTATTATAGTAGCCTGTGCTAAAGACGATGATAGGTCTCCTCCAGTTACTAAAACTTTAGAATTAAAAGGAAAGAGATTAACTGCCCTCATAGACACCGGTAGTTCTGATAACTTTATCAGTGCCCGTATTGTTAAAACAATGAAACTGTCTACTTCTAAACGGAATTCCGTAATTTCCATGGCATCATCTGCCATTTCCTCAAACTATCTGAATATTGTACTGAGGACATTATCTTCAATGGTTACGAATATAAACAAATTGACTTTACAGTACTTCCTGATTCCTGTGTGGATATTATACTCGAGTGCCCTTCTTAAAACTACACCAGAGTATCACTATTTCTTTTGGTGGATCTCAGGATATTCTAAAAATCTGCGCTCTAACCAAGATCAGTTGTGCTCCTATTAAGTTGTTCCGAAACTTGACCCCTGATTGCAAACTTATTGCTACTAAATCCCGAAATTACCGTGCGGAGGATGGTCGGTTCATTGAAAAAGAAATTCTACAACTGCTTAAGGATGATATAATTGAAACAAGTTACTCTCCGTGGCGTGCTCAAATTGTCGTAACTTCATCCCCTAATAAAAAGAAACGATTGGTAGTCGATTTCTCCCAGACTATTAATCGGTTCACCTTACTTGATGCCTACCTCTTGCCTCGAATTGAAGATCTCGTAAACCAAATAGCCCAGTATCGTATCTATAGTATAATTGACTTGTCCAAAGCGTACTATCAGATTGAAATTTGCCCTGAAGATCGTCCCTATACGGCCTTTCAAGCTGGAAACCGTCTGTACCAATTTAAACGAATACCCATGGGCGTTACTAACGGGGTTTCTGCCTTTCAGCGATTTATGAATTCTTTCATTTCTGATAACAAATTATCTGGAACCTTTTCGTATATAGATGATATAACTGTTTGTGGTAAAACCCAGGAGGAGCACGATGTCAATTTAGAATGTTTCTTAAAGGCTGCCTCGACATACAACCTCGAAATAAACCGGGAAAAATCAGAGTTTTCACTTCGTTCTATTAACGTGCTTGGATATCAAATTTGTAACGGAACTATCCAACCCAATCCTGAGCATTTGAAGCCACTTTTACAAATGCCTCCTCCTCCCGACTCAAATTCGTTAAAAAGGTGTCTTGGTATGTTTGCTTACTATGCGAAATGGATAACTAAATATTCACACAAAATTCGTCCACTGGTCGAAAATAAACAATTTCCTATGCCTCCTATAGTTATAAATTCTTTCGAAAAACTTAAGAAAGACATTGCAGAGTCATCTGTAAAAGTTATTGATGATGAATTGCCATTTACTATTGAAACCGATGCCTCAGAAAAGGCTATTGGAGGCACTCTTTTACAAGCTGAGCGACCTGTAGCATTCTTTTCTCGGTCGCTAAACCCCTCTGAAATACGACTTCACATAGTCGAAAAAGAAGCATATGCTATAGTCGAATGCGTTCGTAAATGGAGAGACCTCCTTGCCGGTAAACATTTTACTATTATTACTGATCAACAAGCCGTATCTTTTATGTTTAAACCTGCTAATCGCGGAAAAATTAAAAACGATAAAATTATAAGGTGGAAAATGGAACTTCTTCCCTTTTCATACGACATAAAACACCGTCCTGGAAATGAAAACACAGTTGCGGATACCTTATCCAGAGTATGTGGTGCTGCTGTTTCTTCCTTGAAGGAACTTAAATCGATACACGATTCCTTAATACATCCGGGGGTACAGCGCTTTTGGCATTTTGTAAGGTCTCAGAATATGCCGATTAAGCTTGATGAAGTCCGACGTGTGACTTCTGAATGTACGACCTGTGCCAAAATAAACCCCCAATTCTTCGATTCTACTAGTAATGTTCTGATCCGTTCTACTGCGCCATTTCAGCGTCTCTCCATAGACTACAAAGGGCCTGTCCCGGTATCCCCGACAGGTTACCGATATATATTTACTGTCATCGATGAATATAGTCGATTTCCCTTTGCCTTTCCTTGCCGCGATTGCTCTTTTTCGAAACTGCTATTCAGTGCCTGACAAGTATTTTCTCCATTTTCGGGCTTCCCTCGTTCATTCACTCCGATCGAGGAACTTCGTTTATGTCAGGAGAATTTAAACAATTTCTAACACGACTTGGAATTGGATTCAGTAATACTACTGCTTATAACCCTAGAGGCAATAGCCAATGCGAACGTTACAACGGCATAATTTGGAATACCATATTATTGGCCCTGGAATCGAAACAGTTACCAATTAGTGCTTGGCAGGATGTTCTACATGATGTGTTAAATGCTATCCGCTCTCTACTATGTACCACTACGAATGCAACCCCCCACGAACGAATGTTCAATTTTGAAAGGCGGTCCTCCACCGGTACTGCGTTGCCTGTTTGGCTCTGTGAGCCTGGGGAGGTATTATTAAAATGATTCGATGGCAGAAGTAAATATGACCCTATCGTTGAGGTGGTGGAACTCCTTGAGGCCAATCCTACGCATGCCAAAATACGTCACAATGATGGCCGGGAAGATTCGGTGGCGCTGAGACGGTTGGCACGTTTTCCACGCCCGGATGGACCTCAAAATGGACCTCAAAATACTCAACCCGACGTGGACCACGCAGATTCAACCCTTTTGCCTGATGCAGGTCCTGTTAATATTTCTTCACCTTCCACAGAAAATGAATCTGTGAATAATAGCCAGAATCCTGAAAGTCAGCCTTCTCAGAGGTCTGGCTCTTCCAGTGGTGAACTACCTCTACGCCGGTCTAGCAGGATTCGTAGACCAATCCAACGACTGGATTTATAAAACCTATTCAATTATGATCTCTTTTGCAAGTGGGGGAGAATGTTATATTTTCGTAAAGAAAATAAAAGAAAAGAAAATAGGAAACTATCTTTACTGTCCATGTCAAATAGGAAACTATCTTTACTGTCCACGTGACTTTTTCACACGTCCCCATTCCTCTTTAAAAGCTGCGTTCTTCTTCCTTTGTTGATTGCTGCTGTGAATTAAGTTCAGTAAAGCCTTAGTGAAAGGTTACTAGCTTTCTTCTCTGAGCAACGTAACACTATCCTAGATTGAATCTTCTATAGTCTCTGCAGGCAGTTTTTCCAAGAACATCAGACTCAACCTAATGTAAAAATCTTTCTTCAAAATTTTCTTCTATATTCTCTTTTGATTCCTTGTAAAATTGCAACCTTGACAATGCATCCACATGGAATTGAATTTCTTTTGGCATAATCAATATCAAAGTTGAAGGCCATCAATCTTAATATTCTTTGGGTAATTCTTTTCTTGGATTAAATATAAACTCTAATGGTCTATCATCACATTCAATAATTGTTTTTCACTTAAAAACTGATAGGCTCTAGTAGCCATCCTCACTATAGCCACACCTTAATAGATACATTATTGGATATCCTTTTTTGTGATAATATACCAGATATTCAATATTCACTAGCATCAGTCATGTCTTTTTTGGGGTCAAAATTTTTCACCATCAGTTTCTTTGTGAAAATTATTTTTAACTTTTTAAATGTTTTGTCATACCTTTTTCCATGTGAATTCTGCATTATTTTTCACAGGTTGGCAAATGATTCACTTAACTGTATATAGTGCTAAATAGCATCTTAAAAATATCATCTTAAAAAGTATTTTTTTTTCTATCTGGTGACACCTTCCTTTGAAATGGAATATCCCAGAAAGAATATTTTACTACACTTGCATACACATTTTATTTCATTTATCATTATTTTTGCATTCCTAAATCTACTCAAACTAAGGCCATCTTTAAAATTCTTTTTTATCAATATCACCTAGATGTATATCATCTTAATATATGATATTTTTTATATCATCTCCCAAGACTTGCTCAATGACTTTTTGAAAATTTGGTTCCATCTTAGTAAACTCATCAGCATATTTATTGTTGTCACTTCTTGGAATTTGTCATCGATTGGTATCTGGTGATATGTTTTTACATTTAACAAAAAAAAACAAAAAAAAAAGTCCAATTTCATATTTGATATTGGACATGAATCTGAGAAAACTTTATGGTTTATACCTATTTTATTATCCCCATGGAGATGTAAATCTCCATCTGACTTTTTCAAATCCACGACAGGTTCTGCCCATTTACTGGAACCTGTTCAAGGATGAATTTCATTGATTTTCTGTTTTGTATCTTTTATTGGCACAAAATGTATTTTTCAGTAATTTACATGCTTCATGGTATAAACAGTTGCATATTTCAATTCAGCTTTAGGTTTGCATTATAGATTTTCTTTAACATGCCTCTTTCTTTCATATTCACAACATGAACTCACTTTGTAGAACTAATGTCAAGAATATCAATTTCAACAAGTTCATGTTCCTTTTTTTACAATCTGCAACAATGATGGATATTGCTTCAAATCTATTTTTCAAGTCTAGGGTGTCTTCAAAATAGCCCAAGGTTTTAATCACCGATCCATTGAACAACATATTTGTAGTTGCTCTACCATTTTATAGCAATAGGAAGTCATGTGCATTACTTTGGTCAATCTCAATTAAATCAATCCATCTTCAATAGATTGTCGTTCATGACAGAGGAACAATATTCGCTTGAATTTATTAAATAGTGTAGAAATTCTATAATATTTTCACCAGCTTCTTGACATGAATTCTTTTATTACAGCAACAACCAACTTTCTTTTTAGATGGCATATTCCTTTGTATTAATTCACTTATTTCCTCAAAAGTCAAACCTTCGAAATTCATCAGATCATCCATTAGTGAAACCTTCTATTATAGCTTTACATCCAGCTGCAGCCGAAAACATAATTTATTTCATTATATCCTGCCCCTTGCTTTGTTATCTCCTAGATTCTTCATTCTCACGTTAGCTGCAAAGAATATCAGCCATATTTCAAACAATGTCAGGATTGTCTTAAGGTAAAAGAGTTTTTATCCACAACACAATTGTTGTAATGTCTTGAAGAGTTTTCTGCAATATTCATTTAGTACATCTACAAACCTAACAAAGATTCATATTCTTTTTATATTCTCCTTCTTCAGACATGTAAAGTAGGCAATCTCTCACATGCAAATATACCACTACAAAACATTAACAAAAATTTTATCCAACTTACCACAATACTTCCAAGTTGCAGTCTAATGTTACCAATTGAAATATCATCTTTTATAGTTGAAAAAGTTGTTAGACATTTACTCAAGTCACAAGCAGAGTTCCAGTTATGCTGAGTCAGTCCATCTACAATAGGAAGTGGAGGATGTGTCTGGAAAAATAAATGATCCATAAAGAATTTGTTCATCCACTTTCACATATACACAAAATATGAAAGGAGCTCCTATTTGTATACAAACAACTACAGTAAAGATTTAGTGAGATCATCTGAATTTATACATTAGAAAGCATCAGATAGTCTAATAATTATAGATAGCATATTTCCTGCCATATAAGACGCACAATTATAAAAAAAAAAAAAATGCTACTTTGTTAGGAGACAGGAAAAGCTAAGGGCCCTCCCCCCTTGTCCCAAGAAAAGGCATAGAAGATAACAGCATGGTAGACTGATTATCAATTTACTTATGGGATCATTTAATTTGATGCTAGGCAAAATGAAATAACTATTCTTTTGCCAGTTACTTTTCTTTCATTCCTTCATGGATTATCCCAATTATTTAAATCCCTTACTGGATTATCCTGAATACAGGCTATTTTGTATGATATTCTTTTCAGAAATATATGAAATGAGATAATATGCTTATAAAATACCATATTTCCCACCATTCAAGGTACACATTTTTTTTTTAAAACAAAATTCTCCCTCCAATCGTGTCACTACAAAAAAATAACCACTCTGTATCTTAATCCCCATCACCTGACTACCTGTATGGGATGAATACCTAGACACTCCTATTTGACATATTAATCTCATAATGATCCCAGAATAAAATATGTTATTATGAATAATTAAATTCTGATTACAAATCATATGTTAACATATAAAAAGCTCACGTTTGACAAACTAGTCCCCCAATGACCCCAGAATGAAATATATATGATTATAAATGATTAAATTATGGTTTCAAATAAAAATAAAAAAAAAAACCTACTTGTAGATAAATCACTCACTTGAATCTTTTTTTTTCCTAAATCTTCCTGACTAAATTTCAGCTGGTTGTTATTCACCAGAAAATTTGTTATTTCAGAAAATTTAAAGAATATTTACAAACACATTCATAGTTTATGATTATTTCATTTTATTGACCGTCTTTTCAAATGAGCTTTTCTCTCTAACAGATTTTCTTTTTTTTTTACTTAGTAGAATAGTTGAAATATTTACATCAGAATCATCAGCTACATTACATTTAACAACATTAAATTTCCAATTCTCTTCTGGCCAGTTTAAACATTGCCTGACTTTAATGAAAATAAAAGAATTGATATTACACATTTGAATTCTTTACCTCTTCTAATCCAACAGCACCACGTAAAAAAAAGTTCCACTCTTCACCAGAAATTTTCTTATCATGTTTGAGAATTTCCACACAAAGCAAGAAAGAAAACAGTAGCTTATGCTTTTCAAACAAACCTCTAAAAAAAAACAAAAAAACTACATTTCAGAAATAGTCACTCATAAAAAAAAACTCAATAGCAGTGGCAAAATATAAGCTTAAAATTACAAGGATAGCATTTCAATCACTTACAAAGATTGAAATAGGAGTTTGAACAAAAGTAAAAACACTTATCTATGAGGAATTTAACATTAAAATAATGAAATACATTACTAACTCCATTTATATTCATGGGAACAACAAAATATTTGATTTGCCAACTAGTAGGACACACTTCACAAGAGAATTTTGATATAATATTTATAATTATCACAAGACATTCATTTTAGAACTCCTCTCAAACAGCTCAAGTCTTCAGCATGTATCCTCCAATTCACAATATCTCCATATGTTGTATAGTAGAATATTTAGATGACATTTTTAAGTGCATCTTTCAAATCTGCAAATATTGTTATTACCAGTCTGCATTTGGGAGTTAAATAGTATTTATCAAACAATTGTATTAACTTTTCTATTAGTTGGTTTTAATGTTATTGTTATAACACACTTTATAGTGCTTATAATATAAGTAATGCTTCAGTAACTTGTCATGATGCCTATATTACTTAGTCTTCTTCTTACCGCTGACCTGGACCTCTTTATAGTTATGGACTAGTTCATATAGTCACTGAGAATGTACTATTTACTTCACAACAGTTATTAATGTCTATCTTGTACAAAACATATTGTCATCTATTGCAGTATATATGACAACTAAAAATCCTAATTTTGTCATTTTTTTTCTTATCCATGCAATTTTACCTAAATCTAATAAACATTCATAAATAATCAGGTGATTTCAGGTGATACATAACAGGACTTCATTAAATAAAATACTGTTATTTATCAATTTCCATGGGTACAATTTAATTATTATTATTTATGGATTCCACATCTTAAAAAATAGTATTCTATGCACAGAACATAAAAATAACTATTAATAAAATTTGTTCTAAATTCTCTAAGTGTAGATTTCACTTCTAACCTTTTAAAAAGGGACTCTTAATACAATATGAGTGGTTCATTTTGGGCTGTTGAGTCCTTCATAACTATCTCCACCTAATAGGAGTTGACATAGAATTTAAGATAATTACTCCAATTTCCAACAACTAAATTTTTTTTTTTATCTTCATTTACTTTTGGAATATCAGAAAAAAAGTGAATTCCTGCACTGACATACAGATATACATGCACTCATATATATATATATATATATATATATATATATATATATATACACACACACACACACATGTAAAATGAGAACAAATGGAGTATAATTCCAGTCTGTAACATTTAATTTAAAAGTGGCTCAATATAGAGTAGAGATAATATTATTTATTTTAGGATATTAAAAGAAAAGCATGTTAAAAATCACTACACAATGGCAATTATATTCCAATACTACAAATGTGTCTCCTCGGGCTATGGTAAATTACTGGCGAATGAACGATTAATTTAATTTCAGAAACAGAATACTTCCTTTTTTACAAGAAAAAAAAACCCATTAAAAATAGGCTTGTGGACTTTAGCATGATTAACAAATCAAATGTGACCTATATTAAATTCAAACTCACATAAAAAAAAAAATTTATATATGTCATGACAAAGTTATCAGCATATAAATCCTAGACAATTTCATTATAGACAGATACAAATGGTTACATTGTTTTGTAAGACGTACAAGTCTGAAATTCAACTTTCCTAAGAAGTAAAAGCAAAAGAGGTAGGTAGGTAATTTAACAAAATGCTAACTAGTTATATGCTCGGTCAGCTTCCTACATAAAATTTTGTAGTTGATAAATAAAAAGCCCCATTAAGAAACTGGTAAATAACCATTTGAAGAAAAAAAACAGATCATAAATACAAAACTACTTTGGCAAATGAATATGCAACCGTTAAATAAAAAGCATCTATATAAAATGTTAATAATACCAACTAATCAATGTAAGATGTTAATAAAACTAACTAAACACCTGTACATTCATATAAGATGTTAATAATACTAACTAAACATCAATACAGAGCTATATTAAATCAAAATGAATTGTACAAATAGAATAGTAAGCGCTATAAGATGGATAAGTGTTTCTCTATTGATCATTACTATAAGAAAAAAGTATTATCAAATTCAAAGTTTAAACATATTGTAAGGTAAAATGCAGAGTAATGGCTACAATTTATATTCAATTCACTTTGGTTTAATAAAGAAAACCTGATTATTTCTAATTTTTCATGAAAGCATAGAAAACACAGTAAAGCCCAAAAGACTATTTTTAATTCTATTTTCCTCAAAAAAAAGAGAAGGTATTCTGCTTTTGAAAATAAATTAATCCTTCACTCACCAGTAGTTGAAACATAATTGCCATTGTGTAGTAATTTTTAACATGTTTTTATTTTAATATCCTAAAATAAATAATATATATATGTATATATATATATAAAGATTGTGAAACTAGGAAATTCACAAAATCCCTGCTTTACTAATTCAATGAAGAATTCATTTTGGTCAGGTATTTCATATAATCACTAATACGTTATTTCACTAATTTACAAGTGAGATGAACTTGCAGTAACAGCCAAACTGCACCCAAAATAATTTGACAGTTTTCATTACCAATCTTGTAACTATCATCATCAATATATGTTATGGCTGGTAGCAGCCCTGACGTACTTGTTAAGTGTGTTTTAGTATTTCTTTGATGTTACATGATCTCATTCTGGTGTTCATAATAATTTTTTACGTGTGGTTGTATCTGAGTATTTGAAAGATTATTCCTAAAAAATTTCTAGAAAGGAATATCATTTCATCATTAATAAAGTAGAATCAATGTTTTAAAACACATTAAAAATGAAATTATATGCATATTTTATTGCTTTTAACATTATTTTAAGTGGATACCCATATTTGAGTATTCACTTCATTTATTTTAGAGCCAAGTTTGAATTCTAGTTGAATCTCTTACATTCACTTATGCGCTAATATCCTTGGGAAAGGTATGAATCCACTTCTTCTCCCTCAGCTATGGGTAAATAGCAGGACAGAATGGGTTCTATAGCTTTGGATGGCAACTGGTCTACAGCAAAAAGAAATGGCAACCCACTACATGAAAAAAATCTGTCTCGTCAGTCATGTATCTTTCAATTCATGATTGCCTAAGCGTGTATCACGCATGGCACATAGCTAACTTAAAATAAATGGAACATCTACTCAAATATGGGTATCCACTAAAAATAACATTTAAAGAATTAAATGTCAGATTTGAAAAATAAAATTCATTATTTCTTTTATATATATATGTATGTATGTATGTATGTATGTATGCAAATATATTGAAAAATAGGAAAGAACAGTTATGTTAATAATCTGAAGTTCTTTAGTGTTTTTATTTTTAAAAAACAGTGCTTGATACACAAGTAGAGCCTATAATTATTTTTTTTAAAAATATGATTCCATCGCTACATAGGAATTACCATGTTTCAAAAACAGAAGCTAAAATCTTCCAATTCAGTTATAGAAATTAAATTAAAAGTACCTATTCCTGTTTCATCCTCAAGCTGCTTGTGTTCAGCAAGTTAGGGTTATTTATGCATTTTATTAACCTTCTCCAACAAACACAAGTTATATCTCTCTCCCATTTCATAGTATGCTTTGGCTTTTATGATTATCTTTCAGTTACTGGTTCGGTTCTTATAGTTGTTTTTTTTTTTTTAAAAAAATAAATAAAAAAAAAATTGCTAAACACAATTTGCAGCTGTTTGGTATCATTTTGTGATGGTAAAAACACAATTTGCAGCTGTTTGGTATCATTTTGTGATGGTAAAAACACAATTTGCAGCTGTTTGGTATCATTTTGTGATGGTAAAAACACAATTTGCAGCTGTTTGGTATCATTTTGTGATGGTAAAACACAATTTGCAGCTGTTTGGTATCATTTTGTGATGGTAAAAACACAATTTGCAGCTGTTTGGTATCATTTTGTGATGGTAAAAACACAATTTGCAGCTGTTTGGTATCATTTTGTGATGGTAAAAACACAATTTGCAGCTGTTTGGTATCATTTGTGATGGTAAAACACAATTTGCAGCTGTTTGGTATCATTTTGTGATGGTAAAACACAATTTGCAGCTGTTTGGTATCATTTTGTGATGGTAAAACACAATTTGCAGCTGTTTGGTATCATTTTGTGATGGTAAAAACACAATTTGCAGCTGTTTGGTATCATTTTGTGATGGTAAAAACACAATTTGCAGCTGTTTGGTATCATTTTGTGATGGTAAAACACAATTTGCAGCTGTTTGGTATCATTTTGTGATGGTAAAACACAATTTGCAGCTGTTTGGTATCATTTTGTGATGGTAAAACACAATTTGCAGCTGTTTGGTATCATTTTGTGATGGTAAAAACACAATTTGCAGCTGTTTGGTATCATTTTGTGATGGTAAAAACACAATTTGCAGCTGTTTGGTATCATTTTGTGATGGTAAAACACAATTTGCAGCTGTTTGGTATCATTTTGTGATGGTAAAACACAATTT
Source organism: Acanthosepion pharaonis (assembly GCA_903632075.3). NCBI lineage: Eukaryota > Metazoa > Mollusca > Cephalopoda > Sepiida > Sepiidae > Acanthosepion > Acanthosepion pharaonis. Next base: position 997,119 of record CAHIKZ030005383.1, on the reverse strand, counting down.
GCAGCTGTTTGGTATCATTTTGTGATGGTAAAAACACAATTTGCAGCTGTTTGGTATCATTTTGTGATGGTAAAACACAATTTGCAGCTGTTTGGTATCATTTTGTGATGGTAAAAACACAATTTGCAGCTGTTTGGTATCATTTTGTGATGGTAAAAACACAATTTGCAGCTGTTTGGTATCATTTTGTGATGGTAAAAACACAATTTGCAGCTGTTTGGTATCATTTTGTGATGGTAAAAACACAATTTGCAGCTGTTTGGTATCATTTTGTGATGGTAAAAACACAATTTGCAGCTGTTCTCAGTGGATCCAAAGTAATATTTAACATCATTGTCTCAATTGATCATAGCTCTGTAGATTATGCCAACAGTAATAAAACAAACAATTTTAAATCATCACCACAAGAATGCAAATTTCATGACACTTTAACAGTCAGTGAGTTTTTTTACACCTGAAGATTGCATGCTTGCATGAAACTCAGAGTGGTGCTACCGACATTGGATATTATGTAAATTCAGTAATATATACTTAATATCTCTGTTATATAACATTGAGCACTGTTTTTATAACACCTGAGAATTAAATATATATGCACATGCAAGTATATGTGCATATACATATACTTTTTTATCAGATATATATATATATATATATATATATATATATATAAATAATCTCAGAAAATAATGAATTGAATACTGTTTTTTTGATTGAGAATATCACTTTTGATTCTTGAAATTTGTCACATACAGAAATATAATTTTATATTGTTTCATTACAATCTAATGTGATGATTGATTTGTTTTATGATTCAACATTGTTGTATTTAATACTTTCCCTATTTTTGACAATTCTCTATCAAAAACCTTTTCCCCTGAAGCCTTTAAATATTTACCGTGATTATTGGTAATTATTAATCCTATAACAATTCAGTGAAATAAGGATTCCCATTTAGGAGATATTTTGAATTATTGCTATTTTGTAAAAATTCTAAGAAATACTTATAATAATACTAATATTTCAAAATACAGAAATTAAAAAATTATAAATCTAAAAATAATGACCAGAAAGTTTGATGATAATTTTTTATTCCCATAAAAAAAATTTTAAATAAATCCCCACAAAATTTGGTTAAACATGAGAGTTGATGTGGCCATCATGTAATGACAAAAACACAGCAGGGCCTTGTTTCTCCTTAGGTAAGTCTGTGGAAGGAGTAAATCATCAATGGTAGCAGAGCGTAGTTTTGTCTTCTATAGTAGACACGGTCACCTGTCACAAATCCTTCATTTGCATAAGTCCTTACATTATATCTCAAGGCTCTCCGAATTCTTTCACTTGATTTGGCTTCCATGAAGCTTTTCCTCGCTGTATGTAGGGCATTTAGATTTATTGTAACCATATCACTGGTTGTTGCAGTTTCCAATCCAGGTAACCGATCATTCAAAACTGATGGAGTGTTAATATTTGACCCAAATACAAGCTCATTTGGACTATATCAAGAATGATTTTGAAGTGCATTTTTGGCACTAACAGCCCAAGCCAAAGCTATTTCTGGCTCACATTTTTCATCATCTAATGTTTTTTCCATTGCTTCAGCAATTATTAGATTATGACGTTCCACAGTACCATTGCTAAATGGACTTTCTGCAGCTGTCATGCATGTTTCAATATTCAATTTTTTGTTCATCTGTCGGTAGCCCTCATTATTAAACTCTCCTCCATTATCACTTAAAAACCGTTTAGGAACCCCAAAATAAGATATCCACATTAAAAATATGTTGCAAATAATTTATTCGCTTTTCTTGGTCTAGTGGATGTATCAATTAGGTGTAGAATCCAGCATTGGTTATGTTGATATTCCTTTAAATCCAAACATACAGGTGTCATTAAACCTGTTACCAAGAGCCAATCCTACAACTGGTCGAGGAGGGAGTCTTCTAAACCTTTGGCAAACTGAACAAGAATCACAAACATTTTTTATCTGATTCAGAAATTCCTTGTCATGAAATGCCTTACTACCTTTAACCAAAGCTATTAATTTTTCTTTAGATGCATGAGCAAACTGTCTATGTAATTTCTCAGCCTTCCTCCTTTTTTCCACTCGAGAACATCCTTTTAAAGTCTCACAATGTAAGACTATGCTTGGTGCATTTTTGACCTCCAAAAGCATATTAGTTAGTGGCAGACTATAATGTTCGGAAGTTGTTGTTTGCAATTTAATATGTCTGCCAAAAATGCGACAGCAGTCATTTTTAAAATTTAGTAGTATTCCTGCAGTTTTCATTGATTTATGACTTAATAACAGGGGTATATCATTTTTGACGATGTCAGCCTTAATATAACCTCTGATACCTCTTATACTCCCTATTGTTACAGGAAACTTAACTGTTTTAATAGCTCTTACCTCCACTCCATCTCCAAAACAAAATATTCTGTTAGATCTAACAGTTTCCACCAACCGCTTATCTCGGTCATTTAATGTAATAGAGAATACATTAAACCAAATTTCTCCAGCAACAGTTCATGAGCAAGCAGAGTCCAACACTGCCATACCCAATGTCTCTTTCACAAGATTGGACATTTTTACATTGGAATAAGAGTCATTTATCAATGTTTGATAACATGAATCAACATTAAACAAAGTTCACCTAGTCTGTATCCACCACAGTGTTGATATTATTTCTAGAATTGAAACTTGTACAATCTCGGCCAAAATGCTTAGTTGAATTACATTTAAAACAACGCATTATCTTACCTTGTCTGTCCTTAGGATTTACTTTATATATCCTGTCATGCCTTTGTTCCTTAATACTTTTGTATCTGTTGAAATTTACTGTTTCAACTTCTTCTTTGATAACAGGGATAGTTTTACATTCTGTTGATAAAATATCTGCAAATACTTTCTTCAGTGTATCTTACATTGTTGCATATGTTAAGCTGGAACATGTGCTAATTTTTCATTTTCCTCCCATACATTTGCTGCATTCAGAACAAAAAAGATCTGGACTTCTTCTGGTAGAGTAATTCCAAATTTCTGTAATTTTTGATACAGAAATTCATATCGTACCAAAAATTCATTTACATTAACTCTGGCTGCCCTTTTGTAGGAATAAAATTCCTTAAATGACATGTATGCCATTGTATTTTCGTCCAGCAAGTAAATTTTGTCCAATGTGTCAATAATTATATTTAATCCCTTTGCTCCACTGGTATCCATTATTGCCAAGTGTCAAACACATTCTCTTATATTTTGTGGTAATGACAAAAACACAGCAGGGCCTTGTTTCTCCTTAGGTAAGTCTGTGAATATAAACCATATGCCTATATCTTTCTTCCATTCAGCATATGCCTCTTCATTTACCAAAACAGGTGGGTGTTTTGTGAAGGAAGCCATTCTTCTTTTAAATGTGTTTCAGCGTTTGCTGAACAAGACAGCTTCACACAAAAGAAACTATGCCATGATACCATTGATGATTTACTCCTTCCACAGACACCCAGTCTCAGCTAAACCGCCATCTTGTCAAAGGAAACTACAACAACAAACAAAAAGGAGATCACTCCAAACAGACTTCTTTTTATCTATAGACAAGAGGAGACAACTCAAAAGTCTTAACTCAGATTAACAAAACAGTCTTTTGAAAATAAACAGGTAAATGAACCACTTTCATAGAAACACTTTCCAAACATGCCCAGTGGAGAGCAATTTCATGAAATCACTAATTAGACTAATTATGTCATATTCAATGGTAGTTACCTTCTATGTTTTGTTGTTATAATAATGTTGAGGCCTCTTTCCCCAAGTCTGCTGTTGTAAAACACCAACGTTCCTTTTTTCATGTGTTTATGGATAAGTCTATATTCACTAACTTTCCAGGTATACAGTAAGTAGTAGAAACTTTTAATAATTTCCTTAGAATCTTGATCATGTTATCAAATGATAAAGAAACATTTTTTTACAGAAGAAATTCTTTCTTTTCTATGAGAAGAGCAATAAATATCTGATGCCCAAGTCAAAGTATTAATCTATGACCAGCAAATTCAAGATGGTATCAAAAGACAACCATGCAAAAATATAACATAGCTACTATTTACTCTCAAAATTTGAGATATTTTCATGCAGAGATATTGAGAAACTTATAAAGAAAACAGTCAAGCTAACAGAACTTTCTATCTACTACATCTCAACAATAAACACCTGACATCATTAAACAGGTTCATCTTTCTATCAGACATGATAACTGAGACTATATGCTTAAAGAAATTTAAAAAAAAAACATATGCTAACATCACAACAAAATTCATTAAACTTTTCAAGTTCCTATGGTCCTTATGTAAAGAATGTTTAAGAAACAGAAAAATGTCAATAATAAAATGTGTTGTCATATGACCAATCTGAGGCAAACATGTCATTTCTCAAGGTCAACTTGATCTCATAGACATACACTAAAATATTGTTTTATGAAGACCATCTTAGCAACTTTTGCATTTTAACAACTCATACTTCCAAGCAAGCAACTGAAGTAGCTTAGTAGCTGATGGATGGATTTCTTTTATTTAGTGTATCTACAATTCTAGTCTGATAACCTTTGCCAACAAAATTTAACTTTTTTTCTGATGACTTAAGTTTGAGAGTTGTTGTTTCAGATAATTTGGTGTTATTAATTTCAAAAATAGCATTTGTTTTTGCCTAGCATATTTTGTTCTAGGATACACTGATAAAAAATTTTATTGATCATTTTCTAATGGGAGATATAATAATGTGGAAATTTTAAATAGTATCAGTTTTACCTCATAAATGTAAAATATATTTCAGAATAATCATTATCTAGGTTCTTTGTGTTGCAGAAGCAATATAAGATAAAAAGTGTCAGGTTTATATACATTTAAAAAGTGTATAGACTTTTCACTGGCTTCAAATATATTTATTTTTATCTTTCTGATTGATTTCCTAAAATAACACAAATCAGAAGAATGGCTTCAACTTGAAGAAATGATACAAAATGTAACATTTAAAAAAACCTAAAAAATCCTATTTCTATTCTTTGCAACTAACAATGATTATGTCTGCTGTTACGAGGTGTCAATATTGTTGAATGCAAATAGCTGTGACACCATATGTCCCAAAGCAACGGCCGTTTTTAGAGACTTCAAATAGGAGCCATAATGAATATTTGTTGTAATTCTTATTGGTGTTTGCAAACATCATCTGTCTTTTCTCTGCTTGTGGAATAACCAACCTAAAAAAAAAGTATTAGGTGCAGAAAATTTGGCCAAACAAAACAAACACTGGTGTCAGGAAAAATACCATAAACTCAGCATTGGTAGAGAGAAAAGAAAACAGCTATTTGGCTTGAAATTAAATTAGTTTATGGAAAACTCCATCATTGCCAAGGTTAAAGTTTAATGGAATAGGTGTTACTGGTGACATAAAAGATAAGCTGGTAATTTGATAATAATTTCAAAGAATGGACTATTGGACTCAAGTTTGTTTAATTTCAGAATTCTTTATATGATTTTAGTAGAAAAAGTGTCCACTTGAGATAGACATGTTAGCAATGAGTTGGTTTAAAACATCTTTATTTTTTGAAGATGTTAGACAAGTACAGAGAAAGTTGACTTGTATGCAGTTTTTAAAGACAACTCCAAAAGTTTAGCAGTTACAATTCAACTGTCTTCTGACATAGATAGTGTTGATGACTGTTTTATAAAAATCACTAAACATCAACAAAATACAACCATTGATTAAAAGAGAACAGGCTGAAAGTATAGTAAAAAGATCTTAATGTCATAGCAGCAATTATAGGCGACAGTGTTGCAGTTATCTGTATATTGTAGATAGAAGCAGAAGTGATGCACAAAACAATCTTGGAGAACAACACAAATAAAAATCTATAAAAATTTAAAGTGAAAAGCTTGACTTATGTCCACAACCCCTCTTATGTATGGATGATGATGGCGTAGAGATTTTGAAGTTACTCATTTTTCTCTCCACAGGACTTTATTAGTTACTTTTTGGTTTATCTATAAATGGTTCAGTTTCTGCAATACAGTTAAGGTACCATCTTCTGTTTATTTCAGTTATATTTTATTTTTTTAAAAATAAATCTGTTGTCTGCATATCAATCTTGAGTTGTCACTGATGGTAAAAGTGTTTATTTTGACTGATAGAGGCCATCACAAGATAACATCACAGTCTTCAGTATATTGAAACAAGCAAATTTATGGAAACTAATCAAACATTGCAAAGAACTTATGTGAATTGACAAATGTCTTATCTTTATGCAATGAGTTACTATACTGGAATTTCAAATAAAGCTATGAGGCTAAATAAAGAATAAAAGAAATCAATATCTTAAAGCAAAATAGAAAATTTTTCATGTGTTTTTTTTATAATACAGACTAATTTTTTTATTTTTAATCCAATATCAATGTATTTTAACTTACTTCTAGTATGTCAACTAGAATTTGGGACACTAAGGATAAGTTGGTCTAACATCATCTTTATTTTTGAAGATGTTAAGCAAGTACAGAGAAAGTTGACTTGTATGCAGTGTTTAAAAACAACTTCAAAAGTTTAGCAGTCACAATTCAACTGTCTTCTGACATTGAAAGTCTTGATGACTGCTTTATAAAAATCTTGTGATTCTTCCTTAGCCACAAATGAACAACAAATAAGTGAGAACAACAGATGCAAATAAAACTTTTAAAAGAATCTTTTTTTGTTTTACCTTGAAACATTCTTATATATAAATTCTGTGATGTCTCTTAATAATATGGCAAGTCTTTCTTCCAAAACCTCACTTTGCTCACTGTTTTCAATTGTCATGTTAAGCAACTGAAAGAAAACATTTTATCTTAATGTTAATATAATGTTACAATTGCATAAAAACAAACAAAACATTTTTGTAGATTTTTAACCATTCTTATTATTTTATAAGCTACAAACTGTTAAAGTAAATTGTTAGTCCTGAGATATTTCCTTCTTCTGATAAGCTGTAAGATGACCTTTTATAAACTTTTGGTAATTTCCTTACAATTATTAGCAAAGTCATTTTTGTAATTTCCTTAAGATTACTAATAATCTTAAGGAAATTACAAAAATGACTTTGCTTACTAATAAAGTTATTTTTGTAATTTCCTTAAAAAACAAAAGAAACTATAAATATTCACATTTATCTATTTTTTTTTTTCTCCTTCATTTTTTTATACAAAAGCTATTATCACATTTTTTGCCTGTTAGTTTTTGTTTTATGGTAATGCTAAAGCAAACATATCTAAGACTAAAGGATCTCTGTTATGATTTATGTCTGACCTTGAGGTAAACAGCCAATTGAAACATACATTTTACTATTCTGAAGTTTGAATGTAAGGTAAAATTAACAAGGAAATATTACAATTTCTTTATTATTTTTTATGCTTGTAATGAATTGAATTAGTCACTGATATTTTCTTATTTTTGAAAAATAATATTGAAGCATTAAAACAATGAAAACTAAACATTTTCTTTGAAATTTTATGCTATTTTAAAAAATACAGATATCACTTTAATATCTAAAATTTATGGTCACTTAAAAGAAAGAAATGATCAAAAATCGAAACATAATTCAGATATTTTTAAATATTCAACCAACATAAATACAGGGTGATCCATGTAATTGAGAACAAATTAAGACAAAAAAAAACAAAACAAAAAAGATATTCAATAGAAAAAAAAAAGAAAAAAAAAACAGTATATTTATATGCTTAATTTGTACACATGTTTAACATAGAAAAACAGAAAAGTATTATTCTATAAAACCATCTTCAACTTGAAGGACTGTCTTTCAAGTGAATGCATGCCAGGATCAGGTGGCTTCCACTGACACTGTCCATCATGTTGACAATGGCAGAATTCATCAAGCCCTTAATATTGTAAGTCTGCTAAGGTTGACATAATTATAAAAACTCCTGGATCACACGTGCTATGAGAGAGACGGCAGGGTCCTGCTAGCCTATCTATAACAACCCCCTTGATCCAGGGGTTGATTACCAGTTCAGTAAACTGATGAAGCTCTGTGGGAAAAAATAAGGCAGAGTATGGCATCACTTTTGATGATCATGACCCCCCAGGAGCAACACAGACAACATGAACTTGATGTACATTACCATGGATGCAACAATGTTGGTGGCTAGAGGCACAAGTATGGTATACCTTTTCATTTCTTGTGTCAAATTTAAAGCTGCCATGTTAATTCTCTAGATACATCTGAAAAAGAAATGAGAATGTTAAACTTTGGCAGATGCCATGTAACATTCCATTAGGGTTTCTTCCATTCATGGCTTTTAAAAAGTGTTGTCTTAAATACCTAATGCACTCCATCATTTTGCTATCATGATAATTACGTTAGTTATAGTCAAAATTAATTTAGTGTCAATTAAAACTTTTTATACTGACCTGTTTGAAATACTTCAACGAAAATTGATACATTGGATCCACAAGAGCCATGTCAGCAACCACAAAATAAAGAATTGAACCTCGGATTGCCACTGGTCGGTATTTTTCACGGGCAGCAGAAATTTTGATTTCAGTTTGTTCAGTATTGATCAGTTGCTGATTGATGATATCTGATGTGGCCTAGAAAATAAGGATTTCAATGTTGTGAATAGAGAAACCTATTATTTGATTTGTCTTTCAATGTTTAAAATCAAAATATATACGTCAGATATAATGTGTATTTTACAAGCACAAAGAGAGTCTGCTGGTGCTTTTCAAGAACAGAATTCACTTTCTATGAAATGCAATAATGAACCTGACAAGCCTGGCAGTGGAAATTAATTTTTCAATAATAGCTCTCATTAGAATGAAAGGCAAGTAGAAAGCTATAACATTAAATTTTTGTGAGTTTTACAAGTATAACACTGATCACATTGGGCAATAATTTATTTAAATGGCTTGTTTATGTCAATATTTATACTCCACATAAAATTTTAATGCTGTCTAAAAGGGGAAGATTATTTTTTTTTTTTTTTTTTTTTTTTGCTTTAAAACATGCTCTTCAGCTTTGCTCCAAGTCATAAGATAATGCAATTGATAATTTTGTGGGGAATTTTTTATGGTATCTAAGATTGCTTCCAGAAAGAAAATGTGGTTTTGAAAGAAATGCCATGTACACATTTAAGACTATGACTCCATTCTATAATTAATTTTTATAGTTACCTCAAAAAAAAAAAAAAAAAATGGATCTAAGGTTTAAAATGAATTTTAAAAAATAAAATTTTTTTTCCTGAAGCTTTTATTTTAGTTTTAATTTTAAACTAATAGATTAAATTTAATATTTCCAATAAGCAAAATACTTTGCTGTATTTTTAAGACTAATTTAAATTAACTAGGAGGAGGGTTTTTACTTTTTTTTAAAATAGCTGATTAGCACTTTTTTTAGTCATCTTTCATCACAATATAATTCTCTTTATTAAAAAATCTTCCAAAAATAAAATATACTTTTCTGAAAATTTATTTGAGGAATATTAGCTGATTTAAAGTATAATTAATCTTCTTTCAAACAAATATTATTTACTTTAAGTTTAAAATATCCCAGAAATGCATTTTTTAACCATACAGTAGTAGTTTTGATGTGTTGACAGCCTGATAACAAGTCTAATGCTGTTCTACACAGATTTTATCTGTAAAACACAATTTAAGAAAATTACATGAGCACCTTTTTTATATAATTTTTAAATACTCACTAATCTTAAAAATGTTTTATTAAATTTTAGAAATGTTGACTTTAAATTTACTATAGTTACTTTCTGATAATGATGTGTTTGATTGTCCATACTTACAAAAACTAACGCATTTATACACATAAAAAAAAAAATTTAATTCTTTTAAAAATATTGGTGTTTGACGATTTGTGTTAAGCTTCTTGATTTATGATTAGTAAATATAGTTTTCACTTAATAATACTATCATCTAAAAAGCTGAAATTAAGACAGGATTTTTAAAAGATTTAAAACTTAATAAATCTCTTTAATTAAAATTTTAAAAAAATGAAAACAATACTTGTAAAAGTTCATTATTCATCAAAAATTATTTTTCTTAAAACAATAGTGTTCTTTATATATTTTATTTATAAAAGCAATTAAAAACTTTAATTAAATAATTCCATAGTTTTGTTGCATTCTTTATTTTACGATTCAAAGCAGATTTTCAATAAATCATGTTTCTGTTTGACAAAAACAAATTGATGATTTAAATTCTCCAAGGAATCCTGATCTAACTAATATAACTATGAAGAGGATAAAATTTTAACTTCTCGGAATTTCATAAAATTAAGTTGGGGTAACAGATTAAAAAAAAAACAACAAAAAACTCAAAAATAATCTAATTCATTTGTGAATCAGTACTGAAAATTTCATTAAAATCTCATAATTATTTGATTTTTTCAAGAAGTTCTAAACAATGTGTTTTTAACACCAAAAGATTCTACAAAACCTTATACTAATATTTGGCTTACACACTGACACAGGAAAAACAAGTTTTTTAACCAAAATTTAGAACGGGCTAAAAAAGGATTAAAAAATTTAATGAAAAAAATACTTTGGTCTTTCCTTTAGTAATAACATAGTTTTGTCATCAAAATGTTTTTGACAATAAAACTTTTTTTCATTGTGGTATGCTCTTTTTAAGATAATATTTGGAGGTCCCTAAACTATTAGTATATATTAAGGTGCATCAACAGTATATTTTATTTTTTACATCTCTTTACAACTAATCACATGTCATGTATGCATCTAAGGACTATGACTGCACTCTATAATTAATGTTTATTATATATTACAGTGCATCAAAAGTATTTTTATGAACCTTTTCTCCAAAGCTTATTTCAATTTTCTACGCACATCTAAAGGCAATCTATGACACCACTATTATGTGTGAATGGGTACTGAAAAGTTCTTGGCTGAACCAAGAAGGGACACCAAAATCAATATTCTTAACTTTTCTTATTTGGTCAGATGATGTGAAGTATGTTGGGTTGAGAACTATTTAGTATCTTCTTGTATTATTATTATACATTAATCTGTGTCAAAAGTATTTTCATTTTATTTTTACAGACTCTATTAGAACTTGAATTTACATGTTAGTTTATATTCAGCAAAGAACATTGTAATAAACATGACAATATATAGCTCCTCAGTAAGAAATGAAGTCTACCAATGAGAAAGTGGCAATGTTTATATACAGTCTTGTCAGCCATAATGCTCACATTGAATAACCAGAAGTTCCACAAGACAGAATAGTAAATTAACAAATAATAAACAAAATTACCATTCACCCTCACTAAATAAAATTATCAGCATAAAATTTAAAAAACAAACACAGCTCAGCTTATTATCTAGAAAAGAATAAGCCAAGTAGAGCAATGCATCACAAAAACTATAAATTCAGCCAATTAGGTGGCTTGCTCTGATTGGCCCAATAGAGCCTTGTTATGAAGCCTACGAGTATCATTGTATAAGGAATTAATGACTCATCCACAGGAGGAACAGATTCTTTCAGAATTTGTCTTCATCTTATCTGGTATCGATAAAAAGAATACCCGCTCGGCCCGGTGGCTAGGATCAAAGTGTAGTATCTGCGCTTTGTGAGCTGCCGGGTCGGGTGTCTGTCGAACTCTCTGCTTGCAGAGAGGAACCCGGACGAAGCTCCGCCGAAGGGTGGGGTTTCGTTCGGGGAGGTTGACGGAACTAGCCCGCTTGGACGGGTTTAGATGGGTTTTATTTTTGGCTGGGCCTATGGGCTCAGATATACCCACATTAAAAAGGCCTTGTGCCACATTCAATTCCTGTGGGTGAATTGATAAATACCATCTTATCTGATATTGTTATCTGATGCATTAAGGTTGTCAAAAGTTAGGACTTGTTCCTCAGTTTCAGACAGGCTATTTAATAAAAGATTTGCTAGCATTAAATCTCAAAGCAACACTGTTGTATCCTTGTCATTATGAAGGAAAACATAGGTCTGAAAAAGGAATAACTTCAAGAAATTCTGATCTTTCAACAATTTACTTTGATTGTATGACACGATGTCTCAAAAGTACAATTGCAGGTGAGGACGACTATATTTAAATAAAACATCCATAAGTTAATCAGAAATTAAATAACTGTTCCCTTGAAGTAGTGTCAGTAGTAAATAATAACAGAGCATGTATTAAATGCAATGTATTTGGTAGGAAAAAAATGCCCAGTGAGTCAGCATTTGGATTTGAGTGGAAGGGTTACTGTCTACCACATAATACCATTATACCATTCACACTACCCATTGATTTGACAGAGGCAAAAAGTTTCTCACATCCAATGACATGAATGAACTTCCTCTGTTTGAATGTACAATTGAAAACATTATAAAATATAGGAAATCACTGGCTGAAACACTGGATCAGAGACATCACATCTGAACAAGCAAATCAAAAAAAAACTCTTATTATAGTGAGTGTTGGTTAATTAAAGTTGATAGTACCAGATCAATGAAACTGTGTGTTGCAGTCATCATGGAAGGTTAAAACTTTTTTCATCTTCAATAGAGAATAAGTGTCTTGTACTAACAAAGTGTAACATTTGTGTAACGCCTGAATAACAAAGTCAGTTGTGAAATTTAACACATCAGAACTGACAGTAAAATAACAGTAGGCCCTAGGCAAAGTATTAATAGTAACGTTATCTCTCTACAAAATTGTAGCATGTTAACTGTTGGTTACAATGGGTGTAAGAATGACTGCCAAAACTTCCCCCTCCCCAAATTTATAGACAAATAATAAAGATGCATGCTGGTATTTCTTCCTAACCAATAAAATGAAGACCACTACTTGATCTCATCCATCATATTTTTGTTCTTTCTTGACTTGAACTTACAATGCTACAATCACTTGACTGTATTCCTTTTGCGTGTTAACATCATTCTTTTTGCCTTATTACTACTTTTGTCTTTATCTATTTATATACTGTTTGCTTAGTATTATTATTTGGCTCTGTCCTTTCTTTTGTTATTGCTTACTGGAAACTTTGTCAATTCCATTTGTTGGACATTTTTGCCAATTACACTTAACCATAGCCAATTCCTCTCCAATTAGTAAATCCTCCATCTCTGATTTTTATTATATTAGTTTGCTTTGAATCAAACATGAATGCCACTGATTTTTCATCAGTAGAAAATGTCAATGATTAAAGAAAGTGTTCCTTTCACGTCATTCTAAATAGACTTGGGGAAGGGGCATCAATCTATGTGTTTCTCTTCCCCATGAGTTATGGATTAAATAGCAGAGTAGACTGAGCTCTCTAGCCTTGAGTGGCAAATCAGCTTAAGAGAGGGACAACACAGAATATAAAACTGTGGAGAAGGCAACAGGAAACTAAACTAGAATCCTTCTCAAGACTGCAGGGCAATTCACAGATGGAAAAGAAATCTGTGGAGAGTTATGATGACCAATGTCCTGAAAAGATATGGTATTTAAAAGAATGAAAAGGAAAGGTATTCAACTGAATAGTATCCCTGCTTTCACAAGTTCTCCACTATAACATATACTTCTTTTTCTATTGTCAAATGTTTTTTGTTCACAAGCATTTAATGGTCTCCCAGTTTGATTTAAAAAGGTTGTAATAGCAACATCAGATGCACCCACCTCTACAAGAAAGTAAAATGTTTCATCAAAGGAATGAATCACAGCATTTTCTATCTGAGCTTTAAAGCATTTAAATACTATTTCAATTATCTTGAGTGGTGGAAATGTCTTAACTTTTAAGAGAGGAGAAATTTTCTCAGAGAAAGTGACAATCCAATAGAAATAGTATGAGGACATACCTATAACATAAAGTAAAGAATTCATATCCTGAAGATGGACTCAGCTGAAGTCTTTCAGGATCTAATTTAAATGTCAGAAATAGCATAATGCATGAGGTCAATGGAAGTTAAAGATAATATGCAATGATCATAATTGTAGATCAAGTTAAACCTCTCAGTAGCTTCAGTAAATTACCTGAAGTTATATTCTTCATTTCTTTTCTCATAGATATGTTATCAAAGTAAGTAAATATATCAGATACTTGATGAATTTGCATATAATGCAGATGAATCCATTGGCTACACCAAACAGAATCTGGCCAAACAGGTACAGCTGACCAAAAGCCCCAAGTTTAAGGCTTGTCTTCACGAATATCAGGACTTGATGGTCAGCAGATTTCAAGTCAATTTTTTTTCCAGAGTGTGAAAGAGAATGAGATCTTAGTAAGAAGTGAGGAAAAGGACAATGAAGGAACAGGATTCAAGAAGTCAAAAGATAGCAAATGACACTGCATTTAAATTATTAGAATAGAACAAACAGATGCATCTAGCTAGTTGAATAGTAAAACAATGAGTACTAGTTTCCTATTTAGCAGCATTGCTTTAAATTCATGCAATCAAGGCACTAAGAAGAACAGCTTATCAGAACAACTGCCATGAAAATGTTTGCAACCAAAAAACAGCTCAGTGCACTCACAAATTTGGTTGAAGAGTATGGGTTGCAGGTTGACGTAACCTTGGTGAGGTCAAAACATAACCATGCAGATGGTCTGACAAGAGTACCACTGCAATGGCTTAATTGGATCAGGAAAATGGCTGAATCCCCAAACCATATGTGCACTGTATCAACAAGCCCAACTCTGACCAGATAAAGTCAATCCATCATTGAAGTTGTCATCCTAGCATAAGGCAGACATTATAGTTTGTCAGGCAGATCGTAAATAGTATACTTGTTTTCAAAGGGGTTCTCAAGCACCTGTGTCCCATTTTTCCAATATCCAAGTATTACGGATTGTTTTTGGTTTTGCAGCCATGTCAATTTCCTATGTTCCAAACTGCTTGACCATCAGCCACCGCTTTATATCATATATTTGGGGGTGGCTATTAGTGATATTGGTGGAGGGCTGCAGGGAGTGTGAGCTGTTTGTTATAAATTTGGTGTGGGTTATATATGATGGGGGCTTGGCATGACCAGCTAATTGATCAGATCGGGCCACTCCGATCACCAGTCTTTGTCCAAGTAAGGGCCAAAATGGAGTGTTGCAGCTAATGGCCTTTTAGTTCCATAGTCATCAGCTGCTCAACCACCAGGATTCTGTCCTCATAAATCATGGGTTGTTACCCACGGCAAATAGGTGGCCTCTTTGGAGGATTTTTACCCCCTGTAGAAGTGCAGTCAGCATTTCTGACAGTCCCAACCAACAGGGCAGCAGCTAGGGGAGAAGAAGGAACAATAATATGAACAAAAATTATAATAACCTATCCCTGCTCATTGTGCTGTCACCTTTGCTTCTCCTTTTTCTTTCCCCCAACTCCTCTAATAATGTAAATCCCCAGAAAAATTTCTCTACGTCAAGTAATTTAAAAATTTACTTGTGATTTAATTTTAAGATAATTTTTAATAAATTGTCTGGGCAAATTTAAACCATTTTGTAATTTCAGTCTATTGAGGCAAATATTAAAAATTTAACTGATGAAATAAATTTATTACCAAATTCTTCAATGATGTGTTAAGTTTTTCCTTCTTGATGTCAATGATATTACTCTGTATATAAATACATTGAGCTAGCTTCATGGATCTATCTTTTTAATATTTTATATTAAAAAGACCTACTTGGATTATCCTTACCCCTTATGAATTTGATATTAAGTAGATATGCATAAATTAAAATAAAATTCAATACAGACAGTACATCTATTGGAAAAGAGAAAAAGTGTGTAGATTAGTTCATTAAGGAATCAGCTATCTTACAATTAGACAGGTGAATTCAGAGCTAAGTCAGCAAGGCAAAATAGTTGGAAACTCTTAGGTAGATGGCATCTTTAAACATGATAAAATATCTTATGGTACACACTCAACCTTGCCTCCTTTTAGGTGGAAAAGAAAGAGATATTTCACATCAAGTTAACATCTACTTGAAGAACAAACTTCTAACATTGTGTTTTTTTGGGGTTTTTTTAAAGAATTGATATTGTGACAGTGTTCACTAATGCACCAAGTATCATGACTTGATGATCAGCAGATTTCAAGTCAATTGTACTAAAGAATTGAAATTGTGACAGTGTTCACTAATGCACCAAGTATCATGACTTGATGATCAGCAGATTTCAAGTCAATTGTACTAAAGAATTGAAATTGTGACAGTGTTCACTAATGCACCAAGTATCATGACTTGATGATCAGCAGATTTCAAGTCAATTGTACTAAAGAATTGAAATTGTGACAGTGTTCACTAATGCACCAAGTATCATGACTTGATGATCAGCAGATTTCAAGTCAATTGTACTAAAGAATTGAAATTGTGACAGTGTTCACTAATGACTATCATGATTGATGATCAGCAGATTTCAAGTCAATTGTACTAAAGAATTGAAATTGTGACAGTGTTCACTAATGCACCAAGTATCATGACTTGATGATCAGCAGATTTCAAGTCAATTGTACTAAAGAATTGAAATTGTGACAGTGTTCACTAATGCACCAAGTATCATGACTTGATGATCAGCAGATTTCAAGTCAATTGTACTAAAGAATTGAAATTGTGACAGTGTTCACTAATGCACCAAGTATCATGACTTGATGATCAGCAGATTTCAAGTCAATTGTACTAAAGAATTGAAATTGTGACAGTGTTCACCAATAATCTAACAATGACTATCATTCTTTTCATGTGTCACTCGTTAGAGATCGCTACAACTTAAAATCATCAAGAAATGTTTATTTCAATTAACCCTCTTGCAAGTAGTTTATTCACTTCAGTTGCAATAAATTGTAGTAATAAAGAGAACTACATTTCCTTGACTTTATATCTACTGGGATACAAGCATTGTTCAGATCAGCAAAAAGTTGAGGAGAAGAGACAAAAAAAAAAGTTTGGCCAATCCATACATTTAAATTTATATAATAAATGTGTTCTGATGTTGCTTCATAAGTACATAAATCAGACAGCTTCACATTCTCAGACCGATATCTTATAAGTTCTACATTCAACAAACAATAGGCAGGAATCTTAGAGTTCAATGAAGTTGATAGCATATATACAGTATTACAACATGAATAGGTGTAGCCTCCTAACAAAGGGATACTGGCATCAAAGGTTTTCAATACAATGCATGCCCATAAGTACTTTGAAACCTCTTCCCATTTAATCTAGTATCAGTAGAGTAGGTAAACTTTCTGAGGTAGCTGCCATCATAGTAAGAGAAGAAAACTCAAGTACAGGACATGTTCCAGACTTTGCAAAATTACCCAATTTTAAACAATCTAATGCAAATAGTTTCCCAATGCTGCACACTTCTGGTAAAGGTGCCTCTTATTCCCACAGCAGGAACATTTTACCCAACAATTAACAACAGCAGCCATTGGAAGAAACTGCAGCTATATTGAAGGTTGTCTGTAATGCAGAGTATAAGTCTGAAACTCTTGTGTGTGTGTGTTTCAGAGGTTATGTTGGATCAAAGGAAAGATCAAGTGTTTTGTTCTCAAGTAGCCACTGATAGATACTATCAGATGCTAGACAACTTATACAAGCAACATATATCACATCCTCTTTTTTTACACTTTTCAGTCCTGACAGTCTTCGCTCAAAAAATTTAGTATCTGCAAATAATCATCCAATGTTTCACTCAACTGTTATTGACAGGTGGCTAAAAAGTGTCTCCTTTTAGAGTTATGGAAGGTAAATATTGCATAATTATAAATTTCACAATGGAGAGTATTGCTCAATAGCTCAAAGAGAATTGTTGAGTATAGCATACCAATGCTTCCACTGCATGAAATGGAATGGACTGGTTTTAAACCTCTCAGGTCACAGGAATTTATGCATGGCCAGGTAGTTCAAAGTCACTTATATTTGTTGATTGAATAAATTGTAGAAACTGATTTTATTTCTTGCGTTTTATTCAACAAAGAACATCACAATACATGACAGCAATGTATGCAGCTTTGCAATAAGAAACAAAGTCCAACAGTTTCACTTGTGAAAGTGATAAAGTAATTATAGCAATGATGCTTATAATTCTGCATTGAAAAAAATTGTAATGAGCATAACAAATAATAAAGAAAATGAACACACAATCCTTTAATTCAAAACCTATTTTCTGTCTACATCTAAAGACTATTTATGATTCTACTATATAATAATAATCATTATATCATTATCTGTAATGAACGAGTTACCAAGAGAGGGTGTCGTTTGCCTGTTATGAAAAGAATTCATGTGGCAACATGCATTGTTTGTAGCCACAAGTCAAATTGATTTTGGTGAGATTCAAACCTGAGCATTAACCAGTTGGTGTTGATTTATCCGAGTAGAGTGAATGCACAATAGACAAGCCAGGATGTTGGGAGAGGGATGCAATTTGCATATGCAAATCTAATCCAAACACCCAGATCAAGTACTTTGCAATAGAATAAAAGCATTGAATGAGATTGACACAGGGGGAGTCAAGAGAAAGACATTTTTAATGTTGTTCCTAAGGACAGCCAGTGCGAACAAGAAACCGAGATGACCGATCATGTTTCTTTTCTTTTTTGTCTTTTACTTCACTTTCTTTTTTACTTCAAGTTATTTTGGCAGTGCCACCTATTTATTGATTTGCCCAAAATGGTAAAGGAGAAACTAGGCAGTGATGTAATGAAGCTCTTCCACGGTGATAGAGATGTGGTAGTATGGCTCAAGAAGGTGCAACTGGTGGCAAGACTCCAGAAATAGAAGATGTGACAAGCCTTTTACCTTTGTATTTGGAGATTGACACTGGGGAGTTGAGAGAAAGGCATTCTTAATGGTGTTTCTAAGGACAGCCAGAGCAAGCAAGAAACTGAGATGATCAACCATGTTTCTTTCCTTTTGTCGTTTACTTCACTTTTTACTTCAAAATGTATCTTAGTTTTTATCTACATTGAATCAACTTGGTCATGGGGAGTATGATGTTGAAAGACCCGAAACTCCCTGATGAACCAAGTCAAATAACATCACTGACGACCCACTCGGGCACCTATTTAAGAGTGTATGTTTGAATTATTCTTTCTACTGTTTAAACAGTGACATCCGGGAACAGACTGGATGATGATCCAGGAATAGACTGGTTGACAAATTGGAAAGCCAATTGACGGTGAGGAGAAACCACAAAAGTGTATTTCTGGGCTAGCAACCTGACTTATGCAATTCAGGAAACGCTACAGAAACTCATGCAAATAAATACCCCCAGGGGATCCTGAGAATGAGATCCCTATTAGGATGGATGAAATGGTAACAAACCAAGCTACGGATCTACAGACAATGAGATTGACATGCCCATGTGGAAACATGTGCAAAAATATGCGTGGCCTAAAAATCCATCAGGCAAAAGCGAAGTGTCAAGTGCAGTTGAACCAACAGCAGTGCGCAGGATTTTCCCCTGGTGAGACGCAGGAGGTGCAGAGCGGGGAAGCTCACCACAGCACCCAGTCCCTCCAAGCAGAGGTTCAAGCGGATCCTGATACTGCATTTTGAAGAAAGATAAAATGGCCCCCAGCCAGTGACAAACACACCTGGCATGAATTCGACGTGGACATCAGCGAGATCCTTGAAACAACATCAAGAGGTTCGGTGAATAGGCGACTAATGACAATGTCCAAAATCATCACTAGTTATGCAGCAGGGAAATTTGGATATGAGGAGCGGAAGGAAAAGAAGGGTATTAGCAAAGAAAATAGGAGGGAATTAAAAATTAAACAATTTAGGTCGGAGCTAAAATCTCTTTGGAAACAATATAAAATTCTGAAACCTGAAGAAAGACAACCCTTACGGGAGCTTCGAGACCTAATTTGTTTAAAATAAAGTCTCTACGTAGAGCAGAATGGCATAGATGATGGAGGAAAGAAAGGGTGAAGAAACAGATGGCATTTCTTTCAAATCCATTCAATTTTACAAAGAAGCTGTTAGGGGAAAATCAAAGTGGTCATTTGGAGAGTACCCCAAGTGAAATTAATGCATTTCTTCAAGAAACTCTGAGTGATCCAAATAGACAACTAGAACTTGTAGAAAATACATCCCTGATAAAACCTAATATACCACAATGACTTTTAACTTGAAAGAACCAACTTGACTGGAAATTAATACAGTCATTAGAGCAGCCAGAACGGCCTCCACACCAGGTCCAAACAGAGTGCCTTACATAGTTTGCAAACACTGTCCAAAACTTCGTCAGATGTTATGGAAGTTATTAAAAGTTATTTGGAGGAGAGGGAAAATAACAGGACAATGGAGACACTCTGAAGGTATTTGGATCCCTAAAGAGGAGGGAGCCAGAAGGATAGACCAATTCAGATGCATCTCCCTGTTGAACACGGAAGGTAAAATCTTTTTTAGCATCTTAAACCGACGCTTGGTAGATTTCCTTCTTAAAAATGAGTACATAGATACCTCTGTACAAAAAAGGTGGAGTACCAGATCAACAGAGTCCTGCAAGTGCTTCATCAAAACTATTCAACTTTATCTTTTATTTCAGATGTTATCATAGTATATACAAGTATTGAAATTTTGGCAATTATGAGGCATTATTTTAAACTGGACCTCAAAACAACTGAGGCTAGTCATAGATTTTGGTAAGTGGAAGAAAATGAAAAAAAATATTTGACCATAGTGCCCCAAATTGATTTAAACATTTTAATGGTGTTGACTTGTCTTTTAAATAAACTGAAGAAATGAAAAAGCATCATTTTGTAATTATGATGCTTTACAAAACAAAGATAAAGCACTAAAAAGCATTCAGAAAATTCAGAATCATCAAAACATACCATATGTCATACATTACATAAGCTTCCAAAAGATAGGGTTGATTAACAAGTAAAAATACATTTGATACACCCCATTCCAAATATCCATTATATGTCAATGTCTACTAGTTGTTATAAGAACACAGACTGAGCAGGTGTATATTTTGAAATATTGGTCATATCAGACAAAACCATGTTCAGCACAAAATCACATTTGAGACAAACAGTAAACATTTTCACTTGTAATTCATTACAAGTAGAAGAAAAAGTAATTCAGCAAAGCTACTCTGTGTTGTCAGCTTTAGTTGAAACAAACAGGTTAGTGGTCGATAGACACAAATTAATTCATTTCACAACCATTAGAATGATACTCATTCTTCACTGATCGACAATGGTATGATGATGTCAATTTGAAAACTAAATCATAAAATTTCTCTGGTCAAACATTTTTCTCATCTTTAGTCAAGTTGAACATCTTTTCCATTTTGACAAATATAAAAAAATGTATTTGCTCTTTCTTGCTAGGTCAGCTGCAAAGAAAGTTGGTTAACTGTGTTGTGCTAGACAATTTTTCTCTCCTGAATCTATCTATAAGTCTACTATTTGTCCTTGCTTAGAATATTTCTGCCACACATGGTCTGGAGCTCCTGATTTATATCTAGAGGTCCTTGATAAAATCCAAAGAAGAATCAGTAATATTATTGGTCCTGACTTGGCATTTTCGCTTCAGTCATTTTCCCCATGACCTTAAAGTTGCCTCCCTGTGCCTTTTCTATAAATAATTTTCATGGTAATTGTTCAAATGAGTTCTTCACTAGGGTACCTAGACTTTGTGAATCTGAGCACAGTACTAGACTGGCAATGAGGTCACACCAATTTACTGTTGAGTTGGTTGTAGCCATAAGTTCTATGTTAACAGTTTCTTTTCTCACACTTCTTACTTGTGGAAATCTCTTCCAACTCTATGCTTTCCAGTCAACTTTAATCTCCAAAAATTTAAATGCAATGTCAATCACTATCTGCTGTCCGCCTGATTACTCTTCCTTTGTTTCCACTCCTTAGTAATGTTTCTCTTTTCTAGTTCTTCCACACCCAGTAACCCCTTGTGTCTCAGTGGTTTTACTGCCTTGCTTGGGGTGAAATTGCTTTTTAAAAAAAAAAAAAAAACCTTGCCAATTTTTAAGGGGGAAGTCATCTGACATAAGAAGCTAATTTTGTGAACTAAGAATTCCTTGGGTGAAACTAATCTTAAAAAAGTCAAATAAGTTCCTGATCCTGGATAATAATAATACAGATTAAGAATTGATAATTGTTCATTTACTTTTTGTCATCTTTATTTGCCGAACAACATTCTTCAAATTAGCAGAGTACCCATAAGGTGTCAGGTCATTTATATACAGACTAGAAAATCTCTCTAGGATCAGAGTATCTGTGTACTTTGCTTAGTATCATAGTGTCACTTCTCTGCATTTCTGCTTCAGAGAAGTGTACAATGAGCACATTGTGCAAAGTAGGACACCCAACAGCCTCGTAAAGCACAACAATTTCACAAGTTGACAGAAGGCCTTTGGGGACATATTGAGCTATGCTGTCTCATTACTGTCCACAGATATTTTTAGGTGCATAAGATCTTATATAAAAACAGGACTCTCCACCACATTTCATAAATACTTGATTGGACTCATGTCAGATGAACATGGTGCCAACACCATTTGTTGGAAGTCACCAGAAAAGGTTACTCAAACTAATTTTTGGAAATGTCGGCATTATCCTGCTAGAATAACCCACTAAATGGGGGCAAATCGTCACAAAGCTGGCCAATGTAGCAGTTAAAAAAAAATGTGTCTCCATAGATAAGCAGATCCAACGCATGCCATGCAAACATCCTCCCCACACACTATTATGAGATGATCACCAGTCTGCAGAGCCCCTTGTTGATAAAAGGAATCCATGCCACATCTGAAACAACCTACCACAATACAATTGTTTCAGGTTGAAACAATTGTAATTGTAACTCATTTGTCCATGCCACATGTAACCAGTCCTCCAACATCGAAGCAGTGTGATGTTACATACTCAGGTAGAGTGTGCTGTGTCTGGTGTCATGCTGATAGGTCTTCTGCTTGCATATCTCAAGGAAGCTAAAGAATGCCAAATTGACCTGCTGGATATGCACCTGGTACCTTCTGCATTGAATGCATGTCTATTGTCAGCAGTAATGACTTCTTTCAAATATTCCAAAACACAGCAAACTGCAAATGAAGGGATGCCAAATGTAACAACAATTTCAGAAACAGTATATTCAATCTATCTGGCCCCAATTATCATGTTCTTGTTTGAACTTAAATAATTCATGTTGCCTTGCTTATTATCTGTGTAGCCAGTATTCATAAGAACTCACTAGATCTCAAATCATAATGGACATAGATTTGGTTATTTCCATAACCTCTACATACTACTAACCCAGAACTCTTGGCACATCAGTGAATCTATCATTTGCTTCTCTGTCCATTTCCATATAATAACATGTTTAGGTAAGACTAGAGAGAAGAAGGAGGTTAAAAAAAGAAGGTGAGGAGGAGGACAGAAAATAGAGACAAAGTAATAAAGCTAGAGAGAAAAAAAAAAGAAAATCAGGTGAAAAGAAAACTGAAAAGTGATGAAGGTATAAGAAAGACAGGTTTGTTTTCTTGGCTTTTTTTTTCTTACTCCTTTGATATTTTAATTTGGATGAAGTTTTATTTTTACAATAATAATTGGAAAAATAAATATATCTGGAGATTCTGCTATTCCTCTGACCCAGAATAAATATATATCTATATAACTGTTTGCACTACTCAACTCACAGCCAATTCACTTAACCAATGCTTTTAATCCATGAGACCATGCGTCCCATAAGATAATTAAATGGTGGTAACTTATGTCTTAAATTTCATGTCACTTGTCTGTCTATTCAACTGAACCAATTTATAGAACTTTAGGTAGTCTAATTAGGTGGCAAAATTTGTGTGATCTCACAAGAACAAATTACTCAGAAAATTTAACTGATAAGAGATTTTCTTTAGTCTGAACAGTAGAATGAGGACAATCCACCCTCATGAATCAAATAAAAGGTGTATTTCAAATTCCTGCAAGTTTACCAACTACAAAAGATACCTGAAGAATGCCAAAGAACAATGCCTGAAAAGTTGTGACAATAGCAACCAAGTTTTAGACATTTGTCAGCCAATGTATGACAGAGTAGAAGAGCCAAAGAATAAGCAATTATGAGACATTAACAGATTTCCTTTGTGAAATTTCATACTTGCACATTCTTTGACTGACAAAATTTTACCTTAGCTTCATCAAGAGTGTTCACCAGTTCTTCTTTGTCTAAGATATTTCCTTCTGACTCGTATAAAAGTTGGAGAATTCGGTCCTCAATCGACTTCAACTGTGTCTTGTCTTTATTTATATCAATAATCAACTGGTTACGCTTCTCTTCTAATTCAGGTCTTTCCAGACGAACAACATCACTGAAGAAAATTCAATGTTGGCAAATCAAAGTTTCATTAGTTCATAAAAATTTAAAGGAAAATTCTTATATTTAAGAAACAAAATATGTATGAACCTCATTCTGTAATTGATTAAACAAAAACAGAAATTCCTAAGGTCTATTTCATGAACTGAAAGTTAAAGCATTTTCAATTTTAACAAATTGTTTTCAATTTAGAACTATTTTTGTCTTTATTTTAACAATGCTTCAAAAATTGAACTTTTTCTTGATCCTCTAGAGACATGCTAAATACTGATATCTTAATGAATGCCTGATAAAATGATTCTTTCTTTTAGTTTAAAATTAAGATGTTGAACTCTAAAATGATGATCTCCTGTATATCTCACTGTGGCTGTAAAATAACTAAAGAATCATCACGTCATAGATCGTAGAATGGTTAGGGTACAAGTTAGTGAAGGTTTTAATTATTTGTAAAATATAAAGAGTGGTCAAGAAGTAATACTTTTTTTTGACTGTTAGTTCACCCAATATAAAGGCCACTCAAGGTAGCACGATACTGAGTGAGATTGCTGTAAGGAAGAGGGAAGAGAGTATTATGAGGATAGATATCAGTTGACCCTGAATGTAAAGAGACCAAGATTGTAGTTCTCAGGGAAGTTTGTTTCACAAATTAAAAGATCTAGGGAAGGTCCTAACTGTGAAAGTGTTTGCTGGTGGGACTAAGGACTGTAACTAGTTAGAACATCTGCCATAGCAATGGTGATATAGCAGTGAGAGGCTAGCAAAATTTCATCTGTGGGATAAAGGTTGTAGGGTGGAGAATAGTTCATCATGTGTAAGCATTTTCAAATTCTTTCAGTGTAGGAAAGTAAGCATTGGTCAGTACCATCATAGATATGGCAGCAATATTCCATACTTTGTTTGATCTGACTCTTGTGTAAAAATAGTGTTCATTTTTTGTTTTAAAACACAACAGATTTAAAAGTAAAAACACACAAGGCATGACAAAATAAACACAAAAGACCCAGTATTTCACATCTAGTCCTCAACAGTCTCCTTCCTTCTCATTTGTGATATTCCACTTTTGAAGGAGGGAATGTATGTCCTCCGCACATACTTCATTGATGCTTTCTTAGCCATGTATCAATTGATTATTTCCCTTCATCATAATTGCAGGATAACTATCCTCAAAGTAACTCCAGAAGCTTTTGGGCAACAACCACATTCTGCTCCTTCATAGACAGTAAGTATTCTGAAAACCCACTTTGCCAAAAGACCGCACTAAACTGCAGGCACTACCATGACTCACCTGAAGGATTTCATAGAATTTTTGCAATAATGACTCTTCAGTCAGTTGTAATAAAAGCATCAGCATGTTTGACCTTATCATTCACAACAGTAGCTGGCCTGTTACTGCAGGATCTGACACTAAGATCAATTTTTATTTTCTCTCTAGGACTGCCATTAACTTTACTGAAACATCTCATTACTCCATTTATATCAAGTTCAGCCTTCCCATAAAAAATATATTTCAGCATGTACACTAAGCACTAAGATCCTCTCTGATTGTCTGACAAGTTACATCAAGCCGTTTCTCTCTCACTCATATATGGAGGGTGCGATGGGTAAATTGTCGCCATTTTATATTTTTAATTTTACGTATGCACACTGTCTGCTTTGGATTTTGCCAACTGCACAGTAGAGTTAGTTGGGCACCATCTATGAGAAAAAGAGCACCATGACACAATTCACTCTGCAAAAACATCCAACATTTCAGACTGTTTGGGTGTCAATCAAAGGACAGTGCAGAAGATGCTGTGTCCCTCAAAAGATGTATGGAGAATGAAGAAAAACAAATATCCCGTCAATATCATGGTGTTTGGAATGATCACTCGTGATGGCAGCATTATGCCTCCATTCATCTTACCACAGGGCTTCAGACTCGACATTTAGGCCTATATCAAGTGCCTTGAGGTGGTAGTACTGCCCTGGGTCAAGAGGGTGGCTGCTGGAAGACCCTATGTCTGGCAACAGGACTCTGCACCATACCACACAAGCAGGAGAACCCAGTCATGGCTGTCAAATAATTTCTGCAACCACATCATCCCTTTCATATGACCAGCTACTCCCCCAGACTGCAACCCCCTTGATTATTACATGTGGGGTGCAGTTGAGGAAAAGACAACAAAACTCTTTGTAACAACAAAGACAAGGATTATAGCAGCATTCACCAATTTAAACAAGGAGACTATCCAGGAGAGTTGCAGGAGATTCAAAAGTTGTCCAAAGGCCATGGTTGAAGCCAATGTTGATTTTATTCAATAAGTTTACTCTTTAGTATGTCAAGATATTTTTCTGTAATTTTGGTAAATATATCTATTAAAATGAGAGAAAATACACACACAAACATATATATTTCTCTCATTCATATATATATATATATATATATATATATATATATATATATATATATATATAGATAGATAGATAGATATCTCTCACTTGTGGTGTATGTATGGATGCATGTGTATAAAGTATGCAATCTACATATTTTTTCTTGTAATGCCTGTATTTTTTGCTCTATACAAATCACATTCCTTAAACTTTGTTATAACAATAGTGATTTTCTAAGTGTCACTTAGATGTAGCACAAGGCCGAAAGTATGGGGCACCCAATGAGGATTGAACTCACTACTCAGTCATAATTGTTCTAGCAAAACAAGCTTTCTAACCATTACACCACAGCAAAGTGCCCCTTTTTTATAACAATAGTGGACTATTCAAAAACAGTTTTGAAGTGTAGTGGGAAGATTGACTCCACAAAAGATTATAAAAACTTATGAAAAATATCAATTTCATATTTCATCATTCTCTGCATTGCAATAAGAAATTATATTTTAAAATTCTTTTCTAGAAAATCTTATTTACAAATAAGAATTTTCTCAGAATATTTCAACATACAATTATTTTAAGATTAAATTGTACAATATAAAAGAGTTTCAGAAAATAATCAGAATTGCAAAGGCATTAACTTTGAAATAAACTTTAATCAAAAAATATTTTTTCTAGCTTTTCATAATCAACATCGTAAATCTTACCCAAGAATCTGATCCTCCAATCCAGTTTTTGTCACAGTGAAATTCACCATGGTTACCTTTACACATACTTCAGGCATGTAATGAGGATTTGACAACTTGGTTGTCATATAAAACTTGAAATGGCGGTCATAGTCAATATCCGTATCCCCAAGCCGAATTAAAGGTCGTCCAGACTGGTTAAAACAAAATATAAGAGAAAAGTTAACATAGAAAGAATATCTGAAAGAAATCAGTCATATAATTTGATCAAATACCACTTGTCTGTTTTGTCATTAAAACTAACTATTTTTTTTAAATTAATTAAACATTTTATTTTCATAAAGTGAATAATAACTGGAAGAAAGCATATTTTAATGGCTGTATAGTGATAGAAATTAATGGGTATGATTTATCCATTTTTATAACTAGGCCATATCTGCGTCTTAATACATCACACAAAACTCATCTTAACAGAATTGACATTTCATAAAAAACTCAAAAAGAATTATATTTTAGTAGTCATGAACTGACACAAATTAAACTACATAAATAAGTTTGAATTTTTTCACTATTTTTTCTCTCATCTTGAATTGCTTTTTATCACAACTCACAGATCATCGTTCCATAGTCATTCATCAGAAATGACAACCATAAATAAACTTCTAGCAAGACTTGCATTTCTTATCATGGGAACCTGCCTTTCTGGGGCAGCTACCTTATCAATTAAGTTACAAACATTACTAGTTAAAGTCAATCAAATCTAACCAAATAGTTTTTATTTCTTATATTCTCTAAATACTTGCTTTTCTGGAACTGCTGAAAAATTCATACTAACACATGTACTAGTCAGTACTACTTCATGTTTTAGTTTGAATTTTTTTTCACATTTTAAGATCTTCACAGAAACAAATCTATAAAAACTGACTGAAGAATAGTTGGGAAACATTTATGAATAAGAAGCAAAACAGGAAGCCATGGAGAACCATCTCACATCCTGTAATGATTTAGAGATCAAGAGAAATGACAAGCACATAAAAAGAATAGCGATTATAACAATTCCAATTTGTACAAAGGGGTGCCGAAACATTAATGGTTTGACCCACTTCAGACCCAAACTATAAATAACCAACCATCAAAATTAATGTTTTTAAAGAGTTCCTTGATTGGGGTGAGACCTTTAGACTATATAAATATGCCTCAACATGACTTGTTAATAGAAAGTAATAATAAATCAATTCCATATTCTCTTTCTGACCTACATTCATTCACTAAACTACACCCAGACACATGTATGTGTCATTCATCATTACCTTTAGAGATATCTGTTTGGCTAACAAAGGCTCAAGAGATGGTTCGATGGTCTCACCAATATCTTCAAGTAAGACAGGTTTTCCAACACGAATACAATTTTCCAATGTTCTCAAAAAGTTTTTATCACTCTGCTTGATAACAACAAGACCATTTTGCTCCTCCAATCTGCATATCCACATGTTGGCCTATAGAAAAAAATAGAAGTAACAAGGAAAAATCATTCTTTTTTTTTTTGACTATACAACTGAATGCATTACATTTATGGAACATTAGAATTGCTAACATGATTTTTATCAGAAAAGGAAGATTCAATTCAAAAAAGTGTTTTGGAAACTCATAATTGGTCCTTCTTACTAAAAATAGATTGAATAATTAATCATTTATATAGATTAGTTCATAATTAATTATAATTAATCATTTACAATGGGAAGGTATAGTAAGAGATATTAGCACAGAAAGTGGAATCAATTAACCAAGTTCAAATTCTGGTTGAGTCTATTGCATTCACTTTACACTAATGTCATTTGGAAAGGCATGAATGCAGCTCTTCACCCATCAGCTATTGTATGAATAGAGTACATTGAGTTTTGAGGGGCAGCCCAATTTCTCTCAAAGAAATACTCTGAATTCAAACTATGGAGAATGTAACAGGAACCTACTCTGCTAAGGCGGCAAGGCAATTCACAAATAATAAAAACAAAAAAGGAATCTGAGAAGAGCCATGAAAAACTACATCCTGAAAGGTCATAAAATGTTTTTGAAAGAATATAAATTTTTATATAATTATAATATAGTAATTATAATAAATATTACAATAATTATATAATAATTAAGTGAAATTTGAATATATAAAATACACAAAATTTTATGTAAAAATCAAATTACCTGTTCTTGCGGGTCAATCATCAAAGGCCAACGATAACCCCGTGTAACCATGATTGCATTGTCAATAGAAACCTCGTCTTTTGGAAGCCCAACTGTATTCCATTGTTGAATTTCATAAGAATTGGACAAGACATTGACAAGTGTGAGATTTTCAGAAATAGGAATTTCTAATTGATGACAATTCTTGATCCAAATCTCAATCAAATTTTGCCGATATTCATTTGTAAATGCTCCACAATATGTCACAATGGCAGCAGCTACCAATACATCCCCACAGACATTAGATTCTTGTTTGTTTATTTCCTGCAAAAATGTGAAAACAGAATGAGTTGTGAAACAAATAAAATGACTTCTATATCTTATAATAGCTAATTGCTTGAGGAATTAGATTACAAGTTTATGCTTCATCAAATGAAGATGTCTGCAAAATTATATAAATAGGAACTATTCAGCAACTCAGATTAAGGGTTAACAATGATCCAGATGGAAAACAACACTGCTAGAGTTGATAGGAAATTATTTTTAAAATGCTTTCTTATCTCATAATTTGTGACAAGGCTCAATCACAACAATTTCATTGGTTTCTGCTTGCAATAGAAAAAGACAAGTTCTGTCAAGACAGTACTGTCACTAATAACATACTATTACCAAATACTAAATTCATACAACTAATTTCTGTATATCAAAAGATATATTCTCTTTTGTCAATGCCATAAAGAATAAAAGATAAAATGTCAGGTATTTGAGAACACATGTTTGGTGAATCATAAATGGAAGACAATATAGCATAATATTACATGGCATACACCATTAAAATTTTAAATTTTTATTTCATCTTCAGATATATCAAGAACTTAGTGAAAGTGACCAGGAGGAATGATAGATGGTGCTGTATGAACTTGTTTCTACCATCAATGAGGCACATCGAGTTCACATTGTCTTTCATGGTTCTGGTATTAAGAGCCATAACATGTCAACCCACTTCTTTCCACAAGGACAATGCCATCACCTACCTCATCTCCACTGATATACAAAACACAGTGTCAAGCTCCAGATTGAGATGGGGTTGCTGTATGTGTTCCAGTTGTACTCAGCTTCATTCTATATGGATATGGTTTATATAGAATTCTCATGATCATGTACTGCTGTCATATTTAGTCTGGTACTATATATATTATTTTAGGATATTACACTAAAAATATTTAAAATTACTACAAAATTGCTGTCATTTTTCAATGCATATCAATGCATCTCATCAAGCAATTGTAAATTACTGGCAAGTGAATGATTTATTTGGATTTAAAAGCAAAATAACAACCTCTTTTTTCAAAAATAAAAACGTTTATAAGGCTTGAGGGCTTTACCTTGATCAACCAATCAAATATGACATACGTTAAATTTAAACTAAATGAAAAAAAAAAATATTTTTTATATAAATGGGTCATGACCCATAGATTGGCAGCTAACAGCAGCCAGAGATAAACTAGAGTGGATGCAAATGGTTACATAAATTATACAAACTAGACAATGCTATTTCCTAAGAAATAAAAATGGTCTGAAGAGGCAATTTAACCAAATGCTAAGCAAGTTAAATGCTTTGTGAATTTCCTACATAAAATTTGTTAATAGTGTGATAAATAAATAGCTTCTTTAAGGAACTAGTAAATAATTTAAATGTATAGAATTATTTGGTAAATTAATATGCAACTGTTAAATAAAGATTCTTCATATAAGATGTTAATAACTTTAACCAATCAAAATAAAAATGTCAAAAATACCAACCAAATACCAATGCATCCATGCAAGATATTACTAATACTACTTGATTAATACAAAATTATATTAAGTCCAAATAAATCTTACAAATAGAAAGATAAGTCATATATGGTGCAATGCACAATCAAATTCCAAAGTTTAACTAAATTGTAAGGTAAAAGGTAAACCATGACAATACCTATCTAGGCCAAAGGTTCTCAACCAGTGGAGAATTCCCATCTAGGAGGGAATTTCAGGGTTTCAATGGGGAAATAGAGGCCATAGATTGTTTAGACTGAAAATGTTAACTTTTGAACTTCCCAAGGTGGCACAACCCACAATGTGCATTGGTTTGCGCAACTGGGTTTTCTTTCTGCTAGCTTGGTTTTTTTGTCACATTTAGCGAGTATTTTCTTTCACACTAACATTGCTATTCTAATTTTTGTGGTGTAATTGTGGACCATTATCTCCGATATTTTTACATTTATATATATTTTTTGTGTGTGTCACTGGTAGTATTTACTTCTTGATGCCATCCATGTTGCAGATTAAATAAATAATAAATCTGTGAAAGTTTCTAATTATCTTTGACTTTTTCTTATTTTTTTTTTTTATTTACAGATGAGTTTTTCTTGTATTTTTTCACTTACAGAATTGATCATGAGTGTCAAAAAAGAGGATATGATTCTTCATATATTCAAGATGGATTCACAGCCATCACCATTTGTTTTCTCTTGTAAAGTTTTATCAATTGATTCTATGAAACCAACAAAGTTGAAGCAACATTTGAAGAATGTGCATCCTCAACACAAGGACAAAGACAAACATTTTTGAACATCATGAGAATGTTCCCAAAAGGATGAAGTTGGATTCAACAGAGCGTTTCCAAGAAACAAACTAAAAAATTACTGAAGATGCTTATTTTTGTAATGTCAATGAACACTCATTGCCACTTTTATAATGTTAACAAATACTTGTTGTCACATTTGTAATGCTCATTGCAGATACAACTATAGTATGCTATTGAACAATACTGGTGTCAGACGCCTTCGAATAATACTCGCACTAATAGTACTTGCTCGATAATACTTGCTCAAACAGTAATCCGTATATCTGAATAGAGAAATAGTATAGTGAATAGAGTAGAGAATAGCAGTCCGTATAGTAATAGAGGATAGAGTAGAAATGGTGATCCGAATAGTAATAGAGATAGACTAGAAAGACAGATCAATTAGACACACGCTATCTCACATATATGTGTTTCCTCTATGGTCACGTGGTCTACTTAATTCAATAATGGGAACGCCTGTGTTTGCTCACTGGTGATCTATGTTCAAACTCAAGTGTCGGCAGCAACACTTTATTCCTATATAACATATGAATATATATTAGAACACTGGAGACAGCATAGTAGAAAAAGCCACATACAGTTGGAGAAAGTTTGATCAAACCTTGCTCTCTCAAAATGGTGGAAATTGTGTTGGGAAATGGATTGGAGAAAAAACTTGCTGCTGTTTCACTATCAAACGGTAATATTCAAAGGAGGATCAGGGACATAGCTATTGACATTGAAGAATAAGTTGTGCAGGAGATCAAGTCTGCAGCATTTGACATATTTTTAATTCAACTCAATGAATCGATTGATATGTCATCATGTTCCTGGTTGATGGTGTTTGTATGGAATGTGCACTCAGGTTCATTTAAAGAGGAATTTCTTTTTTGTTCCCCTTCTTGAAACAATTACCAAGGCCTCTAATATTTTTCAAAAGGTTTCATCTTTCCTCAAATCAGAAAATCTTTTGTGGGATAATATATTTGGGTGCTGTACAGATGGAGCACTAGCTATGCTAGGGACAAAATCAGGATTTCAAGTTTGTGTGAAGCTGATTCGGGAGCAAATATGTTCAATGAGAAATCAATCACAGAATATTGGCCCTTGATGTGCAATTCTTACCAAAAAGTGGCAGAAAAAGCAATCTGTACATTGCTTCCATTTGTATCAACGTATCTTAGTGAGTCAGGCTTTTCAACTTTGTTGTAAATTAAAATGAAACAACATAGTAGACTGGAGATTGAAAATGACCTGCATTTTGCCTTTTCATGCACTCCTCCACATATGCCAAAATTGGCAAAGAAAAAACAATCACAGGTTTCTCATTGACTGCAATATTCATCTGAATAAAATGAATTACAAATTTACAATAGCTTAGCATTCTATTGAACCTTTTGTTTATTGAATTGTGATATGCTGGTATTCTATTTTTTGTGTATTAAAAATTACAGTTCCCTGCCATTTTAACTTTTTGTTTATTTTGTTTATTAATTTAAATAATTATCTATATAAAAAACTTTTATTCAAGTTTTAACATCCATCTGCATTTTCAATTGTTATTAAATGTCGGAAACTCTACTATAAAAAAAAATCTATGTAAAAGTAAATGTATTAATATGGAAGAAAATAAAGGATTTTCAATATTATATGTACATATTATTTGGAATACAGATTTTCAGGCAGACAATTTTGGAAAGTGAGGAATGACATTCTGACATATGGTAAAAAGGAGCCATAGGACAAAAAAGGTTGAGAACCACTGATCTAGGCACATTCCAATACAACTGATCATAAAAGGATTAGTTTAATAAGGTTTGCCACAGGCATGCTCTGTGAGGTTTTATTCTATTGAGTGCAAGGAACAATGGATTTATTGGAAGTCTGCCAAGTGTTCTTAAGACCAGTTTTGTATCACTTGATACAATGATGTGGAGTGGAGGTATTTGCGTTATCTTATTGAAACAAACAATTAACATGACAAATAGAGTGAGCTTATAAAGGGTTGCAAATGGTCTGCAACAAGATCCATGTATGTCACACTAGTTAAAGCAGACTAGTCGCTCTAGTGAACTCCAACAGAACACATCATCCATGGAGTCAAACGTCACTGCCACCATATTTTAACTGTAAGGATGAAATTCAACTCCCCCAAGAACCACTGCTTTGTGGAAGAGACTCCCACATGGATGCTTCCCTGAATGTTACAATCTTCAAGTCAAGGGTCAATCACAGCCTATCTTCCATATTCACATAATCCTCACTTCCTATTCTTACATCCATCTCACACATTTTATTCAGTTACCTCTACCTTGAGTGGCTCTTGTGCTTTGTATTGGGCAAATGCAAAATAAAACACACACTGTTGGGGAGCCATCATTAGTTTGCATTACATCCAGTTGGCAAACAGGATTTTCAGGCCTCAGTAGGTCTCCTCTATACACAAACTTAACATTCTGCCCAAAAGAGTAACAAATATGATTTTTCTTACCAGTAAACATGGTAGCAGTTTTACAGAGCCTCGTGGCAAGAATCTTTGGCCCAGGTGAGCAGCAGCAATTTATGCTATAGTGGAGATAATGGTACTTTTGCTGAAACTCTATGGAATGCAGCATATGTTGACTGATGGGTTGAGTGGCACCAGTGTTGAATTAAATATGCGAGGCAATGTTCCTCTTCCCAGGGTGGTTATCATCATTGTCAGTCACAGTTTCATTTTTGCATCAACTGTGGACCCTTGTAGTTTTTATGCACCACTGATGGCTGTCTGGAATTCATATATTCCTAATATACTCTTGTTGTTGCTGCTGCTACCCCAAAATATTTAGAGTTGTAGCCACTGTGGAAAGAGTATCTTAATCCTTATGACCTCCAACAATCATTTCACAATCAAACATTATTAAATTTTGCCTGCATCCCATGGCTGCCACCACTACACTAATTCTTACCTGTTACATTAGCCTGTTTAATGTTCTCTCTAATTTTCAGTTTATTCACTTAAACACCTGTTAGTGCTACTCTGAACAATTACCCTAAATTGATGAGTTTGTCACTTGCTCGTAATACCAACTTAGGGCCAATATTACAACTGTCAATACAATTCACATAAAACTTTTAATTCGCATAGTAGTGTTAGGAGGATGGGGTTAAAGGTCAGAATTACCGTATGTCAATGAACCAATATATTCAGTTTATTTTCATTTATGTGGTTATTTGGTCTTTATTTTATTGACAGCAGTAAAATAAATAAAAATTTTATACAACTGTAAAAAAATCTTTTTAAAACACTGAAAATTTTCTCCTGAGAATAATTAAATCCATAAAAAGAAATGGAAAACGAAATGTAAAGCAAGATGTTTTTAAGCAAAGTCCAGTACACAATTCAGATTTACTTACCAAGATGGTGTCACACCATCTCTGATATTTGTCTGCCAAAGCTGCAGTAAGTTTAGTTGACCTTTTCAGGCGTACAGCAGTCTGTGTAATTTTTCGCTCCAGCCTCTCTTTTTCTAACACACTTTCATTGTAGGTTTTCTTCAATTGAGAAATATGTGCTTCCACTTTGTTCAATTCATTTTGTTGTAGCCGTAATGCATTCATAACCACTTCCAGTTCTCCTTTAGCTTTTGTTAATCTGTCAAAAACATAATTAGACATTTCATTTCAAAATTATCTGCCCTTACTTGTCATTTGCACTTTCTTATATACTTCATCACATCTAAGTGATTCTAAAATCAATTTACTATTTTTAGATTTGTATCTTAACTGTATTTAAGCACATTTCCAGAGACAAATTCTCTGGCCATTATAATGAGTGCCCACATCATTATGACACAAGCTATTTGACCAGGGATATATGAGACTGACTTGGATCCTTAATCACTTTCCTCAATAACAGATGGGAGGGAAACAACAAAAAAATTGTACGCAGCAATGAAAGTGAACTCATCAAATCTTTCATAATTAACCTGAAGTAAAATATTGTCCACCTCTCCCTTTTTTTTTTTTTACCCCAGCCTATGTATGCATATGTTTGTGTGTGGGCATATATATTGGTAAGTATGTATACTAGTGTCAGAGTGTCAGTGACTAAACTGTCTACCCAACTCCAAGTTATTGTGAGTGAGGTGGGTTGTTAGCAAGCCAGTAGGATGAAAAATAAGACCTATGAAAGAGTGGAAAAACTCTCGACATGTCAATGGTCAGCTAACTAGAGGCAGTGTCTCAATAAATCACAGTGGCAAAGGCAATGGGAAACCACACTACTAACAATCCCAAGAAATTATCAAATGAAATATGAAAGCTAGAAGCTTGAAGGGAGTTAAGTCTATGGGAATTAACTCATCACCTGATAAGGAGTGACATGTGTAATAGGTGTCACCTGACCATTATCCAGTGACTGTTAGAATAAAGAGCATAAAGGGAATAAAATTCCTCAGAAATGATCCCTTGCCTGGAAAGGAGTGACATGAGAGACAGGTGTCACCTGAACATCATCCAGTGACTGCTCATATCAAAAAAAAAAAAAAATTTTTTTTCAGGACATGGAACATTAGAATATTAAACAACTGTGGCCAGTTGGAAAATAGAAAACAGGAGATGAGTAGGTTAAATGTCAACATTTTAAGAGTATGTGAAACGAGGTGGCCAAACTATGGAGATTTTGTCAATGACAAGCACAGGATTATATATGCAGGCAGAGAGAAAAATGAAAAAGGAAGACATGAAGAAATGCATTCTGGGATACTGTCAGTTATCTGAAAAAATTCTTGTAGTTAAACTTAAAGGAAAGCCTTTTAACATATCGATTATAACTGTGCATGCACCAACAGCACAAAGTATGGAAGAAGAAATTGAAACATTCTACTTTATGCTAGACAATGCCAAGGCTCATTGTAAATGACAAGATATTATAATTATCATGGGAGACCTGAATGTCAAAGTAGGCAAGGAGAGGGTTGGTGAAATAGCTGGCAAATTCAGACTAAGAACCTGTAACAAATGCAGCAAAAAATGGGTCCAATGGTGCACAGCAAATGACCAGGTAATAGCCAACACCTGGTTCCAAGAACATCCAAGACAAAAAGCCCAGGAGGAGTAATAAAAAAACCCATAAAAAAGAAATTCAGGAAACCATCTACATAATCATCAAAAAGAAATTCAGGAATACATTTGTACACTGAAAAACCTATTCAAGTGCCAACTTTAGAAGTGTTCACATCCCTGTTATATGTAAACTAAAAATGAAACTATGGAAGCTGAAGAACCCTAATGCAGCACCCAAATTGCAATACAACAAACTCCTGAACAACACAAACATGACAGAAAAATATATGGACAGTGTGAAAGGATACAAGGGACAAAATAGAAACTTGGAATGGGACACACGAAGAGAAGCTTTAGTGACATCAGCAAATGAGATCATCACAAAAGAAAATAGACAAAGAAGAAAAAAGAAATGGATGACAAATAAGATTCTTGATATGATGCAAAGCAGACAGAAAACAATGTGAAAACATAACAGAATAGAAAAAATTACACAAAGAAATAAGAAACAAATGCAGACAGGCTAAAGAAGAATGGCTCAATGAAAAATGTGCAGAAATAGAGAGAATGAGTATCAAAGATTAAAAAAAAATAAAATAACAGGACAAAAGACATGTTCATCAACAGGTTGCATGAAATCCAAGGACAGAACGCTGATATTAGAGAAAAAGAAAATACTTCCATGATGGAACAATGATATCGGAGAACTCTTCCATGACGAAAAAGAAAAATGGTAAAACACAGAAATATAGATTGACCGGAAATATTAAAAACCAAAATGGAAGCTGCCTTGGCCAAATTGAACAGAAACAAAACAGCAGAGCCAGCAGAATTATAACAGAAATGCTGACAACCTTACATTTGGCATAGACAAGATCACAGAAATAATAAACAAAACCTACAACAATGGTGAAATACTCGAAGAACTAAGCAAATCTATTTTCATAGAAACCATGTGCAAACAAATGTGAAATGCAGTGGGCAATAAAAGCCTAATGAGCCACATAACAAAACTCATCCTCCAAATTCTGATGATTAGAGCGTGCAGTTTAATCAGGCCAGAGATAGGACAAGAACAGTATGGGTTTGTCAAAGACACCAGAAGAAGGAATACAATATTTATGCTCAAAATGTTATCAGAAAGGCAATACAAATGCAGAAGGACGTGCACCTATGTTTTATAGATTACGCAAAGGTGTTCAACAAAGTACACCACAAAGATCTGTTACAGCTGCTCAGCAACTTTGACATATTTGGGAAAGACATTAGAATAATCAAGAATCTATACTGGCTGCAAATTGCTTGCATATGAATAAAAAATGAATTCAGCAGATATACAAAAATAGAAAGGGGTGTAAGACAAGGATGTGTCTTCTCACTGGATTTATTCAACCTATACAGCAAGGTAATTCTGAGAGAATTAAATGTCCTACCAGGATTCATTATTGGCAGCAACAATCTTAACAATATAAGATATGCAGATGACAGAATGCTGATAGCAGACATGGAAAGGAAACTACAAAACATTCTACAGAAGGTAGCAAAAGAAAGCAAGAAGAAAGGACTAAGCATAAACTACCAGAAGACAGAATACATGGTTATCAGCAAAAGGATGAAAGCAAAATGCAAATTACAGGTTAAGGATACTAAAATCATACAATATCTGGGAAGTGTTTTAACAGAGGACGAAAAGATCCAAAGACGTATTAGGATGACCAAAGAAGCATTCCAAAAGCTAAGCAGAATATTAAAAGACAGAAAAATTTTGTTGGAAACAAAGAAAAGAGTACTGAACTCTTATCTGATATCTGTCCTCTTGTATGGTAGTTGGTGCAGGACATTCTCTTGAAAGATGAGGAAAAGACTTGAAGCAACAGAAATGTGGTTCTGCAGAAAGATGCTGAGGATACCATGGGCTGAACATGTGAGCAGTAACATTTTCAAGAAAATATCAACAAAAAGGAAATGTCTTGACATCAAGAGGAGGCCGTTAAAATTTCTGTGGCACGTAACGAAGAAGGAGAGCTTTGAAATTTTGATACTCATGGAATAGATTGAGGGAAAGAGGGACGTGAGGAAAGCAGTGCATAACATACTTGATGGGCTTTGAGCAGGGAGATGGCAGAACAGGGACAGGAAGATGTGGAGGGAAATGATCACCTTACTTACAAACCACAAGATACCAAACAATAAAAATAATCACCATCGCACCATTTCACTCTTCTCTTCCTAGCAACAAATTATTTCATCTTGTATGATGTCCAAGATGAATGGAAACCTCACCTTTTAAGTATTACTTTAAATTTTGGTGAATTTCATATGTATTTCTTGTTTATTCTGTTGGGTAACCAAGATAAAATTCCCAAGACATTTGTATCAATTGTTTAAGTATTAATTGAAAAATCTTTAACAAAATATAATAACCACTAAATATTTTATTGGAAGAAACTGCTTTGAAACAAAAATAAAGATCATATATACCTTTCTCTTTTAGGCTCCACCAGCCGAAAGACATGAGCATATAAATCAATGGCTCTCACCCACATGCACAGGGACTTGCAGGCCTATTGAATACATTTATGAAAAAAAAAAACATTAATGATATTTCTAGTATTTGAAAACAAAATTTAAAACTGCTGGATGATTGAATGATCCAATTTGTCTTTTGTACCAATTCACTTTTGATAATTTAAATATAATTTTAATTCTCAGTTAAATAGAACTTAAAATTTCAAACTAATTATCAATCTATGGGAAGACTCAACAAACACATGGAACAGAAAATGGACTTTTCATCTATTGGAAATGATCATCAAATAAAGATTATCAAAGAAATTTCATGACCTGATCATTTTCTTTTTCAAAATATGATATACTAATCGAGAGAAATACTTGCAAAGGAATAACAGAGGTTGTGAATGCCTTAAACAGTTCCAAATCACTCTCAGACAATACCGTCTATCAGCTTTCCACTCTTACAGTAACCATTTTTTTATTCATATACCAAGATGTCAGAAGACCTTGTAAAATATACTTTTTCAAGTTCTGTCTGAATTTCTGGGATAACGACAACAAAGATGAGGACAATAGTCCACATGTAAATATCTTGTGTGCAATTCAAATATCAGCTGCTGTTAATTCTATGAGTTCTTAAAAGAACTTACTGCTGGTTTTATGTGAAACAGTTCCCCTAACAAGTTCTAAATTCTTGAGAGGGGAAATTATTTCTATTATGTACTGATATACTCAGATTATGGAGGGCATAGTGGAGTAATGGACAGGGTGGCACAGACTGAGGAACCAGTGAGCCGAGTTTGAATTCCAGTCAAGTTCATAACCATCACTTATGTGCAAATACTCTTGAGAAAGTTATGAAAAGCTGTGAGTAAATAGCAGGACAGACTGGATCCTATAGCTTTGAATAGTAACTAGTTTTTATTGCTATGATAAAATCCCAGTAAAAAAAAAAATCTAGATTACCCCCTCCCCCAAAAATGTGGGTACTTGAAATCGTTTGTAAAATCTCTAGAAATATTTAAATTAAATGTGATCCAGGTGTCCATAATCATAATGATTGTGAAATAAGGTCTGATTCAATAAATACATGTTCAAATCCATGATTGGAGGAGCCAAGGCCCAATTTTGCCTTTATGAGAAACTACAACTTATTATTTTTTATTATTTTATCCTGGTGTTATGTAAGACTGAAGTGATGAGCCCAATAAATAAAACAGAAAAATTAATGATTTTATAAAATAAAAATATGTTTCATGAATTGAATATCATTTTCCAGCAAATGCAATACAAACCACATTTTACTTTAAACAGTCTCAGAGGAGACAAATTTTTCAATTTCAACTAATAATGTATTTAAATACTGACAGGAATAATAGACCAGAATAAAACCTCAGAAAATATACTTACTTAGCTCACAGTTAAATAGGTGAGGTTGCTTATTGCTTTCTTTTTAACTAATAAGAAAACTCTGCATACCCGATTATTGTTTATTATATTTGTAATATCCATAATATCTAAGAAAGCAAGAACTGACATTTTTACTTAATTATTTACATTTTATTGTATTCTTTAGTTGATAAAAATTACTTTTTTTCTTAAAAGAATTTTACAAATGTAACTTTGATCATATAATAATTCTCTCTATGAATAAATGTGATATTAGATGATAAAGTATAAAGGCTGAGGGTTTTTACTCATGTTGGACACAGAAGTAACAATTCTACTGCATTATTGATTCTTCTGATAGCCTCAAGAAAGAACAGTATCCTGTCATCCACTACTTGTTGACTGCTCATAATTAAGCTTTAGAAAGCAGAGCAGTCGAGTGCCCAATGGAAAAGGCAAGCCTCAGGACAGCCACTCAACCATAATCTGGGCAAGTGTAGGCCAAATAATTCAATTGTGTGACTCTCTCTGAAAAGTAAGACTCTGTGGAAATCCAAATTAGAAAATGAATTCACAAAGGTTCACAACCAAAATCTACATGCTAAGCTAAGTAGGTTCAAATAGAAGAGCCTTTGTATGTAAGGAGGAGGGTATTTATTCTTAAGTAAAAATTTTGATTGTTAAAATAAAAACAAATATCAAAAGAGTGATCTGAAAAACAAAACAAACGTTTTTTTTATAAAATTCTCTACAAAATAGATTTTTTTATGATATTTTTATCAAAGACTAGAATGATTTAGTGTCCATAATATTTTAACATTATTTCATTTAATAATATACATTTAGTGAAAAGATACAAATATTTCTGGAGAAGGGAATAAAATTATAAAACCAAGTCATTATTTTGGAACTATGCAAACAAAAACAAAACAAATATACATATTTTTATAAATAATATAACTGAAATTTCTCCAGTCTCATGCAATAAGAATCAAAGTTTTTGGGGGTCTTTTTTGTCTAGTTTTTGATATCATGTGGAACTGATACCAGACAGTGAAGAATCGTCTTGATGGAATTCATATAGATAAAAGTTATAAAAACAAAATCATTTTAATCCCCTAATGAAGATCCAACAAGTATAAATAGTTTGTGAAAGCAGAATCAATTTATCATAAGTCAATATGTAAAAGAACAATTTCAATAACAGCAAAGATATGAAAATACAGATCATAAAGATTCTCACTCATTGCAAGTTGGAAACAACTATCTCAGTGGGAAGTGTACAAAAGATACCAGAATTTTTAAAAAAAGTAATTAAAAATAACAAAAAAAAAAGATATATATATATATATATATATATATATATATATATACACACACACACTTGCTCATCAACAAAATATTTGCCTCAAGTTTCTATGAAGTTATGCCAATGTTTTGGAAGTTTTCAGATAAAATCTTGATAAAACAAATCTGATAATGTTGTTTGAACATTGAAGACATCTCTAAATTTTTAACTAGAAAAGAAATGCTACATTGAATGAAGCAAATTATAATTTGATGATGCTAAATCTGATGCAGCACAATAAAGGAATGTGTATAAACAAGTTTTGTTATGCAGAAAATGGATTTTTTTTCAATTAGTGGTCAGTCTTCAAACATAACTATAAAGTTTTACAGTAGCCATTTTAGCAGGCTTCAAAAATTTATTTAAAAAGGATAAGCATCTTTTTCTGTTGATATTTCAAGCTGGCTTAGATCACAAACATGATATTCAATAATTTGAATTATCATTATGACTCAGCTTTTCATCTCTTGTGATAATATTCCACACACAAACATTTTTTTTCATGTTTGACAAGGAGTGAAATGCATATGGTAGTCACTGTTCACCTAAATAATTAATATAGAACTACTCTTGCAAATCTCTTGCAATTATTCAGTGATCAAAACCAAGTTTTT
Organism: Acanthosepion pharaonis; assembly: GCA_903632075.3. NCBI lineage: Eukaryota > Metazoa > Mollusca > Cephalopoda > Sepiida > Sepiidae > Acanthosepion > Acanthosepion pharaonis. The sequence continues at coordinate 954,057 of CAHIKZ030005383.1, read as the reverse complement.
CAACAAATTTCAATGTTGACTGATGGATGTGGGGAGTGATCTTCCAAGAAAGCTTGGAAAGTCATCACTTTCAAATTCTTGTTGTCTGCAACTGTATTGATTTACATTTCTTGATTTTCAGAACCCATTCACATCCTATACCATTTTTTACTGAAGCGTTTCCATAGACTTCATCCATCATCTTTTTCGTTTCAGCTGCTGTTTTGTCCAACTTGAAACAGTACAACATATGCTGTGTCTCAAATGTGTCTGCTCTGGTGTCATTGTTCTCCTGTCCTCCCCGCCAACACAGGATAAATGAACACTAAATACAAAGCAACTCAAAAATAGTTTTCGAATGTGTATTTTGTATAGAGTTTTAAACTTTCTTTTTGCTTAAATAGCCATCATAAGGTTGAGTGTTATCAATTCCCATTTAGAGTTAAGCCAGATATTTAATGCATCACTAATAGCTGCATATTTACTCATCATGGACCCCAGTTGTAATATGATGGTTAACAAGCTTTCCTCACAGATCAATGTACTGGCAAAGTAAATTTGATCATCACTAGTTTTGTACCAAACTAACTTAAAGTTAGTAAATAATAACAGGGCACCACTGGCAGGATTATAAAAAAGTTAAAAAGACTAAATCAATTTTATATGAACTTATCAACATCATATTATGGAAATTTAGTCTGGCACAAGGTAACCCACCTATGGGAGATCTGGTGAGAATCAAATTCACTAAATAACAATAATGTTAAGCTAGTCTATTTCATCAAAACCTCGTCAACAACAAAACACCTCATATGTAACATGGAAATAAAACATGTTGATCTAGATCTCATACAGAGAATGTATATTGAAAGAAAAGAATTTATTTATCAATTTTTTTATAGAAACAAAATAAGGCATGATGAAGATGAAGGATAAAATTCCAAATACCTTTGATACATTTTCCACAATTTCTGGGTAGAATTTTGGATGATCAATGTAAACTTTTAACTTTCTCAGCATGGAATCTGGAATGTGATTCTTATCATAGTCTCTTAGATGTTTCAAAAAATTGGGATCAGCCAGCAAGCCTTTTGCAGATGCCCAGTCAGGCCTAAATAAATTAAAAAGAATTGAATGCCTTCAACAATAACAGCAAACCCATTTAAAGATGGTTATCTCTTTCCATTTTCTTGAACTTAGGATCTCTATAAATCAACTGTTTGTTTTCTTCAGTATCATGAACATCATTCATCTTCTGGAATTTATAATGAAAATCCTAACAACCAAAGTAAATGAAATTTAATTTGAGGCAAGAAAAGATCTTCAAAAAAAAAAAAGCATTTCAATGTAAATTAAGCAACATAGTTATTTGAACAAACAGCTTGGAAGAGAATAAACAAATTGAATTGAGCAAAATAGAAAGAGAAGTGAAACAAGCATAGGTTTTCTTTGGATTTATTTAACCTCCACAATGAGATAATTACTATTGGCAAATGTAACAATAACAATGTATGCTATACTGTTGACACTTTGTTGAGGGTGGATTCAGACAGAAAACTGACAAAAGAAAGAACTAGCTATGAACTGTAAGAAGACAAAGAATGATGACAAACAAAACATATATATATATATATATATATATATATATATATATATATTGGGGTTACCAAACAAAAGATGGAAATTCAACTATTGGAGCTGTGTATTGATATATGTTGGAAAGCACATAGGAATAGCAAAAGATGCTTTTCAGAAAATGAGTAAAGAAATAAGAGATCAAAAACTAACATTGGAAACAAAAGAAAAAAGTGCTACATAAGGTCTAATCTCTTTATGGCAGTGAATGTTAGACAAATCAAGAGATGAAACAGCTAAGATGTGGTTCTATCAACAAAAGTTGAGAATACCATGGACAGAACATTTGAAGAATAAGGAAGTTTTAAGAATAGAAAGTAGGAATTCAATAAAATTGCCCTCAGCTTTGAGGATGGTCTTGATACAGTCTCAAAAGTAACTGCATGTCCAATGATTTTTGTTCATGTTGGCCATCACATTCAGGATGGCATCTATTAATGAGTTCAGTGTATTGTTGGTCTACTGGTTGGTCTCATTTTCCATGATGCATTTGAAACCTGGCCACACCTTTCATTCATGAATCTGTCTAGGCAATGTAGACAGTGGTATTGACACTGAGGCACTGCAGGAAGAAATGGGGTGTTATGACATGGTCCTTGTTGCTCATCAGCTCCAGAAATTGTCACAATGTGAGGTTTGGTGTGTATCCTTCTTGGTACTGCTCTGGAATCTGCATATGTCATTCCTTCTCTTCATCTCATCACTTTCCAAGAACCTTGCTATCTCAAGAAGCTTGCCGTTGGCAACTAGTGCCATAAGCACTGCAAATTTTTTTCCCTTTCTACCTCAGATTAGAAGCTGGCATGTTAATGCTCTTGATATGTCAGAGAAAGAAATGAGAATGTTAAAATTTAACACAAGCCACATATTACATTGGGTTAGATGTGTTCTCAAATAGCTGACAGATCCTGTATACTCTTCAAATACTTTACTTTATAAGAGAGTATTAAACTTAGATAAAGAATTTTTACTTACTCATCTGAATTGTTAATAAATGTCAACAAAAAATATCATTTTTATTTATCAAATAGATTTGCTTTTTTGTTTATACATATACATTATACACCTGCACACATCTCCAAGTGGCATTATCACTTAGGGTGAAATGATTAAAAAACAAACGTATATGCATATATAAAATATTTTCAGATAGAGTGTATCTGAAGGAACAAAATGAATAAAAAGACAAGTGGAAAAACTATTTTTAGCTGATGCATTTCAAAATGTCTCAGAGAGTAAAATGCATTCGCTATGAATAGTTTTCCGCTTGTTTTTATTTTGATAGAGAGAAAGATTTTCTATTTATGCAATTTGACAAGATTTGTGAAAAACAAAAAAATACTTTACCACAACATTGAAAATGAAAGAATTTAAGTAAATAATTCTTAAAAATTACTAACTTTTGATGCATAAGTATACATACAGCCTCCATGACAGTCATGACAAGTTCCGGGGGGCTGGCAAAGACTCTTATTTCAGCAATGTCACTTTTGTCCAAAGAGTCTAAAGCCTGCAAAAAAAAAAAAAAAAAAAAAAAAAAAAAGGGACAGTATTCACCATCTTTATTCGATATATGAAATATGATTGGAAAAAGAAAACCTGGCACATGATAAATAAAAAATTAACCACAGTAATTTTAGCAATCAATTTATGCAAACATCAAACAATTTCATCATTCCATTGTTAATTAGTGCCAAAGAGCTTTTTTTTTTATGTGCCACTTTTCTTAGAAAATCATTAAAAAATGGAAAAGAAACTGTTAAAGAAAAAAATTTGCAATTTTCTGATAATGCATTTTTACAATATTTTACATAGACAAGGTTTTAATTAATGATACCAAAGATGGAAATTATTTTGAATATAGTGGGAAAATAAATCAATACCTTATGTTAATATCAAATTAATTTTATAAGAAAAGAGCAAACGTTATATAACTTATGTTATGTTCCGTGCTTATAGGAATATATACTTGACAAACACAGTGGATAAATAAGTAAAGGTTTTATTGTAATAACCAGTACAATAAGAATAAAGGTAACGGTTATGGACACAATCGTTGCAAGTCCATCCAGTAGTAAGTGCTGCTATTGGAAGGTCAGTAGTTCTTGCGTAAGTCTAAGACATACTAAACAGATCCCAGCTAGACTCCTGTAGTCTGTTGCCTTACGGATACTTATAGGTAGTTACTACCTATAGTGTAGTCACTCATGGGGGTGACAGGTTATTCCATTACATCACCTCCACCTGAGCTGAAATTCTCATCTAGAAAATTTAGCTTTCTAATACTTCCTCTTTTTCGGGTCTGTGGGTTTTTTTTCTTTTTACTCTTTCGAGGTGAATAACATCTCACTCATACAGGCAAAGCTGGTGTAGGAGATGTATTCATGCATTCTGGTATGTTAGTGGGTGGTGTTATTTCAAACGTGATGTACAGGACATCCATCAGAATTTCTTCATCATCCTGTTGAACGATTTCAGAGTTTCTTGGCCTCAACTGGTTTACGTGCCTTTTGCATGCACATCATTTTCCTTTCGCTGTATAGATAACTCTTCCAATTCTATTTGAAATAATTCCATCCCCCCCAAAAACATTTTCTACCTCAGTAGTTCCTGAAGAAAACTTTATCACTAGGGATATACTTCTTTGCACAACAAACAAGGCAACAATCTGCCCAATATTGATCTTATCTTTCTTGCAAACGTCAATTCCGCAGGTGAGAATTTTGCTGTATTGTTTGCGTTCGGTGTTACCCTGTATACTGCTAAGAATTTCTGTATAGCTTTCTCCTCTGTGTCTACCCCTTGATTTTTCTTTAATGCTTGTTTGAACATGTCCACAAATTTTTCCACTTGCCCATTTGACCATGGGTGGTGAATTGGAGTTGTGACATATTCAATGTCCAATGAAGCACAGAATTCTTTGAATTCTTTACCTGTAAATGCAGTTCCATTATCACTGTCCAAGGAACTCCAAAGCATCTGCAAACTTTACCTAAGGCACTGATCGTATTTATAAAAGTTGGGTGTTTGTATCTAAAAACTGCTGGCCACTTTGAGAAAATATCCACAATGATCAGGTAAAAATACCTGTTAAGTGGTCCTGCATAATCAATATGTAAACTTGTCCAGGGGATACCTGTTTCTCGTCATGGTTGTGTTTTAACTGGCGGGGCTCTTGCAGGTAACTGACACACTCTGCAGTTTTTCACAAAATTTTCGATGTCTATATCCATTCATGGCTAGAAAACATAACTTCTCATAAGAGATTTCATACGAGATGCCAGGGTGACCCATATGAAATTCTTTTAAGATCTTTTTATAAAATGCCTGTGGCATCACCACGCTGTCTAAATATATTAGCGTATTTTCACAGATCGAATAAGGAGAAATTTTTATTCCCTTTTTATTTCTTTCATTAATCCTGGATTGTATTTTCATATTTTTAATAAAATTATCATTTTCTTCTGCTTTCCTTATGTCTCCCAGCATCACCGGTAGTTCCCTAACAGTATTACACAGCAAATGCGATATTCATCCTTTAAAGCCACAATTACAGTTTCTTCCAAAACTTCATTATGTTTTGGAATCAACCTTAATAGTCCATCTACATGACCCAAATTTTTAGGTGAGATGTACTCCATTTTAAAATTGTAATTCAACAATTTTACATCCCACTGCTATAATCGGTTTGCAGTATGAGTTGGAATGCCCTTCTTTGATCCAAAAATGGTCAGTTTGTAGTGTAAAAACTCTACCATGAAGGAAACAATGGAATTTTTTAACTGTGAAAATGATTGCTAAGCTTTCCTTTTCAATCTGACTGTAATTCTTTTCTGCTGGCAAAAAGAGTCCTTGAAGCATGTGCAATTGGTTTTGTCGAACCATCTTGGTATTTATGAAGCACTGCTCTGATTCCATATTCACTAGCATCAGAAGCAACAACTATTTCTTTTTCTGGGTCATAGTGCACCAATGCTAAGTCAGTTAGTGAATAGTTTTTAATTTTTCGAAAAGCTTTTTCACAGTCTTTTGACCAACAACATTTAAACCCCTTTTTCAACAATTCATTTAACAGTGTTGTTAATTCATACATTTTTGGAATGTATATTGCACATTATTGCACAAAAACTAAAAATGATTGCAATTTTGCCACATTATCTGGGGTAGGCATATTTCTTGTGGCTTCAGTTCTCTGTAGATCTGGTTTTCTGCCAGAGATACTTAATTTTTTTTTCCATAAAATGTCACATTTTTCGGGATTCACTTTGAATCTGAATTATTCTATTCTCTTGAAGATAGCCCTTATACGTTTTTTATGCTCATCCATATTTTTACTTTTCACCAAGATGTCATCCAAATAAGCAATGCCAAATTCCAGCCCAGCAAGCATTGTATCCATGATTTGTTGAAAAAGTGAAATCAAAAGGAAGTCTGTTTAATTTAAATAACATTACACTTAAGTTCACCCTTAAATTTGAGTGTTTCTCCTGAAATACCTCTGGCAATTTTGTTCGTGTCAGTCAACTTAGGTTGACCCATTTCCCTCCATGTCAGTTCATCAATTATACTATCAGAACCTGAATCCAAAAGAAATGTTACCATATGTCCATTTATACATGCAACAACATACTTTTGTTTCTCACCATTCTTAAATTCCTTTCTGGAGAGAATCAGATCCACTTTTTCACTTGTCTTTTTCTTTCTTTTATAGCATTGGGACCCTTTATGTCCCTTACGGCCACATTCAAAACGTCCCTTGTTTTTGTACCAGCAATTATTTTTTGTGTGATTAAATCCTCCACAAGATTCACATTTCTCTTTGTTCTTCACATTTGGGACCTTTTTTGCTTTTACTCACTGAACTTTGAAAACATTCTTTTCCTCTATTTAAGTATTATCTTATTTTACTTAAATCAAATGCTGGCACTCTTCAAAGTAATCTCATTGTATTTTTCAATTATAGTAAGAATCCACGACCTGATATCCTTGTCCTTGGGAGCTGTTAGTCCCTGAACAAATATTAAACATTTGAATAAATCTTTCAAAATCATGTCAATTTTGAAAAGTTCACATAATGAGTTAACCATCCCAGCATATGGTAAAAAATCCTCGTTTTCTGACTTAATGATATTAAGGCATTTGTAACGTGTGTGGAAGGAACAAGCTATCTCTTTCATCGAACCTCCTTGATAGGCTTTTAATTGTTTCTTCAAACAAGAGTTCTTCCAGTTTCTTTGGTAATATTAGGTTAGAGTATTTTGTATTTTCATCTGTACCCATTTTTTGTAATCTGACCAGTCTTGGCATCTATTTGTAACTATAGATTCGTATCTTCTGAAATATGCCAGGAAGGTAATCCCATTGTCTGGGTCATAATGAAATTCCATTAACAAATTTGCAATACCTTTGGCAGAGAAGAAACTAGTTTTTTGTTCTCCGGTTTTCGTCATTAATTTTTCAAAAAGTTGGAACTGTTGTTGTTACTAGTTTTGCAACTCTTGTATTTACTGTTGTTGTTGCTTTTCAAAAAGTTGAAGCTGTTGTTGGTTTTGCAATATTTTGCAGTAATGAATACTCAACCTTCACTTTTTGCCTTCCAATAAACTTAAATTACTTGTGTAATTTTCAAATAATAGACAAAGAATACAACAAAAATATTCTTACTTTTAAAAGATTTTATGTGATAAATATTATAATATCCTGAGGTGTTGTCTTACTTCAAAACTCCTGTAAACCACACGTATAACTGACAAATATTTTTCTTCTTGTGAATAGTTTCAGTGTCATTGAAATTTGGTGTTTTTGTATGTAAATTCGATTCAACAATTCTTGTCACCACTGTTATATTGTGTGCTAATAGGAATATGTACTTGACAAACATGGTGGATAAAATAAGTAAAGGTTTATTGCAAAAACCAGTACAATAAGAAATAAGGTAACAGTTATGCACATGATTGTCACAAGTCAATCGAGTAGTGAGTGCTGCTATTGGAAGGTCGGTAGTTCTCACGTAAATCTGAGTTATACCCAACAGATTCCAGCTAGACTCCTGTAGTCCATTGACTTACAGATAATTATAAGTAATTACTACCTATAATGTAGTCACTCATAGGGGTGACAGGTTATTCCATTACATCAACTTACAAAAACAAAGAATTGTAAAAAAACATATTTAAAAAGACTATTGTATGTGATATCCTTCTGAATAACAGATAAGAGAAATTCATAGCAAAACTTTTCCCTCTCTTCAGAAAAGTTCAAAACAAAACAATAAAATGCAAACTCAGAATTGGTTTAAGAAATATACATTACTTAAGCGCTTCACAAAGTACACTATACAGTATTGCAATTTGTTTGCAAAAATCAATCAGCTATATATATTAAATATATTTCTTGAGCAGTAGATGAACTTTTCAGAATGGTGTGCTCTCATTTAAAGTCATCAACAATCGTCGCCAAGACTTTGTTGGTTGAGAATTTGTGAACTATTTTGCCTAAATATCATTTTTCAAACTTACTGATGGTTATCTTAATTTCAAAACATCAGTTTAAATTTTTATCTAAATTCTTTCAAATTTCAATTTTTTTTTTCATTTTAAGCAAACTTTTCTAGGACAGTTTTCATTTTTTATTCTAGGTTTAGTTTTCTTGTTTAATAAAGTTTTTTCATGACCAAATAGCCCTTAATGTTCAGGGTTGACACAAAAAAGAAAATAATAACAGCTTTTATCCTCAAGGACAGTTCCATCCAAACTAGGAACTACAGTAAGCTTATTTTTGTGTATTTTGCCTTTTGTCAACCAGATTTTCCCTCATTGATCATAATGTTTCCCAGTTTTTATAAAAAAAAAAAAAAAACATCTATTTGTAGTCATTGTCTCTCTCTCTCTCTCCCAAAGAAATGATCAAACTGCAAGGAAAATGTGCTTTACACATTCATGAATTTTTCAACAAGTTTCTCTCAGCCTATAACCAATTAGAACAGAAGGAATCAGAAAAATATTTTAGTCTTCAGATACAAACTATCTTTAGTCATAGTTAAAAAGCATTAGAGAAAACAAGGACAAATCAAAAGGTGGCAAATAACAGGGAGATAAAAATTTTCAGAGAAGTACAAAAAGAAAACCTGATATTGTTAAATATTGTCGCACTAAGTAAAGGTTAATTTTGTTAGTCACATGTACAAATTGGGAATTGATTTTGAATTTTGTAAAGCGCTGTAATATATTGATTGAAAGCAAACAAATCTGGCTTGAAGGTTTTAGGATTTCTCTCAAAACCTGACTTCTTAATAATTAAAACCTAACCCCTTTTTTTGTTTTGTGTCACTTTAAGACATTCTCATTGTTGTTGCCAGATGTTACTTGGGAAAAAGATACAGAAAAATAAAACACAAACCATTGTTTGATAATCAGAGCAAATTGAAGCTTTTGTATAGAAGACAAGTATTGCTGAATAAAAATAGCTAAAGAGAAACAAAACATTGACTCAAGAGGTAGAGTTAAATAAAAAGCATTTGATTTTGCATAAAGAATTTCTACAAAGAGGCATGTTGTTGCAAATTTAAGAGCATAATCAAATTTCAAATGAAATATATTCAAGACAGCCATCTGCTAAATTCACCACAAATTTCATATGAACATATTTTTTATCAATTCCTGAAGAAATAAATTTATAAGAGAATAAATATTTATTTTTGTTTAGCAATCAATAACAAAGAAAACTTTTTTTTAAAACAAGCTCTTCTCAGATTTATATTAACAGATGAATTCATTTTATTTTCTCTAATCACAAAGAAAACACGTTTCAATGAATTGGGAATTTCTTCCAGATTTTGTTTTGAATGGATTCTGAGAAAGACATAAACCTTCTTTTGTAGTAATTCTTTTTATTGTTAATACAAAATGCAGGGGCAACTAATGCTCATCAATACTGAGTCAGTCTACCAACAGGCTTTATGCTATGTACATGTGTTCAATTATTACAAATTATTATAAATGTGTCAAACTGTATAATTGTTATGATGATTGACAATTTTTAAGCAACATTCCGGCCTCAAACTTTAATTGAAATTTGGAAAACTGACCCTCAAAATGATTAGTCAAGCTTATGACAAACATTCTTTTGGCCAAACAGAAGTTTATGAAGGACGTGCATTCCAGAGCCAATCAATCATCAGTTCAAGTTGCTGTGTATTCAAGACGGTTGATTGTTTTTTGGGGTTTTTTTTTACAGTTGTTCAAACCTTTATTTAAAGTCAAAAAAATATTTTGAATTGTAAGAATAGTTCTTTTTTTGCGAGTGAATATTGCATTAACAATTATTTTTAGAATAATAATGATTTTAACAGATAAACGTCCTATTATTTAACTGATTGTTGGAAAGAGACGAGATGCATTCATATCTTTCTCCCTTTCTTACATAAGTGAAAGTAATGAACTCAACTGGAATTCTAACTTGGTTCACCAATTTCTCTTTCTGAGACATTTTCCATTATACCACCTGCATATCTTGGCAACGAATCGCCAGCATAACAAAACAAAATGCGGTAAAATAATTTCTAACATAGCATCAGCTCTCTCACATGACTGGAATCAGTTATGGAGTCAAGCTAGTAGATCCTTTTTGCTAACTCATTGCATGAACCTTAAATGATGTTTATCTGATCAAGAACAACACAAACTCTAAATAGAAAAATCAAACTGTCTCACCTTTATTGCTCCTTCCAGTGCAGGTAAAGCTTCATCAAGGTCTCTCTGGGCATCTTCAGCAATAGCTTCTGTTTCAAGAGCTTTTGCTTTGGCACTTGCCTCATCCTTCAATACTTTTTCTCTTACCTGCACACAAAAATTAGAATTAAGTGCAGAAAACAATTATCAATTTTAGTATCAAGTTAAAAATAATTAATTTAACAATTATATTTAATAATGAAACAAACATTTTAAAATGAATTAGTTATTATCAACTTCAAAAATAAAACACAAAAACTGAAAGACTATTTTTATGTAAGAAAATTTATAAAAACTTAAGATCAAGTCACAGTCATTGTTGAGTAAGACTGAAGTCCTAATTAGCATGACTTGCCAAAAGAACACAAATATTAATGATAAATGTTGTCTCAGTTTAAGAATGGAAGACTCACACTCACTTTTGATGCCTTTGTCCTTGTCAAGAACAGGGAAGTAACATATCTTGTATTTCACCACCTGATATGGCCACAGTTTCACAACTACATGCAGTTGCAAGTTGGCATTTTTTTGGCACCAATGGTGAGTTTGTTTCTTCCATTCTTGAATTGAGACTACAAACTATTTTGGATTTTTATTATATTTTCTGCTTACTCACAATTCATATTACCTCCTTCTGTTAGTGAAAAGTATTTGATATAACATTGTTTTGTTAACAATTTTCTATTTTCTTTCTCCACATAAGTAAGAAAACAATGTTTTTTTTTCTCTTCCTTTCTTTCTCACTCTCTTTTTCTCAAAAGTGTAAACTGAACAATGTCAGATTAAGTATATTTCTTATTAAAAGAAATAGAATAGTATTTTAATCTAACATTTTTCAGTTAACATTTTTCTCTGGGTAAGGAGATAGAAAGAGGGAAAGAGAAAAAGAATCTTTTTTCTTACTTACCTGATGAAAAGAAATAGATAAATGCTAACTGAAAAATATTAGATAAAAATACTTTTCTACTTTCTTTAAGAAAGAAAATTATTTAATCTGACATTGTTCAGTTCACACTTTTTTCTATTTCCTTTCTCTTTTGGGAAAATAAAAAAAAAAATTATTTTTTTCTCATCCTCTCACACTATCTCTTTTTTTGTCTTATCCAAAATTCATATTGCCTCCTTCCGCTAGTGAAAAGTATTCAATCTAACATTGTTAATACATTTCTATTTCTTCTCTCAGAGTTAAGTAAAAAAAAATTTTTTTCTCTTCTCTTTCCTTTCTCCTCCCTAACTACAGTAAAGAGTCATCTTAAAATAGAGGCTCTTAAAAAGCCAAGATGCAATATTATAACAATATAAACAAGTACAAGTAAAATGAAGAGTACAATATGTAGCATCATAACAAAGTACAAATAACAAAAAAGGTTTAAGGAAATAAAAAATGTATAACAATAAAAGGTTATACACATCAACCTTTTTACTTCCTGGTGTTAACTGTACTTATAGTCTCCTAACATCAGGAACATCATTCATAGTACGTCATATACAAAAACACACACACACACACGCATATATATATATATATATATATATATATATTTATTATAAACAGATAAAATACAAAAGGAAAGGAAAAATGATGAAGATATGAAAAATTAATAAATCCATTTTCTTTAATTTTAACATTCCAAATTATATGATTCATCTTTTAACTGTATTTGCTTTCATCTAATTTTTTTTTAGTTGCTTTTTATTATAAATTTTACTCAGGCCATCAATCTAGAGCAGTGAGTAGAGAACGCAAGATGAGGAAATGAAGAAAAAGCTCTCAGTAAGATTCAAACTCACATCTGTTTTGCCTTAGGGAATTCTGGCTGAACACATCAACTATGAGAACTTCACTTTGTCAAAGACAAAATTTCACCTATAAACCCATTACTTTATTAATATGTCTGCTCCAATTGCTCCTATTGTAAAAACAAAACAAATATGGTACTTATGAAGATTGCAGAAGGAATTAATGGATTTCAAAGTTAGATTTGGACTTCTGCAAATGTCAAGTTTTTGCAACTTAACAGCACATTCAGCCAGACTTGTGGTTAAAAGAAACAGGAGTTGGAAGTTCACTGAGAACTTATCCTTCATTTTCTGATTCTGTCCAATCAAGTTATATAATAAATAACTGAAATTTCAGATGAAAAATTAATTTAAATACAAGTCTAAATTAATTTAGACCAATGAGGATCGCTTGGTTACTCACTACACAGAAACTATAAAGAATTCAAGTTAGCTTCAATATTGTAATGAAATAACGGTTTATTTGGGGAATATTAAATATTTCAATCTATTCATATTATTCAAAATCCAAAACAAAAGATTGCTGATTATGAGTAAAAGGAAGAATAAATGAATTTAACTCATAACTTAGAAAAAAAGAGATTTTCACTTTTTATTAAAGGATATGTAAACATAAAGACATAAAAATACATTAATAAAAATTTTAGTCACAACAGTGATTTTTTTTTTATAAAACAAAAAAATATAAGAAATTATATGAAACATAACCATAGCAACACTAAAAATTGACATCATACAATTTTGTGAGGCCTAAATTTTTTTAATAAAACATTTAAAAATAATGTCATTATATGGAAATAATAATATGGCTTGACATTTTCTATAATGGAAGATGCCAGAAAAGGCAGAAAAGTAGCTTTAGCTTGATAATCCTGGACCCAATTTTAATGAAACTAGTGTTACGTTCTGTGTCGTAACTGATTTCAGCCCCTCAAAAACACAATGCCTCCATAGATGATATCAACAAAAGATGGTTTCTTTTTCTTATTTGTTTTATTAAAGAAGAGCGTAGACATGTTAACAATGATTCTAGCAGAAGGAAAAACTTCAAGGGAATACATACTGCTCATTGGCTTAGTGTGCCACTACACATGTGGCCTTAGCCTATCTATCAAACTTGGGTGTAGGAAGCATATTGGTATTTCAAAATTTCTTCAACCTTCTGTTGACTTCATGCTGTTTTGGTCTTATATATAAAACTTAGTCAAAAGCAATCGATAAATGTCAGAACACCACATTCAGGTGGGGTATTCTCACCAATCACTCACCAACCTGGCTCAGCCTCCACATTCTGTAACATGAGTTTTATTCTCTGCGCCCATTTCAATTACTGTGTCCTTGCAAATATGCCCCTAGTAGGCACTGTTTTCGCTCTAATTACAAACAGTCTCAAAAATTTTAGTAATATATAAATGGTTGACAAATCTTTATCTAAAAGACAATTCTGAATTTTCTCCAGACACAAAGTACACTATACAGTATTGCAATTTGTTTGCAAAAATCAATCAGCTTTCTGAAATCTTTTGTATTGTTGTATGGAAAAGAAAGTTAAAGTTATTTTTTGCCACCCTATGTAGCAAATAATTGTTTTGTAAGTTTGTATCTGGCATTTGGTCTAATTGAAAATGTACTGAAATACATAAGCCAAGAGTAGAGAGCAGGAGGGTAATGTAATAAAGTTCATCATTTGTATTTCTTTCACTATTTTTAATTTAATCTATGACTATTTACAATAGATTAAATTAACATTTCTTTCTTTTCAAGTGACCTAATAATGTCCCAGGTTTCCAATGCAGTATGTCTAATTTTATAGTCACTTTTTAATTTAATCTATTTAATTTATTTACAAGATAATATTTGAAATAATAAAGAAACATTTTTTTTTATTTCTCCAAGTGATCTAATAATGTCCTAGATTTCTAATGTTATATTCTCTACACAATAATCTTTTGTTTCTAACAATGTATAACATAGTATAAATATTTTAACAGTAATACAAACACAAATGAAAGTGACAGACTTTGCCAAAGAATTGATGGATAAAAAATAAATATATGAATTTGTTGATAGCGTGTATGTATATATGAGCATTAGTGCTACAATAGTGAAATCCTGAAAATGCCAGCAATCATTTTCAATTATACCTTCTTCTTCTTGTTAAACCATAACAAGAATGGATTCATGCTGTGAAGCTAATTTCCTGAAATATCCTGATGTGTCAAGTTTTTCTTCTTTTATGTACCATGTTCCTTCAGGACATAGGTGATCATGGCTCTCCACTTCCTCCTATCCCTTGTAGCTCTCAATAGGTTTTGTCTTTTTGCTACTGTTCTGTCATCCACTTGCTTAAGCTCATTAAGTATGTCACACATTGCTTCCCCTTATTCCTCTTTTCCTCTATCAGCCCTGTCAGTATCAGATTTTCCAAGCCTTCCTTTCTCATTACACATCCCTGAAATTTCAGCCGCCTCTTCCTGATGTTAAGTATAAGTTTCCTTTTTGTTTGCATCCTCTCCAAAACCTAATTTTGGCACACATGTTTGGTTCATGGTATCCTTAGCATCCTTCTGAAGAACTATACCTCCATTGCCTTGAGTCTCTTCTTCATCTTTGAGGAGACCGTCCAACATTTGTAGCTGTAAAGGAGGACAGATATCACATAGCAGTTCAGTACTCTTTTCTTTATTACCAATGAAATCTTCCTGGCTTGTAAATACTCTGCCCAGGTTTTGGAATGCATCTTTGGCCATCCTACTACGTCTTTTGGTCTCAGTGTCACACTTACCATCTTCGGTCAGAAAAACTTCCCAGATATTTCAATTTCTGAACCTGCTTGATTTTAGTGTCCCCAACCTGTAAATCTCATTTCAGGTTCATCTTTTTTGCTGATGACCATGCATTCTGTGTTCTTGTAGTTTATGCTTAGTCCCTTCTTCTTGCTCTCTTTCACTACCTTCTGTAGGTTTTGTAATTTCTTTCCCATGTCTGCTATCAGCACTGTGTTATCTGCATATCTTATGCTGTTAAGCTTGTGGCCACCGGTGATGAATCCTGGTAGGATTTCTAATTCTCTCAGAATTGCCACACTGTATAGGCTGAATAAGTCTGGTGAGAAGAAACATCCTTGCCTTACACCCCTTCCTATTTTTGTATATCTGCCATTTGCTGCCAGTATAGGTTCTAGATTATTCTAATATCTTTCCCAAATATATCAAGGTTGCTGAGCAGTTCCAAAAGATCTTTGTTGTGTACTTTGTCAAACGAATGTGTAGTCTATAAAACACAGCTGCACATCTTTTTGCATTTGTATTGATCTCAATGTCTACTGCTACATAATGAATTATTGTTAATGTTTATTCTCATACACATGGCACATTAAGACAAATGCACAATGATTATGCCTTTTATCATTATTTTGAAAATTTAACATTACTAAATTTATTACCAAAAACCTATTTAAAATAGGCTGCTAGCAAATCAATTCTGTATGGTGTACTGATAAGCAATGTATCAATGTATAGTAAAAAAAATATTTTAATATATTTTTATTGTTATACGTTATTTATATAGACACAATTACTTAAGTAAATGCTCTGTTTATAATAAAAAGTATTCACAACATTTAACAGTCTGAACGACCGAGAAATTTTCATAGAAAATTTATTATAAACAGAGCATTTACTTAAATATTAGTGTCTATATAAATAACATATAACAATAAAAAATATATTAAAATAATTGTCGGTCTTTGTCCATTTCATAATGTGTGACATCATTTGCTTATGTTTAGATACGCTTCAACTAGTTATGAACATTTGAGGGAAATCATGGGAAACTGCAGTTTAAAAGCAGTAAAATCAATCTTGCTAACCAGACATTCCTCTGTAGCTAAACTGGTAAAGCATGTCAGGCTGTATGACTGTTCCATGTAGGATACAGGTTCAATTCCTGTCAGAGGACACATATTCTATGAAGATTTCTTGGATGTTCAGGCCAGTAAATGTTTTTAATACTGTTTATTATAAACAGAGCATTTACTTAAATATTTGTGTCTATATAAATAACGTATAACAATAAAAATATATTCAAATAATTGTCGGACTTTGTCAGTTTCGTAAAGAAAATATTCTAATTTTTTTTTTTATAACTATTTGAATAAGATATTAATTAACTGACCTCATCTGCACTACTTTGGTCAACAGCCAACTTCTCCAAGAGTTCCATTGTATCTATAGACTTTTGCTTTAATTCTGGCTCCAAGGCAACCAATTCCAACTTCATATGCTCAACTAACACATTCGTCTCTTCAATTTTGTCTAAACCATTCTGAATACGACCATGTCCTTGTTTAAGTTCCCTGCAATAAAAACGCCATGAAAACAGTTTACAAAAATATAAAAATGAAAAAACAAGGTGATAATTCATTTCATCCTTTTTTTTAAATCAATAAAATAACTATCTTTATAGCATTGAAAAAATATTTATGTAATTGTCAGAGAGGAGAAAGGCATAGAGGCTTTATTAGTGACATATCAATATCAATGGTTATAACACATAAATCAGTGGATGTTTCAGAAACAAAGATGTCTTTTAGAGAAACAAGTTTTTCTCCTTTTCTGTATTGATAGATTAATGAGTTTATGCCCTTTTGCATTTGCAATATAAACTGAAGCCTCCTAGCTACCAATCCATTTCTTTATATATATATAACCAAATAATATTTATATATATATATATATATATATATATATATTGGGTAGCAGCAATTACAAAAATAAGTTCAAAATGCGACATTCAATACTGCATGATAATACAGGGCATGTCATTATGTCTTACCATTATGTGTGAGGGGAGGTATTTCTGCTGCAGCCTGTATTGAGCTTTTAGTTTGTATTAATTGAAATAGAAAACTTATCTTTGCTGTAATGAATTAAAATTAGATAAATTGATCAATATTTGTGCTTATTGTCAATATACTTTAAGTTGAATAATTTAGTTTAAATCTGAAATCAATATTAGAGTTTAATCTTAAGTTTTACTACATATGCTAATTAAATGTTAGAGTGTAAATATACAACGCAAACCTCACACAAGATTTCCACCAGCCAGTCAATGAATCACCAATTTTGCATTTTCTGATTTTTTTCATTTTGGTGTTCACCAAAAACTGGAGGAAGAGTGTGCTGCATACTCAAAATGTAACATGATGAAAGAAAAATGACACATCGAGAAATGAAAATGTGAAAACTGTTTTCCATATTATATGCAGGTATTTTATTAGGGCTTTACCTCCTCATCTGGGTGGGTAGCTAGGTGATACTCAAGACAACAACTTCTATGTCAGCTCTTTCACCAAACAATTCCTCACCCATCTAATCCTGACATTTCTGGTTTATCCTACATGTAGGGCAGGACATGTTGTGTTTCTGAAGCCAACATTTCGTATTGCAAGCCACTGTATCAGGATGAATAGATGGGTGACTATCACCTACCACCCACCCAGATGTGGAGACAATACCCTGAATAAAGCACCTACATATATGGAAATTATTTCTCAACATGGCGTTTTTCTTTCATCAATGAAATGGTGGCTTCAGAACCACAACATGGACATGTCTGTCTCCCACCAAGGGCAGACCAGAATTTTCCCCAATGACTGTTAATGTGGACCAGCACCCAGATATGACCAATTTTTGATTTTGTTGCTACTTGATCACTGAAAGTCACTTTAGTTAAAGTTGATGTCACTTAGAAGACCAAACTTCAAAAGGAACCATCCACTGGTCTATCAAACAGAAAGAGATGTGATTGAAATAAAAAAAAAACACCTCTTCTCTTTTTATGTGTGGGTCCATAGTATCACAAGAGTATAAACTGAAATGTGATTGTACATTTCTGGTGTAGGTTGTGTGTATGTGCGTGTATATATACACATAATATCAGTATGTTAATTAATTAGAAACCGAATTCCATGAATATTTTTTCATATTGTTTGCAGGCACATTAGGTCATGCTAGTTACTCAGCATGTTGGTTCTTCTGTTACTCAATTAAACAATCAACATGTCAACACCTGGGCAGGACATGCTCAGTCCTCAGCGTATTGATTCTTCTGTTAACCAATTAAGCAACCAACATGTCAACATCTGTCCATACAGTTAGTTCATTATACTCTATGGTATGACTGCTTAAATCTCTTCTTGTAGGTTGTTGTAACCTAGGGAAGGTTACTGAATAGAATAATCACACAAAGGTTGGTAATGAATGATAATACTTAGGACAAGAACAACACATATAAGATTCGCCAGCAGCATGTAGAAGAAGTAGTCAACTGCTAGAAATGAGTCAAGTGAATTCCACAATGAATCTCCAACTGCAAACCAAAATACAGTATTTACTACTGTATTTATTTGAATGAGGACATACCCCTTATTGTCCATAGGTATGCTACAACAAAGTTGCTATATCCCTTCAGAACACAGACAACCTTGGCTCTCCACAACTTCTTATCTTTGTAGCTCTTAGTAAAATTAGTCTTTTTACTATCCCTCCTCATCTCTGTTCTACCATCCATATATATATATATATATATATATATATATATATACACAAAGCTTATTCGATAGATTACTGTTCCTCTCTCTCTCTCTCTCTCTCTCTGTCCCTCTTGCCTTTTATATGCTCTGCGAATGACAAATTCCATAAGCCTTCTTTCCTCATGATGCCTTAGAAATTTCAACTTTTCTTTTTGATTCTAAGTATTCTTTTCGTTTACATTTTCCTTAAAGATTCCTCATTGATTATGGGCTCTATCCATGGTATTTTCACCATCCTTCTGTAGAATCACATCTCTGTTGCTTAAAGTTGCCTCTTCATCTATGAAGCATTCACTGGCATAGAAGAGGGTTGATATTACATAGCAGTTCATGACACTTTTCCTTGTTTCTAATGACGTTTTCCTATTTCCCAATACTTTGCTTAGTTTTTGGAAGGCATCTTTTGCTATTCCCATGTGCCTTTGGATTTCAGTATCTGATTTTTTCAATCTTGTGTTAAAACACTTTCCACATATTTCAACTTCTTCTGTAATTGTCTGATTTTAATGTCTCCAATTCATTTTTCTTGCTGAAAGCCAGACATTGTCTTTTTACAATTAGTAGTTAAATCTTTCTTCTCACTTTCTTTGTCTATGATTTTCTGCAGTTTCATTTCTGGGTCTGTCATCAACAGAGTGTCACATTTGCATATTTTATGCTAAGATTGTGCCCACTGATAATAAATTCTGCTAGGACTTTTAGTTCTCTCAGGATTGACTCACTTTCAGCTTATATCTCTACTGAGAGTATAAATCTCTAACTTTTCCTCAGTAGACACAGTCTAAGAAAAACAAATTTCAAAATATAGATAAATATGAAAAATACAAATGAAGCTAAATTCAGAAAAAGAGCAAAACATGTGAAAAAAACACAAGTAACAGAGAAAATCAAAATGACATGGATCTTAGCAGAGTTGGTTCCATTAAGTCAGCATACGGTCAAATCATACTGAAAACATTGGTTCTCATTTGATAACTAAATTTAAACAGTGTTGAGCCTGGTCAGTACTTAGACGAAGGACTACTTAGGAACCCCAGGTACTGTAAGGAACCTCCTACAATCTGAAATACGTTTTGACTTAAAATAACCCATGAAGAGTTGTAAAGCTGTGAAAAAAAAAAAAAAAAAAAAAAAAAACAAATCAATCACTCCTTTAAGTCATTAAAAAGGTCTTACCTTGAGACTTACCAGGTATAAAACCCTCTATCAGTTTCCGTGATAAAGTAAAATGTTTTAATCTGTTCAGCTAGATACATGATTCTCTTCACAATCATTCTAATGTAATGAATCTCTTTAGATAATTCTGTTTAATCAAAAGTGGCTTTACAGAAATAAATGATTTCTAAGAAGTTTGATATTTAGTCAGGCAACTCTTAAAAAACAATATCTGATTTGAATTAAATTATTTTTTTTTTTTTAATTAATTTTTGGATATTAAAGTAATATGTCTCCCTCCATGTCCAATGTCTTCCTATGAAAGAAGGACAGTTATGGCTCTCCATAGTTTTGTTGCTTTCAACAATGCTTGTTCCTCTATGACCTTTCTTTGTTTATGGGAATTGTTTGCTCATCTATTTGCCCAAACGTGTTAAGTAGGTTTCTTGACTCCACTTCTCTTGCCTTCAATAAACCTTGTGAGTGGTAAATTCTCCAAGCTTTCTTTTCTCATTATTTTCATTAATATATTACTTTTTAAATAAACTGCAGATATTAAAGTAGTACACTATTCTGACTTGTGACCATTAATTTTTTAATAGATCAAAGAAAATTGTACAAGTTTTTGTTAGTCATATTCCATTGCTTTTTTTCCCAAATTTTGGCCACTACCTATAGACTTAATTACTTTAAGCATTCTTAAGTCAAATCATTCGTTGATATAATCAGGAAAATCAACTTTTACACTTGGCTTTTCAACAGACAAACACAACTGTTTGTCATTTGTTACATAAGATTGTTTTTTCAAAACTGATAGACAAAGATTGCTCTTAAGTAGAAAATTTTTTTTTTTTTTACTGGTGAAGAGACATTAATGGAATCCATTAACTTTATAAACACCTTAGCTTAAGATGGAGTCATACATTTGGTGACTTTTCAGATAATATCAAACCATAATAATAAAAAAAAATATAGTTAACTGAAAAGGTGAAAGATAATATAATATTAATAAAAAACAAAAGTCTACATTATTATTGGAATGTTAAAAGAAACAAATTGCAACAGGCTTTAACAGAGTTTACATGATAAATTTCATACATATTCCATAGCATATTATTTAGATTGATCTTTGAAACTATAAAAACAAAATTATTTCCCACTTGTTTTTGAATTTCCATTATAACCACTTGACAAATAATACTGTTCTTGTGTACACAAATCAATTTCATTTACACACAACTGTTTCCAAAATATTTAAGAATAAAATACAGGGGAAGTATTTCAGTTTAATGTTGATTAATGATGATTTATTAATAACAATTGAAATTATCATCAAATAATCCAGATACATTCAACTAAATTATTTAAGTCAAAATAATACATGAAATTTTCTGACATACTTCTTTGGAAAAAAAAAAAATTAACATTAATTAATAATTTAATGCTACTAATTAATACTTAAAGACCTACATTTGTGTTTTGCTATTATTTTATTGACTTTTATTTATATTGACTTTACAGATATATTTATATCTGAATTTTTACACACAATTGAATAAAAAATTATATTTGTAAAATAAAATATTTTGCAGAATAAGGAAGATGCTATATTTTTTTTTAAATGATTTTAGAAAGTGGGTAATACTTGTCCTTTGCTTCCAGCATAGAGAGATAAAGAGTGATCAGCTCAAGGTAGCTTGTGGGAGTGATGTAGAAACGTCTTTTCAATGTCTGGTAGAAAGTCTCAGCCATGTGAGAGACACTGGTATGAATAGTCACACACATTTCTCCCAGTTTTACCTACGAAAAAAACAAAAACAAATACAATATCTAAATGACAAAGAAATTTCAGTTGAATAGGATTATAACAAAAGGGATGAAAATAAGTTTTTTCAAGCAAAAGCCAAAATTCTGAAATCAAAACCAACTTATTTCATCTAACCACATTTAATCTGACCAGAATCATTTTGTTTTCATTATTTGACCATTTTTTTTTTTTAATTTCAAAAGTGATCTTTTATCAGAATCATCTGTTTCCAGTTTCTGAGTTTTCATTCATTCAGTTTTATTGTTCAGATCTCAATGAAAATGTCATGCCTAATTTGCATTGTGCAAAAGTGTTTTAAATTTGATACTATCAAAGTTTTGATCATTGTAGGTGGCTGATGTGATGTGAATTAATTCACTCATTTGTTGTTCTTTTGTTTTTAATTTCAAACGGGTTCAAGTCATGTTCACTTCTGGTGGAATTTTGTCAAAATTTGTTTGGTGGGGAGGGGGTACTTCTACATCCCTTTCCAGAAGCACTACAAAAATAAACAACAAAGACAAGCAACCATCATCAGAAAACTAATTAATTATAAATAAATAAGTAATAACAATTTGATGATGACATATTGTTATTACTTTCCTTATTATTATTATTATTAATTAGTTTGTAAAGTTTAACTTTCATGCCTGCAAAAAAAAAAAAAATTTCAAAAGGATGGTTATTTGGTTGCAACTATTACTATATACTACAGAGACTTTGTCACCAAAATGTTTATTTACAAAATTATAAAAATATGTGAACAAGTACAATATAATAATTATTATTTATCATTTTATAAAAAAAAAAATAAATAAATTATAAATTTAAGAAGAAATCTTTTTATTCAAAAATTTATAAAAATCCACAAATTATCAAAACTGCAATACAATAATTATTATTTAACATTTTATAAATAAATATGAAAACAAGTTTTTTTTTTCATAATTTTATGAAAAATATCAAATACAGAAGACAATTTAAATAAGCATGACTTTTTCGGACATTATACATTTTCTTCTCAAATTTTTTTTATTTCAGATTATGATTTGTTTTAATTTTTAATTTTTTTTTTTAATAATCGTGATCTTGGATCAAGGATGTTTAATCAATAGATACTTTAACTCCAGCAATTATAGATTACCCTAGTTTCCACTATCTTTTAAAGTTTTTTAAAATCATTGCTAATTTTTCTAAAAATATCTTTAAAGTCTGCAAATATACTATTTATTATCAGCAAAGATTTTTTTTTGTCAATTCTCAAGAACAAAAAAAATATGATTAAATTCACTTTCATATGATTGGATTTTATTAAAATTCTAATCATTGCTTTTTAAAACAATAAACAATAGCTCTGTCTACGAGGGAAAATGTCCTTTTGACACAAATTTTTTCAGGTACAAGGGTTAAATATTATTATTAACTAGCCTAGAAGCTGCCCTTTGGGCAGTCTTTAGACAAGCTTCTGCAGAGGGCTTTTGAACTTTTGATCCTTCACCTTCGGTATCCTATGTATGAATAAGTTTTAATAATTTAGAAATAATAAAATTATTTTATCTTTATTTGACACCTTAATTTCTTCACATACACAACTGATCTCCGTAATTTGTTTACATTTATTTTGCTTGCAATTTTTCTTTTCTTTTAAAATCACCATTCTTTATGACCCCTTCACATAAAGTCACTCTTAAAAGACATTAGGGAACCCAAGCTATGTAATATTTCAAATATATCACAGTACACATGCTAGAAAAAGAAAAAAAAAATCATATGAGCAACATACCATGCCCCGCTTAGGTTTTAATCAGATGATATCAACTGCAATTTCAACGAAAAGTGAAATTAAAGTTAAAACCTTTAATAAAGAATTGTTTTTTTAAACCTTTCACTCTGATATTGAAATTTAACTTTAAATGGGTTATTTAATTAATTTAATCATATGTAACTACAGTAATTACTAACTGTTACATCAGGTTGTTTATGGTTAACTGGGATTGATGGACAAACATACACTGTGCTTTATTTATATAGATTGGTCGAGGTACTGTTAATATCTGTCTCATTATTACTACTTATTCTATCTAGACATTACTACTGTTCCAATTTTATTATCAATTAGTCTATCCAGATGTTATTACTGTTTATAATCATTAATAATATTATTCATTTGTTTATCCAGATAATGCTATTAATATTTTCAGTTTTCATATTATTATTAATTCATCATTTCATTATTCATTAATTGCATAATCCATTACAGGATCCTTGCATGACTCTTGTTCAAACAGGAGTTGCTTTGGCTAAGCAATTTGGTCAAAACCTAATACAGATCTTGCTTAAGGGTATCTATCACAGTGTGTGCCATTTGACTGCACAATACTCTTATGGCTTTAAATTCAGAGTTATCCTGCTCTCAGACTGGTTGCCAACCACGATTAGAGAGCCTAATTTGATTTACTATTTAACCCATACTTGAGGGAACAAAGAGAAGATATGGATTCAGAGCTTTCTCAAGCATATTTGCGTGCAAGAGAATGTAATGAACCCAGTTAGAATTCAAACTTGGCACTGTGATTTCTCATTTTGAAGCACTAACCATTATACCACCCACACATCTATTGGCTATTACTATTCTCATAAATACTAATAATATCACTTGGTCTATTCAGATATCATTATTATGGTTCACCTTATTAATATTATTGATTAGTCTACACAGATATTGTTAAAATTATTATCATTAGTCTATACAGATATTTTTATTCCTGGCCTCATCATTAATATTATTATAAATTAGGCTATCTAGATATTATTATTGTCATTATTACAAATTAGTCTATCCATATCATGTTAATACTGTTCTCGTTATTAATATTATTCATTTGTTAAATATAATGTAGTTGAAATAAAATTCATAAATTAATTTATTTTGATGGTTAGATAAGTAATGTTAAATAATAGTTTCAGACTATTACTTTTTAATGGTTCAGACCTTCTGACGTTGACATTGGGGTCAGCTGGTAGACAAATTAAGGATGTTGATTTTGATTAGCTGAGCCAAACATGGAAATGTTAGAGTTAGAAAGTGTTTTCAAGGAGTTAAGTTTTACACGTTGAAGAATGCAGATGTGTTAATTTTGTGTGTGGGGAACTTGCTCCCCACTAGCTAGTTAAAAATGTACATGTCGACATGTTTACTAAACTATTTACATTATTCGGACTATTCTCCTCATCTTTGTCACCATATTTATTACATTTCAGCCATTGTACGCTCCGGCCTTTTTCAGGTGGTTGAAATGTCGAACTGAAACCTTATAAAGGCGTTGGTTAGATCCAGTGACATGACCCAAAGAATGTGAGTTCAATACCTGGTTAAGGCAGTGGAGACCTTTCAGAGGGGAATTAACAGGAGATAACTGACAACTGACATCCATTAAAAACATGGCACGTGGAACTAGAACAGTCTACCCCAATGAGCGAAATAAAGGGTTCAGTTTGACATTCCAACCACCTGAAGAAGTCTGGAGTGTACAACGGCCGAAACGTTGTAATAAATATGGCGACAAAGATGAGGACAATAGTCTGAATAATACATAATACCTCATCTCAGAAATATAGACAGATGTGTTAATAAAATAGATAAGTTTAAAAATCCCTTTTGTTGAAGTTCTCATTTTACCTCCAAACAAACAAGCGATCACTCGGCCGGAAGAGAGAGGAATGCAGATTTGTTGTGGAATTGACCCTGTCAACCAAAAGACCTCCCCAGAAGAGAGGAGGGTATGCAACAAATTCATCTATCCAAATATCATTTATATTCAGACTAATATCCTCATCTTTGTTATTGTTATTACAACATTTCAATGGATTTGTCATCTGATCTTGTTCTCTGTTTTGATAACCCTCAAAAATATAAGGAGATTGAATAAAACAGTTTAATTTTCCTTAGTTATGAGCAAAGCTATAAAGATTGTAATTATACTGAAGGAAAGAATCAATAATGACTAACTTTCATTTCATCAGGGAACATACTGACATCTTTGAGGTAAGTACTGGACACAGAAAGCAAAGCTTCTTCTGGCCATTCCATAAACCAGTCAATGATACAGCAGTTGACCAAGGAAGGAAACATGCGGCAACGTGATCTGAAACTACCACCCACAGGACTCATGCACAGCACAATATGCAAGTTGTTGCTAGGAACCATAAAAGAAAAAATTAAGAAAAAAGTACATTAAGTACACTATACAATGTGAATATATGAAACAAGAGATGAAGAAAATAAAAGTAGATAAGACATAATATAAGAATCAAGAGACATATTTTAATTTCATTTCTATCTCAGATATGATAGGAAATATAAACTTAAATACAAGAAAAGTCTGTATGATATGAAAGATCAGGAAGTAAGGAAGATTTTCTCACTATTATTAATGTGGGAAGGGAAATTTGTATGGCAAGATCATATTCCTGCAGGATTTGTTGCATTCATTTTTGCACTAATCTTCTTCTCTTCTCCAAGAGTTTAAATAGATGTAGGAACTCTAATATTGAGTGGTAAGCAGTCTAGAGAAGAACTACTCTTTAATTTAAAACAATGGAGGTTGACTTTGTTTTTGTTTTTTATGGCTTATCAACCCTTTGTGTGTTATTTAAAGCTGAAACATATTTTATTATTTTTTGTGAGTTACTATTGTATTAACAATTCTTTGAGAATAACAATGATTTTTCCAGATACAAGTCCTACAATTTAACCCACAGGTGAGGTGAGGAGAGGAGATGGATTCATATCTTTCCCAAAAGTATTTGCACATATATTAATGTAGCAAACCAGATTGGAATCAAAATCTCAACGGTAACATAAAAGCACTCCATTATCTTTCCCAAAAGGAATATGTGGAAAGCCATTATTGTCACATCCTGAAAGGACATAGAATTAAATTAACATTTTCATTTACTTGTCAGTTTGGTTAGCAACTATTTACTTCCAATAACTTATTGTGTTGATGCAAACATTTATAGAACTGATAAAATCTTTTGATATAAATTCATAGCCTCATTATTCAGTCATCAGAACCTTTTCCCTGGCTTTTATCATCTTTTAGGTAAATTGCTTTTGATTCAGAGTGAATTACTCAAGCAATATTTTGATTGAGAGAGAGAGAGTGTGTGTGCATATATTCTTTAGTATCATTCTCTGGGGTAATGACTAGACAAGAGACAACTTGAATTGATAGGAACTGAATAAAAGAGAAATATGTATAGGTAAATAGGTTATTTTTTACTCACAAGAGATCACATTAAAAAGAATAAAGACTGCTGCATTGAATACCAAAATGAAATTTTTGCAATCTTACCGGATTCTGTTGATAGCATAAGAAAGGATTTGATCTCGGCTTTGTTCATTGATGCCAGCATGTTTTGCATCAGGACGACAAGCCGTGACTAATCTTTCAATATCTTCACTTTCCAAGAGATTGGGAACTTCTCCAGAATTGAGGATATTATTGATATCTTCCAAAAATTCTTCCATTACTATCTAAATATTAAAATAAAGGAAATCTCTGTAAGCAAATCTAACTGAAAAAAAAAAACAATTCATTAATAAAAGTCCAAAAATAAACTAAAATATCATTCAATGAAAATTAATAATAGTAAAAAGTAACAAATTTTTAATCAAGTACTACAGCAAGGCCAATCTACATACATTAGACACAAAGTGGGTTTGCATGTAATGTCTAGCAAAGTGGGTTTTCTTGTAATGTCTAGCATTTTGCTTTATTAGTTATCTCCCTTGCACAGGTCACAGTAGCTTTGTTATAACTTCATGAAGCCAGAGGTGAAAAGATCAACACTGAAAGAGTAAACTACAATGATAATAATAACCAGAAAAATATATTTAAAGACATGCATGTGAAAAATGTTCTAATAATAGTGTTGTGGATTCGGGGAATGACAAAGGCAGGAATGAAATATAGCAAATAAATGTATTGACGTAATAATACAATTGGTAATACAGTTAGTAGATCCAGAAATGCGGTTAGTAGCAATAATAATATATGGGAAATTCAGTATCGAAGTATGACTTCCTTCTGAGTCTACGTGCTAGCAACTGTGACTCCTACAAAGCAGTTACCTCACACTCTCATCGTCTCACTCCTACTTCCGGGTATTCACCAGCAGTAGTACAAGTACACATTGGGCAAGTCCACTTGTATGAAAAACAACAAATAGTAAGAATTTGATCAAATAACAATTACTTATATGATATCAAACTAGTAAATTAAAACTATATTAAATATAAAGTAATATACATCTCATTATTGTTGGATCCAAATGAAGCAACTAAAAAATGAGACTAGTTCCTGGAACTCAGGCAGTATCAGTCATAATACTAATTGCAAAAAGAACTGTAGACAAACAGAACAAGATGCCAGGAGATGCATATCATCTCTTAGTTTTTTTTGTTTTTTTATACTTTTGTTTCAATCATCCTTAAGGCTAAATTTACCATTAACATCACAGCTATCATCACTATTAGCATAATCAGAATCATCAATAACACACAAGCAGTCAGCATTAAAAATACAAACATCATCATCACCATGCCCACAAACAGAACCCAAAGACCCAGACCAATAGGAGTGTATGTGTGCATCTACATATGTGTATATGTGTGTGTGAGGAAGTGTAAGTTTCTCTGACGACTCAGGCAGTAGATCTGAAAAGGGTCAAGAACACCCCTACCCACTCCTTGTTGAAAGGAACATCGGTACACATAAAAAGCCACGGTCCTGACAACGAAATAGAATTAAAATTGCGTACATATGTATGCCCAAATGCATGGATGCATATCTGCACCTGGCCACAGATTGTTTACATGGGTGCATTTGTGTGAACTAAAATGCATGCACCTGTACGTATATACGTATATGTATCTATGTGTATGAGAGTGTTATTCCAAACAAGCACAGAAGAAAATTCCCCCTCCCACCACCAAACACAGGCAAACAAGCATAAATAGATCCAATTTTAAAAAATAAACCAGTTTGTCTGATGATCGCAAAAGCGTGAAACCCAGGCCCACAAACTCATATCCATACAACTAAATATATATATATATATATATATATATATATATATATATATATGTTACATACAATGGGAATAAAAATTAACTCAAAGTTATGATCATTTCATCTTAACAAGATAAAATTAATTTGTAAGGATTTTCAAACTGATCAAGGTAATAAGATAAAATAAAATGAAACTAAAGCAAATTTTAACAAGGCAGAGGAAAAGAAGGAAGGAAAAACAGAAAAAAGAAAAAAACAAATTAAGAAAAGGAGAAAAGTTAAAGAAAGAGTAGTAACATCTAGGCATGGGGATAGTGGCAGGAAACAGATACATGTAGACATGACCTTAACTTCTATTAGAATATTCACCTTGGTTTCTATCAAGAAAGTAGACATAGGAAATTTGGGAAAATTTTTTATCTTATATTAACAAATTCACTATTACTTCAATATTAAAAGATATAATTATATATTTATAATAGAAAAGAATATAAATATAATAATTATTTCAAAATTATGTATATATTAAAAAAATATACTGTTTTAATTTATTACCTTTTAGGAAATGTATTATTTAATATTCTTTATTTTATATTAAAAGAACATATCTTAACATATAATAATAAAAAAAAATCGGAAACAATTTTTTATTTTATATTAAAAAAAACAGTAATTGAGGAAAAGTAAATGAAAAGAAACATCTACACATAAAATTACAAAGATTATGCATATAAAGCAGTGCATATAAAATGGAGAAAAAATATAATATTCTAATTGAGTTATTAAATAAAGAAATATATTAAAAATATAATTTAATAAGTATTAAGTACAAATCAATAATTAAATAATAGAAACAATATAAAGAAAACCGAGATATAATAATTAAATATAAATAATATATATAATTATTATATGAATTATTATATCATTATTAAATAACATTATATTAAATAATATCATTATTATTACTAAATGTCATTATATTAAATATATAAAATTTAAATACCTCATTAAATAACATTATTATATTATTAAATGATATATCATTATATTAAACAATATATTATACATTATATATTAATATATATCAACATAAATATGCCACATATCATATATTAATATTATTATATTATTAAACATACCAATCCATTATTAAATACTACTATATTAAATACCATTATTAAATATTATTAAATGACTACAACCAATAACATTATTATATTAATATATTATTAGTATACAAATTATATTATTAGTAAATAATATATAATCATTATACTATAATATTATATATATAGAAAAGAATATATAAGAGAAAGACATATAATCATTAATTTTATATATATATATATTTATATATTTTTTTTTTAAAGAATAAACTTTTAAAAGAAAAAATACCATTTGAAAAACTTTTTTAAAAACCTTTTAAAATAGAAATAAATTAAGAGAAATAATTTAATTAAATAAAATAATAATCATGAAAATAAATAGAAATAGAAATTATTATTAAAATATAAGTATAGAGTAATAATTTTAAATCTAAAGTTAAATATAAATAAATCTAAAAACAAATAAATGATAAATAAATTATAAAAAAAACCCTTATAATAAGAACACAAATAAAAGAGAAATAATAATAAGGTAATATTAAAGACAATAGTAATAGTCATCACAACAGTAATAGTAAATGGGTGAGTACAGAAAATTTAGGAAGGTTATATGATAGGAAAGAGGAGGAATAGAAGTAACAGGACATGTATTAGGTGATAACAGTTTACACATTCTAGATCAGTTTGACTTTACTTCTGTGACAACATTTGGAAATTAACTTGTTCCTTTGGTTTAATAGTATATTTTGATTACCGAATTTAATTATTCTTGTAAACACAAATTGCATCTACCTTTAAAATTAGTAGGAGCGTGAGCAAAATCTATGATTTTCCAGTCAATCTGAGGGTTCAGATCTTTCTCCCTCAATTCCTAAAATTTCTTAGAAAGAGCAGCTTGAAATTTTAATTTTGGGTTGGAAAAATGTGCCTTTGGGTATATAGTCATTGTTTCCATTCACCTGCAGAAACACCAATGTAAATATGGTGGTTGATCTTATTTTCTTTGGGGTAAATGATTGCTTGGTAAATCACATTTGAGGCTCTGCATTTTCCTTCGATTGGACAAAGTTCACTATTTCTAGTTACATGGGGGATCCATATCAGGTTGATACCATAGAATTTATTTAGAAGAAAATAAATTATATGCTTAAAAATTTACAAAATAAATAATAAAAATAAAATAATTTTAATAATTTATTAATTAAATTAAAAAATTATAATAAAATTTATTTAGAACAAAATAAATTATATCTTTATTTAGAATATCTTTATTATATATATATATATATATATATATATATATATATAGAGAGAGAGAGAGAGAGAGAGAGAGGCATCATAAAAAAACATACATATATGCACTTATAGTTGCCCGTATATATATATATTTCTTTCTCAGGTGTAATAAAAAACAGTGCTCAATGTTATATAACAGAGCTATTAAGTATATATTAGTGATCATACATAATATCCAACATCGTGTATGTGTGTGTATATATATATATATATATAGGTAGAGAGAGAGAGAAGTTGAATGCAAATATAGAGAATGTTATTTTTCACATTGAATATGCTACACAATAACACAACACGTCAAGTCACCATATCAGTTCAACTTGGGAACAAGAAACACATTTGATGGACCCTTGATATCAGCTATTTCAACCATGATTACTGAAATTTTAAGATTAATAATGATTTGTACAGGGATTTTCAACAAAGACTCAGAACTCAGTAAACACATAATATATATAAGAAAAGTGTGTGGGGGTGTCATAAGTTAAAAAGAGCATTTATCTATTGAATTAAGTCATGGTGTAGTAAATATATGCAAAAAAGGAATTAGCGATGTTGTTAAACTTTAACAATTATTAATATATTATGAACAGCTTGCATGACTGCTATAGGGATAGGAAGACTAATGATTAATAGCACAGAAAATGAAACCTGTGACCAGAGTTCAAATTCCAAGTAAAGCAATTTCCGCTTACTTTACACTAATGCTCTTGTAAAAACGATGAAGCTGTCTCTTCTCCCCGCCCCCTGAATCCAGTTATGTGATAAATAGCAGAGAGACAACTGGTATTTCTAGCTTTGGTTGGTATCTAGTCCAGGAGAAAAACAATTCTGAGTTCAAACCAGTCTCAACAGAGTCCAAAAGCATTTCCATGTCCTTGTGGTTGACAAATTATTTTCTACCTAACCAACCCCTTTCTCACAGCCGAAACATTGTAAGCCTCTCATTGCTCTATCACTACTTCCATGAAAAGTGCTCAGACAAACTACATTGCTTAGTTTGACCAGTTCTAACCTTTATGGCTAAGAAACACCATGTTGCACACATTGTAACAAACCACCTTCATCCCCTCTGTATTCCTTTGGTGAGATGCAATTCCCACTTGAACAGTTTCTTCCTCTGAACCACTGCTCTAGAGAACCAACTCCCAAGAAGGTGTTTTTCCTGATCACAACTGTCTTAACCTCTTCAAGTCAAGGGCTTATTTAGAATATGAACTAGAATGATCAAAAAAGGATAACAGTATGGAATAACATATAAACAAAAAGAAGGAAGAAAGGACAGATTTGAGAAGAATGACTTTATTGGTTTTGATATTATCAAAGGGCCATCTGAAAGATTTAAACCCATGAGGATTAAGAAGGAATAGTGAAAATACATTCAAAGTCAATTGAGAATTTTGGAAATGGAAGCAGAAATGGAGAAATTGATTTCTGTCTGCTTACTAAAGTGTAAGTTACAAAAACATGTCTCATGATTGCTAGACGGAGTCAATATTTGGTAATTTTGAAGCCAAAGGCAGAATCAAGAAACTGTTTTATACCTGTCTATGAAAGAATGAAAATGGGAACAAATCAAAAAATAGAATTTTTTGAGATAAGTAACAAACCTGTAATGTTCATAAGTACAATTTAAGTGAACAAGATATGAAGACAAATACAGCTTTTAGTGGATCAAAAAAAAGAAAAAAAGACAGCTGCTAAATTTCTGATTACATAAACAAAACCAGAGGCTGAGAAAAATTTGTTGTTGAAAATTAAAGATAATTACAATTAATGTCTAAATGTTAAGACCACCTTTTCATCTACATAGTTTAAAAATCAGATTTGCCAAAAAGACAGCTGAGGTGGCTGGTTTAGATGAGATGCTAAGAGAGAGGGAGGAATTACCTGCACCCATGTGGAAGTAATGGTGCAAGGCATATATAAAAGAAGAAATGAGTTGTACAGTCAGACTGATACTTGCAACCACTACCCGTAGGAAGAAGTGTTTTCCCGAAATTGGAAAGATAATATTGCAAACCAGACAAGAACTCTTGTTTAAATCAATACAGAAACCTGGGAACACCCAAATTCCCAAGCTCTGTCAGCCACCACTCCCGTCTTGAATCAAAATCAATATAATCAGAGTGCTTAAGTGACCCAAGCAGGCTGGCAGAGAGAAAAGAGAGAGAGAGAGAGAGATGAGACAGTGGTGGACGAAGGTGTTACTGAGATCCATGTGAGTTGCTACCAAGAGAATTCCTAACACTGAGTCCTGTTCCAAGAATTAGCACAGATGAGCAAAGTGTCACTAAAGAAATTTCAGTGGGAAGGGTTAATTTTTGTTATACCAAGAACTATATAATCCAAATTGAAAATTAACTCAAAGAATTTTTTGTCTGCGAAGACATTTCTATTTTTTATTCCATTATAGCACAGCTTGCCGTGACTTGAATCAGCACTATGATTACTAACAATAATCAATCCCTACCATCTCTGTGATGAAGAAACACATTATGGGTGGAGCAAAGTGTGGACCAAGGTGGACAGCGACCAACAACCATTGACCTATAACAGTATCAAACAGCGTGGGATTAGCACTGCAATCAACTCATCATCCTATGACTTTGAGGACCAGACATCTGGTATAGACAGTGTGTGGCAAGGGTCAGATAGTCTGGTCACTGATGACCAGGCTGACCTAGGATCAACCAAGACATGTCATGTTATGTTATATAAAATTAAAAAGTGCCATGTTCTTGGGTAAATTAATTAATAAGACTTTATTACTTAATTATAAAAGGGAATAATGATGGGTCAAAAGAACTTTCAGAATTTCAGCAAACAATACTTGGTTCATATATAACATTGAAATAAACTACATATAAAATAAAAATCATTTGTTATTTGAATCTATTATTTCTATCTGAATTTTTGGGATGAGAAGTTATCATTATTGTCTACCACAGCCTTACTCTCAATGAAAACAAAACAGCGATTAACTGAAAAGAACTAAAAACAAAATGAAATAACCTTTTATATGGACTGCAAAACAAGAATGCTCTACATCTGTAGATGAAATAAAGGGTTTAGTTTTAAATTCCCTAAAGGTTACACAGATTGAGAAACACCTGAAGATAGCCAGAGAGCAAAACACTTGAAACATTACGATAACAACAAAGATGAGGAAATTAGTCCAAATGTAAGTAATGTAAACTATTATACCTAACATTCCTTGCCACTTTCAAAAGTTATATGACTGACATGATAAAGTTGATATTTGTTTTGAAATATCATTGTAATGTTCAGACATGGAATTCAAAAACTTTATAGCACAAGGTGGAGTGATTTTCAAATTCCTATATATGGTTTATAAAGCAAAATGAAATAGAATTTATACTCTATATACAGAATCAAAATGAATTAGAATATTAGTTACACTGAAAGGTTTATTTCCAAATTATGAGGTCAAGTGTTTTAGTCGCAAGCACAATTTAAAGAACAGTATGCATTGTTAAGAAATTGTATTTTTTTTTTAAATGTAGTTGAAATTTATTCATTTATTTTTTGCAAATAAGTTTAAAATAATTGTTATATTCTACATCTTTAGAGAGCTGACAAAAAAAAGAAACTGTAAAGAAAAAATTTCTTCCAGGTCAGATACAATTGCTTCAGTCAAGGTTGGCGGTGATGTGCCAAATGTTTTTGATTAACGGATTATAGTCACTTAAGCTTCTCTGCTGATAAAACTTAAGGAAAAGCATTAAAAAAATAAATCATTTATCTGA
The DNA here is from genome assembly GCA_903632075.3 of Acanthosepion pharaonis. Classification (NCBI taxonomy): domain Eukaryota; kingdom Metazoa; phylum Mollusca; class Cephalopoda; order Sepiida; family Sepiidae; genus Acanthosepion; species Acanthosepion pharaonis. Next base: position 919,106 of record CAHIKZ030005383.1, on the reverse strand, counting down.
TACAGAGATAAATTAGATTCAATTGAAAAAACTGATTCTGAATCTCTTCAAAATTGGTTAATCATGTGAAGTTTTTGACAATGTGCATAGCTTTACTCTTTTGCACAGGAATGTCATTGCCAAATCCTTACCTCAGCTGTCAGGATGTAAGTTTGGAACCAGTGTACTTGAGTTAGTCTGTTACAACATCATTTTTTTGTTTTTGCTGTGTCTAATTAATATAAGACAAGATCTCCCAATACTATGCATGCACACAACACAAGATCCTGGAGTGCTAGAAAACTTGAATATAGATTTAGAATCAGCATCCTAGATGTAGTGTAAAACACACATTATTAGCAGACTAGCAAACTTTGGATGAACCATAATAAATAAGTAATGTTTTATTTTCAGTAATTCATGATGCCTTCTTTTGATATGATTCTCAACAATTTACCTGTGTGTCAGTGAAGAGAAAGACAGTGTTTTCATTTCTGCAGCCTGCTATGTCATATAACTTTTTCAAGTCATCATGAAAGGCCGTATAGTCATAACCACGACGTAATTCAATTTGAAAACACTGATAACCACAAATGAAAGCAGCCAATCTAAGGAAAAAAGAAAGAACAATTTTAATGGAAAGAAAAAAGATCAAAAATTTATAAGAGGCAACTTTGAATAAATGGAAACTGATTCTAAGTTACTATAAGAATATTGAAGTCAAAGAAATCTGTTCCATTCCATTTACCATCAGATTTCATTTTCATAGCACATCATTATTTAAATCTAGTTTTTGCAAATAAAACACAAATTATCTTTTGTCTTAGTTTAAAGAGTAATGGGTAAAAAGCAAGTTTTGTCAAACATTATGAGTGAAAGTTATCATGATGAGTTGCTCAAAAAAGTAAAGATAAAGTTCAGTAAATAGATTTACAGCAAATATACGTCTACAGATGCAAATGGTAAAGAAATAAATTGAAGTACAAGATATCCATTTTAGTAAATTTATAAAATGCTTTAAAATTAACCACTTACTTGGTGACTGATTGCTTGCCAGTTCCCCCAACCCCAACTAGAAGTGCATTACCATGTTCTTGTCTTATCATCCTCACAACTCTGGAAATGTGTTGTAGAACATCTGTAAAGAAGACCAACTTCACTTCTCTTGCTGACTGCATATTGAAACCTTCAAGATACTGCAAAGAAGACAAAAACAATGAAAATGTGTGTGGACAAACATGGGGAAATTCAAGAATCTACTGATGATATTATCAGAAAGTTTACAGTCTGAAGTGGAAGCTTACCCAATTGAAAGTTAAATATGCATTCTTAAAAGAGCTTTGGTTTTTTTTTAAGTATGTGTTTGCTTAGATAAATGTTGGGAATGAAGTCTTCTTCTCACATACTAATAAAAACTTAAGTGTTCAAAAATTAACAATATAAATAACTGATCTTTTTTTATCTGCCTCAAATGTAATTAAGAATGTTCTTAAACTGCACTCGAAGAAACATTGCTATTTACTAAGTGTAGTTTTGTCACAAGTTCTCAAATATAAGGCACTCAGTGAGGACCAAACTCATTACTAATGATACATACATGTTACCAATTCATTGTATAAGGACATCGTCTTTCTGTGTAATCATATTACTCCTGCCACTGACCATTAAGCCAAGATTGGTTCAAGACTGTCTTCCTTATCATTGGCAGTTGTAATGTTTTACTCAGTCAAAATCTTGGTCACTGACCACTGCTTCGATCAGTACAAGCAGAGTAGTTCTTGCATGTGGATTCACTCTGAAGATCAAGATAAAATTACTCCACACTGTCTTATGATTTTGCTAACGACTTTCAGTAATTTTCTTCGGCAGATCACACACAAAACACAAACTCCTTTTTGAGGTAAGAGATTATCTCTTTCACTATATGAAACTTGTTGATTCTTTCAAATGTTTTTGAAAGGCATCATCTAAGCATCTTTTTTCTGTTCAATCAAAATCTTGTTTGAGGACATTTTGAGGAACTAAGAGACTTTGTTGATTAATAAATCTGTAGTGAAAGAGATAATCACTTACCTCAAAAAGGAGTTTATGTTTTGTGTGTGATCTGCCGAAGAAAATTACTGAAAGTCGTTAGCAAAATTATCTCTTTCACCTTCTTTAGGTGGTTGGAATGTCAAACTAAACCCTTTATTTCGGTTGCTGGGGTAGACTGTTCTAGTTCTACATGACATATCTAATGGAAGTTATTTCCTGCTTAATTCCCTCTCCACTGCCTTTTTTCTCCACTGCCTTAACCAGGTATTGAACTCACAACTCTTTGGGTCCTGTCACTGGATCTAACCAACACTTTTATCCATTGTGCCATGTGTCCTTAAGCACATCTGTGTATGAATTTCTGGGACTTATAAACTTAATGTCTTCAGCAACCATTTTTTTTTACCAGTGCTCATATTGCTGTTATCATTGCATGTTTTTACCAGAATTTATATTCCTTATTATTACTTTTCTCTGGCACTCCTTATTACTGGTTCCCATATTGTATTCATTTCTATGCTTGGTTGGCTCAGGAGATGTTTGTGGCCTAGCATATGTGCTGATTCCTTAAGTTTACGAATTTTCCAAAGATGTTCTTTGTCTATGATTTCGACCTGATCCCACAGAGGGCAGTGATCTCCCTTTTCTCTCCATATGTGGTCAGCTACGCCTGATTTTTCCAGAGAAAAGCAATAATAAGCAATATGACATCCATTAGACATGGCACATGAAACTAGAACAGTCTACACTAGTGAGCGAAATAAAGGGTTCAGTTCAACATTCCAACCACCTAAAGAAGGCCGGAGTGTACATCAGCCAAAATGTTTTGATAAATATGGCAACAAAGATGAGGACAATAGCCTGGATAGCGTAAATTATGTACATAATACCTCATTTCACTAATATAGACAAGTTTCATAAAATTTTGAGGCAACTCTACTAGTGCGACAGATTATCCTTTTGTTTTGGAACATCTGGATGACCAGAAGTTAGCAGCTAATCTCTCCTCTGACCTCCTCTCTGGTGGCTCAATGGAGGGGGGTGGAGGACTGATTGCGACACTTAATACCTCCAAAAAAAAATCTAGTAATGTTCCACCATCGCTGAGCAGATCCTGGCTTTTCATGTCTTATGATGAATGGTTGTTCTCTCAAGGAGGCTTCTTGCCTTGAATGTCTACTGGGACTAAAGCTCACCCCAGACTTCAAGTGGAACTCATATATATGAACCATTGCTTAAAATGCAGATAAAATGGTCAGTTCCTTGTTCCACACCTGTAAGTACTTCACTCATCAAAAATGGAGCACTACTGCTATATCTGGCCTGGAGCTGCCCAGTCCTAACTTTCCAATTCAGAAGCATTTTCACAGCCTTGTGACAAAAAGTTGCAAGCCTCACGCTACTCTATCGCTATTTCTATGGCAAATATTCTGACTAGCTAGATTCCTTAGTTCCACTAGCTTTGACCTTCAAAGCTAAGACCTGCCAAGCCATGTTCACTGGAACAAATAATCTTCATTCCCTTTGTATTCTGTTAGTAAGACAAAAATTCCATCCAGACATTCTTCCCAAGAATGGCTGCTTTATGAAAGACTCCTGAAAGTGTGCTTCTCTGATCACTCCAATCTTAACCTCTTCAAATCTACACTTATCTACCATTATCTGTCCTACATATCCTCTTAAACTGCACTTCTTACCTCCTCCTCCTCCTCTTATGTGCATCATCCTCAATCAGTAATCTTTGAGTGGTACATGGGACTTTTATTGGGTGGACAATTAGCAAAAATAAATGGGAGAATGGTGTGGAGGCTGTGTCTGTTAATTTCATTAATATATTTTTTCAATAGGGATTGTTTTTGTGCATTCATTACCAGTCTCCCTGTGATATGCAATAAAAATGTTCATTCAGAAATTGGATATCTAGCTATCAGTAGTCAGGTTAAACAATTCAACATGGCTTCTTTGTACAAACTGCACACAAGTGCCAAATCCAAACTAAAGCAAACTAACATTTTAAAACATTTTTTATGAGCACAGGCTGGTTCAATGGTTCAGAGTGTGATAGAAAAACTGTTAGCTAGAATTTATGGTTACCTCTAGCCATTTCAACTGTAAAATGATGAGACCTTGCTGCCAATCTAGTACTGTACTTAAATCCAAAGTCTAGAGAAAAGTTCAACAGAACATTTACTATGAAAGTATTTATTGAAAAGGCAGAGGAGCCACATTACAGTGGTGGTAAAATGACTGAAGCTAAGATGCCAGATGTAAGAACAATGACAATGGAGATTATTCTTTGAATTTTATCAAGAATTTCTAAATATAAAGCAGAAGCACCAAACCAGATTTGGTAGCAATATTCAAAGCAGGGACAAATGGTAGACTTATAAATATACAAGATTCTGGCAAGAAAAATTGTCTAGCATGACACAGGGAACCAACTTTTCTAGCAGCAGACCTAGCAATTAATTCAATATAATCTTTCTGCTTTATGTCATATGGAAAAGGTTAGTCCATGAAGGCGCAAAGAGTCACTCTCCTGGAGGTTAGCATCTGCCATGTTGATGAAAAGTAAAAAGGATTTTCTCAAATGATCAAAAGAGAGCAGTTTTGTTTTGAAAGTGTTAAAATTAACAAGCAATTTCTTGCCCATTTAACAACGGAGTGTAAATAATTTTCGCAATCAATTCCATTTTGACCATTGTAAAATTTGGGGGTGAAAAGTATTAAAATAAATATGATTTTGCTTATTAAATAAGTTCTTGTGATAAAGTTAAAGCTATCCAAGCTCTATTTGTCTTGTCAACTCACTTAGGCAAAAGTGGAGGATGAAGATGGTGAGCTTGAAGATTTATTTAGTTTTGAAGAATTCAATGTTTTAAATTATCTACTGTTTAAAAACTCACTGTGGCCCTTAATCTATTCCTGGCCAATTTACTCCACTCCCCCATTTAAATTTAATCAATAGTTTCGTTTTCCCTTGGTTTCACATCCCAAAATAAAGCCTAAAATCACTTATCACTAAAATTCACAGGCTGCTGCATGGACCAAAAACCATTCACAAAATATCAGTACAATAGAGCTGATATTATACACTTGCTGATAGGATAGCCTCCTACGAAGTTACTCGAAGGTTCGTATCCCTGACTATCAAGCAGATAATGCCAAAACCCAAAAAAACTTTTACTTCCAGCACCCTTAATGAGGAGGGCAAATTACTCAGGAAAGATTCAGGCACAATACTCAGAGTATATATGCCTTATTCAGCTAAAGGTCTGGGCAACAGAACTCCTTGAATCAGAAATATAATACCAATTATAGGGTAGCAAGACAAGTTTGCTCATATACATGAGAACTAAAAGACTGATTAGGACAAGTGGGGGTGACAAAGGTTGCTTGAGGGTGGTTATCTACATAATGCAAAAAAAGAATTTTCATCAAGTTTTTCTCCAGTTCTTCTTTTCAATGATAAAAGTGTATTAAATATGGAGGTCAATAGCAGTAAGACTTAAGGTCTGGTTAGGACACCAAAAATATATGAGATTTTTCCAGAGGAGTTCTCAAACCCCTAACCTCAACAAATATGGAGGGCCAACTGTACTTCAGATTTATTACTGAAATTTTTAATTTTTCATGCATTAATGTCATATATTTCAAGGTATTCTTCTATTATCAAATTGTTTTCTCTTGCAGTTTATAATGTTGTTTTCTTTTGTCTTTTTTTTTTTAATAAAAATCATCATGATACAGAGAATATAAAAATTGAATTGATCAGGTGAAAATGATATAAATTAGTCTTCTTTAGAGACATCCACATAAGAAACTGACACAAAAATAATCAGAATAAAGAAAACTGCTGAATTTTTCCTTCTTGCGAATTTAGACAATTCTTATAAACTACCAGTTCAGTGTTCCTAATTCAAATAATCCTCTTTCAAAATAAATGTATTTTTAATATACAGACAGAAGGCTTAAACTACCTAAGCTAAATAACATAAGATCAGTGAGTCAGCAACTCATAAAACTGTGTAATAATTAAACCTAAGCCTCCTTTCTAATATGTGTCTGTGAAACTTAATACATAGATCCACATCACCTAATGTCAAAAAAAACAAAAAAAAAACAAATCAAACTCTTTATTTATTGCAAAAAAGCTGAAAACCTTCAACATGATCATCACAACAAAATCAAAACCAACAAACTAATGTTTATGATTCACTTACTGATTTGAAAAATCTTACACCTTATTTAATAAACTAGCCTAGAAGCTGTTCTTCAGGCTTTTATCTTTGGTGTCCTATGTACGTAAAAGTTATAAGAACTTGGAGATAATAAAATTATTCTATTTTTATTTGATACCTTAATTCAGCATAATTTTTCTTCATATATGCAACTGATCTCTATAGTTTGTTTACATTTATTTTGTGCACAATTTTTCTCTTCTTTTAAAAATCACAATTCTTCATGATCCCTTTACTTAAAGTCAAAGCAAAATTAAAGTTAAACCTTTAATAAAGAGTTATTTTTAAACCTTTCACTCTGTTCAATATTTAAATTTAACTTTAAATAAGTTGTTTATCTAATTTTTGATCGTGTGTAATTACAGTAGTTACTTGTTGTGTAATTTAAGCATATTACAGGAGGTGGAAAAAAAAGATGAAGTCTTTAACTGTTTCTTTTGATGTCCAAATTCATTAACATGTAGAATTCAAAATCTTTCCTCCTCATCCATGATCCATTTTTATAGTGAAGGTAAATATTTCTTGACAAGGGAGGTTATTTTATCAAATTTAGGATAAAACATAACATATTTGTTTAGTTAACACAAACTCATAGCAACATTTGAAAACCAATATAACAAAAAAAATAAAATTTCTTTGATAATGGTTTATGAAAGCCCAAAGTATTCAGACACTGAAAAGTTATATTTAAATCTGGACCAGAAACCAAGAGAATGGTCTAAAATAGAAAAAATAAAAATCCTTAAAGACATTTATTGGTTTTTAACTAATATATATCTATATCTATATATATCTATATATATGCATGCAATACAGAAAATATACATTTTTGTGATTGAGTAAGAGAATTTCCTTGGAACAGGACCTATGTTCATACACCAAAATAATACTTACATTCACCAACAGTTTTTGACAGATAAAGAAAAATCCCTTTCGTTCAGTTTAAAATAAAACTTTTTCTTACTTGGTAATTCAGAATGATTGTGGTAACTTGTGATCAGAAATGGAACCATTTCTGATTGCAGTTTTTTTTTTTATATTCAGAAACAAATAGAAAAATAGTTACAACAACAATCATTTATAAGGATTTAAAAAAAAATTTTATCTGGATTATATTTAAAGTTTTAAATATTTCATTAAAGAAGTCATACATTAATTCTGAAAAATTCATGTTATTTGGTTGAGAAAAACTGGCTTTTGAAATCAATAAAAGACAGAAAAATAAAATCATGTTAAAATTGTAACATGAACAGGAACAATATGTATCATAACTATTTAAAGCCAAATGCTCTTCCTGCTGTCAACTTTTTAAGAGTTGAAAATCAATTTTGTAACTTTCTTCAATCCCAGAATGAGACTGGCAGTCAACTCACATTTAAATAAAATTATTCAAAATATATGATAATGAAAAAAGATAACTATTTAAACAGGTTTTAAATCAATCATTTAAATACTTTCCAGCAGGTGAGACGCACAAGTGAATTTCCACACTACAATAAAAAAAACAAAAAAAAAACAATGCAGGTAGGTGACGACATAAATAAATTTCTTACCTGATTCAAGACACTTTGCAGTTTTGTCATGTTTGTAATCTCTTTATACACTCTATCTGAAGTGGGTACATCTACTTGCATAAAATCCCCAAATATAATTGGTGTGCTTTTCAATTCCTCAGGAGTAATTGTCTGAAAAATACATAACATTAAAGTGATAACGATTATCCACTTATTTTCAGAAACAGAACGAAAAAAAAAGGTATTACAGAAAGATATCGAGATGCAAGATTAAAAAAAGAAATTCTCTTATCTGTTATATTTTTTTTTACTTGTGTAAAGGATGATAAGATAGCAGAATAGAAAAGAATTCTCACCAGAATGAAAGAGAGAAGGATATATTGATCTGTTTATGCTTAGTTTGAGAAGACAAATCTTGTACAGAAAACTTTCATTACTGATAAGAAAATATTATTATCCTGATGGTTTGATTAGCCATAAACCTAATAATTTGTTTGTAGTTCTGATCTGAGGCATTTTATTATTTATTCTGACCAGTCTTCTCTATAATGATGCTTTTAACTCATTTGAAAAGAAAACAAAAAGAAAAGAAAAAACTTTCTAAGTCCAATCATTAAGTCATTTAGTCTTGCCAGCTCACTGGGGTATCAGCTCTCCAGGATATTGAAGGAACAGGCTATTCCAGAAATTAGCAAATGTAGTTCCTAAAAGTGAACTGTTAGATAGAAAAGGTATAGCAAAACAAGAATATTGACTTCAAAGCTGCTCCTCTTATGAAGAGGAGCATCTTTGACAAACCAGAGAATTAGATTGGCACACCTGATAAATGAAAAGTCTTTTGTTCAAAGTTCCTTGACACAGTTACTGAATGTAACACACCTGAGAGCCAATCAGTTGAAATATTGAATTAAATGTAATACAGACAAGAATAGAATAGATGAATAGACATAAATCAGGCCAAGTTTTATATTTTTCTTATGATTATTGCTTTTCTGAAAGATTACAATAGAAAGTATAAAATGACAACTAAAGAATTATTTACAAAAAGAAAAACAAAGTCTACCAATATAATCAAGAAATTAGGTGAGAAATTAAGTTCAATTGAGGCAATTTCAATCTAGGATTTCAAACCATCAGAAGATATTTCCTAACAGCATGAATCTTCCCTTTTCTTAACATATACAACATTCCTTCACATTCTTCTATAACAACAACAGCTGTCATTTTCCATATCAAGATTCCATTCTTGATAAATTAATATTAATAATCCATATTTATGTATTAAAAGAAACAGAACTGTAGACTATAGATTTTCCATCCAATACTCAAAACCAAGCATTAAGTTTTCAATTTCTTTTCCACCTATTAAATGAGTAATGTTTATATTAAATGATTAATGTAATTCTTTATTGAAAGGGAAACTCATATCTTTTCATATACATTCAATATTTTTTCAGGAACTTTGTACAAAAAAAACAGTTTATAGAAATTTAATTTTCTGTAGTTTAAACTAATTAATTTGTTTTAAGTAATCTCTTTCCAGAAATATCTCTTCCAGCATCTGTAAAATTTCAGGTGTGTTTCCTGAAGAAACTTTCTGCCAGACAGCTACTCATCCAGATCCAAAGTTGACGATAGTCAAGTACAACTTGTCAATGGGTTTCATCAACAGCTCACCAGCACCAATTTTCCTCCACATGAATATTACCAGGTTTGTGTCTACTTGGACCTGGGTCTATTGACCGACAACTTTCTCATCTTTATGCTGCACGCATCTCTATCATCATAAGGATTCACTTTCTTGGCCTAGAACAGGGTTCTGTCTACTCCAAAATGGTACATATCATGAAGATTTTTAACTCTTCATTTCCTGGACAGCATAGAGCAGCAATTGTATTTACAGTCTCATCATGCATATTGAGCCATTCTTGCATCATCCTCATAGTCATGTTTTCTCTGTTCATCACTCATGGCACAATGTTGATCCTCACTTGAAGATCAGTTCCCCTCTTTGATCAGAATTCCCTAAGTGTTCCTAACTGACAATTTATGAGCATCTCTGCAGCTCATTTCCTCCACACTCTCCTCTACAAGTTCAGAGTCAGTGTTCACCTCAATCTCTAGTAATCCCCACTTCAAGACCAAATTGCTGCCTTTGATAACAGCATTGAGTTCAGCCACATTGATATGGGCAACATCATCTTTCTTTCATAGCCAGGTAACATCTTCTGCAGTGACACATCCAATTTTCAAGACAAATCTCAATGCTGTACTGCTAGCATCACACCATACCACTCCTTTCTTACGTTTGGTTACAAGCCAACTACCTCTCAATGGGTTCTGTCTCTTGACCTCTGCAATAAGCTCCTTCATCTTGTTAACAGTCTTCCCAACTCATTCCACCAGCCTACCTCTTGATATAGCTGTATGTAATTCACAGCCGTCTGGCAAAATGATAGTGAACTAACTTCTCATATATTGGGAACTATTCCCTTCCTCATAGCTCATCTTTAAGATGAGTAATTTCATTTACTCTCTGAAATACCAATGCTGCACCACCTTCTAATGGCTGTCAGCGCAAAATTTGTTAAGATGGCTTATTACCTCTTCTGCTGTAGCCATTGCTTCATCCACCAGGATGTCGTCAACAAGGATGTCTGGTTGCCGCTTTCATAATTTTGTCCTTGCCAAGATAATTATGAAGATTCTCAACATGATTTTTGGTGCAGAGTTCAGGCCAAAAGTTTGGCCTTTATATTTAGCCAGCTGATACTTCTACAACTTCTTGGAGATATGGTCTTGTAGATAGGCAGATTTTAGATCAGCAATTGTTGAAGCTGTTTGCCTGCAATCACCAAGATTGTTAATTCCGTTCCTATAGCGAAGAAAACGGTGACTTACCTCGTCAAACCAAGCGACAGCGCATCGCGTGTATTCTACGATGGAAAATGTGGCAAAAAAGAAAATTACTTACCAAACAAAAGGGCACGTATTCTGCATGACATGCTGAAAATGGAAATTTTGAATTAAAAAACAAGTTCGTCGCAGGAGTCGCTATAAAAGTATTTTGATATGCAAATTACTGAACATCCTCTCTCAGCTGTCGACGAATGAAAAAAATGTTCTGACGATAAAAGCAGTTGGTGTTCTCGAATCGAGAGGAGATAATTCGGGTATTTTGGCTACCATGTTTGTTAGAGAGTGAGTTATTTTTCTGACTGGTTACACACATTGTGATTTGTGAGATAGTACCAGCGAATTGAATTTTCAACATTTCTTTCTGTCCCCGATATTCGAGTCTGTACTTACAGAGATTTTTCTTTGTGTTGTGGAAGTAATCTGCGACAAATACATACCTTTTCCAAGAGTAATTGCACGTAAATGATTACATCTTACAAGCTATTTCAGCACTATGACGGATAAGACATTTGACATCAAGTTAATACCAGAGTTTGATGGTCCAGTGACCAGACAAGCAGTTACTGAATGGATTGAGAAGGCAGAACTTGTTTGTGACTTGTGTGGGATTAAAAAGGTTGAACGTGTTCTTCCTCTGAGGTTGACGGGCAGAGCATTTGCTGTTTACCAGCAGTTAAACTCAGAGCAAAAATCAGATGTTAAGCAGATAAAACAAGCCCTGCGGATTGCCTTTGCACCAGATCGTTTCTTGGCTTACGAGCAGTTCGTGGAACGCCGACTGCGCCTGGACGAATCCGTCAATGTGTTTCTAGCCAACTTGAAGAAGCTAGCAGGTCTTTTTGGCGGGATACCTGAGCAAGGACTAGCATGTGCTTTCATAGCAGGGTTACCAGCGCACGTCAAGCAACTACTGCGCACGTCTTCCAGGATGGAAGACATGAATACAAACCAACAGTTGGACTGAGCTCGAACCATAATGAAAGATCAAAATGCAACTGAGGAAATGGTTGCAGCTGCCATTTCTCCAGGCAGAGCTGATAAACTTCCAAATGTTAAACATCAGTAGGGTATGCGATGATATCGATGCTCTGGGTGGAATCACTTTTCCAGGGACTGCCCAGTTCAACGAGAAGATTTTCGCCAACCATGCAGGTCATGCACAACAATGCATTGCTTCCGGTGTCAAGAGGTAGGCCACATTGCTTCATCATGTCCAGGAAAAGAGGAAGGGGACAAGACGTCAGTGCCGGTCTCTTCCCTAAGCGAGTTATGAATGAGGCACTACCTGTCTTGGGTATTTACGTGAACGGAATTAAGAGAGTGGTACTGGTGGACACCGGCTGCGCACAGACACTTGTGAGTAAGTCAGTCTGTCAATCCTGGCAGGAGACGGAGGTGGACGTAATTACCGTAAATGGAAATACTCTGAAATGTTGCGGAGTTGGAAGTATCAAGCTTGACGTGGACAATGCAAACCTGCTTAAGATCGAAATCTTGGTAGTGGATGGAGAGCTATTGGGTTTTTACTTGTTGCTTGGGTTTGATGCCATTAAAAAGTTGGGCTGAATCCAAATAAAAGATTGTGGCGATGTACGGTTTCCCAAGCATGGAAAAGTCTGTTGTACCGCCATTAAAATAGAAGAACCTGATTTCTGTGCCAAATTCAACCCAAGCCAGAAGATATGGATCGCATCATGGAAATGGTCTAATGGTCGATCACCGGAGAGTTTGTGAAATCGGATGCCCGAGTACCCAAAACCAAAGGGAGTCAAGGAGGAATACGACTGTGAGCTGCAGACCTGGCTTGATAACAGTTGGTTGCAGCCTTATCCAGAAAAGGAACTTGGTCCTCCAAAAGGTTTAATTCCATTGATGGTGGTGATGCAGAAAAACAAAAATAAAGTGCATCCAGTATTAGACTATTGAAAGCTGAATGAGTGTCTCAACGCACACGCAGTCACTGCTGACGTGTGCGCACAGAAACTGAGGGAGTGGTGTAAAAAAGGTCCGGAAGTCGCTATCCTTGACCTACGGCTGGCTTATTTGCAAGTACATATCCATAAGTCACTTTAGCCCTTTCAAACTGTAATCTTCAAGGGGCGAAGATATTGCTTGACCCGAATGGGTTTCAGGTTGAATGTTGCACCAGCCATAATGAACGCCATTGTAGATGCTGCGTTGGCGAAAGACGAGTCATTTCGACAGGCAACCTCATCATATATTGATGATATTTATGTTGACAAGTGCATGATTTCAGCAGCTTGCACTTGGCTGCATTTGGTTTGACCTGTAAGGATCCAAAGCAGTTACGGGACGGCACACGTGTGCTGGGTTTACATGTCGCAGAAGATAACAACACGCTTAAGTGGACACGTGAAAATGGCATTCCATTAGTTCCTGAGTTCCTGACACGATGTAACGTCTTCTCGTCTGGTTGGAACGACGAAGTGACAGATGCTCCCCTTAAGAACATGATTGAGGACATAGCGGAAAGAATACGCCAGAATGACCCTGCACACGGTAAGTGCTGCACAAGCGGACATGCTTATGATGTATGGGTCAATGCAAGTTCTCTTGCTACAGGGATTTCATTGGAGGTTGACGGAAACGTTGTAGAAGACGCATGTTGGCTGCGACCTGTGAAGGACGCCCAACATATCAATTTATCAGAATTGGATGCTATTCTGAAGAGTGTCAATTTAGCATTACAGTGGGGCGCAACGGAGCTACACCTCTTCACAGACTTTGTGTGTGTGCACCGGTGGGTATCAAACATGCTCACTGGCAAAGCCAGAATACGAACTAAGGTGGCAAGTGAGATGCTGATCCGGAGGCGTTTGAGTACTCTTGAAAAGCTGATTCAAGAGTATAACTTATTGATCACGATAAGTTTAGTAACGTCGAGTGAGAATTGAGCGGATAAGCTCACCAGAGTACCACAATGATGGTATGATATGATAAAGAAGGAAACTGAACCAACATGACCGATATGCGCTTACATGGTGAACAAAAACTCTCTTGACCAGATACGCGCCATACATTGTCAGAGTGGACATCCTGGCATCAGGCGGACGCTATATTTTGTGAGACGAGTCTACCCTATGACATCCAAGGCGGCCGTCGAGGCAGTGGTCAGAAAATGTAAAGAATGCTAGTCAGTTGACCCAGCCTCAAGTCGTTGACCTCGTGGCAACCTAAGTGTGACTGAAATCTGGACCCGCTTAGGAATGGACATTACACATTACGGTGGGCAACACAACCTTATGTTAATTGATTATGGCCCTAGTAGATTTGCGATATGGTGACGCCTGCTTCAACAAGACTCAAGAAGCGTCATTCAGCAGTTAGGAAGTATTTTTTTTGAATGAGGTCCACCATCAGAAATCCTGACCAACAATGACACTGCATTTCGCAGTACGTCCTTTAAAGATTTCTTGGATGACTGGAGAGTCCAACTTCGTTTTCACTGCGGAAAGTGGAAAGATCTCATTGGAGCATAAAGCGAATAGCAGCAAGAAAGCAGTGTTTGATAATGGAGGAAGTATACTGGCATAATATACTGAAGGTTGATATATCGTCGACTAATGCACCTACCAATATGATTCACCTTTACCAACTGAAAGTGAAGGGAATTACTATAACATTACCACCTGATCATTGTAGGTATCACAATATATACAAAGTTGGGAAGAGAGTATGGGTGAAAGCTCCGCATGGCCGGTGTACCTCCATGTATCAAGTGGGTCGCGTGACAGACATTGTAAGTCCACAAACAGTACTAGTTCATGGGATGCCACGGCATGTCAAAGATCTTCACCTTTTCATTGATTCTGATACATTGCCGAGCAAATCCGATGATGATTCATCGTCTGACGGTGAGTGGATAATTGAGATCTGCGAATCCAATGCTTCCACAGACACAAAACTTCCGAAAACTCAAGATACGTCTGATGACTCCTCAGGAGACGACTCTCCTACACGCATAAGGGAAATAGTGCCATTATGAGAAAGCACCAGGATAAAGAGAGCTGCTCCAGGCTATTCGATTTGTGATAGTGAGATCAGGGGGGAGTATAGCAAAGAAAACGGCAACTTACCTTATCAAACCAAGCGACAGTGAATCACGTGTATTCTATGATGAAAATGTGGTGAAAAAGAAAATTACTTACCAAACAAAAGGGCACGTATTCCGCATGACATGCTGAAAATGGAATATTTGAATTAAATAAACAAGTCCGTCGCAGGAGTCGCTATCAGCTATCGACAAATGAAAAAAATAGATTCTGCCGATAAAAGCAGTTGGTGTTCTTGATTCGGCAGCGGAAAATTCGGGCATTTTTGGCTACAGCGTTTGTTTGAGAGTGAGTTATTTTTCTGACTGGTTGCGTGCATTGTGATTTGTGAGATAGTACCAGCAAATTGAATTTTCAACATTTCTTTCTGTCCCCGATATTCAAGTTTGTACTTACAGAGATTTTTCTTTGTGTTGTGGAAGTAATCTGCGACAAATACATACCTTTTCCAAAAGTAATTGCGCTTAAATGATTACATCTTACAGTTCCATGTACTCTCAGTTGCACATCATTTATGCCATTAAACCGCACATCTTTTCTATCAATCACTTTAATGCTGCAGATCCCACTCCACATATCAACCATATTCTTAGTGACCAGTGTTGAGGTACATCCAGTATCATCAAGGGCCTTTGCACTTCAACCATTTATGGTCAGCTTTACTTATAGTTATGCAACCATTGGTATCTTTACTGGGTAGAGGGGTAACCATCAGCATTGTAGCTCTCTTTTGCTCATTCCCTGAGGACAGTATCTTATTGTGTGGCCCACTTGACCAAAATGGTAGCAGGTAATATCAGGCCTCATCTTTCACCATATGGGGGGAGCGTGACATCAGAAATATTGCATTTTCAGATTTTGCATCTTCAGTACTCTCTCCTTCTCTTTTGCAACTTGAGACTGTCTGCTACTTCACCCTACCACCACTGATGTCCCTTGCAGGTGCTCCTTTTGTCTGGCCAATACTCAAATATAAGTAATCAGTTCTCCTATCTCCATAATGTGCAGCTGTTACAGAACTGTAAAGATGTGATTTGGAAATCCATTTATAAAGCCATTTTCACAATCATTTCAAGGCCCCTTCTAATAAATCCAGCCATCCATGTCATTCTCCTGATACTGTTGGCATATACATTAATCAATTCACCAGACCACACCACACAATTTGGCATATGCAATAAATGGGCCTTCTGTGAACGCCTCCTTCAATCTCAGCTCTATGACATCTGCATCACACTGTTCTTCCTCAGTCATCTCCAGGTATAATGCAAGGGTGTCACTTTCAAGGTAGAGTCGTATAAGGCAGGCAATATTCATGATTTCTCAAAGGCTTGCCATCAGTTTGATTTTACTGAGCCAAGCAATAACATCTCCTTCAGCACAGGATTTCAACATCTCAATGATTAATTTAATCTTTCCTGTCATTCTTTGCCTCTCTCTGTGCCAAAATAGCCTGTTGTGTAAACGTCTTCTTTCTTCTCTTCCACTTGACTCTCTCAGCAATCGAGCAAATGGCAAAAATCCTTAGTGGGTGTTAATCTTGAGTGACAAAGGTTCTCCAGGCAACAGGGAAACCTCCCTCTAGAGCAAAAAAAACATTGGCTTTTATAGATCTCCACTGGGTGATCTTATTCCAGTCAATAGGAGTGACATCTCTATTAAAAGCTGAAGCCTGGTTGACTGAAGTTTGTTAGTTCACTCACTGTGCTGGGCAGTAAATTTTATTTTTCTCTTCAACCAAATTTTCATAACTAATATCTAAGAAAATTACTTTTCATCTCTGATGAATCAATGCTAGTAACTCATTCCTAAAATAATGTACTCATTACTCTTCCAAGAAACTGAACAATAAAAGCAGTTCACATCTAGAAATGATCTGTTAGGCCCTCATACATTTTAATTCACAGGAGAGTCTTCATATATAACATGTATATAGAGCAGCAAGAATTCATTCAAACATGTTTTATTGAAATTAAATAAATCATAGGTTTGTGTTTAATTTTTTGCTCCATTTTTCAAGTTTACACATAAGCAAACATCCCAATCAAATTTATGAAGAAACTGTCCAACACTGGTTATAAAACATTCTTTGCTCCCATCTGTCAATATTAAACCAACAATTCTATATAAACTTCTGCCTTGTACTACACAAATACCTTTCTATGACCATCATGGGAACATTTACACACACATTGACAACATAGCAAATGCAGTCACCACTCAACACTATCTTATCTATCTTCTATATAACTCATTTAGAAAGTAAAAAGTGCCAATCCAATAATATATGCTCAATATACTGTAAAATCTTCTCAACTTAAACATTGTTAACAAATCAAAAACTGGAAACTAATGTTAATGTTTGAAGAATTTCCAGAATTGGTTTTAAATTTATTAATTTTCAACTATTTTTAACTATTTTTTTCTTACATCTTAAATTGTCTATGCATTATGACCATTTTAAATGTGGCCAATCATGACTCTCCACAATCCCCTATCTTTTGTTGCTCTATGTAACTTCTAACTATTTACTATCTCTTTTTTTTCTGTCATCCATTCACATAAACTCATTAAGCACATTATTCACATTATTTTGACCCCTGCTTCTCTTGGCATGGGTAGGACCTGTGAGTGTTAAATTCTCTAGGCACTCTTTCCTTATTATATGTTCCAAAAGTTTCAGATGTCTCTGATAGTAAAATTTGAGTTTTCTTTGTAGTTTTTCTTAAAAATTCCTCATTGCTCACAGATTTTGTCCATTGTATTCTTAACATTTGTTGGAAGAGGCTACCCAAAATTCACTGCCATATATAGATTAGCTATTACGTAACAGTCCAGCACACTTTTCTTTGTTTCTAATAAAATTTTTCTCTCTTAATACTTTGCTTAGTTTCTGAAAAAAAATAATTAAAATATTCTGATGTACCACTGGATTTCTGTGTAATATTTTCTGTCATGTTATTACACTATCTGTGGTGAACAGGAATATCACCTATCTCCAAAAAGAGTTGGTGTCCTGTTCACCATTTGCTGAAGAAAAGAAAAAAAATATATCAAAGAACTTGTGCCCCTTTGTTGAACTAAACACATCAGTAAGTGATACCAGCAGCAACTCCTCAGAAAGCAGGAGACTAGACAACATTGAAGATACCTCAGATACCCCCCACCGGAAGCAAGTGAGGAGAAGTCTGATGAGTCCCTGTGAGGCAACTCGTCTGGAGAGACAGCTTTTCTTGTTACAGTGTCTTGAACAAAGCCACACTATTCTTGCCCTATTTCTGATTTCATTCTACTATGAGCTACATTCATTAGAATCCTGATAAATTATGTGGTTCATTGTACTGAATGTCTGATGGAGTTCACCATTCATTTGCACTTGGCTTCTTTGACATTGCTCTAGCAATAGAGCTACTGAGATTTTCCAGTATTGTTTCCCTGTTGTATATTTCTTTTATTATTTCAGTAACTTTATTGACTCTGAAGTTGTTTAAGGGTGACAATAATTCTATTACAATCCCATCTGATCCGGCCATTTTGTTTCTGTCAATCTTACCTCAGATGTTAATACTTTTTTGTCTTTTTTGTATTATAGGTTTCTCCTCTGTTGTCATTAAAGAGCTTTCCAATGTATTTGTTCCATCTTTGTAGTATTATTTCCTCATCTATTATGAGAATATCTTTTTCTTTACATTTCATGCATCCAATCAAGGAGCACATTTTCTGTCCCAGTATTTCTTTTATCCATGCCTGCTATGTCTATATTCCATAGTGTTTCTATCTCTCTACACTTTTCATTTAGTCATTCATCTTTTGTTTACATTTTGTTAACATTCAATGTTTAATGCTACCACTTTTTATTATCTATTGTCTCTTTTTCATTAGTTTGAGAACTTCATGTGTCATCCACTTTTTTTTTTTTTTTTTTTTTTTTTTGGTGCTTATCTCTCTTCCATTAGAATGGCTTCTTTTTCTGATGTCACTAGTTTTTCCTTTAACATGTTCCACTTTGAGTTACAGAATCCTTCTGAACTTTCATATTTGTTCTTAACTACATGAGTATTAAATGTTTGTTGGTTAATTGAGTTGTTTTAGAATCCATTGTATTGTTGTTTAGAGGCCACTTTAGGTTTCTTTAATTTTCATAATTTTGTTCTTAGTTTGCATAAAACAGGAAGATGATTCTTCCCACAGCTGGTGTTTGGCTATGCTCTTCTAAAGCTTTTATTGACTGTCATGTAGTCTGCCTAGTTCTTTATGCTCTCTCTTTGGCTTTTCTACATCCACAGAGTTCTTAGGTATTCTTCAAACCAAATATTGGTTATTACTCGGTCATTTGCTCTGCACCAGTTGACCCATTCTTTCAGTGTTCATTGCAGAATTCAAATCTATACTTACTATTTTATTATTCTGCTCCTTTTTTTCCTTATTTTATTATTATTTAGGACCCCCCATGATAATAAGTCTTGTAATTTGCACTGGCTTTTAGCATTATCTAGTCTATTTCTTCTTCAATACTTTGTGATGTTTTCCTCATATCTAATATTAGTCCTACTTTGCATCTATGATTTTGTTTATCACTTTTTAAGTTCGCATTAAAAACACGAGAGTTGCAATGGTGCAATAAACAGCAACAAAAACAGGATGAAAGAAAAATTAATAAAAAATAAAAGTTGAAAATGCTTTCTCTAAAATGTTCAGATAACCGATTTAAAATATTTTTTTTTTTCTGATACAAAGCCATTTCACATTTAGATTTTCTTTGGTTTTAGTTGAAATGATAAAGTTCATTTGCCTTCACTAACCTCATGAAAATGTTTGAAGGAAATTTCACTCAACATCTGGTAAAAGTACACCTTATCTTCATCACTGACCAAACGGTCATGAAACACTCGTTGGGCTTCATGGCAAAAGAGCCGAAAAACATTATTGCTGCTCTGCACAATTCGAATGTTAGCCTGTAACATACCTAAAAAATAAATAAAAGGATTTAATTAATCATTGAACATCCATGGTAGAAAATAAAGTTCATCAATTTAATAAATCAATGATTTGTCAACATTGTTAATTTTGTCATAAGACATGAACAGTATTTTCCAACCTGACACCATCAACAATTTTCAATTGCTATTCTTCATTATAGTAATTAATTTTCAGCTAAAATGATATTTTGAATATGGGTTATTTTAATCAGGATTGCTAGCCTAAAGTTCTCTTGAAAGCCAAGCACCTCTAAGTTGCAAATTTTACTATATCATGTGTATTTGACTCAGCAATTTTTTTTTAACCAATCCTATTTTTTAATTGTCCTTCCTCTTTATTAAAGTCTTCTCATTCACTTTCATTCCAAGTAACCCCCTTGATTCTTAGTGTCATTATCATCTTGCTTGGGGTGAAATGATTATTAAAAAAAAAAAATCTATCATATTTTATAGTATATCTCTCAAACATTTTTGGGTAACTCATATGTCCACAATATCTTTTCACACAAAAAAAAAAAAAAAAAAAATACTTCCCAGATGTTATATACACAAGTATCTGGTAAGATAGTGTTTCCCCAGTCATTGTAAACTCATACTACTTATATCTAGCCTGACTACACAAGATTGTAATATTAAATATAAATGGAGGAAGGGTCTTACAGGCCATCAAAAATTTTCTTTACTGAACAGATCACCCATTTTTCTTCTTAGAACTCAGCTCTTATTTGTTTCTAATATGTTTATTATACCAATGCATTCATCTAGCCTACATTATTTTGGGGTGTTTTAAATTAAATACATCATATAAGTATACTATTTGTCATTACATTAGAATTGAACAAAAGAAAGCTGAACTGTCATATCATGTCTATTCTTCTTTATGGCTGTGAAAGTTTCATAAATGAAAAAAGAAGACTTGAAACAATTGAAAGAGCATGTGACAAATGAGAAAGTTCTAAAAAGACGAGGAAATACAAAGAAACTGTGATAATACTCAAAGATGGCGGAATGTTTTGGAAATGTATAAAAGTTAGGAGAATTTAACTCACAGGACATATTGAAGTCAAGAGAAGCATAGAAAAGCAGTGTCTCTCTGACTTGATGACAAGTTTGAGCAAATAACTGGAACAAAAAGGGATTATAAGGTAGAAACTATTGTTGAGAGCAAAAAATGATAGGAAGCTATGGAGAGCCATGATCACCAGCATCCTAAAGATATACAGCACACAGAGAAAGAGAGAAAAATAAAAAGACACTTTGCATGGTTAGGTATAAGAAATAAATAGGAAATGTCTTGCCTATCCAACAATGTTCAAACAGAAAATTGACAAAAATGACAGATTTGAGGAAACTTTGTGTTTATTCACAAAACAATTATGAGAAAATTTGGGAGAACTGAAAAGATCGAGTCAGTTTCTAAATTTGTCAAACTGTCTTCAGTTTTGGGATATATAACATTTTATTTTTAAATTCCCTACATGAAAAAAATGCTGATATTTAACTCAATAATTCTTGGAAACTATTTCAAGAATAACTCGATTTGCACAGATGTGAACACGATTAAGATTTTGAAGAGAAAAACTGAAAGAGAAATCATATTAAATTTAATTTAAAATTTAATACATTCTTATACATTCTTGTAGTTGACAAAACTCAAAAACAAACAGATGATCTCTAAGATAAAAAATGAAATAAAAAAAAATAAAATTCTGATGTAATGGAATAACCTATCACCCCCATGAGTGACTACACTATAAGTAGTAACTACCTATAAGTATCTGTAAGTAAATCGACTACAGAGTCTAGCTGGAATCTGTGGAGTATGACTCAGACTTACATGAGAACTACAGACTTTCCAATAGTAGCACTCCCTACTGGAATGACTTGCGACAACCTTTTGCATAACTGTTACCTTTATTCTTATTGTATTGGTTTTTACAATAAACCTTTACTTATTTTATCCACCTTGTTTTTCAAGTATATATTCCTATTAGCACAGAATATAATATACAAAATTTAATCTGAAGGTAATATGTATACACCTGGAAGATATGTGCAAACAAGTATTCTGAATAACCCTGATTAAAAATCAGCAATTTTTGTAGGATTTCCTGGAAGTTCCTTTTGAGATAAATATGGTCAGTAAAAAATTTAAAGTGTCTCTGGAACCTCATTCCTGAAAGCCTATTATCAAGAATTAGTTGCATCAGAAAGAATCTCAAAAGCATAAAATGTACTTTCAACAAAATTAAATAAATATAAGAAAACATTTCCAAAATTAAAATGTTGAAATGACCATTTTAAAGAATTACAGGAATTTCTGAAATGAACTGGTCTGTCCTTGTTTGCAATAAGAATATTTTGCAATCTGGACAGAATAGGAAATGTTGGTAGTTACAAGTATTGTGTGTTTGTTGGTATACTTGTGTGTGTGAGTATATATACACATACATACATACACCAAATGAATAAATGTCAATAAAGAAGGTTATTCAATATCTTTCTTCAACAAGACAGGTTTAATAAACTATTGATATAATTTGCACACAAAATGTGTAAAGGAGCAATTAAAGGACATATTTGTGCTTTTATACCAAGTGAAAAACAAGTCTTATACAACAGTCTCCAATCATACAATTTCTAGTAAGCCATTGAAAATTATTAAATCTATGGTTGGCTTTTTCAATAACTTTAGAATAAAAAGCTTATAATTTTATGCTTTTTGTAGCTTGATGAATTTTTGATGAATCACTAAATGATTATACCATTATACGGAATTAACTAAATGTTGAAGCTTAAATAAGCATGGAATAATACAACACAAAATGTACGTTAACAAAATGTATTGAAACAAAGAATAGGTACACAATATTTACAGTTAGTTTGGTATATTCTTGGGAAGACTGTTCCTGCATAATGGGTTGACTAAATCGCAGTCGGGCAGAGTCTCTGGATTCAATTTCTTAATCTCTACTATCTTCCCCGTCTTCCGGTACCAACCCATATTTATATGGTCGGTAGTCCGCTTATGTAAATTAGGTGTATCATACACAACACTAAATATTTTTATATTATGGAAAAAAAAAAAAGTTTATGGGGTCACTTTGTTGGTTCAGATATTTGGGAATGACTGTGAAAAATTTCCCCTCTCCAAATTTATAGAAAAATCCTTCTGGGATTTCTTCTGAGATAATAAAAATTAGATAATTCTTCGTCATACCCATATATTTTTCTTTCTTGCCTTACAATCAGAAGGCTTTAACTATTTGACTGTATCCCATTTGTGAATGAACACCATTTCTTTTTTTTTCTATTTTATTGCTTTACTTTGCTATTGTCTCTTATAATTGTCTTGATTTGTCTTACTTTGTTCATTTCTTGGATTACTTTGCTCTGTTATTCTTCTTATTGTTGTTATTATTGGGAATTTTATCAATTCCAATTAAAAATGCCCATTTATTCAACACATTTTTTAGCAAGTGAAGTGAAGCTAACTTTACCTATAGACATTCAATCAGCTAATCATCTGATAATTCCATTTTGGTAATAGGAAAGTAGGTACCTCCACTTTTTTGCTAAGATTTTTGATACCTAAGGTTTAAAATGAATTTTTTAAAATGAAAATACATTCTTGAATATTTCTTTTTAGCTTCAATTGAAAGATAAAGGATTAAATTGACTATTTCCAGTAGGTAAAATACTCTGGTGCAGTTTAAATAGAAATTATATAGATTGGGATGCCAAATATTTTCTCAATTTCAAAAAATCTGTTTACTAGCTGCCATTTCTTACATTTTAACAAGTTTTAAAATAAAATTTAATTATTGGTTTTAAAAATCTTCCAAAAATAAAATATATATTTGTGACACATTATTTGAGTAGAATTAGCAAATTTAAAGTTAAATTAATCTGATTTGAAACAAATATTACTTATAGCATAAAAAATAGTATACAAGCTTTTCTTAACGACAATTCCTGTTTTTCTCATGTCTTTATTGACATTATCAATGAGCTACAAGGTGTTGACAGCTAGTATCGATGGCAAGAATTGACATAAATTTACAAAATGTAAGTGAATGCATTACAAATGAACATATTTTCAGCATTTATCTAATATTTTATTGCCTTTTAGTTCCATTTGAAGATGCTTTATGAAAAAAATAATAAAATTTAAAATAATATAAAATTTTCTTAAATTAATTTTAAAACTTAGTAACTGACATGAAATGCCACAATAGAGATAACTTAATAATTTATGAAATGTTATAGTATTTTATTTATTCTTAATTTTTATTTTTAATATATTTTTTCATTTTATTCTTTATTATTGTTATCATGATGGTTATTTTATTATTAAACTTTTATAGTACTTTAAATTTTATTATTAATTAGGTAATTGTTTAAACTTTTATTTTAAAAAAGTAAAACTTACTTTTAAATTTTGAAGGGATGATTTGCAAAGCCATATTGAAACAGAACTGAATAATGAAAGTGAAAGAATTGCAGAGTACCAGACAACTATTAAATCACATGATCTTTTAAGGATAATGTCATGTATGGATTACCATAGTTACAAAATGGGAGCATTTATACATTAAAAAAAATTAATTTTTTTAAGAATATTGGGTACAAATTTCTTATGAGCTTTTCAATTTTGGATTCGTAAATGTAGTTTTCACTTAATAACATCACCTAACCTCTTTGAAGTAAAGCAGAATTTTAAATAATTTTTGAATATTGTAAATTATTTAATTAAAATTTTAAAAAGTGAAAACAGTTGTTGTAAAAATTAATTATTCATCAAAAAAAATGTTATTCTTAAGACAATAATGTCCTTAATAAATCTTATTTATAAAAGACTTAAAAGCTTTTCTAATTAAATAATGTCATAGTTTTATTGCATTTTTTATTTTACAATTCAGAGCCGATCTTCAGCGACTGGGTTAACTGTTTTACAAAAAAAATTGATGATTTACATTCTCCAAGGAGTCCTGCTTTTTAATAAAAAATTTTAAATAAAAAATGCTTTTTTAATAAAAAAAATTTCCGCCCTAAAAATTGAATTTCTTGAATTTTCATAAAATTAAGTCAGTTATTTTTTACCAAGATTTTTTATAAAACATTTCAAACATAATTTAATTCATTTCTGAATATGTCCTGAGAGTTTCATTAAAATCCAACAATTATTTGATTTTTGCAAGAATTTCTAAATCAATGTTTTTCATCACAAAAAAGCACAAAACATTAATCATAATTATTATATTATGTCCACTGTTGAGATAAACAAAACAAGATTTTTAACCAAAATTTCAAACATGCTAGAAAGGATTAAAAAAAATAATCAAGAAATACTTTTGTCTTTCCTCTTAATAATAACAAATATTTCAACAATAAAACTTTTTTTTTTTTAATATGTTTGGGACTTTTTCCATCATGCTATGCTGTTTTTCAGTAAAAAAAAAAGTGGAGGTGCCTACAGGAAAGTAACTGACAAAGAACTTAGATATACATATAAGCATTGACATAACTCACAGAAAAAGACACAATCTTTTAGAACCTGAAACAAAAGTT
The DNA here is from genome assembly GCA_903632075.3 of Acanthosepion pharaonis. Classification (NCBI taxonomy): domain Eukaryota; kingdom Metazoa; phylum Mollusca; class Cephalopoda; order Sepiida; family Sepiidae; genus Acanthosepion; species Acanthosepion pharaonis. Next base: position 893,796 of record CAHIKZ030005383.1, on the reverse strand, counting down.
AAATTGAAACTATACTTTATCAATATTACACAATAATTAGATAGAAAATAATTTTCTTTAAATTGATTATTATTTATTCAATTAATAAGAGTAAGCTAAAAATCAATATCAAAAAATATATGAAAAAACTAACCTTGCACACACTTGGAGAGATCACGCAAGTTGAAGAGATAGTGGGACTTGGCTGGAGTGGGAAGCAAATCAGTTTTCATGCTGCCATAGATTTCAACAGCTGCCCCTATAATTGACTCTACTGATTGACGCACTGCTTGAGGGAAGTCAGCAAAGAAACCATTCAGAATGGCCTGAAACAAACAAAAAAAAAATATATAGCAAGAGAAGGAGAAAAAAATTTATGAGACTTTAAATATTTTTATGCCACAAGAAGCCGGCTTAGATTGATGAACAACAAAGAGAGGCAATTTGATCAAAGCAAATTAGAGAAAATTGCCTCAAACAAATCATTTGCAAACACAAAAACACAACTGTGAATTAAATAGAATTATTATTATTATTATTTCATATTGAACTGATGCATTTTTGAATAGAGTGCCAATGGCATAAAACTCAAACTGTTCATCTCTTGTTTGAGAATCCAATCAATGATGAAGTAGAATGAAAGACCAGATGCTGACACAGATTATAAAATAAAATAGAGAAGAAAAGTTTCTATAAAGTCGTAATATGAAAAACAAAACAAGTGTTTAATAATACTGTCTTCATTTATGTTCTTTTTCTTTTAGCATCTATTAGAAATCTTTGATAAAAGTTGAAGAATTGTTCATCAACAAAAAGAATTGACTTGGTTATGACATCCAATCTCAAATTTAGTTTAAGAACAGTCATTTCTGCTTAGAAAAGATTGTACTTCTTTGCTTTGTAGACTATTAGAAATACTAAGTCAATATAGATAATAGACTGATAATAGTATTAACAATGGTTATGAATGAAAATGGTAAAATGATAATTTTCTGATTAAATTCTAAATAAAAATCTTTACAATATTTCTGTGCAGATGAACATGCAATCTCTTCAGGGCAAACAACATTTTTGAAAAAGTTTTTGTTGTTCACATAGAGACTTCCTTCTATCTGAACAGGTTTCTCAGAAATATTCTAAATTTAGTACCAATAATAGATAGGTGGTGCTTCAATAAAATAAACTTGATATTCAGACATTTGGTTAGACTTTTCAGAATCAGGCCAGGCTGAGAACTTTTCATCAAATACTCATATTCTTAGTTTAGGTTGCAATTCTATCTCACTGAAAACAAGGAGATTATGTTAAAAAATAAATATTTGTTGTGTAAAATAAATGTTCCTTTATCATTAGGCTACAGACATAGTGATTTACCGGTGTATATTGTGGTGCATGATAATATATAATTGGTCGTAAGCAAGGGGACATGTCAATACACTTCATAAAAATGTCATCATCAATCAATGTTTTATACATTAATTTCTTCAGCTAAAGCCCAAGATTACTTCTGTTGTGATTTGACATTTTTAGATATGTATATATATGAGAGAGAGAGAGACATATAGATACATGTGTGTGTGAGTTTGGAGATTATGTATTGCCATGTAACCTAAATGACTTGGAAATGCATCATTTCAAGAGAATTACATTCCCAACAACACTAGAAAACAGTGAACAAAATATCTTAATTAGAATGGAAATACAAGATCTTGGTTAGAACTCATGTCCCTAAAAATGTGGATCATTATACTATGGCATAAATCAAGATACAAACTTGATAGGCTGTTTTTAAGAGCAAGAGAATCACAAGGTGATGAGCATCACCAGATAACTAATAGGTAAACAAATGCATATACCTGTGGATAGACAACAAATTTCGTAAAAAATTTGGAGATATCTGATAGTATGTCTAAATGTGAATCATATTTTCTTATGTTAGCCTTAATGCTATACCAATAAAAGTATTGTACCAGAAGATCATTTTAAAATATATAATGTCATTATTTAATCTAAACAGGATGGAATGGATTAATGCTGTGTAACTCATCTCATTGTTACTTTCAAAAGCTGGTGAAATATCACCAGGTGTTAATATATATTATTTCATAATCAATTATTAATGTACACATGTTTATCTACATACAGGTAACACATTACCTGTACTGTTATTTCGGGTGTTCTCTATGATGTTGTCTTCTATTCCTATTTGCTTAAAAAAGCTGGCACTAAGTGGAAAATATTTGTATTGCAGTAATTTTAATGATTTTCATGGATTGAAGAGTTTTTTTTTTTAATTTATGATAAAAAATATGAAAATAAAAAACACATTAGCTTTTATGATCAATTGTCCTCTCTCAAATTATAACCTTTTTTTTTTTTTATTTTGGTTAAAGTTGTTTTGGTGAAAATGTTTCGTTGGAATAAGATATAATGCAAAAATGACTCACAGAAAACATTAACTTCAAGCTATATTCATCTGATGATGGTATACTAAACATGCTGAAATGTCGAATGAACCTTGGAGTAACAGGATTACGTCCACCTCCCGGAGGACAGCAGGCAGCAGACAGTGTTACATCCTATATAAACACCAAAAGCAAAACAGAATAAAAATGAAACACTTGTTATGCAAGCTAAAAATAGAAACATTTATAACAATTTTAATTATTCTTGGCTATATTCTTGCTCATTTGATTTTCTTCATGCCATATTGTCTGTTTACACCAAATAATAGTAGATGTAATAGTATTAAGGTGCCTGTTGCAATGTCCTCATGACAAAATCAATACAACATCATTCATGACAGAGGAACTTCTAAGGATATAGAATGCAAGTTCAAATCTTGTCAAGGGCTATTTCTTCATCCTAATCCTTACCACTCAATTAATGGTTATAGAATTTAAAAGACAAGAAAAATAAAAAGAAAGACAGTCTGAAATTAATAAAAATAATAATAATGATCTTTATTGTGACAAATATATAGCCCTCATACAGCTGAGACACACCATGGAAAAAAGAAACTACCTTGATTTTCATCCACGTAAACTGAACTCTTTGATAGAATCCATGGAAATCCTGATATTGTCTGAGAAGCTCAACTGGAGGCTGAGAGCCATAAGTATCCAACTTTGGCATATTCATGTCATCAATGAAGATGATCAGGCGCTTCCCTTGTGGTGCACCTTAAAAGAGAAAAATATTCAAACATTAAACATTACAACAAATGCTAATCAATGTGTAAACATCTGTTTACTTTCCATTCTACATCATTAATAACGGCCGATATGAGTGTGTTGCATATTTTAACACAACATTGAAAAACTCAGTTGCAGTTGTAAAAAGAAATTGCAAGAAACTGACATGTATACAAAAACAATACCCTGTCCAGTGGCAAAAGCTGTTGGTGGTACCAGGGGTGGCAGTACTGCCTTAGCCACCAAAACTGTGTTACCTCCCATGGTTGGCAGTTGACAAGATTGTAGGTAGAAAATTACCGTGGTATGACTTTGCAGAAAAAGATTTAGAAAAGAATATTTCTTGCAGTTCTTCAGGTTATCAGAAGAGCATGAAGTCAAGTTCTTTCACACGCAGGATAAGGTCAGTATTTCTCTGCAGATCCAACCCGTATAAATTAATTTTTTCAGGTACACATTACCAACCCCACCAATCAGACCAAGGGTTTATGTGTATAGTCCAGCAATTGAGATGATGTTTGTAAGATCTCAAGGCTATAGGTTTTTAATTAGTTTCCTTATCAGCATAAGAGGCTTGCTGTTCCTTAATGGTGAAAATAATAACAAAGCTGTTTCAATCAGGTCATATAGTGATTCCAGATTTTATACAAAACCACAGTACATATGCCATAGGATTTTAATTATTTTCAAAAAATGTTTAATGCCATGTCCTTTCAAAACAATAATGATTATGGCTCTCTACAGATTCCTTTTCTTTTTATCTGTGAATTGTCCTACCTTTTTCCGAAAAATAGTCAAGTGGTTTGAAATTAATGTAGTCCTTCTCTTACAATGATTGCCTCAAAAGATTAGAGTCTAGTCTACCCTTCTATTTAACACATAGCTGGGGAAAGAAGAGATGGATTCATAACATTTCCAAGAACATTAGTGCAAAAATGAACATAATAGACTAAGCTGGAATTTGAACTCAGCTTTCCAATTCCACTTTCCTTACTGAAAACCATTGCACATCCTCAGTATTATCTTCAGATAAATTCTTCCTGAGTACTCAACCAATTTTTGGAGATGTTCTTTTTCTGGAAAAAACAGATTACAACTTAACCTGATGTGAGAATAACAAAACCAGCCATCATGTGCTGTACAAGTGCCTTAAAGAGACATTTTATTTTATTTTTTTTTACTATTTATAAGTAATACATCTTAGATTTCAAGAATTCAGAGTTGATTCTAATCTATAGAGAATCACTTAAGAACATACCCTCCCTAAATTTATAGACAGATCCTACCAATGCATGCTGGGATTTCTTACTAATCAATAAAAATGAAGAATTCCCATTCTCATCTTATAATTATGATGTTCTTTTAATTTGTAATAAATCTGAAGAACATCAAAATGGAAAAATATTAGAGGATATGTCAAAAATAGTTTCATATTACTATTATATATCTCCAAATTTCATTAAAAAGCACCAACAAGTTCTGCCTGCTTAATTTTTTATTGTATTTTTCCAATTTTCATATGTGGTTAGTACCGCATTCAAAGATATGGATAAACTGTCCGAAGTTCATATTTTATTTTTGTTCATATTAGCAAACAACAAGAATTAAAAAAACTGAAAGAAACCTTTGAGAATAACATCTATCCTACACTTTACTTACAAACTCAACATTAACAATAAAATCCCTTTTCTTGACATATTATTCAATGTCAATAGCCATAATTTTATGATCTCCCTTTACAAAAAACACTAGCAGAAACTCATGTTTACTCAACTACAAAAGTGAATGTTCACACAGATACAAAATAGCTGTTATAAAAAACATGATTTACCAAGCCAAAGTAATCTCTTCTTTGGAAATATTATTCTATAAGGAATTTAACATTAAACAAACCCTAATCAACAATAATTTCCCTAACCAGGAACAAATAAAATTAGCATTAATGAAATGTTGATAAAATTATGCCAGACCCCTCCCTGACACAAACAAAAATAAACACACCATTAACTTATGAAAAACAATTACAAATATAATTCACTGGTACATATCACTCAATGATCCTAACAAACACATAAGATTTAATTTAAACACCTACATAAATTTTAAAACATCTAACTTAATTATTACCAACAACACTATAATTAATGTGCACACATGTTTTATCAGTATTATGATAAAAATAAAAATAAAATAAATGCTTTTTGTGTAGGCTTGTTCCCAATAGCTGTTACACATGATGTCACACTGGAGCATTTTAAATATCCAGCTTCTCAAAGAATACCAGAATACAGACAAATGGAATTCTAACTACCATACAGACACCACAATATCCACAATTTTGAGTCCAATACTCAACACCTTATCCAAAAATTGGAAAAATACAATAAAAAAAATTAAACAGACAGACATTGTCAATTCTTTTTAATCAAATTTACTTGGATGAATATTTGCTATATATACAGGTTGCAATGGATAAACTGCGTCTAAATTAGGCAAAAATAATAACACTGACATCTCATCTCAGATATATTTACCAAAATTACATAAAAAAATATCTTGAAATTAAATTTATTTATTAAAATCGCCATGGGCTTCAACCACAGCCTCCAGACAACTTTGAAATCTCCTGCACCTCTTCTGGACAGTCTCCTTGTTTAAGTTGGTGAATACTGCTATAATCCTTGCCTTCATTTCATTTTTGGTTTTTACAAGGAGTTTTATTGGTCTCTCGCTCAAATGCACCCTACACATAATAATCAAGGAGGTTGCAGTCTGGGGAGTTAGGTGGCCAGATGTAAGCAGTGATGTGATCGCAGAAATTGTCTGACAGCCATGACTAGGTTCTCCTGCTTGTGTGACATGGTGCAGAGTCCTGTTGCCAGACATAGGGTCTTCCAGCAGCCACTCTCTTGAACACTACCTCTCTGGCTATGGATCTGATTGACTTGGAGGGATTGTTTTCAATCATGACATGGATCTCACTAATAAATTCAGGATTTCTTTTTTCATCAGAATGATCAAAGTGAGTATTCCAAGCTGCTGTAATTTTGTAATTACCAAATAATCCTTTGCGCTGTCCTCAGATTGACACACAAACACTTTGAAATGTTTATATTGGAAAATCCAGCATGAATGCCAAGCATGCCATTTCCAAATTTCTGGCAGAATCAATTGCATCATGGTGCTCTTTTTTTCACAAACAGTACCCAACTGACCCTACTATAAATGTGCAAAATTAAAAAACAAAAAAAAAAAAGCATGAACAAAATTAAAAATATAAAATGGCTACAATTTACCCATTGCACCCCAATGAGATCACAATATAGACAATTAAAAAAAAATGTTTTTTATTCCAAAAAATATAAAAATGTTTTTACTTATATTCCTGACATGATAGTAACAATGAAAAAAAAAATAAAAATAAAAAACAGTTTAAAAAGTAATAGAGAAAAAAGAAATAGATGGCTGGGCATTTGTTATGATTTTAAAAAAATTATTGACCAATTTAAAATAAACTTCAAACAAAAATAATTACAATAGATTTTTACACAATGAATAAAATTAATATTAAATCAAATTTCCCAAATTATTTTTGTGCTCGAAATTTTTAGTCCATTGTTCAATATCTTTTACTTAATGGGTTGTCTTTACAGCTTGTTCAAAATAAAATAAAAATCATTTGAAAATCCTATGTCCACAGGAAAAAAAATATTGATAATCTAACATTAGACACTGGATAACCAAATTCCAGGATTTTACAAAAAAATTTTTTATATACCATATAATATATTGGATCATAACATGGCAAAATCATTGCATAAATTGGCTCTTTTCAGAGCCAATTTACTAATTGAATAAAGGGGATAATTTAAAAAAGAAATTTTACTGTATTCTCTTGTATATAATCTGAGTAACATCAAGAAGAGACAGTTAAAATTTCTGGGGCATATAATGAGGAAGGAGGGCTTGGAAAATCTGATACTCACAGGACAGATTGAGGGCAAGAGGAACAGAGTAAAATATCACATAATATACTTTATGAACTTCAGTAAAAGAATGGTGGAATAGAGTTAAGAAAAATGAAAAGACAAAATTTATTAAGAACTACAAAAAACAGGAAATTGTGGCAAACCATGATTGTCTATCTCCTGAGAGGCACAGCACATAAAAAAATAAAAAAATTTGAATGAAAATTAAAGGTAAAATGTGTGTGGGGTACACATTTTCAGAAATTTTTATTCAGCTTAAAAAACTTTTTATTTGAAACAGCAAGATTACAAATACAAGTTAGCAGAAAGCAGGCAGGTGTTGATAATTTTTTACAAAAGGGTATTTGATATGCCAGCAATATTTGTTTCTCTCTTCATTCTTAGTAAAAGACAATATTTTTTATTTTAATACTTTATTAACATATAGAAATTTAATAAAATCATATCAAACAGAAAAGTATGACAGATTAATTAACACTTTAAAATATATTACTGAGTATGTCTAATTAGCACCTTTCACCAAAAAATTGAAAATAAGTTTTGAAAGAGAAATTAGAAGAAACATGCAATGGCTAAACAACCTATCCATTTCTATTCTTTAATCTGGTGAAAAATGAAATATTTTAGTGAAATATATGTATGACATTGAGATTTTAATGGATAATATGGTATAACATTTTTAAAAATTACATAGTAAATGGCTGTACTATGGGGTTATATTATATTCCACAATGTAATTTAGCTTCAGAAACATAGATTGACTCAAGTTGTATTATACACAAGAAAAAATGGACATGACAGTTCTGAATGAACCAAATATATTTTCTTCAAGTGTACAGTTTGTCACTTGCTGACAATCTTCTCTGTGCATTGAATGGGAAGAAATCAATATTCTGGATGAATTTTCTGCCATCTAAAACCCAGGAAGAAGGTTTCTCTTGATGAATTCTTGTGATTTTTATGCTATTTTCATTTGTCTGAAGGATACTTCTACTTTTAAGGTTCTATCTTCAGAAAAACCAATGTACAAAATGTCTTGTTATAATTTCATATCAGAGACTCTTCCACAAGAGATTAAAGGAATAGATGAATTTAATTTTTGCACAATGAAATATATACACACTTATCACTTCAAAAAGCAAAGCCAACACTAACTATAAACAAACATGATTTCCTTTATTGGGTCTATGTCAACAGGAGGAGGAGGAGGAAGTGTGCAGCATTTGTTTGTTTTTTTTTTTTCCTTTATTTCCATATAATTGGGAGAAAGCAGACATTACAATCATCTGTTTTCAAAATTGATTTGAGATTAATTTTTAATTAATGTTTTCTAATGATAACTAAAAAGAAAGTTTATTAGATCTTTATTTTTAAATATTTTTTTTAATAAATATCTTATTTAATATCCATAGATCTTAGTACAAAAAATTTACTATGAGATTCTACAAATTTTAAGGAAGAAAGTGAAATTAGCAAAGAAAATTCAAATTCCAGTCAAGTTTATTATATTCATTTTTGCACTAAAGCTCTTGGGAAAGGCATGGACCCATCTCTTTTTCCTCTAGTTAGAAGTAAACTGAGCAGTCTAGCCTTAGGTTTTTAGATTTTTTTGGATTATTTTGCACTGAATTGGGTAGTTTTAAGATTTGTTTTTATTGTGTGTTTATTTTGAAGATAAATTCTTTTATATGGCATTATTAGATAAGGGTGTACTTGTAATTCAGTTTTAGTTGTATTTTGTAGCCAGGATTTATTCAGTTTCCTTTTTATATTTTGAGGTAGAGTTTTGTTACTTTTAAGAATTCTACAATGGCTTTGGGTTTGACACTATCAAAGAGGGCCCTAAAGGTTGAGTACATTGTAGAAGTAATTTTGTATAGGTGCCAGTTTTTTGCAGTTGATTAAAAAATGTTTGACAATAAGTACTTCTTGATAGTTTGAGCATTTTGGAGGGTCTTCATTTTTTAAGAGGAAGGAGTGGGTTACGTGGTCTGATTTTGATTCTTGTAAGAGTGACATCATCTTTTCTTGAGTGTCTGGCACTATGTTGTTATACAGTTAGAATGGGTTTTATTTGATATAGTGTGTGTGTGTGTGTGTGTATTCCATGATTTTTGCCATTGGTTGAGGATGTAAGAGTTAATTGTGGCTTTCAAGTTTTTAAAAGGGATTTCTGATTTTGATATGTTCATTGAGAGAGATTTTTTTTGCTATTCCCAGAGATATGGTTGGAATCCAACACAGTATAATGTTTTTGATTGAGTATTGAGTTAAATCTATTCAGCAGTTTGGTGATTAGTGGGTTGTTCATATTTTTGTTATTGATGGCTGTCAGTACAGATAACAAGTCTTAGAAAATAAGGAAACAGGTTGACCTATTCTCAGTTATTATGCTCAAGACTAGCTGTATAGCTGTTGCTTCAGCACTGAAAATTGAGGCATTATTTGGCAGTTGCTTTTTATTTTTTGTCTTTTAGAATGGCAGAGCATCCTACTCTGTTAAAGTCTTTTGGCTCACTTGTATGGACTTGTTTGTAATCAGAGTATTTTGGGGGAATATTATGTAATTCTTCCCAGAAGGTGATGGATTCAGTGTTGGCTATTTTGGTGTTTAGTTAGATTCATTAAAATTGTGGGTCGTTTTAATAACCAAGGGGAGGGTCTGTCAAGGTAGATTCATGGATTATGTTGACTTGAACTTCTTTTGTTAGGTTTTCCATGGAGAATCCAAAAGGTCTGATAGCTGTTTCCTTCCAAAAGTAAAGGTGTTTACATTGGGGGTGGAATATGCATTTCTAGGTTGTGTTACTTAGATATGAGTGTAGTTTGGTGTAGTATTGTTGTGCTAGTTTTTGCTGATGAAGTGTTAACAGCATCTCACTAGCTTTGATATCTGCAAAACACTTGCCCCTCCTCTTTTATAGGTAGATGCTGGGATTTTTTAGCCAATAAAATAGGCCAGTTTGCAGTTTGACATGACTCAGTCCAGATCTGCCTTATCTAGAAGACAGGACACTACGTTTGCTTGTCCAAACTAGCTTTTGTGTGTCAACACCAATTCTTAGTTTGTGAACTTTTTGCCTTCTTACTGTTAATTTGCCTTGCATATATTGTTTGCTTGAATGCTTGATGTTATTTTCATTTTGTCCTGTTCCTTTATCCTTTTATTGCAAACTTTGTTAATTCTGTTTGTTGGACACAGTTTTGTTATTTATTTTGCATTTCACCATTGCATTGACTCACTCGACACACAATCCTTGGAGGCAAGTGGTGTTTAGTTTTTAGTTTCTTTAGGTAGAATTTCCTGGCAGCACTATAAATGAGTGTGAAGAAAATTGTGAAAATGGCCTACCTTGAAAACGCCTACGAATCTGTGCGATGTGCAAACTCTGGTTGCTCAACGGTAAAAAGAACCAAAATGGCGGCACCCGTGTTTTATGCCAAGTGGTCTCGGAGAGTTAACACGAAATCTCGTAGTCTCGTCATTCGCATGCAAATCGTGGTCGGTCCTTGGCTGTATAAAGCATGCGCGTTTTTGTTTCTGATTACTGGGTTTTTTGCTCGTGACAAGGTTGGACGTGTGACACTGTTTTGTCGGTTACCCTCCTCGCGGTTTTTTCTATCTGCTACTATCAGTTGAGTTGTTGCTTTACCACCACAATGAGGCATCCACAGTCTCACTTGAAGTGAATTAGAGTTCAGTATGATTTTAGTAAAGGTTGGTTTATCAGCTCCCCATTCGTTATTGGCAAGTTAACTACTCACCTAGGGACAAAAAAGGGTACAAGTTATTCATCAGTTTAATTGATCATTCAGCCACTGAGCTCTGTTTCAGAATTTTGCAAGAACCTGAATGAGGGCTGACATGACTAGCAGGCTGATTCGATCAGGTCACTCCAACCATCCGTCTAGCCCAAGTAAGGGCCAAAGTGGAGTGTTGTCATTTGCATGACCACTTTGGCATCCCAGTCACATGAGCATTCAGCAATCAGGATTCCATCCTCAGGCATCACAGGTCACCACCCACAGTAAACAGGTGGCCGTCTTGGGGATTTTTATCCCTGCACAGGTGCAGTAGACATATTCTGAAGCCCTGCCAACAGGATGGTAGCGTTAGGTGGCAGACAGTCTAGGAGGAGGAAAACTGTGACTTCAGAATGGTTGAACATATAACTGTTGTGAAGCATTAAGGTATTCCTTACATCAAAGTTTGTTCTGACCATTCACTGTACCAGATTCTCCTTCAGCTGAAGCCTGACTTTACCTTGGATCCTGGAGCAGGGGATATCCAGAGAGCAAATGCAACTGCATACTCAGTGAAAAGGGAAAAAAACAAAACAAAACAAATTCAATCATGCATGAAAGGGAACCATCATCATCCATTAGGATGAAGAGCAAATAATTGACAAAAGTTGTATTTGTTGTAAAACAATTTCAATGAGAGAAAACATAAATATTGAATATTTCAGAATAAATCATATTTTTTTAAATTTCAAGGAAAAAGGAACAAAAACTAACCAAAAGTATCTTTTTTCTTTTTTTCCAATTTGGATTCAATAATTTCTTGTGTTCGGGTACTGCTAGTTTGAGCTGAAAAGTTCATGAATATAGGAACATAATTTTTTTTTTCCGCAATACTTCTCAGGATCTTGTTGGCTATCACTGACTAAAATGAGAAAAAAGTGGCAGATAAAAGAAACGACAGACAAGTTTGGATATTTACATTCATATTAATAATAACACGCAGCCAATGCATTTATTGCAAAGCTTCTTAGCAATAACAGAGGCAATAAGAATCCTACATTAAATAAACTTGTCATTTGTGAAGATTCTTATTTGACAAAATGTAGAAATAACAGAGATAAAGTTTAAATTATGGATTCATTAATAGGATTAGCAATATCACTTTGATGTACAAACATAGACAGATAGGAAAGGAGAATAATTTATATATGCAAATAGATACTCAGGGGAATAGATATACTAAAGATTTTTTTCTTTTAATGAAATTGCAAGTATTCTTTAAATGGATTCTGAATTTTATTTATTTCAATTGTAATTTCCAAGTTTTCAGATGTGTGCATGAAAAACATGCCAAATAAAGTTTCAAAGTTTATCTTACACAATATTTTATGAAAGAAAATTTTGCTTTCTCTTACAGATGGCTACAGACAGATGATTATATTTATGTACACAGAAAATACCATTTTATACTAGATTTGTTTTTCCTTAGAAAACCATTACATTAAAAAAAAAATAATGCTATTATAAAGTTTTGATGATGTTACAAAAGAATTTTCCATTTTCTTTCTCATATGAATAATTGTTAAATTTAGAATGAAATAGTTGAAGCTAATTTGGTATTTGGTTGCCTATGTAGAATAATTACATTCAGATGTGCTTTTTTTTAAACATGTTGATAAATCGTACATTAAATCATTGAGTTTTTTGGATAGCTATCATTCAATTTACAAAAATGTGCAGGTTCAAAATTTTTCATTTTTAATATAAGTTCTGAATCAGGAACATCAAAATCTGGTGGAGAAATTCAATTGTGGGTAGTGGAGACAAAGGAATGTTTGACAAGAAATTTGAAAGTGCTGTATCATGTTTGCTCTTTTATATAGCAACTAATGCTGAACAATTTTTATCACAAATGAAGACTTGAAACGGCAGAGATGTGGTTGTAATGGCAATTTGTTTTTTTAACCAATAAACTACAAGCAAGGCAATAAAGTCACTAACATGCAAAGGGTTACTGAGTGTGAAAGAATATGAGAAAAAGGCATTATTAAGGAAAGAAAACTATAAAAGAACAGGAATTAAAAAGACCGAAGCTAACAATTAACATCGCATTAAAATTTTTGAAGTTCAAACTTGTCGACTGGAAAGCAAAAAGTCAGAAGAGAATTCCACAAGGTAGAAGTGTGTGAGAAGGAACAGCATAGAAGTTAATGTTACATCTAGCCAATTCAAGTGTAAAATGATGAGGCATTGCTGCCAATCTAGTACTGTGCTTAAAATTCATGAAGCCTAGGTATCAAAGAGGAAAGTTCATCAGAACAATTACCACGAAAATATTTATAGAAAAGGCAGAAGGAAGTTACGTTACAACAATGGGAAAGTGACTGAAGCCAAGCTGCCAAGTCAGGACCAATAACATTGCAGATTCTTCTTTGAATTTTATTAAGAATCTCTAGAGAGATAGCAGAAGCAACAGAGGTAGCAATATTCAATGCATGAATGAATGGTAGACTTATAAATCTTAAGGTAGATTCTGGAGAGAAAAATTGTCTGGCATGACATAATGAACCAACTTTCCTATCAGCAGACCTAAGCAATATATATATATATATATATATATATATATATATATAAAAACTATTTTTTTTTAATTAGCACATAAAATGAATGAATACATTCTTCATTAATACTACACAATGAAAATTCATTTAAACTTATTTCAATTCAGTCAGTCAAGTGCCATACACAATGCACACTTAGGTGATCATCTCTCTTTCGATTAATGATTGACTAGGCAGAAGATTTTCCAACAGTAGGTTGTCACTTGTTTCTGAAGTAGACTGGTTGCCAACCAAGGCTATAGAACCCAGTCTGTCTTGCTATTCAACCCATAGCTGGAGGGAGAAGAGATGGATTCATACCTGTCACAATGAGGTGTTTTAACCTAAGTGAATGTAACAAATCCAACTGGCTCTCTAATTTCTCATGCCAAGCCAATATCCATCACATTAAAATGCATCCTATTTATTTCAATTACTTTATCAATTGTTTTACCCATTTACTGCAGCAGCAGCAGCAGTTCAGTTGTTATTTTCTAAGTGTGAATGTAATATTCCTTTCCAGGACACAGAGTGAAATATTTTTTAATCCTTTTGTTTTTTTGTTTTTTTTAATTTTTCTTACTTCAATTTGACATGGATAAAAAGTTCAGAGGATAACTTTAAAAATAGGCATAAAAATATTACTTTCTGGGATGAGGAGTTATCATTATTTATTCATTCATTCAGACTATTGTCCTCATCTTTGTTGTTTGTTATCACAACAACACTTTGGCCATTGTACTCTCCAGTCTTCATCGGACATATATTGGTCTGAATAACCGACAGGGAATTGTAACCTGAATCTTTTATTTAATCAATCAGGCATGCTCATATCTAGGGATACCTCATCTAACTCTAGTTCCAGCCAGCATGGCTATCATCAGGAAAAAAATCCCTGCTTGTTAGTAGCAGTCAACTACAGGAGTAAATGAATGTTTCTGAAGAAAGTGAACTTTATCTGTAAGTTTTCATTTGTTTTTTTATTAATTTTGGTCATTCCTTGTATTGATAAAATGCTCCATTTCAAGTTTTTTTTAATAGAGGCTGGTAGATTCATGAGTCAAAGAATTCTCACCATAGTCATTTTGATAGTTTTATTGGTTGCTGGGGAGGGGATGTGTATATTAATTGTATGTTATCTTTTCCGTTTTTTTTTTTTTGTGGTGGGGGTGATGTATGTATATGTATATATTTGTGTGAGTGAGTATGTGGGAGACCTCAACATCTCTGCAAGCATAACTGACTAGTGTGGTTGAGAAATGTGGGTTGGGGGAAATGTTGATCTATGATATTATATATTAATTATATCTGTGTTGTATAGTCTGTGGTTAAGTCCGTCCGGACAAAATGTTTTAAGGCACAAAATCCATTTGTCTTCATGTTCTTCAAGTATTTTTCTAAGGTTATCTTTTGTGTTTATTTCTATTTTTTCAATAATAGTGAATTTTGCGTGGCTATCAAAATCATGTTTTTTCAGGCATAAATGTTGTTCTACAGGTAATAATCTTTCATGGGGAGCCAACCATTCAGATTTTCCCCACATACTGTATCTAGCATAGTGTGCATTCTAATAAGTAAATGTTATGACTTCTACAGTTAGAGTTGTAGTGGATTTTGAAAGTAGTCATAGTGACTGAGCTAGTGAACAAATTGGTATGTCTAATGTTGTTACAACATAGGCTCCTTTTGTTTTTACATGGTTGGGAAAATCCTGCTGTTTTTATTCTTGGTCTATTACATGTTACCTTATCGTCTGAAATTTGGTTACTACCAATAATGTCCTTAAAGGTTTTTTGGCCTACAATATGCTATAAAGGCTGGGTTCCTCAAACAAAGATTTTATGTCTGGTTTGAGATGTAGTATTTCCCAGCAACTTTTGATTATCTGAGATAGTGAAGGAAGTGTTTGAAAGTGGTGTGTGTGTGTGTGTATATATATATATATATATATATATATATATATAGAGAGAGAGAGAGAGATGGAAAATAATCATACTTATACACAACCAACCAGACCCACCCAACCAACCAGTCAGTCAGTCAACCACATTTTGCTAAGTGAAACTTGGTTTATTATCTATTCAAAAGGTTGTGTTTACTTGAGATAAGCTGATTTAGGAAACAAGAGAGATTACACCTGTTTAAAAAATCAATGTAATAGAGATGTGTATACTGAAAACAGAAAATACTCCTGTCACAAATATATAAGACTGGATCAATAATTCTGCTGCCACAATATTATGAGCTGAATTTTATTCTAGAATTTTCACTGTATAATATTCAATCTAAAGTGGCATCTCAAAGAATTATATTATCATGAAAAGTCCATTTTTCTTTTTGCAATTTCATGAAAATCTATTATATTCTAGATTTCTTACATAGAAAGTGAAAAATTTCAAGCCTTAAAATATTACAATATTTCATGATATCAATAAAAAAAAGGATTTATAATAAAGAAATATTAAGCTCCTCAAAAGTGCATTCAATTATACACTCAACAATATGGTTTATTTTGTGCAGATTACTGCATCAATGTATCATGGCATGAAGGTGACCAGCTTGTGGTATTGCTGTATTATTGGGTCTGGTTATTCTCATCTTCTTAACATTCTATGGCAAGTTGGTTGGCCAATCGAGCAGAGTACTACCATGGTCATCAAACCATTTGCTAATTAGCTTTGGCACTGTGGGAAAGTGGCAAGTCCAACTGAAAAAGGAAATCAGCATCTTCATAAAACATCAGCAGACAGAAGCATGGAGTAATCTAAAATGTCTTGGTAGATGACTATGTTGACTTTGAAATTGATAAAACACAGTAGACTGGCACCAGCAGAGGACATAGCACTGCAAATCATACTGGACTTCAAACAACTCTGATTCTGTGAATCTCTACACCTTCTCCAGACTCTGGGACCTTAATTTCCAAATGAAATACAAAATTTCCAGTTCTTTTTCTCATTAACCTAGGTAAGATGCTTGATGTTGT
Organism: Acanthosepion pharaonis; assembly: GCA_903632075.3. Classification (NCBI taxonomy): domain Eukaryota; kingdom Metazoa; phylum Mollusca; class Cephalopoda; order Sepiida; family Sepiidae; genus Acanthosepion; species Acanthosepion pharaonis. The sequence goes on along the minus strand of CAHIKZ030005383.1, from coordinate 877,304 downwards.
CTCTGGTTTAGGAGTCGCTTGATACTAGGAATGCAATTCTTACAGCCCATTTTCTGGGCATCTCTGTATATAGTGGCTCTTGATACACTGACTTCACATTAAGTCCACTCCTTGTGAAGTTAGCCCAAATTCTTGAGTTAGTTTTGCTTGACAATACTCTCAAACTTATGCACCTTTTCCAACTATATTTTCCCTTCTATGTTTTGATACAGTACTCAGCAAACAGCCAGCCCTTTCAGCAATGACTATGTGTCTTATCTGCCACAAGGAAGAGGCTGTCAACAGGCATCTTCTGGATAACTATCAATAGACTTCCTCATGATAACAGTTGTGTGAACTGAAACAAACTGAGAGATTCATGATATTTATAGCTGCATAAATTGTGATTTATACAATCTCAAATGGAATACTCTAATATTTTTAGATAAGATTTTTTTTTTATTTTGTTGAGTTGTAGACCATAATTATCAAAATTAAAATAAAACTTGCTTGAAACTGTTTTCATGTAATGAGTCAAGAATATATAAAATATTCACTGTCAAAGTATTGAACACTTCAACTATATCTAATTTTTTGAGATAGGATTTTTTTTAATTACAAGGCTGCAAACTTACCAATATATACTTACATATACATATATACTTATTCCTTATTTGATAGCAACATTGAACAACATAATCACAAGATGAGGACATGATATTAATATAAATGAAGAGGATGAGAAAGTAAGTCTGTGTGGAGTGAGTAAACATTAACTAATGATTCAAAAATGTTCAGACTTGAGCTATCCACAAAAAGTTAACATTTCCATAAAGCTTATTTCATAATACTTCAAAGAGTTTTAGTTTAGCCATAAAAATAGCATTCTATTTTTACACGGATGAAATTGTTAGGTAATATAGATTTGTGTGTAAAAAAAAAAAAAAAATAGAACAACACTTACTTTTCCAACACCAGTGCTACCAGTGTAAAGAACAGAATGCTTGACATCTAATAGTTTCTGCAAAAGGTAACCAAAACGTACAGTATCAACCGAAGGAACAAACATTTCCATGAAAGGTGTATCCTTATTGTAAACAAAGTGTGGCACAATCATCTTCCATGATTCTAGGCGACCAGTTGCAAAATCCATATACACACCCCACAAATCTCCAGAGTTGGGTGTCTACAATAACAAAAAAATTAAAATTGACACAAAAAGAATAAAAAATGTGGTATTAATCATTTGTAAAAGTGCTTGTTTTTAACATTGTTCAGATAGTAAAAATGCTCCCAGGTCATTTTAAAAATGTTGTTTCAATAAAGCAATATAGCTCATTCTTCCATATTTATCATAGTTATCCCTTGACACTAGTGTGAAGAGTGCAAAATTTCTTCTGGTTCAAAGTATATGTTAGTGCTAATTAATAATTAGACCCTCTTCAAGTAAGTATGAATATGGTATTTGTCTGTGCAATCATAATTTTGGTCAATTTCTTTGAAATACGTAATTTTAAAATTTCACTGTCAAATATTGCTAGAGGTCCAGATGTGTGAAGAGGACTTTCAAATACTTTCTTTTACTACCATTAATTATTATATTAATATTTGCTTTCAATTTCTTAAGTTGTACTTTATCAATCTTCATGTAGACTAGAAGTGACTGGTTTCAATATAGAAAATATAGCCTGGTGTTTCTGCTATGTGTCTAAAGATACTTAACGAAATCCAAAAAAGAATCTGCAATGTCATTAGATCCTGTCCTGTTCCTTCTTTGGTACCTCAACTTTACAAATTTAAGCAGTGTACTAGATTAGCATCTAAGTCCCATCATTTTATTTTTGAAAATGTTAAATGTAACCATAAGATCTATTCCAATAGTTTCTTCTCTCACTCTTCCCATCAGTGGAACTGTTGTTTTCTGTCAACTATGATGTTCAAAAATTTAAATGCAACATTAAGCATTATCTTCTGTCTTTTTTAATGCTGACCTTTTATTGTTCTCTCTCTCTCTAATCTTTTCTCATACTCTTTCACTCTCAGTAACCCATTGTGTCTCAGTGGCTTTATTGCTTTCATTGGGTTGAAACAAATTTCCCCATTTCATATGGTATCAACTATTTACTTTACTTTACTGTATATGATGCTATCATAATCTAGTTTTGATCAAATTAGTGTCCTGTAAAGTGTTTGTAAAGTTTTTCAGTCTACTCCCTCTCCAGTGTGAGCCACAACACAAAAGAGTTTTATTGCTTTGCTACATTTCTTTGAGATATTTCGGACAAGGGATAAAGGTAAGCTTTTTATCATATATTATTCCCAAGAACTTATGCTGATCTACAACTGGTATTTCAGTCTCTTTTTGTCTTAGAGTCAGATCATTGTGTAGTTTTCTCTTAGAAAACATAAAAACCATTTTCAGTTGCCCATTGGTTAATTTTATTAAAGCACTGCTGTAATTTTCTTTCTATGGTGTACATTTGTAAAAAATGATGAAGTCATTTATATACAAAAATCCTACTCCAGAAGTTAAGTTTTTGACTATATTATTTATTTTTATACTGAACAGTATCACTGATAAAATACTACCTTGGAAAACTCCTCTTTTTGGATTTTTAAGTCAGAGAGAGATGATCCAAACCAGACTCTGAATTTTCTTCTAGTAAGAAAATCATTTATGAACTTTGCTAGACTGCCTTTCAGGTGAAGGGCATGCTGATCCCTCAAGATACCACATTTCCATGTATCATAAGCTTTTTCTCAGGTCCCAAAAGTCTGTGGTAAATTGTTCTTTTCAAACAAATGTATCTCTTATAACTGATTCTAAATGGATTAAGTGGTCCAGTTTGCTTCTTTTCTTTCTGAAATCATATTGTATGTCCATAATTAGACTATTTTTCTCCAAGTATCAGATCAATCTGTCGTTTTACATACATTTATAGAAGTTCTAAGAATTCTTCTGGTAATTGTCTTAGGAACTCATAGTGGACATCATCAGGTCCAACTTCTGTGTTATGGCATCTTTTTATGTACAATTTCAATTCTGCTAAACTCAGTGGGTTTTTGTAGCTTTGTGACACTATTTAACGATGGTAATTGTCTAACTGATTAAGCATGGAAATTTAAAAAAAAACGAAAAATACTTAAGGCGAAAAGGAGCTATAATGAAACACATACTGAGCGATGTTATTTTTTATAACAAAGGAAAAATGGGTAAAGATTTTATTTTCATTTACGAAGAAAGTTATTTTTTTCGCAGAAGATAGAAAATTCGTAAGAAAAACAGGTATCAGATCCTGTCAGAATTAATTAATGTCATGACACGACAAGGGAAACAGAATATGGATAAAGGATAATAAAAATTTGAATTCGGTCAGCGGCTTACAAAGCAGAATGCTAGGAGATAATCGAAATTGGGTCAAGCATGCGACCGAGAAAGAATTTGGTGAGACCACCCCGAAAAAAAAAAAAAAGCCAGTAATTATCTTTTGGAGATATCATTTGGTTTTGGTTCTTGTGTCCCGCAAGGAGGCCCATCTGTTGTATGTCTGGATCTTGACATAGGGAGATAAGGTCGGGAAGAGGAAATCATTATTACTACCTGTACAAGCCGAGAGAGTGTTGAGACGAGAAAGACAAAGAGATTTAGTCAACCATCCAGTTAAATAGTTGACCAGCGATAGTTAATGAGTCGGCCAAAATCCCACTAATGAATTCCAGGTGATAAGATAACAATTTAATAGTCGCAAGATGCGGTCCATAAGAATTCTGGCCGATAGAAAAGAAAGAAAGAAAAGGGAAGATAATTTTTTTCTTTGGCCGATAATTGTAAACTGAGGCCAGTCTAGCCACACCCACGCTGCCGAACGTTCATTGGCTGAGTGGTGGCGTGAGTGATGGGCGAAGGTGAACATATGAGAAAGAAGGGAAACTTGTTGACACCCTCTGGGGGGATTGGTGTGAGATACCAATATGAGAAATGAAGAGTTTAGGAGGACAATTCCCTTACGACCTCCAACCCCAGAGAGGGGGAGAACCCCTCTAAAACAGAAAGTAATTGACTTTCAAAAATGGGAAGTGATAAATTTTCCTGTCCGAAGACAAAGAAAATCCTTATTGCGGATTTGGAATTATCGTGGAACTCAAACCACAACAGGTCCCCACCCGGTTTTGGTCGGCGTCCATATAAACGAACGTCCCCAGAATTTCAGAGAGTACAGTTGAGTCACAGTGGGAGTGCAGTTACAGTTGGAGATTGGAGACACACGCAGATCAACAGAGAGCTGTGAGCTCGGAGACCAGCCTCGCAGGAGCTGACTGAAAGATTTCCATGCATTCCAACTTAGACTTCTAACCAAAAGCAATTTTTTTTTGAAGAACAACTTAGACTCACACCACCAAAACAAGTTTTAATGAATATCGCCTGAAGATACCAAAAAGCAGTTTATTGAAAAACAACTTAAGATATCAAGACTCACTTAAGAAATGCAAAGTGTCACGAATCCATAAAAGAAGCAGGTTGGGAGAAAGATGCAGTCCTGTATTCAAGAAACAAATATAAAGATACTTGTTATTTTTTCAACACATTTGAATCTTTTGAGTCTGTTTCATTATTTTTCTTTTACATACACTTGTGCAGTATTGCCTTTACTCCGGATTCAGCTTGCACTACAGCCCGACGCCTGATTGACTTCGTCTACCTAAGATCAAATCACAATGTGGGTAGGTCAGACTAGAGATCAAAGAGCTGGGAATGGCAAAGCCGATATCAAATCTAACCAGACATTGACCGCGACCAAGACAACCAGAGGTCTTAGTGTCACACATGGTTCCGTGGTAAACCAGATTTCCATCCAAACCAGCCAAGGGTTAGATAGTCACAGATGGTGCTGCAGTCAGCCCAGGGTTAGAGACGTCACAATTGGCAGTCGTGACCAGGACTGACCGGTGGCATCACAATTGGCACCACGACCAGCACAGGACAGAGACCCAGGGTGACATCACACTTTTTGTATTGTTAGATGTAAAATTGAGTTTATATTTTTCTGTATTTTGTTTTAGGACTAGAACTAGGAATTTTTGAAGAATTTTTTTAAATAGTTTCAGCTAATGTATCTGTTATGTCGTTTTTGCTGGTAATGATATTATCATTTTTGGAAAGATGCTTAAGTGGTGTTGTTTGGTATTTTTCAGCTATTTCCCTCACCATTTCCTATATTGATTTTGTTTTTGAGGAGGAGCTGAGCTTTTTGACATTCTTTTTTGGCTTCTTTTATTGCTCTATGGAACTTGTAATTGTTTAAGTTTACAGTTGTAGGTTCTTTGTTAAATTTCCGTAGAAATGCCTTTCGTAATTATGGCTTGCAAGCATTTACCATTGAACAAGGATCTGTTTCGTTTATTTAGTGTTGAATTTTTGGGGGATACATTTCTGGGTGATTAGTATCATTGTAAAGCATTCTGCTGAATCTATATTGTTGGTTTGTATTAAATTTTATTTACAAAGTTCTTTGAATTTGTCCCAATCTGCTTTGTTCATTTTCCAGCAGGATATATTTTCACTACTTGGTTCAATGTTTTCCAGGAGGAATGGGAAGTGGTCTGTTCCATAAGTGTCATCTTTTACATCGCAAGTCCAAATATACTGTTGGGTTGCATATAGTCATATCAATGACTGAATACTTTCCCAAAGAATGGTTTATATATGTATATTTTCCTTTATTTAGTAGACTGAAGTTATTTTCATTCATAAGTTTCTCCACAGATTTTCCCTTTAAATCTTCAACTATTTCCCCATGCAAAGTCTCCTAATAAAATAAAAGGCTTGAGTACTTGGTCTATCAGACTTTGAAACTCAATTTCATTTATGGGGTCTTTTGGGGAATATATACTGAGCATATGTTAATGGCTTTATGTAGGCTGGCTCTAACATCAACTGCCTGAAAGTTTGTAGTTAGATTAATTTGGCTCTTGGGAATGTTGTTTCTAATGTGGATTGAAGTTCCTCCACAGACCTTTTGTCCTGCCCCATATATATGACTATATATCTGATAATTTTTTATATTTATTTTATCCTCTCATTTTAAAAAGGTTTCTTGAAGACAAACAACATCTGAACATAAGTCTTTTAGCAGCAGTAAAAGTTTGTTAAAATTTGCTTTGTGTACCATAGTTGATTAAGTGTATGTGCATATATATATATATATATATATATATATATATACACACACACACACACATTCAGATATACACACTCACACGTTTTGACTTTTACTGGATTTTATTGTATATTGAGTATCCATATTTCCTTTCCATTGTAAGATTTTTGTTTTATTAAGTTATACCAATCTTATTTGTGATATGTTGAGGATATAGAATCCATTTGTTCAAATATTTCCAGACTTCTCCTTTGTCCTTGTTTAGTTATTTTGGGTTGGGTTTTGGGTTTTGTCATTTTCCTTCATCTTTGAAACAGATTTAAGTCTTTTCTTACTGATTTGTGTTTCATTCTTTTCCTTTTCTTCAGTTATTGGGTTATAGTTTAATTTGGTAGTGAAAGATATTTCCATATTTGTTATGCTGGTTTTTAAGGCTTTAATGAGATTTTGCAATTCATTTATTAATGTTGTTAATTGTGTTTCTGTTTTGTTTTTTGTCAGTTTATTTCCTAGATTTTCATTTGGTGATGTTTTGGTGATTTTTGTATCATTTTGTATGCCTTTGGGATTTTTTCTTGCCTTTGGGAATGTAATGTTTTGAGTGATTTTCATGCTTATTATTTCTTTTTCCCAGTCTTGTATTCTTTAGCATCAGCTCTGATCTCCATAGCACTTGATACATTTTGGTTGATTTTTACATGTTGTATCATCAATGGTTTGGTTTTATTTCCCCACATCTTTTACAGCTTTGTTTTCTTGTACAATACTCCTTTAGATGGCCATAACTTTGATATCTGTAACATCTCCTTGGACTTGGAATATATTTATCTACTTTGGTTATTAAATATCCAATTTTAATTTTCGGGTGGTGCTGTCAGATTATTGAAAGTTAATATACATATGTTCGTATTTATTATCTACTTTTGTTTTTTAACTATTACCATTTTGACGTCGGTCACATTTTGTTTTTGTAACTCAGTTTTAATCATTTCTATAGCACAAAGCGATAGATCTCCATTACAAACTAAACTTTGGAGGTATTTAATATTTCATGGAGGTATGCTTTTACATTAATGTTATGGAATTTTTTCATCCCTAAAAGTATGCTCACACATTTTTTTTTTTTGTCATTCTACCAGGATGGTTCTATTTTTTAACTGACTCTGTACCGGGAATGGTGATAATTTAGGTAGTGGGACCTCTTCTCCAGATTCTAGTATTATGGTATTATTAGGGTACCTCAGCCTGCTCTTGATCTGAATCTGACTCCATGTGGAGTCTTTTAGCTTGACTTTTCTTTAGGTATCCATATAATGAAATTATGTTTCACTGTGCTCCTCATCCACCATGGAGCCCTACAAGGAGAAATTCCAAGTGGGAAGCCCATTCACCTTGGCAGATTAGGGCTATACAGTATACTATACAATGATGAGGCAATAATTGTTTAACTTCCTAAGTCATAGTTCCCAAGTTAACATTTTTTCCTCAGGCCTAGTTTAAAACAATCATCTCTTCTTAACATGATTGACCCAAACAGCTACCACCCTTCTGATTCAGCTTTTTCCAGAGTCTGTAAAAATCTGAATCTAGGCTTAGCTTGACCAGTCGTTTGATCAGATCAGGCCTCTATGACTGCCTGTCTAACCCAGGTAAAAGCCAAAGTGATGTGTTGGAATTCAGGAGTTAAACCATCCCTTCTCCTGAAGCTCTCGATTACCAGGATTCCATCTCCAGGCATCACAGATCACCACCCACGGTCAACAGGTGCCCTCATTAGGAGAAGGAAGTACCCTTCTGCAGAGGTGCCATCACTGTATTCTGAAGCTTCAGGACACAGGGTATAAAATGATAAAAATATAGAAAATTTGGAATAAAACAGAAATTTATTCTGCATGTTTGCAACATTGCTCTAGCCATGTAACTGAACCATATCAGATAACACAAATATCAAAATGGTTTCCAAATTATCTAAGATCATTTTGTACTTTGTATTTCGTTAGTTTCAGGTCTATGTTTATTGTATTACGAGACATTATATTAGGTCTGTAAAAAAGAAAAGAAAAACATCTATTGAACATTTTATAAAAACATTGTCAAAGATTGCATCATTCAGAGTTGATGTCATGTGATAACAATGTCAGAATTTATTCTACTTTGTACCTTAGATTTCTGTTCATAGTTCAAATGTTTTTGTTTTTAACTGTCAATATTGTCTTGTACATTAACAACACAGAATCACGTCAGTATATACTTTATAGGCGGGTTTGATTATATATTCATCGTATGTAAAAATGTATATTCAATGGAATAATCAAGTCACTAGGAAGTGTTTGCATATTTTTCAACCTCTGAGATTTAAAAAAAAAAAGTCATTGCCATGAGGACAAGAATCACAGACATATAATTTGTTAAGCAATTAACCATTTTTTTCAAAGTCCTGGTTTGTCTAAGGAAATGAGAAGGAAATGGAATCAGCCAGTATTGTTGAATGAAAATGCCTTCAAGCATTCTTGGCCTCAGATTACATTCTAACATCTTTAAGTGAGAAAGAAAATTTCAGGTTTATTAAACAAATGCCAAGTTAGCATATACAAAAAATAAAGTTACCTAACTTTGAAGTCAGTGACAAAATAATCATGATAATCAGTTATCATGACAAGAGTTTACAATGAGTGTAGAAGAAAGGTCATCCTTGCAAGTGCAATTAGGCAGATTACCAAGGAACAGAGGAAAATAACTGAAACATTCCTTAATACAGTCCTCATCCTCATTTAACAGAAAAGGGATATAATATTTAAATTGATAATAATTGATAACGTTAAATACAATGGAAGATAGTCAATATGGGTGATACAAATAATCACTATTTACATTATTCGGACTATTGTCCTCATCTTTGTCAACATATTTACTTCAACATTTCAGCTGTTGTACACTCTGGCCTTCTTCAGGTGGTTGGAATGTCGAACTGAACCTTTTATTTCACTCTCTGGGGTATACTGTTCTAGTTCCACGTGCCATGTTTAACTGTCAGTTATCTCCTGTTAATTCCCCTCTCCAAGTTCTCCACTGCCTTAACAGGGTATTGAACTCACACTTTTTGGGTCCTGTCATTGGATCTAACCAATGCCTTTATCCACTGTGCCATGTGTCCATGGCACATGGAAGTAGAACAGCCTACCCCAGTGAGCAAAATAAAGGGTTCAGTTCAACATTCTAACCACCTGAAGAAGGCCGGAGACTACAACGGCCAAAAAACGTATGTAATAAATATGGCGACAAAGATGAGGACAATAGTCCAAATAAAGTAAATAGTGTACTGTGGCGGACATGAGACAGAACCTGGGACGAGCACAACTGGTCGCGACTTGCCTTGTCCCCGCCAAAAAAGAGCCTGTATTTGCTTAGCATGTAAAGCTACTGCAGTTGAAATGAGGAAGAAAAAAAGCACTTACCGCTCTGCCGTGATCCGTCCTCGGCCAGATAACGTAAAAGAATGAGGGGGGACTTGCATTGCATTTTTATGCAATAAAGATGCAATGCATTATGGGACATGGATGCAATGAATTATGGGAAAACATGAAGACACAAGGGATTATGGGTATATGGACAAATATAAAAGCAACTACTTTTTCCCAGATCCTGTCGGTGGAGACTGGTGTGTGAACGGCAATGAAATGACACTTTGGGTGGATGCAAGCTCTGTGGCTACGGGAGTAGCACTAGAGGTGAATGGGAGCGTTGTGGAAGATGCTTGCTGGTTACGTCCAACCAATGATGCCAGACACATTAATCTTGCTGAGCTTGATGCGGTGATCAAGGGCATGAATCTTGCCCTGCAGTGGCAGGCACCAGTTATTCATGTGGTCACCGATTCAACATGTGTGCATCGGTGGGTGTCTGACACCCTGACAGGAAAGACGCGCGTGAACACAAAGGTGGCGGGTGAAATGCTTATGAGGCAGCGCTTAGAGACGCTGTGAGCTTTGGTGGAGGAGTACGCACTGACTATGACTGTGACGTTGGTAAAATCTTGTCAGAACCGCGCTGACAGCCTCACCAGAGTGCCGCAACGCTGGTTGGAGATGCACAAGAAAGGAGAACCGGTGCAAGTGAGTTGTGCCACTGCAACGAGCCAGTTGAACAAACGTCAGGTGACCCACATCCACCAGCAGAGTGGGCACCCAGGTGTTAAAAGAACAATGTACTTTGCTAGGACCGTAGATGCAACAGTGTCTAAGGAACTGATAAAATCTGTTGTTAGAACCTGCAAGGCCTGCCAATCGATCGATCCAGCACCAGTGCATTGGAAAAAAGGAAATTTGAGTGTGAGAAGAAACTGGAGCAGGTTAGCAATGGACGTGACCCATTACAATGGTCGCCATTTTCTTACGCTCATTGACTGTGGTCCCTCCCGTTTTGCAGTATGGCGGCCACTGAGACGTCAAGACTCTGCTGGTGTCATTCGTCAGCTGGAGACAGTCTTCTATGAATGAGGCCCACCGACTGAAATACTGACTGACAATGACACCACATTCACTTGCAGACAATTTAAAGAATTTGTAAGCAGCTGGGGCATGCATTTGAAGTTCCAGTGCGCTTACTACAACTACTTTTTCCCAGTGCGAGGGAGTTCTTCGAGTGACATTCACGGTTGGCGGCAAGAACAGTCTGTTAGTGCGATTTTGAGACAGAACTCCAGAAGGAACGACTCAAAGTTGAAATACCAGCTGGGAGAGCTTGAATTTACTCGCTGGTTGCTGTTTTCTTTATTCGCCACATGTACATAATACCTCATCTCTGAAATATAGACAGATACAAATAATATTTTGATGATATGGATTGTAAAAGACAAAAAAGGTTTCTGAAAAGTTTTTTGTTGTGAAAAACTGCAACCAGTTTTGATAAGAGTTTAGATTGTTCTCAAATTATTTTTATAATAAAACAATGATTATATTTATTCTTATTAAGGTTACCAGGTCTATATTAGAAAATAATCAAGAAATAAAATGACTTACTTTAGCAAATGGGTTCTTGTCAAACAAATTCCTTACAAAAGTATCGAAAGCATCCCAGTTGGCTTCAATGATATTCCCTCCAATTGCCCAAACATAACAAAACATAAATGTGGTACAGATGATTGGATGAAGATGAGTAGCATTTAAAGTGAAGTTCACATTCTTCTCATCACTTGAAAATAGTAAAGATTCCAGAAGTTTGCACAGTGTGGTCACTTTGGCAATGTCAACCTATAAATACAGAAGACACCAAAATGTAAGAGTGAAATACAATATTGTTTTGCAAGCTCAATCAATAGCTAAATTAAGATGGGTTTTGTTGATTAATCTATATGATTTATCAATGCTTCATGCGTTATTGAATGCCAAAATATATTTCAGATTGTAGATTGCTTACAATATCCGGTGTTTCCAAGCAGTTTCCTACTAAAGAACTGACCAAGCTCGATACTGCTTAACTTTGGTGATCAAACAAGAACCACTCTTTTCCGCACAAATTGACCTTAAGCTAAGTTTGTTTAAACAGAAAAAAAAGAGTTAATATTTTTTTCTTTTGAGGGCAACAGGAGAAAGACATGGGATACAAAGGACTGTTTTCATTTTTTTCTGATAAAATGTTTATTGCCTTAAGTATTTCATTAAAAACTTAATTTTTCATTTGATTTAATTTGCTCTAATGTTCACTCATAAACAACTAATTAAATCAACTTTCAATAAATTTTTAATCTTTGACAAAAGGTAAAGAGTAAAATTCCTGTTACTTTTCATTCAGAAGAAAATGAGTATAACAGTGGTATAGATACTTTCTTGAAAAATACTGCTGATCATAGCCTTCCCCAATTTCCTTACAGCAGGAATAACTTAGTGTGGCTGTCTAAATAATTATTTTTATGGTAGTAATTTTGTTTTGAAGCTGTCTAAAGGTGCCTCTGTTTTGATTTAATTTTTAAAAATTCAAGTAAAATGTTACCATACTTGTTTCAATGCTTAAATTGAAACTGAATTTAAGAATACAAATTAACTTTTGATCATGATTAGAACATTCTCAACTCAATTTTACTTCAGTTGATCATAAAGGATAAACTGCTCAGTTTAATTGTTCAGATTTAATGAGAACTTTAGATAAAGGCATTCAAAGGAAGAAAAGAAAAGATCATTTTACAGAGAAATACTCTTTCAAATAAAGAGTTCTTTATTCATTATATGCCGTTTTCTTGGGCTAATTTTCTCATCTTTGGGGCTTGTTTTTTCAGGTTAAGGATCACAAAGAAAAAAGTACACACCAATTAAAATATTTTATTGTTTATCTATGCTTAATAAAATTTATTCAAACATAAAAAAGAAAAAAATTTAAAAAGTTAAAAGATGTATCTAACTCAGTTGTACCTGATTAATAGACTGAGTACAAAATTTTTGGACAAATTTCAGGCCAAAGTCCACATAATTATCAAAAAGATCAAGCAAGAAATCTTTGGTTTCTGTTTTCATCTTTGATTCCCATTGGGTTATCCATGTCTTCACATAAGCTGACCAATTAAACTCTTCAGGATCAATAAAAACCATTCCACAACTGAAAAAAACATATTATATACAAAAACAATTGCATAAACATCAAAAGTAAAAACAAAAAAATAAAACAAAAAAAAAAAATCAGTAACAATTTATAATGAATAAAACTAGAGAATTTCAAAGTTGTAATGTATTTATTTTAGTACTTTTGCCTCAACGTAATATTTGTCTATTAATATGTTGATTAATGGATATTTAAAAGCACGGAACCAATTTATGATTACTTGACATGTCATTAGATGTTACAGATTAATTATATCTATACTGGTTAATTTGTGTAATCCATAACCTACTGGGAAGAGTGTACATGTGAAGAGAGGACAAGTTTATTGAATACATAAAAATATAAAGAGGAGGAGGATGACAAGGATGCATTTTTCCACTGAATTTATTTAACCTGTACAATGAGATGATCATAAGATAACTAGAAGACTTACTATTGATAGACAATCTTAACAACATATGCAGATGACACTATGTTGATGGTAAACTCAGAAGGGAAACTGCCAAACCTCTTTGACAAAATAACAAAGGAAAGCATGAAGAAAGAACAATCCATCTATTAATTTTAAGACAGAATATGTGATTGTTAGCAGAAAAGACAGCCAAAGGTGTGCTACATTTTGGGAACATCAAAATCAAGTAGGTATAGAAGTTTAACTATCTGGGTGGGTAGTGCAATAGCAGATGATGAAAAGTGTGAGCCAGGAATCTGAAGGTACATAGAAATAGTGAAAGATGTCTTTTAGGTACTAAAAGTATTACAAGATAGAAAAATGTCATTAGAAAGAATCAAGAGTGTTGAACTATTAAGTAATATTTAATTTCTGGCATGGTAATGAATACAATTATAGACTGAAGTGACAGAGATATGGTTCTATTGACAAATGCTGAGAATATCATGGACAGACCATGTGAGTAACAAGGAAGTTTTAAGGAAAACAGGAACTCTACAAGAAAACTGATACTTACAATCAGAAAGACAGGATAGAAATTTCTGGGAAACATCATGAGTACACTCACAGTACATAATGAAGGTGAGAGAGAAATGGGACAAACAGCAAGTAAGTTTGAATGAATTGATTGCAAATCAGGACGGTTATGGGTCAAAAGTTACAGAGCAACAAAAGACAGGAATCTGAAGAGCCATGATCATGCACATACTGAAGTTGATATGGCATTTTCTAGAATACCTTTGACAGAAATTGTTTATTTTTTTTCAACTATCAATTTAAATCACCTGCATTTTGTTTGTTGAGTTTTCCATCTTGGAAGAGTGAAAGTAAAAGATACAGAGGGAAACACTGAATAAACTACTTAATGAGTTTGAGTGCATGGATGGAAGAACAAGGACAAAGATGATAATGCATTAAAGATTACTTAGAGAAATAAAAGACAGGAAGCTGTGGAGAGCCATGACCATCCATATTCTGAAAGGATATGGTATTTAACAGAAGGAATACAGGTTAACATAATTGTTCTCTCTATAAAATAATTCACCCATACCAGTATTTTTCACCTTTGGTGACTTGAGAATATACTGGGTGCAATCCACCAGAAAAATATATATCTGCTTAGCAAAGTAAATTCACACAAGATGTTCACCTGATCCAATTTATACAGTGAATATTTACAGAAAAAAAATCAAATCCCACTTGCTGAAAGTGAGCTTTTTCTATCAAGTAAATATAAAGCAGCCAGGTGGCATGTCTCTCAGATTTACTAAGATAATCAATTATTCATGAACAGAGAGAGAGACAGACAGCTCAATCCTGTGTGAACTGAGACGTATCAAGCCAGCCAACTAAATCGAGAGAAAGTTGCTTGTCCAATTCTACTTTAATAAAAAACAGCTTTTCTTCATAACATCCGATATATAGAAATCTCGCTGTCAGTAAAAGAAAAGAAAATACTGAGAATTCTTTTATTTGATATCAGAATGAATTAATTTCTTTTGACCAATATTTTCTTTCTGTTTATCACATTCATTTCCATAAGATGTAAAATGTTGTCCAATAACACAGCTGGTCTGTTTTCTTAGTAAAATAGCAGTTATGTCTCAAATATGGCATTAAATGATTTTATAAAATAATTTTAATAGCATATGAGTGAAAAGATTCATTTGGAAACAGTGTAAAAAAATTTGAATGATTTATATAAAGGAAGATTTCTTCTTGAAAATTTACTAAAATAAGCTTATTTCAGTCTTACTGAAAGAGGATTAGATAATTATTATATAAAAAAATACTAATTAATAAATCATATAGAATTTATTTTAAAGATGGTCATTTATATATATGTAGGAAGATTTATATTTGAACAAAAATCATCTGTTAGTAAAATCAGGTTATTATTAATTGAAGTTAAAATAATAAAATAATAAATCAATGTTTATTGTTTCACAAAAAAAAGAAACTTGCAAATAAAATTCACTTTTCATTTATAATTAGTAACTGATAGATAATTTTAAGATGTACTTCATACATGTACACACATTTTATTTATATATACATATATAAGTAATAGATTTTTTTATTTATTAATTTGACAGATTTTATCACTTTAAGGATTATTTACATTTTAAATGCTGCATTAGTAAACAGTATATTTATCTACCTCTACTGGCCTGAATATTCAAAAAAATCTTATTAAAGAAAAATAGGCACTATTAGGTACTCTGTAGCATAGTCACTCTAGAGCATATTGTATCTAATGACAGTTTCTTCTGCAAATATATTATATATATATATATATATATATATATATATATATATACACACACACACACACACACAGAGGAATCACTCAATGCATTTTTTGATTAGTGCACTGAAATTTTTTATACCAAAATTCAATTAGTACATGCATAATACTCAATTAGTAAGTTAAAACTTTCTTCAGTTTAACTATAGTAATTGAAAATTGATTTTTTATAGTTACCAATTAAAAATTTTCTAAAATTTAAAAATGGAAAATGGGTAACTATTTTCTTTGTCAGTTTTGTTTATATTTGATTAATTCATTTTCGATTAGTGCATACTCACACTAATCTAGGGATGGATATATATATATATATATATATATATATATATATATATATATATATAATAATGGCTGGCCACTCATTTCTGAGTCTACCTGTCTAGAGGAGCCCATCATCTGTTGCAGATACCTGCTTGGGCACATTTGTGTTTGATGTACATCTACAAAGCCTGCCTGCGGTTTGTACTGCAACAAAGTTGAGTGGGCCAGAGTTACAGTCTTCTGGGAAAGAGAGCATATCTTCGGGTATGATCAACAGTTCGAACAAAGACCAGCATTTTCAAACCCTCAGTCATGATGACTTGTGACTTTCTGCTAGCACAACCATCAACAAACACGTCCATCTAATCACAGGGCTTGGCTTAAGTTGTGGCATAATTTCCAGGAACTTTCGATAGGTGTTGCACACTGGAATCACATTCCCAGGCCTTTAACATCATTAAGTCACCTTCTTGACAAATCAAACATGTTGAGATTTCAACCCCAGGTTTCATGGTCAGAAAGTGAACATTCTAACCACTATGCTATGTGGCAATATGAAAGCACAAATGCAGACCCCACACTTAGAAAAAGCATATCCAAGACGACCACATTTTGGGGAATCACAGAACCCTACAGTTCACCGAGTTCAACCCTTCCATTGGAGAGCAATGGAAAGACTGAACTGAGTGAACAGCTACCCTGATAACCGTTTTATATATATATATATATATATATATATATATATATATATATATATATATATATATATATATATCAGGTGTTATATTACCAAAGAGAGTTTTAGGGTTAGTTTTTTTGCTATGATTGGCAACTAGCCCAAATCTGTCAGATCTCTTCAGTAATATAATATATGCAAGGAAAAAAAAATAAATAAATACAAAAAGTCCCACTTCATTTTTCATTTTATTTCTCATCTCATTGGGAAAAAACACTGACTAATCTGATATTTAACTGCTGAGATACAAAGAGCTTCACAATCAAACAAAGTTGATTTTCCTTTGAAGCACAATCACATGTTCAGATTATCTCAAACATCATCTCTGCTCAGTTTTGTGTATGAAACATAAACGAAGCAATTTCTAAAGAACTAATGGATTTCAGTTTTTAATCTGATATTACTATATATATATATATATATATATATATATATTCTACTGAGAAACAATTATGTGGTTAGTTTTAGTAACTCCATTATATGCTAAGTGTGCATTCTTGCATGTCTTTAATAGAGCAATGAATGTGAGTAAAAAGCTGTTCAACGACATTTATAAATTCTACAAACTTTATAAAATGTGTTATGTCACTTTAGAGAAACAAGTGAAACTTATAACTGATCAACTCTTGTCAAAAAAACCCACCTCTGATGCAATTATGAGATTTACTTGATTTTGTTTCACATAATGCTGTTTAAAAAAATGTATATTTTTCTGTTTTTTTTCATATTTAAACTTTACCTGTTTTGCATATATATATATATATATATATATATATATATACACAAACAATGCAGAGAAAGACTAATCAAATACTGTCTAACATTCTATTGGTAGGAGTTGGTATGGAATAGTAGATTAAAAAACTGACAAGGATTTGCAAACAGAGTTCAAAATTATACAAAAATATTTATTCTGAATGATTAAAATGGTAAGAGCAAAAATCAGCAAAATGTTAAATGACTATAGAAAAACCATGGCATACCGGCTGACAGTTGCAGGAGAGGCAACAGCAAGATTTTCAACTTCAAATATCATACGTATAAATGGTGTCAACTTGATCCTTTCACTGTTGGCTAAACACAGCATCTTGTTGTCATCAAGGACAGTATTTAAATTCTCAATCCAAAGTGCATCAACTGGGCCATCACAAATCACCCATTGGTGGTCTTCATGAATGTCCTAAAAATTAGAATATAACTGAAGGAATTAAACGTTTCTATCAATTAATATAATTCAAGTTATTAAGTAAGAAAATATAAATTAAACTTTATACCATATCCTTTCCTTATTATAAAACAAAAAGAGTGAAGTTGCCAACATATACAAATAATACTTTAATAAGAGTCTCACAATGAAATAAAAAAATAATACTTGCTATATATACACACACACGCTTACATCTATGTATGTTAGGTACCTCCATTTTTTCGCTAAAAAAGAGCAGACCATGTTGAAAAAAGGCCCTAAATTTGATAAAAAACAAAGTCTTATTGTTTTAAGAAAAATTGGAAAAATTTATTAAGTTTTAAATCTTTTAAAATTCTGTATTAATTTCAGCCATTTAGAGTATATTAAGTGAAAACTATATTTACTAATCATAAATGAAAAAACTTAATACCAGTCATTGAACATGAAGATTTTTAAAAGAAATTTGAATTTTTTTTTATGTAAATGTGCCCATTTTAAAAGCATGGGTGACCATACACAACATTATCAGAAAATAAGAATGATGAGTATAGTAAATTTAAAGTCAACAAGCCTAAAATTAGACTACAGAGAATATTTTCCAACACTTTTAAGAAATGAATGAAATTATTTAAAAAGTTTTGTTTTTTTTACATGTTACCCCCACCACTTAATTAATTTTATGAAATTTTGAGAAATTAAAATTTCAGCCTTTTCATATTTATATTAGTTTAAAACAGGACTCCTTGTAATAATTAAAGTAAATATTTTGTTTCAAATCAGATTAATTATACATTAAATCAGCTAATATTCCTCAAATAAAGTTTCATTAGCACCCTTTTTTAGTCAACTTTCATTGAAATGTAATTCTCTTTATTAAAAATCTTCCAAAAATAAAATATATAGAATTTATTTTTTTTGAAAATATAAATTTTTGAAGAAGCTGTTTTAGAGACGTATTGGTAAAGTGCTTCTTTTTTTTTTTAGTTTCTAAATGACTTCTTTTATTAACCGGATCAATATGTGGCTGCCTTTCATTTATTTCATTTGTTTATTGATGATGCAGAGTTTTAATAAAAGTTACAAATTTCATTGTTGATCATATTTTGGTTCTTCATGGCATTTCTCTGTACAACAGAGAGTTACTTGGTGGTGCTCAAATCTTACAAAGGATCACTTTGAACCATGTTTGTTTGATCCTGTTGTGTCGGAAACCTACCACCCCTCTTGAAGATGAACTTGTCTGCATCTGTGAACAAAGACTTTAAATAGTGGCATGTCAGTTGCCATGAAAAGAAGACAGATAGACAGAGAAGTTCTTAGCTGAGCTAGTTATTGACTACTCAGGCGATTTCTGTACCTTTTTTACCAACCTATTAAAACCCTTTTTATTGTTACGTGTTATTTGGCGTTTGTCTCTACTAACCCCAAATCAACATCATAACAGATCCATTGATGAGAAATTCTTAAACTTACAGATACAGCAATCCTGACAATGATTGCCATCAATCCATCATGCCATTCCAAAGTTAATTTGTTGATGCCACCATATAACTCTTCCATGTCAATTGACTTTGGGTTTAAGACATGACATTTGACTTGTTTAAAGAATGAGTTGTTCACTTCTGAATCCACTAAGTTGGTTAATGTGTCAGCCAGAACCTGGATCAAATAGAAAGTGTTCAGTTATAGAATGAACTGAGAAGGAAAATGAATGTATTAACTATATATATATATATATTAAGAAATATAGTCTTAAGGTGTGCTATATTTATGGGATAAAGTGGTCGATATCAGAGATAGAGCGTGTGTAAATATAAAAGTGAACATAGAAGTCAACACTTAGAGGTGACAGTCTGTTTCATGCTATATGCAATCGTGATTGCATATAGCATGAAACAGACTGTCGCCTCTAAGTGTTGACTTTATGTTCACTTTTTATATTATATATATATATATATATATATATATATATATATATATATATATATTATAAAATGGACAATGTCCAACAATTATTCAGACATTTTTATGGTTATACATTCTTTTTTATAGATACAAATATTTAAGTAAATGCTCTGTCAGAGGATGCATATTTTCTATGACAATTTCTTGGACATTCAGGCCGGTTGTTAATACAGTTTATTATAAACAGAGCATTTACTTAAATATTTGTATCTATGAAAAAGAATGTATAAACATAAAAATGTCTTAAAATATAAATATATATTATAAATTAATTGATTTAAAATATATTTTTTTCCCGCTACACAGTTCTAACCATGTTTCAAAAAATGTTGAAACATGGTTAGAACTGTGTAGTGGAAAAAAAAAACATATTTTAAATCAATTAATTTATAATATTAATGCTCTGTAAATTTACATTGAGCACTATTTTGTAAAAATAAAAATATCTATAAGGACACTGGATTATATATCTTACTGTTCTTTGTTTTTTTTTTTATATATATATATATATATATATATATATATATATATATATATATGAGACAGAGAAGGATCACTTTTCTAAGTTTATTACGCTTAAGATAGAAAAACCGTTTTTTAAGTTTGTAATTCTTAAGTATAAAGAAACAAAGAAAAAGTGCTGAACTGTTATGTAATATCAGTTCTCCTATCTGGCAGTGAATGATGGATAATTAATTGCCTCACAGATACAGAAGAGACTAGAGAGACAACAAAAATGTGGAATGCTAAGAATACCACACAAATGGAGCATGTGAACAACAAGGTGGCTTTAAAGAAAACTAGAAACAAAAACAACTAGAGAGATAGTTGTAATTTCTAGGACACAGTGAGGAAAGAGGGCTTGGAGAATTTGACACTCACACAACATACTGAGGGACAGAGGGAAACCACAAGTAATCTAACAAGCTTTTCTAAATGGATGATAGAACAATGACCTGGAAGGATAGTAAGGGGACATTGCTGAGAGGATAAGAAGTTGTGGAGTACCATGATCACCCAAATACTGAGGAGACACACCACACAAAAAAATAAGATTCAATATCAGACTGTAAACTGTAATAAGTTGAATGTAGAGTTTGTTTTTTATCACATGATAAAGTGTTTCCTTAATTTCATTTTCTCTTCCATAATCCCATTGTGTTCCAACTTTTCACCTATGAAGCCCTCCTCCATCCTTATATTTCACTCAGTTCACACACACACAAAATCTCAATCACACCATTGTTTCTGCCCCCACCTCTATCTCTCTCTCCCCTAAAATCTGTCAATTTGGTTTATAGCTTTAAGAGTGTATCTAAAAATCAAGAGGGGAAAATTATGTTGCTTATCAAAAATGTCAGTCCTTTTATCTCTTTCATGTGATTTCTTCTCTTCTATCATAAATCAAACTCTGGTAGTTGAATGCAATTTTCTTAATATCAATCAGAAATATATTTCATCATATTGCAACTGTCACTAAAATGGTCGGTTAGCTATTCTATAATGAGAAAGAAAGCACCTGAATTGTTGGCATTCAAAGGAAATGACCAACAAGGTAACAACAACAAATGTACGTATAATAGACAAGCGATTGCTTTGATAAAAACATTTCTATAAAACACAAAGCAGAAAACAAAAGCATTATAACTTATTCAATTTTATTGCAACTTACATTGTAAACAGTTGTCTTACCACCACCAGTTGGACCAACCAACATGACTCCATGACGAACAATCACAGTTTCATAAAACTGAATAACCTTTCTAACAAGGGATGGAACTGGTTGCAATTTTTTGGATTCCATCACACTGATAATTTCAGTTTGTAATAAACCATAGTCATGTTCTGGAATCACAATTCCTGGGAACAGATCTTGGAGAATTGCCTGAAGTAAATAAAAAATATTATAATAGAATATTTATACAAAAAAAAATAAATAAAATAAATAAATAAAATGAAATTTAAAAAGCTGAAAAACATGTACTCTATTCTGACTGTCTCAATATTAGCTTAAGTATGAGTGCGTGTCTGTGTGCGTGCAAGACCTCACACATGTTCCTCTGAAAGTAATGCCTAATGAGGTAGATGTTGGTGTTATTGTTGAGCCTTTCAACTGATAACCCATCATATATTTTTTTAACTTTAGCATTCAAAGGGGATTGTACTAATGCATTCCTATTCACAGTGATGTTGATAAGTTTGTTTTTTTTTTTTTAATGTAGTGAGGGCCCGGGACCCACAGATGGTGATATGGGTGCCTCCCTAGCAAATTCAATGAGTTCCAACTAAAGTTTCTTAATAAATTGTTGTTCAACTTGTAGGGCTACAGACTAAGTTTTTTTTATCATTATCTAAAAAATGATTTTCATCATGCCAAATCACTTAAATTCACAGAACAACCTTTTTTTTTTTTTAAATAAATTAATAAATTCCAAACAAAACCAGAATTTACACTTAATCACAGTTCAGTTAAGAAATTATATTTTTTTGAGAATTATGACAGAACAAAGTTTTATTTTCTTAAATTGACAGAACAAAAGTTTTTTAAAATTAAATACAAAAATAAATTTAAAAAAAAACAAAAACAAAAAAGTGTCTTGTAACGCAACATTGATGTCTATTTCATGCCACCCACACATTCCACTGCTCAATGAAAGAAAAAAAGAATAAGTAAAAGAACTAGTAAAAAGTATTTGAAAGAATAACATCAAATAATTAATGTGGTGTTTATTATTTAAAATTACAAAAAATATTGGCTTCCCTAGTCTTTACCAATGCATACAGGAAAATTTTTTTTGTCCTGTTAAATGTTTTTTGAACAGTGAACTGAATATTAAATACAAATATCTCTGCTTGTTAGCTAAAATGTTTTGCACTCATAGTTTTAAAAAGTATATTAACAAAATACGAAATGTTTAAAAAATAAAATATTTATATACTTACCATCAACATCTAGTTCATTTGACAAATGAATTGTGTTTGGTTACAGAAAGAATATATTAGTTGCATTTTAAATTAAATTGATGTCATTTACTTAGTTTAAAAAAAAAAAAGGAATTTGTTCTTGGGTAATACTATGTCATAAGTACTATGGATTGGTTTTGTCTTTTTATGGGAAACTTTAGTTTATTCCTGAGATTCACAGATGGGAAAGTTACTGCATTAGATTTTTATGCATCAAGGATGCAGGATGTGCACCTATCAGCATCTCTACATTTACATAAATTTTCCTTGGGTTGAGGTGCATTTTGGTTGTGCATTAACCTTTACTCTCTCAACCAAGCCATTGTCTGCCTCACTTAATATTCTTTTCATCAGTAGTTTGTTCAAAAATGATAAGATGTATTCTCCTGTTGGCTTCTATCAAATCAGGAAGAATCCATTTTCCAGTTCTAGGCAGCAGAGTGTAAACTCACTTCTTTTTAAGAATGTCAATCATTGTAATTTCTTTTTTGGTAGTGGGGGATGGGTGTTTTTAATGAGATATCCTCTTTCAATAGATTGCCAAACAAGGCTAAAGAGCTTCTATCTGGCCATGAGATAAGAACTTATTCCAGCACAACTATTGACAGCTACCAAAACAATTTCGTCTACACAGTTTCACTCACAAGACATGGGATACACCTGTGATATGTTTTCAGGTACTTCTCAACAAGTGCTGCATGCTAGGATTATCTCAAGAAGTATCCTCAATGAAAAATTGACCATGGTGAGATTTGAACCCAGGTCTCATGGTCAGAACAATAACAACTTGGCCATGCACCCATCAAAATATCATTCAATTTAATCATTATCAGATTTCAATCATTACTTATGGGATAACCTGAGACAAACATCATATCCATATCAAAAGAAATGTAACATTGATAAGCATGAATTAATCAACTTTTATTTTGTTCAAAAACATATTTTTCTTTATATATTTTTATATAGAAATACTTAAATAAACATTATTTCATGGGTCTCATTATTTTATATAAAATTTTATCTTAGCATTTTTTTTCCTTCTTCCATCATAAACATCTCCACACTTTATTACAAAAGACAAGTTTTCTATATTCTAAACATGGATGTTGAGAAACCATTTAACACTAGACTCTTGCTGATTAGGGATTAATAGAACTACAAGAAAACCGAGTATGAATTTTAAATGTGGTGTTGAATCTGGTTAATTAGAAAGTAATTTCCCATATTTATCTTTTGCAAATAATTTTATTTTCTATAAATATAAAATGATTTGACAGCTGCATTTCATGGCACTTATGTGAGTGTATATAAAACCTGATTAAAAGTTTAAAAACAATTGATAACTTTGTGCATAAAAAAAAAGATAGAGAAAAGAATCTTATTAAAATGTTCAAGAAAGAAAAATACTATGAATGTTGTGAAACTATTGAGTGACATTTTTTGTTATAATGAAGTAAACATGTTGCATGACATTTTTTGTTGATTAATCATTTTCATAAATTCCATAATGAATTTGTTTTAACAATAATCCTATTTACCCTTATGTCATAAAGTATGTTAAAAAAAATTAAATTTTTATTTTTGATTTTCACAAAATCAACTTTAACCAAAACACTTTTCTGTTACCTGGAAAAGCACAGCATCTTGTTTAAGAAATTTAGGAAGGTTGCTGTCTCTCAGGGCTCTGATAAGGACTGCATCTTCATTTTTATCTGGATTCTGCTGCTTCAGAGAACCAGCCATAACTAGGACAGACTTCAGTGCTCGCATTCCAAAATCATAATGATCTTGCTGTGACAGTTGCTCACTACACAGTTTGTACATTTGGGTCATCTTCTGGGCGAGCATTTTGGAAGATTCAAATCCTTCAGAATAAAGGATTACCTCAGCAATCAAACCTAAACACAAAAACAATAATAATAATAATAAATGCCGTGAGGCATGGCATTTATGTCTTCTGATTTTAATTAGAGGTGTTAACATGTACGTATTTTATATTGGTGAATTAAAATATGTACAGAGTAAATATACCATTGAGTACCAAATATTTGCTTATCAAGCAAATGATGGCTATGATGCATGTACCTGTTATATGCTTATTAGATTAGGTGTCATGATGGATATGCTAGGCTTTGTATGTTTGTATTCCATCATCATATTGTTGGTGTGATAGGATCTTACAGAATAATAATAACAATAATAAAAAGTTTGACAAAGTAAAGGTGGATAAATGGTTAACAGCATTGAAAATGGAATCAGTGAGCAAAGTTCAAA
The DNA here is from genome assembly GCA_903632075.3 of Acanthosepion pharaonis. NCBI lineage: Eukaryota > Metazoa > Mollusca > Cephalopoda > Sepiida > Sepiidae > Acanthosepion > Acanthosepion pharaonis. The sequence goes on along the minus strand of CAHIKZ030005383.1, from coordinate 852,425 downwards.
TTCTGGCTGAAACAGTGCGTTCACTATCTACTAATGCCCTTGGGGAAGGCATGAAGCCATCTATTAAGCACCTCCTCCTCCTCCAGATATGATTAAAAGAGCAGGGTAGTTCAAACACTTTCACCAGTCTTGGAGATTTTTTTTGGCATAAAAAATGGTACTCTGATCAAAGGAAAAAATAATTCACTACAAAGTAAATGCCTAGAGATTGCCTCAATTGCTATGTCATCTACAGTAGGTGTGTCAAACTGGTGGCCCACGGGGCTGCATGCAACTCTTTACATGCATCTTGGCAGCCCTCACAAAGTTTTCTATAGCCATGGTACATCGAGAATTTTGTCTATGTTGGTAATGCAAATTATTAAAAACAGTGAGATTTTTTTTTTAATTGGTATGATTAGATTGTTTATTCTATTTCAATGGTTTTGTTTTCGAATGTCAGTGACTATTTTTTAACTTCCGCTTAATCATGTAATCATCTTTGACAACTAAATAAGAACAAATGTGAAAACGTTTGTAATTTTGTTATATTTTGCCTTAAAAATGTCGAATTCTATGCCATCTTGTAAAAAGAAGGACGTGTGTTTCAAGGAAAGTGGGAATTACAGTACTTTTGTACCACTGTTAATGGAATGATAAGCTGTTTTATTTGCAATCATTGCATTGTGACACCAAAAGAATATAATGTGAAAGGACATTATGAAATAAACCATCGATCTTATGATAAATATCAAGGAGATATGCATTTTTCAAAATTGAAGGAATTCAAGGTTAAGTTAACACAGCAACAGAATTGCTTTACAAAAAATCTGAAAGGCAATGTTAATTCTGTTACTACAAGCTTTGAACTCTGCAAAATGATTACCATCAGTGGAAAATCTTAGAATGAAGGAGATTTCATAAAGCGATGTCTTGTAAAAAAAGCTGAAATTGTATGTCCAGAGAAGTCACACTTATTTTAAGACATTTCATTAAACAGGAACACTGTTGCTGAACAGATTGATGAAATGGCAGGTGATTTGAGTCAACAGTTGAAGACTTTATCATCAAGTTTTTGAACCTTTTTCTATTGCTCTGGATGAGACTGTTGACATAGCTGGAATAGTACAGCTCACAGTTTTCATCAGGGCTTGTGACGATGAATTTCAAATTTATGAAGAACTAATTGAACTGGTTCCAATGCATGATACTACAACAAGCCAGAACATTTTTGAGTATGGCCTTGATTTGAGTAAACTCGTGTGTTTATCTACTGATGGTGCTGCCAATATGGTTGGGAGACATAATGGTGTTGCTGCCAAGTTAGATACAAAAATAGAAAACATATATCTAGATTAAACATTCAAGCATTTTCACTGGATAATTCATCAACAGAAATTATGTACCAAGATTTTAAAATGAGATCATGTGTTGAGTTTTTTCCCAAAAACAGTGAACTCTATCAGAAGTCGTGCTCTACATCACTGCCAGTTTAGCCAGTTATTGGAAGACATGAATAATTGGTTCACAAATGTCCCATTCTACACAGAAATTTGGTGGCTTTCATGTCACAAGGTACTGAAAAGATTTTTTTTATTGCAACACAAAATTATGTTTTTGGAGATGAAGGATCAAAGCACAAATGAATTGAAAGATGAAAGCTGGCTCCAAGATTTAGCTTTTTTCAGTGGATATTACTGCCTAATTAAGTGACCTTAATTTGAAATTACAAGGTAAAACATAAGCTCATCACTCAGTTATATGACAATATCAAGTGTTTCATTGCAAAATTAGCTTTATTGAAATCCCAGTTGTCACATGAAAACTTGATTCATTTTCCATTTTTGTGCAAGCAGTTGAAAAAACTGCCAATATTGAGTTTGTATTTATCTTTGCTAAGTACGACAATTACCTGGAATTGCTGTCAAAGGAATTTCAGCAAAGATTTTGTGATTTTTCATCTTGTGATGATCTGTTTGTATTATTCTCAGCACCATTTACTTTTGATGTTGCTCAGGCAGAGGAAAGTCTACAGATGGAACTTCTGGAAAGACAAACTTACTCAACACTCAAGGGAAAGTACCTAGAAGTAGGTGTACCCGGAATTTTTTCCTCAAACATTTAAGAACTTCAAAAAGTTTGCCACAAAGATTATGGCCATGTTTGGTTCCACATGTCTGTGAGCAGTTATTTTCATTTATGAAGGCCACCAAAGCATCTCACAGATTCAGATTAACTGATGAACATTTCTCATCTTTGATCACAGACATTCCAACTTGATATATCTAGAATAGTCTGTCTAAAGTGATGTCAATCATCAGGACAACGTAAAAATGATTAAATTGCACTACCTTGTATTGTAAGTATTTTATATTTAAAGTTTAGTTACCACTAGCTGTGATTAGTGTAAGACTGTAAGCAGGTGTAGCCCTGAAGGCTGCAGATATGACTAATGTTGCCCTCCATATGCCCTGAGTTTGACATGTCTAATCTGGATTGTTTCTCAGATGAGTATAAATTTGCATCTTGGCTGTTGCAAGATTTCACCATCACTGGCATATCTTCTAATATCACAGTGTGGAATACCTACCTACTTACAAAAGTGATGAAAAGAAAAAGACTCTAAATGAATTTGGCAAGATAAAAAAAAAAATTCTAAAATTCCCAGCACCCCTCCATCATGCAAAAATGTAGTCCTACCAACATAACAAAATTTAGTCCAATGAAATCCTGAAGAACAAAACGCATCACAAGTAAACTTTCCTATTTTGTCATACAATTCCCCAATATATATCCAAAGATTCACTTCAAAATGAGCATACAATGATGAAAAAACTGCCCCAAATATAATAAAAACAAAGTTTTATCCTCAAAATCTATTATGAAAAGGAAAGAACAAAGAATTTTTTGATTATTAAATTATATTTTTTTAAACCTTTTTAGAACCATCAAAATTCTGGTTAACTGTGGAATTCCCTCCCAATTTTTTTTTTTTTTTTTTTTTATTTCTGTCCACCTACAATCTTCAAAAATGTAAATGCAACTTCAATAACCATTTTCTGTCTTCCCGAATACTGTCCCTTTATTGTCCCTTTTCCTCATTTCTCCTAACTAAAGCCATCTCATTCTCACCCCTGCCCTCCAGGTAACTTCCTGTGTCCTAGTAGCATTATTGCCTTGCTTGGGGTGAAATCATAAAAAAAAAAAAAAAAAAAAAAAGTTATAATTTTTGCATCATTATGAAGAAGTTTATCAAAAATTAATAAATACAATATTGTCCAACATTGTTAAAACTCTCAAATCTCTTCCATGATATTTATCATCAAGAAGAATGCTTAGTATGTGGATGATACTTTTATCCAATAACCACACTGAGGATATATTGGATCATATGAAAGTTGATCTTCCATACAGTTTGTAATGAAGAAGAAACACAATACTGGATCTCCTTTATTTGGATGACTTTGTTCTTCGCAAAGCACCAAGTACAAATCATCAATAGGCAATCGAACAAAACTCAAAGAATTAAAGGAAATTCCTGGTACCTTCCCACAAAACAACTTTACATCTTGGATTGTTTCTCAGATGAGAAACTGAGACAGGAAATCATGAATGTAGAATGAACACCTATATAGCAACAGCAAACATGTCAGAAGGATGACAGAACAGATTGAAGATCAATTGTATTTCATGGTAAATCTAATCTTTTCAATCTTCTTACTGAAGATAGTTCCTTAGGAGAGAAGAATCTGACAAAAAAAATCTGCATTGATAATATAACTTATCATATGTGTCCAGGTATAAAAGAAAGAAACTAGCTTTTCTCTTAGTCAGACTTGACTAACATAAGAATGTTTATAACCAAATATAAGTTGGAAGATTCTTGTATGTTAGATGATAACTGGAAGGAGAATGGTACACATTGTCTCTCACTTGTGGAGTGAAGAAAGAAATAAACACCAAAATAGTTAATCATCAAATGACAAAAAAATGGTTTCTGAGTTGGATGATTCATGCATCATTCTGCTTAAATTAATCCTTTGAAAATAAATATTTAACATTTTTCAAACAATGGGTCATGTTCCTGCCAACAATAAAAAACATGCTTTGTGTTGCCTTTGAAGAGTAATTAAGTAAAGTCTCTAGATGGAGAAAAGCCAGTAAGGAATTAAGGAGGATATATAGATAGAGACAGCAGCAGTTAATGACGCATACAGCTTCAACAAGATTCCCTTATGTGACATGTACACCCTTAATCACCAGGCTACACAACACATACAATTTCCTCTTCACTTTCTCCCTTGCCTCATTTTTCACACACACATATGCAGAGAAATTACATTTCTTCTAATCTTAACAAATACAAACAAGGAACTTCAACACTTGTACATGCTAAAAAAAATTTAGTTGTAAAAACACAAAATATTTTATATTTAAAAATCTTTTTTGCCTTTTCTTTGTTATGGGTTGATTCAAATCCCCAACAAACTAGAACAAGGTCCATATCATTGACAAGGTGCCTAATTGGGAAGCTAAAGGAATTGTTATATATCAACTTGTCAACTGAGTCTGTGAGCAAAATCATTATATGGCTTTATTGCCTTAGCAAAATTAATTTTTAGGTGTAATTTTGGAATCACTTGGATACTTAGTTTACTTCACGCTTTGGTAATAAACTAATCCAATGAATACATTAATGAATAATTTCTATTGCCAGTTTGATTGATTCTCAAGGATGGAGATTTCTTTTCCTTTCATGAATTATACCAAACAAGAGCTGAAATAATGATTACACAAAAAGTTGTTAACAACAATATCTATACAAAAAAGTGATTTGAGCATCTGAACAATATTGGATATGTTAATGATTTTTTTCTAAGTTATAGACAATAAATCTTAGTCTATTGCATTTGGAATTAATTTATTGTATTGTACACAATAGCCAAAAATAAAAATGTGGTTCAATATGTTTTTGAACCAATTTTTAATTAAACAGTTTATTAATTTTATCCATATTAATTAAAAAAAAGATTAAATTATTTCAAAAGTGAATTTCAAAATAAAATATGTAAATTATTTACAGACACAACAAGAACATAGTTTTTGCCCTATTTGACGTAAATACTAAACAGTAAAATAAAAAGATTAAAGCATAAAAATAGATAACTAATTATATTGCATAAAAAAGATTTCATTCAGGAAACTGCGACCCAAGTGAAATGCATTCAATTGCATTACAAAAAATTGGTAATAACACTGTAAATCAATACCAACTGTTATTAATATTCAGACTGTAACCAGTTTGGTGTTATATCCGCATGTTACTGAAACCAATGCTTTGAAGTTTTTCCTATCAAAATGAAGCCATGGAATGTCAAGTGTTAATATGAAAAGATTCAAACAAGAGAACTAACTACTTTCATTGTAACATTTCTGGGCCTATAACTGACTGGATAATAAATCAACAACATAATATTAAGGTTTCACAATACACTGATAGGAAATCCAGTTAATTCGAGTATAATGTCATTCTGTTCAGATTTAATCAGTGCATGTGTGTGTGTGTTCACATATAGGCATGCCTTTTTAGGTGTGTCATGTAAAGAAATATTTTCCTTAATTTTTTTATATTGATGACTTTCAAGTTTCCAGATAATCTTATTTCTGACTTGGTATACAAAGATGTGCTGAAACAGCCTGGTCATTTGGTCTGATTTGGAAATGAATCAGGTCAATAATTTTTCAGCTAACTCTCAATCGATCAATCAATCAATTGGAATGGTAATCCATTATGAATGTGTTTATGCATTTCCAAAAACATTTCTTATTGTCTTTTTCACCCATTTATATGATCTTATCAAATTTGAATGTTGGTAGGTTGTATATCTATTAATGTTACAGACACCTTGACAGTTCACATCTGTTAAGTTTTAATAAACCTACTGCACAATATCAGAAACAATAAACTGATTAATTTACACAGCCATAAATTAGTAAAAAAAAAAGAAAAAAATATCTTACAATAATCAGGCACCATCATTGAGATTGGTCGAAAAAGTGCCTTTAAATTATCAGGAAGTTCTGTTCTACCAGCATAACCGGGATTCATTGTGATGAATGTGGAGCAGTCTCGTCTCAGTTTGATTTCACGGCCTTCAAACATAAAACGAGATACCTGAAAAGAAAATATTTTCCCCAAATTATATATATATATATATATATATATATATATACACACACACACACACTGATATTCTCTTCATGACATGCAGCAATTGGAGTTTGCAAAATTGTGGTAATTTTTTTTTTATTGTTTTCATGAATAAAATACTAAAATACTTAAAAAAAGAATCAAAATTGATGAGGTTAAATTTAAATATTCAAACAGTTATGTTTCTATTTATGTGGCTTTTCAATGCATTAATTTTGATTTCATAAATTATAAAATAGAAAATTTGTAACAAAAGCACATAATAAGTGTTCACAATGATCTCTGAACTTTTCATTACAATTACTTCCAATGAAAGACAGAAAATATTAGGTCGATCCAGAAAGTATCCAATCATTTTGAATATCTAAAGAACTGGTTGCACGGCCTTGATACAACTTGGGAGCAATCAGAGGAAATCTTACTACACATGCATAAACAGACACTCTCTCAAGGTGTTACTCAGTTGGAAGTGGGACACCATTGAATAGACTTGTGTACTTTATGACTGTCATATTCACAATGATGTAGTGAGTAGATCAGTGAACAAGGATCAAGTTTGTCAATGGTAAATAATGAAATGATTACAAAGGCTTTCAGGGATGACTCAATGAATGTAGCTCAGATAATATTTTAGTTTTAACACTAAAAACTTTGCTAGAAATCTGTCAAAAACATTCTACATTACAGAAGAGCTTCAACAAACAGAAAACAAAAAAATACCTTTTGCTTCCAGATGAAGTAACTATGACAAAGATTTGTGTGTAAAGCACATGCAAGTGTGGTCAGTCTCATAAAAGAAGAATCAACCATTCTCCAAATATTAATCTTCAAGTATATTGACAATCTACAATCTCAATTGTGATAACAAAAAATCAGATATAGCAGGGGAAAAAAATGTTAAGTGTATTGGGTGAAACAATTTGCTTCACCTTATAAATTTTCCCAGTTAAAGCAGTGGAGAACTTGGAGAGGGGAATTAACAGGAGATAACTGATAACTGACATCCATTAAACATGGTATGTGGAACTAGAACAGTCTACCCCAGTGAGTGAAATAAAGTGTTAAGTTCGTCAATCCAACCACCTGAAGAAGGCCAGAGCATACAATGGCCAAAACGTTGTAATAAATATGGCAACAAAGATGAGCTAAATATAAATAATGTAAATAGTGTACACTTACTATAGAACTAAACTCAACATAGGAACAAGAGCTCTCATCTATAAATCTTTCTATGAAAAATATTAGATATTCTGGGTCTTTATATGGTCCAATTTCTTTAGTTTTCAGTCTGGTTCAATATTTTCTTAACTTCCTATAAGATTTTGTATATGAATGTGGCCAAGTGGGGTATGCAACCTGGAGAGAAGACATAGTAAATACATGATTGTCTATGTAGCAGAGGTGTATTATAGACACCTAGTAAAAGCTTTTTTAGTTTACCAGATTAATTTTAATCAACAATTTGGGAGAATATGCCTCTGATTGGTCAAAGACGTATAAAGTTTGAGAAAGCACACAACAAATGTTTTTGATTGAAGGGCAAGAAAAAGAAAATATTTTCAAGATATTCAAAAGTATTCATTAGTATCTAGTCAGTCACAGCTTGAGGGGATCAGTCAGCATTATGGGCAGTGGTAGAAGACACCATTATGATGAAGCAACCAAGAGGATTTCCAGGAAATAATAGAACTAGTAAGCTAGGAAAAGGAGAAGGTAAAAGTCAAAATGTACAAAAAGTTCAAAGAGAGAGAGAGAGAGAGAGACAGGAAGAAAGAGAATAGATAAATGTACAAGGGTATGTGTTGTGGATTCCGAGATGAAATTTGGTCTCCAATGAATGACAAATGCAGGAATTAAAGATAAGAAATTAAATGTATTTACACAATAATACAATGGGTAATACTGTTAGTAAATCCAGGAATGCGGTTAGTAGCAATAATATATATATATATATATATATATATATATATAGTCTCGAAGTAGGACTTCCTTAGAGTCTATGTGCTTGTAACTGACTTCTACAAGTGGTTACCTCACACTATTACTCTACCTCCAACTCAATCACCATCACTCAGTCTTCTCTACTCTGATTGACTGTCTAACTCTGGGTGTTTAACGGCAGCAGTACAAATACATACTGGTCGAGTCCACTTGTATGAAAAGGGGGTGGACCCCATAACAGTATGTTTCATTGCTCCACAGATTTATGGGGTTTCAGTGTTTCTCCCATTTCAACAAGAAGAATAACAAGAACAAAAAATATTAAAAATTTACTCCAATACATTGTGTATATCTGCATATTTCCTGACCATAGGGGTTTTTTTTTCCTCAAAACCTACCAATCTCTTGTAGTCCCAACAACAAACCACATGGCTGTTTTGAAGGATATCAATATGATGCACAGACTATAGCATTATATTAGTTACTCAGATATTTGAAATAAACACATGAAGAAGGGAAAAATGAAATAATTGACAAAATTTTGTGAATGAAAACAACAAAGATAAGGATACTAATGTGAATGATTTGTGGAACAAGAATCTCATGTTAACAAATGAATCATAAAATTAATTAAAAAAACTAGTAATAAAGCAAATAATTTTTCTTCATGTTATACTGTACCTATGGAATATAATGGGTATGTACCAACCCTCATAAATACAGTGGAATATACTGTCTGGGGGGATTCACCAGTAGTTCGCTACTAGCAGTGGATTACTTACTACATGCTGCTGGCAAATCTTGTACGTTGTTAATGTTATAAAGATTACCATTCCATTTCCAACCTTCGTTTTGGTTATTCTTATTCAATAAACTTTTCTAGGTTAAAACATTTTGACAATGAGGATTTGGTCAAACTCAAGTAAATGTTTACCAGTAAAACATTTGGTGAACAAAGATTTTGGCAGAATATAACTCATATAAATGTTCACGAATTCGATATTCTACAAACAAAGTTATTGGCAAAACTCACATAATAATTATGAAAGCTACAAAGCATGTTTGGCTACAAGGATTTTCTAAGAATTATATGGATTTTTACCAAGTTGTTCAAAATACAACATTCAGAAAAACGTGGGATTTTATTCTAATTACAAAGAACTACAAAAATGTAATGAAAGGTACGTAAATTGATGTTTACAAAAATCATTTATTGTTGAGAGGATTTCTCAGTGTAAAGATGTTGTGTTGGAAGTTAATTGGGAGGAATACTTAGTGTTTTTAGAAACCAGTTGTATAAAAAAAAAAGTACACATTTTTATGGAAAGTTAATTCAGATAAAGTACAAAATGGAGAATTGTAAAACGGTTTTACTGGAATTATTGAGACAAGATGAACAAAGGAGACATTATGAACAAAGACTTGAAAAACTTGTAAAATTGTGGGTAGAACAACAACAGAAAATGTTAACAAGTAACAAGAACATAAATTCAGAGGATACTATCATAAGTGTGACTGCTGAATTTCATTATATGCCAGAAGAAAAGGTAACTTTTTCATTGTATTTCCATAGATATTAAGACCATTACAAAACGTATTGTGCAAATTGGTCTGACCACAAAAAGCTCAAACTAATGCTAAGGAAACTAGGCACTGTCGAGCATACAGAGTTTGTAAATTACTGTTATGGTCCAATATCCTCACACCACAGTTATGGTCCAAGGTTAGAACCAAGGAAGAACCACACGAACACAAGAGTAGAATAACAAAGATATATTACAACAGAAATATAGTACAAGAAGTTGAAGGTGTTAGTAATGACTGTCCGTCTGGTTTAGAGTGAACTAATATTGTCTCGACCCATTACACCATTCATTCATTATACCTCTTGAGAGGCGCAGTATTTATAGTGTCAGGAAGAGTCCATTATCATTATAGGTAAGTTCCCATAACAATTACACATTACGAAAGAAAACTAGTAACCTAACGTTTAAAGAAACTTTTGGAAGTTTTCAGCCAAGAGACGTTATGCCATAAAAGATGGAAATGTATGAACTTAGTAAAAAAAGGAAGATGACTATTTCAGAATGTTTGCGAGCACTGAGAACAGTGTGAGAAGTTCAAATTGACAGTGTGACACTATTCTGTCAGCCCGTGGTCAACTCCCAGTCGTGGTACAAAGCTGTAATGTTTCTTCCCCCGGCGTTTTGGGGTTGACTCTTAGTCGCTGTCACCAGCCTGTGTCCCAGTTGATCGGTGGTCATACCCAGTTCGATACTAACTCCGTCGTTCCCAGCTCACTTCCAACATCTGGTTACCAAAGTAACTGCTTCGATCTCAAGTCTAACCTACCCACATTGTGATTTTAATCTTTGGTAGAAGAGATCAATTGGGCGTTGGACCATAGTGTTAAGTTGAGTCTCGGCTGAAGGTGATATCGCACAAATGTAAAGAAAAAAAGAAGCAAATATAGAAAAACCCAAGAGGTTCAAGTATGTTAAGAAATAACAAATTAACTTTATCCTTCTGTTATATACAGGAGTGTGTTGTCCTCCCAGCCTGTTTTCTACGGATTGTGACACTTCTACGTTTCTTAAGCAAGTTTTGGTATCTTAAGTAAACTGGTTTAGTTCTTAGGTGCTGGCTTGACTTCGTTCGGCAATATAACTTGCTATTGGTAGGATAGGCGAAGTTGGAGGTTGTGGAATATCTCAGTCAGCTCTTGCGGGGCAACACTCTGGCCCCCGCTACCCGAACTAACTGTACTCTACTGTACTGTCGAATGGCCCAAGGACGTTCGTTTATATGGGTACCAACCAAAACCCGGTGCGGAGCCAGACACAGCCTGGGGTTCTTGATTCCTAACAAGAAATCTCTCTGTTGTCAGGCCAGAAAAATTGATTACTTCCCATTTTTGGAAAATTAATCACTTTCCATTTTGGGGGGGTCTCCCTCATCAGTGAGGAGAGGTCGGAGGAGAGATATCCTCCTAAACTCTTCCTCTCTCACATTGATATCTCATACCAATCCCTTCAGTGGGTGTTAATAACTTCTCCGTCCTTCTCATCCATTCACCTCTGCCTATCACCATTGCTACCACTTGACCAATGGCATCCCAGCCATGCAGGTGTGGCTAAGCTGGCCTCCTTAAAATTATAACCCAGAATTTTTGTTTACAAAATTCTCCTTTTTCCCATCAGCCAAAATTTTTACAAATTCCACGTTGCCACTTAAAATCTATCAGATCTTTTGGTCACTCAGAATCCACTTAGCCAGAACTCTTTACCAATTCCATCAATCACTGTCAAAGTTTGCCATCTGGTCCCTTCGTGAAGTTAGCTTTTACTGGAACCCTTGGCTTCTTGAGAAATTAAATTCCTTATCTCACCAAATCACAATTCTTCCATGCTATTTTTTCTCATGCCCAAAATTTTATAATCACCATATTGCTACTTAACGTCTTGACATCTGAAAGCGACACTTTGGTAAAGTAAATAATAACAATCCTCTCCACCCGTAGCTGGATAAATTTTTCTCTCATGCCAAAATTTCCACAAATACCATATGGCTTTCCTTTTTTGCTGGCACTCAAGAAAAAAATAAATGATACCTTGGGAAGATAATTAACATTGATTCTCTTTACCCCGTATCGGCAATTATCTCAGGCTGAAATTTTTATGACCGCCATGTGGTCTGCCCGATATCTTAATGCTTTGCCTTTTTCCCAATTTTCTAATGTTTCCTTTGGCAAGGCATTTCTTTACAACAATATTAATCAATTTGACAAAATCTCACATATGGTTTTTTCTATGGGTTTACTGTCTTTTGTGAAAAGTAACTTTTTCGTAAATAAAATAAAATCTTTTTAACATCAAACGGTATATCTTTCAGGATAACTTCTTTCTGCCTTCAGTATTTCTTGTTTTAATTTCTATGGTTAATTAGTTAGCCATTTACCATAGCTAAATAGTGTCACACAGAATTAAGCTCTGATAATTTTAAATGCCTGATATTTGTTCAAGGTTTGGTGTCAACAAAAGACGCTGAAATCACAAGAAGGGTTTTAAATAAACTGGAAAACGAACCCAATTTGAGTTTACAAAACCTAGCAGAAGATTGTCAGAGATTCATAAATGTTCAACAAGATGCCAAAGATATTGAAATAAGCAAGTGTGTCGCACATTTAAAAAGTGTGTCAAAAAATAAGGTGAAGAAAAAACATTTCTCTAAACCCGTTTTTGGTGCATAAAAAAAGGAAAACCCACTGTAAGACGAAAATAAAAAGACAAGTGAGGAATTACATTAAAGTTACTAATATGGATGAATCTGCTGGTCGAAATATAAGGAAATTTGTGCAGGTAAAAATCCTCAACAAAAATATCAAGTTATAATTGGATAGTAGATCTGATTTAAGCATAATAAATGTGTATACTTGGAGAAAAATAGGAAAATCAACGTTAATGGTTACCAAGAAAATCACTCATAGTGTTACAGGACAGGAAATAAAATTCGAAGGGGAATTTATAACAAATGTGTTGTTAAACGATAAAATGATTAAGAGAGTTTGTAATGAAAAATACAAATAACCTTTTTGAAATGTACTGGATGGAGCAGTTTAATTTATAGAACAGTCCAGTCAGTTCATTTTGCCAAGAAGTTAAAGGTTTTACCAACGAAGAAGAAAATTTGAAGAAAGAATTAAAAATTAAATTCCCAGGGATGTTTTCTGGTGGGTTAGGCAGGTGCAAGAAAATGAAAGCTAAATTTAAGCTAAAGGAAAACATACAACTGGTTTTCAAAAAGAAAAGGAATGTACCCTTTCATAGGTTCATTCACAGGAGAAGGTTTACTTTACAAATGGTTCATAGACCATTGTTAGCTATTTATGGGTCCAAAAAAGGACTACTGACCCATAAAGCTAATAGGTTACAACAATGGGGACCATTCTATTAAATTACAATTTCAGAATGGAATTCTTTCCATTGAGTCATGCAGATGGGTTGTACAGACTTATTCCAAAAAATAGTAAACCTTTGGAAGACATGGTCATTGCTTCTCTACAAGTGGAAGTAGAGATAAAAAATGTACTATGCAATACTGTGCGGGAACTACCTGGGACTTTGGAAGAAATAAAATGTAAAGCGTTGGATTATTGTGGAAATGAAGAAAACTAAAAGATAGGAGTAAAACCGAATCCAAGGTATATTCACTTTGCAATGACATTCTCATGCACAGCGAAAGAATGGTGATACCTTTTTCACTACAGAAACGAATCCTGAAAGAATTCAACCAGGACATCCTGGTATATCCAGAATGAAAAACTTAATGAGAAGTTACATATAGTGGTGTAGCATAGATAGAGACAATGAATGTCTGGTAAAGTCATGCAAAGGCTGTGCATTGGCAGCTAACACTGCCACGAATAAAGTTCAATCCATGTCCAGAAACTGACCACCCATGGTCATGTCTGCATATTAATTTTGCTGGCCTACTTAATGGATCATATTATTTGATCATCATAGATAGTTTTTCCAAGTGGCCAAAAATATTGAGATGTAAGAAACCAACCATGCAAATAGTAATTGGGTTTCTACACAAACTTTTTGCGAGGTTCAAGGTACCAGATTCTATTGTTTTGGATAATGACACCCAATTTACATTGAAAGAATTCAAGGAATTTTGCAAAATGTTTGTGGTAGAGCACATAACAATTGCCCCTTACCACCCTAGAAGTAACAGCCAGGCAGAGTATTTTGTGGGTACCTTTAAGAGGGCTCTAAAAATATCCAACAGTGGATCCACAGATGCAGCATTGCAACAATTTCTACAGGTGCATCAGCTTACACCAAGTAAAAATGCACCTTTTGATCATGACTCCAGCAGGAATAAGATCAGTTTTTGACAAGCCAATAAGAAAAACACTTGAACATATCATACAAAAAGCTTGAAATAAATTTTACAAAATTGGTCAAAAGTTTTTTTACCAGATGTATCAGACAGGTAAAAGATATTGGGTAATTGGAACTATTGTCTGAAGAATTGGTAGAATGGTATTATTTAGTCAAAGGACCAGAAATGGTGCACAAAAGGCAATGTCAACAATGATACTCCAGTGGATGTTGAGCCTATGGAAGTTCTTTTCAACACATTTCATGTGGCCATTCCTCAGAAAGCTCCTGTGATAAAAATCTGAATGTTAGAGGAAAAGAAGGGATACAGAATCAAAATCAATCCAAAAAGGAAGATATTGACCCTGTGCAGAGTAAATCTAAAAAGGGGGGTGTTGTACTGTACCTATGGACTATAATGGGTATGTCCCAATCCTCCTAAATACAGTGGAATATACAGTCTGTTGGAGATTTAACACTAGTTCATCACTAGCATTATTACTTACTACACGCCACTGGCAAATCTTGTATTTTGTTAATGTTATAAAGATTACAGTTCCATTTCCAACCTCCATTTTGGTTATTCTTATTCAGTAACTTTTTCTAGGTTACAACACTTCATAAAGAGATATGAATATTATAACAATGAAATATGAAAGTTATATAAATCATATTTTATATTAGAGTGTGATATGTATATAAAGAATAAAGATCTACTGTAAACATTTAAAAATTTTTTTTATGACACATCAACAGTAACCTTTTATATTGCAATAATGTAATATTGAAAAGCCACAAAAAATATCTTTTGATAAAAAATGTTGAGTCAAGATAATCTTTAGATGATTTCCTCTTCAAATATCAGGTGGCAAAAAATAAAGATTTTGAACAAACTAATGGTGATAATTTCTAATAATTTGTGCATATATATTTTATGAATATAGACAAGAGCTAAAAAAACAAAACATCTTTCAAAAATATATTAAATTAGAAGGTGTCTTTGTTACAAGCACCAATCTTCAAAGGACAATGAAATTATGCTATGTATAAATATAAGGCAACTTAGAGTCAGCTATAAAGAATTTCCATCAAGCTACCCGTGCAACTTTGGCATTACGAATGGTGATTAGTTGTTGAGCAATCACAGAGAGGACCTCAATGTCAATTCGATTGAATTCATCAAAACAACACCAAGCTCCTGTCTGGGCCAAACCGGAGAAGAAACGGCCCATCATCTGAAATAGATGCAAACAATCAATATTTTAACTCAAATGCTAACATTAAAAAACTGAGCAATACAAATTTAACCTTAATTTTTAGGCAGATATGAAAAACTGGCAAAATAGGCAAATGGACACTTCTTTTACTTATTGGTATTTCAGAGAAAGGAGTATGTTTATTCTATAAAAATTTTCACAAATTGGTTGCTATACATGAAATACATAAATACTGCTTATAATTGTTTCATTTTTGTCAAATTTCAATGAATCTGTTACATTTGGTTAAGTTTATTTATGCATGTGCCATAGAAAAGACAACGGGGAGGGAATAAGAACAGACGTATGATTTAGAGGCTTTGCGTTTCTCTCATTAACTATTTGGCAAACACTAAAAAAGAAAAAAAAAAAAAAAGAACAGTGATTTGTAAAGACATACCTTGTAATCTATTCCATCAGAACAATTAAAAACTACACAATGTTTTGCTAATGATTTTGCAAGATCCTTTGTCGTTTCAGTTTTGCCTGTTCCTGCTGGGCCTGCTGGAGCACCTCCAAGGTCTAGTTGCAAGGCTCCCATTAGGCACAAATAGCATCGATTCTAAATGACAAAAATATGCCAGTTTTCAACACAAGTGAAGAGTAAAAAGGTTTTGGTAAAACTGCTTCAAGTAAGATGCCAAGAAATAATTTTCAAGCCGTATTTCAAATGTACTCTTTGTTTAAATCAAGCTAAGATGAACTTTATAAAAATATTTTCTTCAATTTCATTCATGTGCATGAATTCAGTCTGATTGTTTTATTTTCCATTTTTTCTTATGCAAAGAATTTTAGAAAAGTTTATCACATAAGTCACATGACCAATTTATGAAGGCAAAAGAAATATTGGCTCTGATATTGAAACTAAAATGAGCATAGTACAAACTTTATTTTTTACAATGATGTTCACTATACAAAGCCCAAGAGTCACAGTTTATGTGAATATGTAGAGAAGATAACGGTTAACACTAGACTTGAACAGGTTAAGATTATAGTGGTGAGAGAAGCATACTCTTGGGACTTGGTTCCACAAAACATGAATTCTGATACTTTTAAGTATTTCAAAAGTAGATTTGATTTACATCTTAAAAGATTCCATCTAATGATGTTATAAACTGTACATAAAATTAGCAAAAAATGTCTAAGAGAAACTATATAATTATGATTTGATTTCACTAAAAGGTTTAAGAACTTGAAGTGATTGATGCAAATATACAAACTTTGTTTGATACATTAGGGAGCCTATCTGAACATTTTGCTCTCCTTTTGAAAGATGAATATTCATTGATTGCTGACTTTCATTTTTAATCTTTAAACTAAATTAAAAACTGAAATAGGATTGGTTTAAACAGGAACTAAATTGATATTTCTCTTAACAGAAAAGTAATTAAATGACATAAGGCAAAAACAGATATTGTTAAAAAGAATATTATTACACAAAATGAGTAGAACAGAACAATAATAATCTATCCATTACAATCAAACTGAGGTGTGGGAGATAAATTCCAAGCTATCAATTTCGTTCTTTTAATAAAACAGTACAAATATTACAAAAATTTCTATAAATTTGCAATGTTTTTCATATAAAACATTTTTTGAATTTGTTTTCTTGTATGGCTAACTTCACTTCTCCAGGGAAATTAGAGCTGAATATTTGAACAGGAAGCTAAAATTTTAGCCAACACCGACAGTGGAAGTTCTGATAACCATTTCTAAAGACACTGATACCAAAATCAAACAGAGGATTATGCACCATGATCAAGATCATTCTATTCTTAATCCACTACTAAAAGATTTTGTCAGTTTAGTGTTTTTTCTTCTTCACAACAATTTCTCTCACAGCTATCAAAAATCTCCTTCAATCAGTTATCTGGAGGAGGTGCACAGAAATAATACAAACTAAAAAATAGACCCGTGTTTTCTTCATTGGCTTTATCTCGTATCCAATAATTTAATTTCTTACTTGCTAATCGCTTCCTTTGAAAGAAAACCAGAGTAGAAGAAAGTGCCAATAGCATTTGTTTAAGGTGGACCTTAAATCTAAATTCCAGTTAAAATATGTCTTTATAAGCTGAGGGTTTTGGAAATAATTCAATATATAAAGTTATATTAATGCGGATTAACACATACTGACTTTGTAATATGTGGTGGTATATTTTGGCAATGAAGATAAAAGTAAAAATAATTTTGCATGCATCTTCACACATGCACATAAAGCAAAAGACACTCAGCTTTATCTCAGATGTTCATTTTTTTATTTTAGATGCCCTTTTTCGACATTTCTCTGACATTTACATGAAATATTCTCTAAGAGATTTAATTTTTGATGTAAGTTTCTTCTTGCTTGGAATAAAGTCCCCTAATTTGTTTCTTTCACCAAACAGTGTAGCATAAGTCAAACAATCCAACACACATCTTCCGTTCACTACCAATCGCAGTGCTCTGTTGCTTCATTAAGCACTTTTTGCAGCTTGAGTGACAGGTCAAATTTGCATAGGTGCAAAAAAAAAAAAAAATGGTCTTGTGAAATTATCCAACTCAGAGATCTACCGTTTCTTAAATATATGACTAGTAAAGCTACCATTTTCTTTTTGAGATACTTTACATGCAAGACACATCTGAATCTGTTTTCTGCCAGGAAGTAATCCATTTTCTCTAACGTTACAATTTTTACAGACAAAACCTGGAATTCCAAAATGGTCCTTAAGTGTCTTCATTTGGAAGATCAAGCAAAAATACAATTTTATAAGCAACTGATTTACTAATAAAGAATTTGATAAGTAACTCCTTTCCCTATAAAGTATCTAAATGTAAAAAAAGGTCTTTTCTCACTGTTAAAGGTGTGATGACTAATCTTGGTGAAGCACCAAGATATTCATATCCATAAGTATAAATAGCATTGGACATGTGTACAATGCAAGTATCCAGTGACACATCCCAATAATAACGAAGCTGTTTCTGCCAATCAAAACTGGCCACATCATCAACCTGTTTCAAGAGATTGAAAAACAATTTTCAAACAAATCTGTGAAAAATTCCTTGCATTTTAATCTTTAAACCATTACAATAAATTACCTGATTAAAAAAAGAAAAGAAAACAGCTGAAGGCTTCTGTATAGAAAAATTATATTATTATAAAATTTTACAGAAAAGGCAATTATACAATGTTACACAAAAGGCAATTATACATATAACTCTCTTTTCAAGGATATTCAAGACTTCAAAAAAATTTAGATGTAGATCATAACCATGTAGAAAAATAAGATTTAAAATTTATATAGAAATGAAATTAATTCATTATGATTAGAAACCTTACTTAGCAATTAACCCTCATAATTTTGAAGAGGAATAAATTCACTTTGTGTTGATACCAGTTTCATTATTCTATCTGGTCTAAAACTTGTTTTAGAGGATTGGAGATCATACTTATCAATCAACCCCTGTCATTATCTTGCTAATAATTTTTAGAAATTTTTAATTCCAAAAATGTCTTTCCATCTACTATAACAATACAAAAGTTATTTCTTAAATCACATATATGTTTAACTACCAAACATGTTACTAAGCAATAGTAAAGCATACAGTTATGAAACAGTTTTAATCACCAATTCAATAAAATACTTTATATTTGTAGCCACAATGAATTTGTTTCAATTTTTTCTTGTTACATGCTCTAGAATAGAATTCTTATCTTTGTGACTTTACTATTTAATCACTGATATGTATCTACATGTTTATTTGTAGTAAAACTTGTTTTTTTATTTAGGAACTGGATAGAAAATACCTGAGTTTGAGAAGGAAATGTTATTCTTACCTTTCTTAGAACCATTTCTGTAACAATGTCTCGTGCATTCACACTAATTGTTATGAGAGCACATAACGTAGCCCGACCCAGCTTAGTAAGGTTACCTCTCACCAAGGCAGCTAGTTTATTCAAATCCTGAAGTGAAGATAACACATAGCCACATTCATTTTTTAAATGCATTTTCATTCTATTAATCACATGAAATTAATAATCAATTTGTCCAATGAATAGAAAGTGGCAAATATTATGCAATTTCATCTTACTTTGATTTTATTCTTGAGCTGTCCTTCTGAATAACTTGGAATTTCAAGATTGAAATCTGAGATAACTTTCAGTTGAAAACATTATTATCAAATATTATTATTTTCTTTACATATGGCATAATTATACTTAACTGTTCTATGTATAAAGCAGATGAAACTATTAGATTTTAATCACAATTTCTATATTAAATACTATGTAAACATACAATGGGTCCCTCTCTCAGTTCTTCACTGACTGAACAAGTCCATGTTGCATCTCAATTCTCGGTTATATTAGTGCACATGAAAACTGTTGAAGGTCCATTGTACATTCACAAAGAAACAAAAAGTGGGGAATGAAAACTCAAATCCTGTTTACAATATATTTGCTTGCTTATTTAGGGATTCATGGTTTTAGTGGGTGGGGAAAGGTGACACTAGAGATGACTTCTGCTATTTCTATCAGGAAAGACAAACGGATCAAACATTTCCTTTTAACCAGCAAGAATTCTGAATCCTTCTTACTACCCCTCTGCCCATCCTCTCTCTACAGACAACTTGTACATGCCGATGAACAATAAACTCAATTCTAATTGTTACTGTTTATCTAAGCCTACGAACAAACCTTTGTATTCATTTAAATACCACTTGTTTCCAAAAGTTTCCATTTCTTTATCCACTATTTTATTCCCACTTTTGTGAAGTGGGTGGCTGCTTTGAAAATCCTATTTCATAGACTTTACTATTGGGCATAAAAAAAGAAGACACTTAAGACTGATAAAATCATTTACCATCCTCTCCTATGTGGATGTGTCTCAATCACAGTCAAATTTCATTGTGTCACACACTATAGTATCTCCCATCAACCTTTCAACAGAATGTATGCATCCCAATACAAAAGAAAAATATTTAATAAAGATTGCCCCACTTTAAAACTTTCTATATTTTCTCTCCCTTCCCACATTAATTTACTTTTATTTTTATTTTTCTCCAGCTTTCTTACCCTCTACATTTCCTCCTTCACAACTTCTTTTAATAGTAAATATTAAATAATAAAATTGATACACTTAGCTCAATTCTTCCTAGATGTTTAAGTAACCCACAATATCATGGGCAGAATTTAATACTTCTAATGTCACCAATATTATTTATTGTAACTTTCATCATTTTATATATATATATATATATATATATATATATATATATATATAAAATATCTGTGATTGTGATTGTGTACTTGTGTGGTGCGTCTGTCCAGCACATAATGATTTAAGTTAATCTGATTTAAGTGAATAAGATTTAAAAATACGAGTTGTTTGTACAGTATTTTTATTTTAACTTTCTTCAAACAGACAATTTTATAAATTAAAATATGTTTTAAGTTAAAGATAGACACAAAGAGATCCCAATTTGCTGTTTTGTCCAGTTGTTTGTAGAGTAATTATTTCAGCTTTCACTAAAGAAACAATATCTTAAATATTTAAAAAATATTTTTGGCATATTTAAAAAAATATTTCCAAGTGAATAAGATTTTAAATTCTGAATAGTTTATACAGTAAGTATTCTTATTTCAACTTTCTGCAAACAGACAATTTTTGTTAATGTTGAAATCAACTTCAATGTTTTATAACCTGAACCATCAATGATCCAATGTGTAGTCATGGGTGTGTGTGTGTGTGTGTGTGTGTGTGTGTGTGTGTGTATATATATATATATATATATATATATATATATATATATATATATACTAGCTTAACATCCATACTATCTGGCAACAATTAAGCTAGATCCTGCAGAGGGTTCTTTATTGGGCCTTTGGATTGTTCAGGAGTTTGAGAGTCCCTAAGTTTTTGTATATTCTCAGCATTGGAAGTTCTCTTGGCTGTCATTTGATCTGGGTTTTCATTTGCATGGAACTTTCTTTTCCTTGCTGCAGCCTTGGCTCTTTTGATTGCAATCTGGTCCTCTGTTGATGGAGATTTCTTTTTGCAAGGCATACTGCTGTCATATACGATAGGCAACAAACTACAGAAGAACTGAAAATCGCTGCATTTAAGTATGGCATTAATATTTAAGCTTACCTTTTAAAAGTTCAATGATAATTCTTCTACTGCCACTTAATTTAAAGACAATTTGATGTACATAGTTCCTTACTTTCCGTACAAACAATTATTTTTATTGCATGAATAACTTTCATTGGATTTTGAACAGGTTGGGGGGGGGCATGCATAACATCTATTATGAAAGTCTAGATTTACGAACATAACTCAAATTCTTTGCTTAATGTTTTGGTACCTTCACTTGCTCACTGAAAAAACAGCATAATGCAAAAAAGCCACAAACTTAATAAAAACAAAGTTTTATCATTAAAATGTTTATGTTATTAAAAGGAAAGACCAAAGTAATTTTTTTTATTATTATTTTATTAATTTTTTTAATCCCTTCTTTAATGCCTTAATCCATTCAAAATTTTGGTTAAAAATATTTTTTTTTTACATCAATGGTTGAAAAACACACTGTTTTGGAAATTCTTCCAAAAATCAAATAATTGTTGGATTTTAATGAAACTTTTTGGACTTATTCTCAAATGAATAAAATAATTTTTGAATTTTTTTTTTTTTTTTTAGAAAAAGTTGGTAAAAAATATTTTTTTTAACATATCTTATCAACCACTTAATTAATTTCCTGAAATTTTGAGAAATTAAATTGCAATCTCAAAATTTGTTTCATTAGTTAAAACAGAACTCCTTGCAGAATGTAAATCCTCATTTTTTTTCAAACTACAACTCATTTCCTGAAAATCTGCTCCAAATCTTAAAATAAAAAATGCGATAAAACTATGACATTAGAAGATAGTTTTCATTTTTCAAAATTTTAATTATAATAATTTATATTATAAATTGTTTAAAATTTTGTATTACTTCAATCTGGTAAGGTGATAAACTATATTTATGAAACAAAAATTGAAAAGCTCTATAAAAGTAGTTTACCACTAATATTTTAAAAAAACTTTTAAATTTTTTTATGTATATAAAATATTACGTAACTTGCACATGTTTGAAAGTATGGTCAACCATACGCAACATTATCAGAAAATAAGAGCAATGACTATAGTAAATTTAAATTCAACATTCCTAAAATTAGATTACAGAGAATATGTTCCAACATTTTTAAGATTACTGAGTACTTAAAAATTATATATAAAAAAAAAAAGGCTTTCACCCATCATTTTCTTAAATTATGTTTTAACGGATAAAGTCTCCATAAAACAACAGTAAGTGATCTATGACTGACAAGCAACGGTGATAAGCGCATAATCACCACTACTGTTTGTTTTAAAAATCCATTTCTCTCTTATTTTAAATTTATAGTAAATAATATTTTTTTCAAATCAGATTAATTATACTTTAAATCAGGTAATATTCCTCAAATAAAGTTTCAGAAAAGTATATTTTATTTTTGGAAGTTTTTTAAACCCGAGAATTAATTTTCGTTTACAAATGTGTCAAAATGTGTTAAAAATAGCCAATTTTGTGAAAGTGACCAAAAAGTTAAGATTCCAATCAATATAATTTCTATTTGAAGTACACCAGAGTATTTTCTTTACTGGAAATAGTTAATTTAATCATTTAGCTTTCAATTAAAGTTAAAATGAAAGCTTGAAGAATGCTTTTGCATTTTTAAAAAATTCATTTAAAACCTCAGGAATTGAAAATTTAGTGGAGGTGCCTATTTTTTTTTTTTAGCATCCTGCAGTAGTGGACAAAACTGCTTCTAGCACAGCTTATACTATATAATGATCCAGACATTAGATTTATTTATTAATTCTACATCCTGAAATTTTATCATGGATCCAGGGTATATGTCATCACTGCTTTCATTCCAATTTAATATCTGTAGTCAGACAAACAGACAGTACTCCACTGTATTGGAAGTTGAGTCTGCTCTGTGGCAAGTCTCCAGTCTACCCTATGAATTGTACTTGAGGGTGTTTCACATCTTTGTTTTGATTTTGACTGTTGTGTTTAACAACTGGTTCTGGCAGGGATCCATCCCCAACCGGATTTCCAAGGGCATGATCATACTGTTGAAAAAGAGCAAGGGTGTTGGGCAGGATTCAGATGCAGAGTTATGGGCCTGACTTTGGCCAAGATCCTGACAGAAAGTTTGCAGTCAGTTGTCAAGTTTGTTGGGACCTGAGTAGACTTGCACTGTGAAGGGATAAACAATTCAAAGCAACCAGCATCTGATGCACACAATCATAGAGAGTGTAGAAGATGACAAGCAAGCCACGCTGATCAATTTAGATCAGTCCAAGGCATTCGATAGGGTCAACCATCAATCAGCCTCCTGTAATATAATGATACTAATTCTCAATATGTTTTTGTTGTTTTATATGTAAAAATATGACTCCATATTTGTTAATTATAGACTTATTGCCATTATTTATTTGCAAAAGAATTTTCTATTTTCTACTGATTCCTGTATGCATGGACATCTTTCATTATGCTTTCTTGTAAACAGCAAAAACAGCACATCATAGTAAGATTTTCATTAGCACAATACCATTATAATACCCTCAATTCAAAGTATAAAGCAATCTCCAGTCTAGTCTGTAACTTAATAGCATGAGGTTTGCATTTGTACTCATCCATACTAACCAAATTTCTCAAGGGATATAACACCAGATATATTAAATGCTATTTATAAAGTAGCTTTCATTATTTATTTGAAATTAACCATAATATAAATTCTATAAATACAACTTGATGTGACTTGGCAGGAAGTAATTTTTGTGATCAAGAAGGAACACAAACAATAATATTATAATTATTTTGTTGCCATGAATGACACTGAAAATACTCACTGCAAAATTCTTTTCTTCAAAGTCCATCATTAATTCACAACGATCACCATCACTTTCCAAACATTTATGTATATCAAGACACCACATAATCTGAGAAATTGTTAGAATCACCTAAAGAATACACAATATTTTTGAGAGAGAAAAAACATTTTAAAAAATGCAGTAAAGATTTTGCAAACAATTTTAAATGGTTAAATGTAAACATTTTGAATTTGTTAAGTCAGAAGAAAGGACAAAACATCAATTTGTAAGAAAACAGAATACATGTGTGTCAGCAAAAAGAACAGCCCAACATACAGACTACAAATTAGAGATACCAAAATCAAGTAAGTAGGAAAATTTAAATATTGAGAAAGTGTTTTGACAGAAGATAGAAAATATGACACCAAAATCCAAAAAGAGACATTGAAACAGTAAAAGATACCTTCCAAAAGCTAAGCAAAGTTTGAGGAAACAGAAAAAAATTTGTTAGAAATAAAAAAAAAATTAAAAAAAAAAGAACATTGGTCCTCCTATATAGCAGTGAACTCCTCATTCCAGATAAACTCCTTACAGATGAAGGTTTTAATTTTTTAATTCAGCAGAAAATAGTATAGACTGAACATGTGACTAATAGTGAAGTTTTAAGGAAAATAGAAACAAAAAGGGTGAATCAGAAAAAAATGAGTTGAAATTTCTAGGGTACATAATGGGGAAAGAGGCCCAAGAGAATTTGATGCTCACAGGACAAACTATAGGCATGTTAGAGGAAAGCAGCAAATAACCTACCTAACAAGCTTGAGTAAATGGTTGGCAGAACAGAGATTAGGAGGGATAGCAAAAGGGAAACCTAAGGGTTATAAAAAGAGGAAGTTGTGGAGAGCCATGATTGCCCACATACTAAAGGAACATGGCACATAGAAGATAATTTAAAAATAAATCAAAGTTGAAATAATGCCATAATTTCCTCTTGATGCATGTTGGTATGTGTCTAAGTCACCACTTATCATTTTTTTAGTGTCATAATCACTGAATGATCCTTTCTTTAGGGCTATATGGGTGATGGGAATTGAAGTTAAGGTATTGTCCAGTGAAGGTTGGCTTGTGATATATAGATGCCTTGAACCCATTCTCTGTGTGAGTACTTAGTACATCCAGGAAGGTCAGCTTTTTTTTTTCTTGTTTCATTGTGAACTGAGTTGTCACAGTCCCGCTGTATTTGTACAACTTAATGTTTTGCATAGACCTACTCCCATAAATTAAATAAAAACTTCAGTTTGAAATTCCCTCAAGATTACCTGGAACAGATACCTGGAGAAGGACAGAGGACACAAAAGCAGAAATGTTATAACAACAAAGATGAGGATATAAGTCCAAATGTAAATAATTATAACTCCTCGTTCAAGAAATTCAGACTGAATTAATCTCTCTTCAAATAGAAGCCCAAATATCAGAAAGAGATTTTACTTTATAGACAGACTAATAATCTAAAATAGGAATCTAAAAATAAAAAAAAACCCTTAGGAATTGACTTGGTAACTTTAATTCTGATATTTCAGAATGCTTTCATTATGAAGATACAGAATAAATTTATTCAGAGTTAAATACAGATTGAAATAAATATATTCCAACCTTGTTAGTTTTCATTTGAATAGGATTGACTGCTGGACCTATAAATAGTAAGGTGAAAATTGACAAAAGAATCCACATGTTTTTGTCAGGTGTGCAAAGTGTTATACCCATCATAGGTAAATAGAGCAATAGAAATAACTGTATACATCCTTTTTGGGAAAGCATCAGTCTCCTTTCAAATCAGTGATTTTAGTACATTCACTGTCAATATTTCTAACATGACATTTAAATTAACTATAGTTGATTTTATTTCTCCTTTGACAGTAGTTTTATGTGCTAGTAAAATGCAAGTTATGTATAGTAAGAATTTAATGCTTACCTGGTGAGAGTAAGCAAAGAGCCACTCATCATA
Organism: Acanthosepion pharaonis; assembly: GCA_903632075.3. NCBI lineage: Eukaryota > Metazoa > Mollusca > Cephalopoda > Sepiida > Sepiidae > Acanthosepion > Acanthosepion pharaonis. The sequence continues at coordinate 826,273 of CAHIKZ030005383.1, read as the reverse complement.
AGGCATTACTGCAAAGTCAGATAGACTTTTCTTTAGCAAAAGACGAATACTGTTAAACATTGCATCTTCAACTTTTAAAAGCCAATCCTCTACACTCCCACGAGTTTTCAAATCCTACAGCAAAATAAATATTCAACAGATTATCAATAAAAATATTGAATTATTAATAATAAAAATGCAGTAAACAAGGAAATATCTCAAATTAAGTGTACAAAAAAGAACAATTAATAAAAGCAAAATGGTATACACTAAGTATGATATTTACATCCTTGTCTGTTTGTGTACATGTTTTTAGAACGTGCTGTAATGAATGTTTAAAAATAATTTTCATAAACTATTAACTCTTCTTCACATTAATAAGATCACTGGACTTTTTATATTATTACGTATGAAGCATTCTCAACTGTATTAACAACAGAGAGCATCCTACATTAAAAGTACAATATTTTAAAATGTAGCAATGATGAAATATCCTAACTAAAAAAATCTTATCTAAAAGAAATAATTATCTTTGTAAAGACCTGAATTCTGATAGTTTTTGTTTTGTTTAGCACAAAGTCAATTTGCATAACATCATTCACTACAGTATTGTTGCTTTTAAGAATTCAGATGAATTTAAATGCAATATTTTTAATTCTTTGATTTTAATGATTTCTTATGTAAATTCATCATGAATCACAGAAGTCAAGAAAGTACGTTTTTGTAGAATATTTGCAGCATTTTGAAATATTAGCATAATTTACTTGATTAATTATTAAAGTGAATCATTATAAATAAAAACTTAATTGATATTTTTACTTTATACACTCCAAAAGTTTATTTAAATAATCAATGCAATTTTAGCAATTTAGAACAAGATTTTCTTTGGTTTTAATATGTTGAGTTATCAGCAAGAGTTGAAAGAAAATTTGTCACCTAAAATCTTTCAATTTTGCACTTGCTAGAAGGATGTGTATATATATATATATATATATATATATATATATATATATATATATATATAAACATATATATATAAAACAAGTACACTCAGATGTGCCAAAAGTCATGAGACTACTATTTAGGTCCCCCTCAAGTCTGACAAAGTACAGTAAAAAAAAAAAAAAAAAATATACCTCACCATTGCATCTTATAAATACTCAATAGAGCTCATACTAGGTGACTGCGATGGCCACACTATTTGCTGGACACCTGCAATATGTTTCTCAAACTAATTTTCATCAACTTGGGCCTGATAACAAAGTGCATTATCCAACAAATATTTAGATACATGGAATCCATGAAGGAGTGCAAATGGATACAAAGCAGTGCAACATAACTAATGATGCATTTAAGTAGACAAGTGGACCCAATTCATACCACATAAACACACTCCACACTATTATGGAACCACCACCAACTTAGCAGGATATCTTGTTGGTAAATTTGGTCCATGGCCTCAGAATGTCTGTGCCACAACTGAGTGCCACCATCCGCCTTAAACAACTGAAACCATTATTCATCAGACCATGCCACATGTTGCCAGTCCTTCAGGGTCCAATTAAAGTTGTTATGGGATCAGGTGAAACATTGTCCAGAAGCTAAAAAAAACACTGAACTATTTTCAAAATTTTAAAAATCAAATCTGGATTGAGAATATTTCAGTAAGTTCATTAACAACCATTTTGAACAAAGAAAAAAAATAACTTTAAAATAAAATTGTAAATATTGGTTACCTTCCCTAAACTAACATTTTCTCCTTCTGGTGAGATCATCGCTAAAATTGTTTTTATTGCATCCATGTGTGCTTGACTGTCAGATTCTGTAAGAAATAATTTATACGTCATCAAAAATGAAATTCATTAAAACATACTTTCAGGATTTTGGAAGAATATAAAACATTTACATTGGACTCTTTGCATTATATTAAGATACACAGTGGAGTAGACATCTATATGACAATAATGGTAAATTATACAATATCTTTCAAGAAAAAGTTCACTGTCAACACTTAAGAAAACCACAAAAAAAAAAAAAATAAAATAAAATTTTAGTTTGTAGAGCCTTTTATAAAAAAACTATATGCAGACTGACCACTTAACTACTCATGATCAGATACTATTTCATGTAAATTTCTAATCAGTTAAGGACATAGCAACAATTTAATGAATATAAGCATTTAAACATTTATGGTAACCTGCTGAATTTCATTTCATGCATTAGTATTGACAGAAAAAATATTTAAATGATTTTGAATGTTGTGTAGTCATTAGTGCCAAATGGGCAAATCTAAATATTTCAAAATCTATTGACCTACTAGAATTATCAAGCCTAACTATTTCTAAAGTTTACAGAGATAATCAGAAAAATAAAAATAAATTATAGTCAGTAGCAATTGTGTGGACAGAAACTACATGATAATAAAAGATGTTGGAGGAGAATGGCCAGAGTGGTTGAAGAAGATAGAAAGGCAACAGTAGCTAGTTAGTATTCAATATTTGAATTATCTAAATTCTATAGGAAATATACAAATAATAGTAATTGCATTCTCCTTTTATGTGCCAAGTACTTTCAGGATATAGTCGAACATGGCTCTCCACAGTTTCCTGTCTTTTGCTGCTCTAAGTAATTTTTGACCCGTTATCATGTCTCTTTGTCCTTATTCTTTCATCCATGCACTCAAACTCATTAAGTAGTTTATTCAGTGTTTCCCTCTTAATCTTTTACTTTCACTCTTCCAAGATGAAAGATTCAACAAACAAAATGCAGGTGATTTAAATTGATAGTTGAAAAAAAAAAAAACACTTTCTGTCAAAGCTTTCTTAGGAAAATTGAGAGAAAGGAAAAAAGTGATATTTGGTGAATGAATCACCCGAGAAATGTATTCTAAATTTTGATTATCAACATTACTATTAGAGAAATAAAATCTACCAACCTAAGACATGAAAATGACAAAGTTTTATGAAAACTAAAAACATATCAAACAATCCAAAATGTAGAAAGGACTGATCAGTTATTGATAAAAGAGAGGTCAAGTATTTGTATCAGCAATGCTTAGAAACTATAAAACTATCAAAAACACTTGTATTTAAAAAAAAAAATAGAAACAATTTGGTTAGAAAGAAGTTTTCAGAGCTAGAAAAACAAAAGAAAATTTCTAACACAAAACCATACAACTTATAAAATGGACATTATTAAGCTTAACTATAAATCATGAAAAATGCTGTTACCTTCAGTAAGAGACTTGTATTCCAACTCACAAGATGCCCCAAATGTTCTCAAAAATTGAGGATATATTTGGAGCATAAAAGAAGCTCATTTAAATAATATTACACTTTGTCCAATAAACTGGTATTATGACTAGGAGGCATCTACGAGAGGTCAAAATAGGGCTATGATAAGTTGATAATCACAGATGATTGAAATATAAATAAACTCATAAGCAAATACAATGTTCAGAATTCAATGAAGGTCCTAAATTAGAATCAGTTTTATTCAAGAAAGGGGGGGGTATCTAATCTCTGTTGTTTTAAGATTATCAACACTAACAAAAAATTAAAATTACATATGAAATAGCAAAAAAGAAAAATCTTAATTCTGAATTAGTTAGGTGATATTGTTATTAAATAAAAACTGTATTTACTAATCATAAATGGAAAATCTTACTACAATTTCACTTTCCATTATTTTAAAAAGAACTTTGAATTTTTTTGTCTATGTATAAAGATGCCAATTTTTTTAAATACTGACATCCATATATGACATTATTAGAAAATAAAAGCAGTAAACAGTAAATTTAGGCCAATGTACCCAAAATTGAATAAAATCTTATATTACTTAGAATATTTTCTCAAATTTTAATGATTACTGGGTAGTTAAAAAAATTACATAAAAAGGTATTCATGCTTTATTCATCAAGTAACTTTTACAGATATGTCCCTCATAGAAAAAATTCCCAAACATAAGTCTATCAAGATAGTTGTTAGCACCTCATAAAAACATCCACTTCCATGTTATAAAATGCTTTTCTGCAATATTTTAAACTAAAAGTAAATAATATTTGCTCCAAATTAGATTAAATAAACTTTAATTCAGCTAACTGTTCACAAATAAAGATTCAAAAAAGCATATTTTATTTTTAAAGATTTTTCAATAGAAAGAATTACACTGTGGTGACAGATTTGTAAATATGGCTAAAAATAACTAAAATAAAAAAAATGATTCTAATCAATTTAAATTCATTTTGAAATACAACAAAATATTTTGCTTATTGAAAATATTAAGTTTAATCTATTAGCTTGAAATTAAAAATAAAATAAAGCCTTCAAGAAAGATTTGTCATTTTTAAAAATTAAGTATCACTTTTCTTTGAAAGTACATATATGTGTGTGTGTATGTCTCTCCAAGCAATACTTGTAACTGCACATACTTTCTGCTTTGTTCTTGGTCTAATTCCTAACTTATTAATGCTAAAACAACTCCTAAAATATTAAAAAAAATAACTTGCTGGTGAATAACAATTATAACATACATCAGTCACTAACAAAAGAAAATCATTTCAATAGAGAACAGAATTATATATTTACTAGATTAAAATTCATCCTATCAAGCAACATTTAAGCTAGCTCCTGTGGAAGGCTCTTGATTAGGCCTTCATCACAATAGCTAAGTAGTAGTAGATGTGATAGGCAACAATAAACTACAGAAGAAATCAAAACTGATCACTACATTTAAGTATTGCATTAAAATTTAAGCTTACCTTTTAAAAGTTCAACGATAATTCTTCTGAAGGCACTTAATTTAAAGGCAATTTTATGTATGTAGGTCCTTACTTTCTGTACAAACAATTATTTTTATTTCATGGGTGACTTTCACTGGATTTCACAATTAATTTTGATTATCCCCAAATTTATTTCCAAGTTATAAAAATTGTTACCATACAAAAAAAAAAAAAAATGTTGCAAAAAATCTTTAAAATAAATCATCAAAACACAATCGCAGTAATGAAAATTTGGGAATCCAAAATTTCAGGATTGCGGGTCCCGATCTGGACCAGAATGTTTTTAATTTGCTCAAAAAGTCGGCTTGATTTCAAAATGGTGTATGTTGGTGCTATGGCCTCTAGGAGTAAAGTTGATGACACGGACAATTTTATTTTGAAACACCATAATTTGAGAAAAGTAATTTTTTCAATTGAATATGAGATATTAAAAGTTAGAGAGTTGTGTCACTTTAATTGTTTTTTATCAGTAGAATCCAATATGGCAGCATCCAAAAACAATCACAGTAATGGAAATTTGGGAATCCAAACATTCAGGATTGCAGGTCCAGATCCAGCCCAGAATGTTTTAATTTGCTTAGAGTTGGCCCGATTCTAAAATGGTATGATATGTTGGGCTATGACCTCTAGGAGTAAAATTGAAAAGGTGTGACAAACTGACATTCGCATTTATTATATAGATGTATCAAGCTCTAGAATTAGAAAAAGTAAAATGGTTTTAACTCATCACAAAAACAGAAAACCAACAATCTATTATATATGAGCACACAGCCAACTAAAATCATAGAGAGCATAGAAACACTGTAAATATCTGGACCAAGTTGAGCAAAACAGAAAGGGTAAAATTACTATAAAACTGTGATACATGAAAATCTACTGTATTGAGTTTGTACAACTATAAGGTGATGGATTTGTGCTTAGAGAAAAATTAAGTAATGAAATAAAAATAATAATTCATTTTTATACTGATCAATCACTTGGTATGTTTCTGCCAAGATATATAAGAATTTCCTGATGCCTGGAATTGATACATATAAGGAAGAACATGCAAATGCCAGGCAAATTAACATGAAAAAGATTAAATAAAATGTAAAGATTTGAATACAAGAAAATTTTTTGAAAATTTATTCATATGAATTATACAAATTATAAAATCTCAAATTAAATTAAAATATATCAGTTTTTATACAAAATATATTATAAAAAGTACTCTAAATAAAATTAATAAGCAATAATTAAACAGGTTAGTAACATATTGCTATCAGTCAAATTTCAAGCTTTAATATTTCTTTTGTAAATTTTAAAAATGGTTTTGTATATCCTACACTAAGAGTGTAAATTTTACAAATATTAAGGCAAAGATCACTCCTAGATTTTCAAAAAGGTGTCTTAAAATATAAAAGGAAAAGAAATTAATTTTGAAAATTTACTTTAATCAAAAGTAAATTAGGTCTACTCAATTTACACTTTAATGTGATCAATAATAAAATATAAAATTAAGTATTTTTATTTTTTATGAAAACAAACAAGTATTTGAGTAATTAAAAAGGGTTCATTTCAATACTGAAAAGGTAGCTTAAGTTTAGTAAATTGTCAGATCAACTGAATAAAGTTCTCCAATACTCAAATGTTAAGCAAGTCAGCACTTACCTGATTCACCGACCAATGACACAAATTCTCACTCTCTCAATGACAGCAACTAATACAATAGCTGACAAATTCTGCCAATTTTTCTTTTCTTCTGAGATACCAACATGTATTTTCCAATTCTCCTCCTTGGTAAATTTTCACCTTTATTTTAATCATGAATTATTTGCATATGCATGTGCCTTTGTTCACAACACACTGTTCTTATTGGTAAAGATTATTTGCATGTTAGTAAGGATTATTTGCTTGCATGAGCATAACTTCCATGGACATGACACTAATACACTTTGACACATCTTCACACTTTTTACCTGTGGTATGCTAAGTTAGCACTAATTTTATTATCATCAAATTGACACAACCAATTTGATGTTTTTGTAGTAAACCACACCATTCATTTCCACTAGAGAAATATTTTGAATTTTTTTTTTTTTTTTTTAACTAAAAAGAATGCCATATAGAAAATATTAATGAAGTGAAAAGACAACAAGAGGCATACAACACTGGCTGAGACCATTTTTTTTAAAAGAGTGTAAAAAGGTATATTTACCTGCAGGTTCTTTACTAAAAATATCAACACCTTCAAATTCTAAAAACTGGATAGCATCAAAACATTTTCGAAGATGTGGTTGGACAGCTAAAGGATCTCTGGTTTGTGAAAGAATTTCTAAAAGTTCATCATTGGAAAGAAAATAAAACCTGAAAGAGAAAATAAAAGAAAAAAAAAATATTTTCCTTTATCAGATTTCAACATCCTACTTCATTAGTGAACCCATGTTGAAAATTATTTTTTTTCATTTTCTGATTGCTTATTCCAAGTTAGATTTTTCTATTAATAGAAAATTATATCATACTTTCTTTTAATAAGTGGAGTACCTCAAAATTATTTTATGTTTGGTGTCACACAGATGTAAAATTAATGTCATCTTCATTATTTATATTATTCAGACTATTGTCCTCATCTTTGAGGACAATAGTCCAAATAATGTAAATAATGTACATAATACCTCATCTCAGAAAATATAGACAGACTCTAATGTCATCTTTTACTAGCTCAAATAGATTTTCTCAGTCAATTGTTTTAACTATCAGAACTTTAGTCTTACTTTCTTTGAAGAAAATTATTTGAAGTGAATTTTGATATATTTATGAAAGGAATAAAATAAAAAACCCTGAGGTTGTTAGTGTTTCAAGTTACATTGTCAAACAAGCATGATTCATTATTGCTTAATTTCAGAGAATAAATTAGAAGCTGAGTTTTCATCAGCTTACAGTTACATAAGTACCAACTAATAGCTCAAATTTATTTGGATTTTGGGGTGGGGGTTCCATTTAAGTTACTTATTGCATTTGCTTTTAACTTTAATTACTTTTCATTGGGACAAAAGTTTATTCACAGTTTTTATGGGCAAACTTGAAACTTTATTATGAGTAAAAGATTTACTTGATATAATAATTCTACAACTGGAAAGAAATTCAGGGTCTTACTTGTGATGTATTTCAATTTAACACTCATTAAATTATTATGTAGTTCTAATTTTTGTACAGTCAAATAAAAGCATATTATTTTCTTTTTTGTCTGAATTCTCTATGACAAGAGTCATTTAATTATGGTAGCTTTCGACTAATTTCCTTGTCTTTGTTGCTTCTTGCATTTTTTCACCTGGACACAAAAGACAGACATGACATTTGCTAGGTGAAGAATAGGATTGGACAACATTCTAAGACAATAGATACCTGACAAAGGTATGAAATAATATGAAAAAAAAACAAAAACAAACAAAAGATGAGGAAATTAGCTCAAAGAAAAGCATATACAGTATTTCCTATTCTCAGAGTCACGACAATCTCAAACAATCTAAAATGTTTCTTTAACATGTAAACAATAAATTATTTCAAAAATTTATTTATTCTCTTAGTTCCATGTCCCATTGTCTATTTGACAAGTTTGTTTGGAAACCTAACTTTGTCAATAGTTACTTACAATTATCTTACATGAAAATACTTATATACTAGTATCAACAATAGACTATTATTCAATTAAAAGGTGAGAAACTTTCTAAGATATGATTATAAAAACCTAAATATATATGCACAAAAATTCATTTTTGAGAATCACTGAACAGTGAATGAAACCGAATTTTGCTTAAAATATTAACAGTCTTGATAATGAACTGTTATAATGGCTGAACTTAAACTGCAAAAGCCAACACAAACTCTTAAAGGTTTGCAACATCTTTAAACTTTACAATGTTCATATTTTGCAAAGTAACACTTGAATATTCAACAAAATTGATAATAAATTTTGTTTTAAGAATTAAGGAAGAAAACTCAAATCATAGAAACTTTCTACAAAGGATTCAGACAAATAAAGTAGTATGCTAAGTAATTATTTTGTATACAGTTTTCTATATAGCAGAAAGTGTTCATAATATTTTGTTACATTTTCAACAAACCTTGGAAAACTCAATCTTTTCAATTCCAAATATGTCTCCAGGCATTTGTGAATTGAATCCAATAATGCATTATTATTTTGGAATGTTTCAAGTAATCCTGAAATGATATGACATCAAAAATATTCAGCAAACTTTCCTTTGACAATAAAAAGTAAATCAACAACTTTCTCAAACATTTTCCCCACAACATTAAAACATTATCTGAGAGAAGCAAAAAATTCTGTTTATCCAGCAATCAAAAATACTATTAAAGATGAATCTCTCTAATACTTACTGTACATGAAATGAGCAAAGGTCACTGACAAGTGGTATAGAACCAAACTCCAGAAATCTCATTCATAAAACATAGACATGACATAAAAACTAAATGGAGGAACGAGTAGTTCCAAAGAATAATTAGAAATTTTTATCAACTGAATTAGACTATGCACAAGAATTTGATTTCAGGATAACTATTTAAATATTCAATTTGATTGCTTCCCCTTGAGAAAATAAAGATATTTTCTAATGTTGTGTGTGTGGTATGAAGATGGAAATAAATAAGCAAGTAATGATCAAGATAAATTCACACAAAATGTAACAAATTAATGATCAGATTTTATTTAATTTTTTTTTATCATTTCACCCCAAGCAAGGCAATAATGTCACTAAGACTCAAGGAGTTACTTGGAGTGAAAGCCAATGAAAAGACTTTAGTGAGAAGAAAGCACAATAAAAGATCACAGTTCAAACAGAAGATGGCTTTTAGTATTACATTTAAATTTATGAAGATTGTAGGTAACAGGAAAGCAAGAAACTGGAACAGTTCTACAGGTGAGAAAAGAAACTTTGGATAAAATATATGCTTGCATCTAGCTAGTTCAACAGTAAAAAAAAAAATAAATGCTGCATTTTCCTAAATGTGTTTTAGATAGTATGAACAGATGTTTTTGAGCATGGTGATATTCTGTTAGAAGACACTTAGTTAGGAGAAAATTAATACACTATCTTAAATAAAGTTTGCTTAAAAGGAAAGAAATGTGCTGGGTGCTGAGAAAAGGAATAATTTAGAGAATACCTCACTTGACAAACATATAAAGTGAATCAAATGGACACTTTGTATATCATGTGTGAGATGACAACAGATGCAGATTGGATCTGGGTACAAACATTGTACTTTTGTCAACATACAAATGCATCGACTTCAATAAAAGATGATGCTTACAAGCAATGAGAAAAGGTGAAAAAAATGTCTACTAGAGAGTAAGAAGAAATAACTATTTATGTTGATGGCCTTACACAAATATAAAATGGCGGGTTGCTTTAATTAGAGAACAGTAGATTATTGAAAGTTAAAAAGATTTTATAAAAAGGTATACAGAGAAACTAAATGCAGCAAGCAGAAACAAATGTGAAAATAGGGTAAATTAAAGAGTAATTATTTCTCATAAATCCTATTCACAAAACCTGGAAAAAATTATTCAAAAAGAAGTTTAAACAGTTTTTCTTGTTTCCACAATGTTTTGACAGATCCATTCTACAGCCTTCTTCAAGTGTATTTCTTTCTTCTTTTAGGTGTCATTTTCTTTCAGGATATTGGCGATCAAGGCTATCCACATCTTGCTGTTTTTTCTTGCTTAAAGTCACTTTTGACACTTCAACATCCCTATTTGTCCTTGATCTGCCATCTATTTGCACAGATTCTCCAGGTCCTCTTATTTTTATAGTGTCCCCCAGAAATTTTGGCAGCCAAGTGTACCACCTGTATGAAAAGGGACTAGCCAAAACAATGTGTAAACAACAAAATCACAGAAAAAAACAAGTAAACAATCAGTTCAATGACCCAACACACATTTCTCTTTTAATGATAGTAACTCTGCTTAAAGTTAAAGACAATATTAATCTTGGAATGATTATGATTCTTCTCATAGTATAAATAATACATGAAAAATTATTCATCATGATAACTCGAAGTGTAAATTTTTTCTATAATATTGATGATGATATAACTCTGCCAATTTAATACTGGGTTTTTTCACTTCCAGATGCACATCATCTGATCACAAGTAAGAATTCAAGGATTTATAACTGAAGCTTAAAAAAAACAAAAAAATTAAGAGAATCCAAGATGAATGATAATTCTTATATAAAAATTTCCTAAGAAGAAATCCCTCGCTTTCTTGGAATGGATTTTACTTTTGAGCTTCAGCCTCAGTGATATTCAAATTTGTTTTGGGGGCATTCTATACAAAAATGTTAAATGGTTGGTTAAAACTGGCTGAGTACATGACAATTCCTGTTTATTTCCATTGTATAAATAAATGTTTTTGTAGATAAGTAGGTTTCCTAACAGTCTGAAGGGTGAATAATGGAGTTTCTGAAATGTCTTCAGTTAGAGTAACTTTATATAAAAAGATTCAAATGTCTGAACAATGTTAAAAAAGAATTCAACATCCATGCAGGCAAGAAAATAATTTACTGACAAGCAATATAGAATACTGACATAGATGACATAAGGCCAGTATTAGGTGATATATGAAAATAATAGCAAAACATACCTGGTTGCAAACAAGCTCTTAAAGCCCGAGGCCGGGCGTAAACTTGTCTCATAATCGTTTTGTAGCTTTTATCAACATGACGGAATAGTTTTCCTTCATTTGGTAACTGACGGTTAATATCAGGAGCTGTAAAAATGCTCTCCAAATAGAGCCACATTTTTTGACATTGAAGCCACATATCCTAGAAATGCAAATAGTATATTTTATTTGTAAGAAATCTCTAATAATGTAAGAAACAAATTACAAAAAAAAGTATTACAAAAATAAGATTTCCAAATTTTTTCCCTGAGTATGTTGTGGAATGGGAGAGATTAAAAATATCATGAGACTGTCGAATGTGGACAGATTCACTGGAAGAAGTCCGACCCTGAGAAACAATAAGTCAAGTTTTTAAAATATATGACTGAATGGCATAAGGCTGCAATCAAGACTATTTAAAAAACAAACTATTCTTGTAATTATTTTAGCCCAAATTCAAACATTCCTATAGAGAGTAATTTTCATATCCTAGTTATGTTATTTTCTTTATTTCATTTTGCCTTAAACATGCATTTGGTCCAAATGATTTGCTTAGATATGTTTATACTGCTAGTATATGTGTGATAAAAAATAACAGAATACCTCCCAGGATATCCAATATGAGTGCAATACCTCAAGTGCCACTTTACAAGAGACTAATAAAAGAAATTAAGGTAATTAGATAATTAAGATTATTATCATCGCAATATAGTTGATGACTTTCAGTTAAAAAAGAGAGAGAGAGAGAGAGAGAGATAATTGTTAAGAGTGAAATGACCTCACACCAATATATAAAGCACTAACTGTATATATATATATATATATATATATATATATATATAAAAAAAAAAACAATTCCCCAACCAATTATTATTGGTTGACAATATTGCCGAGCTGATGTGCATCTCTCATACACAAAGTATATTGCAAAAAGAAATTTATGATCATTATTCTATTTCTATAAAATAATTTAGAAATGGTACACAGTTTCATGTGAACATTTCTGAAGCATTATTACAGCTGAAGTTTATTTGCTTAAGAAAACTATAAAATGACCTCTTTATTATCTCTATTATTAACTGAGAGTTAAACGTGTTTTTTTGTCATTGTTACATCTTTTACGTGAAGTGTTTTCCTCTTTCCTGAGCATTATTACCATTGTTCATAGAACTCAATGACAATTTCTTCATAAAGTCATCTGCTTTTATTTCCCTCTAAACATTTTCTCGATTCATGCATTTCAGCATTCAAATTATACATACTTCACATTATACACTAAGGACTTGTAGGAGATGATCCGACCTTGAAAGTCAGAAGACTTCTCTTAATGCCCACAAGGTGGCCTTATATAAAGCAGTAAAATAGAAAAGACATGAACCCTCTTCCTCTTCTCTCACTTCAACCAGAGGATGTTGTAGGAAAGAGATGCTACTTCTGAAGAACTTCTTAGTCTCCAGGCATACCATATATTGTATACAGCATTCCACACTATGTGCTATTCAGAAAAAAAACACTAGAAAATATCCCAATTCAGCAAACAAGACCACACTGCTACAAACTGATGGACCCTCATTACAAATGGGTACTCTAATGTCATTACAGGTTTTTCAAAAAAGCATATTGCCAATCACTTTCTCACTCACAATAAAAGGTTAGTTCATTAAAGAATAGATTTTTCTCTGCTTTTCTCTACCATGTTACACCTTGTGTGTATGCATATATATATATATATATATATATATAATTTGTGTGTTGAATTCATTTATTTTAAAAATGTTGAAGTATTCAAGCAAAGGTCATAATTCCTTTCTGTTACACCTGGAATTAGTTAAACTTGTTATCATTTGGTCTCTATTTATTATTAATAACTTTCAAAATAGAATTTACAAGTGTGAAGTACTCACCAAAGTCTTGCTAAAGATTTCCAACCGTGTTTGCCATTCATCTACTCTAGCTTTAATAGGAGCAACATAACGGGAACTTGAAATAGTGGCAATATTGATGATGCTGTCATCAAGGATTTGTTGGACATCATCTGTTCCACCCAAGATGAAGACATCTTCTTGATCTTTGAATGGAAGTATAATAAAATCAGTCTTTTTCCAAGAGTCCTCAACCTGAAAAACAAACATTATTAAAATTATAGCAACTGCATAAATTTGCCTGCAGAGTTGAATTACTATACAAAAATACTAATATGTAATAGAAATCCTATGCAAAAATTATGGGATCAACACACTTAGATGTTCACAAAACATTTTTGGTATATTTATCAGCAAATAACAAACAAATCATAGATATGATACAAAACAATTTTTAACAGCTGAATATTCTGACTACATCAAATAAATATCAATTCAAGTAGAGGAAAAAAATGATGGAATCATGCAATGCTGAGAAACATTTTGAAATCACTTTGGAATTTGTATTTCTACAAGGAATACCAGTACAAGATTAAATATGCAAATTAGTCTGTGATTAACAAAGATTGCTTGCAGACCATTAGAAATACTTTCAGGCTGGCTAACCCAGTCTACTCAGACAGTCTCCAAATGAGAGCATTTCCAAGTATCTAGATGCAACTCCCAATTAAACTTGGCTACTTCATCTTTTAAACTTTAAAAAAGAAGCCTGTTGACACCCAGCCATGATGCTTCCCCACTACTTTCGCTCATGAACAGAGATGCACAGTGCATCTTTCCTTAGGAGACACACCCAACTTCTTACGTTCAAGCAACTGACAAGCAAATCTGTGGTACTGAATGGGATATTTACTGTAGGCTATCTTAGTAATTCACTAAGATAAAACATATACATGTTAATACTTTGTTATGGTCAAACAACTGAAAAGTTAATTTATGGCATTGAACTGGATATTTACTGTGGGCCATATTGGTCGTGCTGTGCCCAGCAGTAAAGAGATTCTTTAAAGCAGCAATCTACTTGACCAAATAATGGATAAATAAATGTAAACTTTTGGAAACAAGTGGTATTTAAATGAATCTAAGAAATGTTTTCTTGGAGACTTATATAAAGAGTCGCAGTTAGAAATGACTAGAGTTCCAGACCTGTCCATGAGCAAGTACAGGCTGTCTGTATAGAGAGGGTTGCAAAAACTATGTGTCATGACATACAGATGGACAGAGTGGTAATAGGAAGGAGTCAGAATTTTTGCTGGTTGAAGGGAAAAGTTGATCAATTAGTCTGTCCTGACAGAAATAGCAGAAGTTGTCACAAGTGTCACCTTTCCCCACCCACTAAAACCATGAATCCCTAAATAAGCAAGCAAATATATTGTAAACAGGATTTGAGTCTTCATTCCCCACTTTTTGGGGGTTTTTTCTGAACATAGAATGAACCATAGCAAGTTTTTGTTCACACCAATTCAACTGAGAATCAAAAAGCAATATAGATAATATGCGCTATCATAACAATTAGTGTGAATGCACGAGACATTGTTACAGAAATGGTTCTAAGAAAGGTAAGAATAACATTTCCTTCTCAAACTCAGGTATTTTCTATCCAGTTCCTAAATAAAAAAACAAGTTTTACTACAAATAAACATGTAGATACATATCAGTGATTAAATAGTAAAGTCACAAAGATAAGAATTCTATTCTAGAGCATGTAACAAGAAAAAATTGACACAAATTCATTGTGGCTACAAATATAAAGTATTTTATTGAATTGGTGATTAAAACTGTTTCATAACTGTATGCTTTACTATTGCTTAGTAACATGTTTGGTAGTTAAACATATATGTGATTTAAGAAATAACTTTTGTATTGTTATAGTAGATGGAAAGACATTTTTGGAATTAAAAATTTCTAAAAATTATTAGCAAGATAATGAAATTTTGTCTTAACCGGTTAATGTGCAGGGTGTTGTGGTTATTGTCAAGGAAAATGGGGCTGGTGTTTTAAGTTCAAATTCCAGTTGAATTTATGTTCAATTTTGCACAAATGCCCTTGGAAAACTAGTAAAGCCTTTCTTCTTCCCCTTTGCTTATGAGTTAATAGTCATGTATATTGGGCACTCTAGCTTTGGTTAGCAAACCAGTCTATGAGTAAAACAACTGAAAGTGTTGAAAGCCAGTTGTGCAACTAGCAACCCCACCCTGTAAAAACCTACTTGCTGTTGAAACCAGCGGCAGCAGCAACATCCTAGAGTCCCAACGGGAATCTATAAGGTTAATATAACATGACAGTTACTGACATACAACATATATTTTACAGGCACATGCATTGACTCAAGGAAAAATCATCCATTCTGAACCCGACAGTTGATGTTCCTTGCCCACCACCTGAAACTGTATCTGTGCATTTGATTTGAACCTCAAAAGACACATGTATGCTTCAACATTGACTTTTGTCTTTCTTAGACCTCAAGAGACTACCATCCATCCACTTTCATCTTGAATTACAATTTAAAACAACTATAAACATTTGAATATTAATCATATTTTTAATTAAGTCAAAAAGTAAAAGAAATATTCGTTATGATTACAATGGTATTAATAAGAATTAACTTTCTAAACACAAGTTTCTAATCTAATGGAATAGACTTTCAAAAATCTTTTAGCAAAAATTTTCAAAATGAAAAAGTAAAACACTAATAAATGAAACTCATATCAAAATTGGATACATTTACACCTGTCTGTTGATACACATCAGCACAAGCATAATCACATGCTTAATTGCCAAAACGATGGAATAATAATCACTTAAAGTCCAGACAGCTTTTTTACTTCACAGCAAATAAAAAAAAAAATCACAGATACAACACAAAACAAAGTTTAATAGCTGTCCATTCTGGCTTCATGGAATATACAAACAAATTAAATTATAGATTTTAATGGCATATTTTTTTTTCAAATCAGTTTGAAGAAGAAAAAAAAAGGCAATTCCTATGTAATTTACATTTCTAAAACAATTACTAGCACAAATCTTAGTTTGCAATTAAAGAGGGAATGCTTGTAGACCTTAACAAGCTGTTGGTCTTGGATAATTAAAGGAAACCTGGCTGCAACAGGAGAGCTGTCAATTGAAACAAGGGAAAGGATCATAAAAATCCTTCAAGAAATAAAGGCAACGCAGAGTGTGGCAAAATATCTTGATTGTTCCCAATCAGTTGAGTTTTAAATTTGGTGTAATTATAATAAAAAAATGTGAAGATTATAAAAGGAAAACTTAAAAGGTAGGCAATATAAAGCATCAAAATAGAAAACTTGAAAGCAAAATGCCTTGGAAATAGAGAATGGACAACAAAATAAATGACTATAACAACAACAAAAAAAAACCAAAAAAAGGCTACATACTTTTTTAAGAATCAGTTCAAGACTGTGTTCAGAACTGGCTTGTCCAGAAATTTCTTGAACTTCCTCAAGACGTGAAAAGGCATCTATTTCAGTAAGTGTCTGAAGAGTAAAGGGTTCCTCTGGATTTATAACAAGATTAAGAACTTTCTGAATTTGTTCCCAATGGCGATGCCTCAGAGCTGGATTATGCAACTGGTTGATCATTGGAAGCTGAGTAATAGAAACAATAATAATTATAATACTAATTATTTAAATCATTAAAATAATAATAACAAACATAAATATCATTAATTCCAATAATATTTCTAAACTGATGAAGTAAATTTGTTAATAACTTTAAAAAGCTATCCTAACCAAAATCTTACAATAGAATCATTTTTATAATTGAGCTATCTATAATTTCTTAAAGGAGCTGATTTGTAAAAAGATGCACTCAGTATAAGTTTTAAGTTTGCCTATCATCCAGTTCACACTCCTCCATGGTCTTTTGAACAGGAGTAGAGGCTTATCCCTTGTTTCATGTTTAAGATTGGGTTTTCGGTTCCTTCTAGTTTTCTCTTTCAATCACAGTAGCCCTTGCATCTTAGTGGCATTATCATTCTGCTTGGGGCGAATTGATTATAAAAATAAATAAGTAGTTGTGATGAATTCAAATCACTGTTTTGTGATTGGTCAGCCAATTATACAATAAAGAATTTTCCAGTAGTATCCAATAAAATTCCTGCATTTATCTATTTTATTTTAAATGTTGTTTGGGTAAGTAACACTTCTTAAATTTGTCTATGCATATGTTCTATCCTAGGTTAAGAATTAATAAACCAATAAAATAAGCTTGTATACATCTATAACAAATATTTTCATCTTTTTTTTTAATCTCCAAAAAACTTATGTCAAAGAAAGCAAGAATATTTTTGCTCGTATCTTTCAAGAAAAAAATACTTTAATTCTTATAACAATATACAAGAAATACTTGAAAAGTAATGCTTCGTATTTATTTTTACATAAACTAAGTACAGAGAGCACAATAATACCATTGGAGAGACCAGGTTTTGAGCTAGAAAAGACTATTTTCCTCATATAGTCAACCTCACTACATTTTTAAGGCAATCTTAATTTTGTGAGTTAATATTTGTGTAGGACCACTCACATATAGCTTTTGCCACTGCTGAAGTGTATTACCAACAATCTGTGCTCACATCCACTGCATGGTCTCCAACATTCAGCAAACACCGATGAATATTAATAAATGCTATTTTCTCTGCATGGAGGAATTCTGTTGGTTCCATTCTGTGGGAATGACTTAAGAACATCTTCTCCACAAATTTATAGACAAATCCTACAGCTGCATAGTGGGATTTCTTCAAAAGCAATAAAAATTCTGTTTTATCCCCAACATTTTTGTTCTTTCTCACATTGAACAGTATAAACATTTGCCTGTATCCCTTTTGCGTGTGAATAAAATTCTTACTTTGTGAACTTTCTGCTTAGTTTTGACTTGCATGTTATATATTTTACATACATACACACACTAATAATAAATATACATACATATATATTTTGTTCCTCACTGGTAGCACAACTGGTGAGGAACAAAACGTATATTTATTATTAGTATAAATTTTAACTCTTATTATACATCAAGCACCATTTTATTACTACCAGCACTCAATGTGTGATATATATATATATATATATATATATATATATATATATATATATGGTTTCATTAGTATTATTTTATTTTGCCTTGTTTTATTTCTTCCTCTTATTGCTTGTTCTGAATTTTGTCAATTACACTTAACCATGGCCAATTATTCCACAATGATACACCTCTGCTTCATACACACTTTCATGTCAGATGCCATTTTACCAGATTGTTATTGTTAAGAAGGCAAAACTAAAATCATGGGTTATTAATAGAATGGTTAAACCTCTACTGCCATACCACCAGCATCTGTTTCTGATGTCATGTACCAATAGAATAAAATAGAAGGAACTGCTTTCAGAGCAACACTTGTTCTCTCACTCCCATAACAAGAACTAATAAACATTTATTTTTGTTTGCTAAACAAAAAAAAAAATACAAAATTTGAAGTCAATTCTTTTTGATCAAGCTATTCACAGAACTGTTCCAATATACACTTCTTTATTTCTGTCATCTCCCACTTTATTTAAATTGTTAATGAAATAACATGTTAACAGCAATGTTTGATTTCTGGTCTGAAAACATTAAAAAAAAAACTCACCTTTTCTTTCATTTCTTCAACCTTTTCTTTCAAAACTGGCACTATATTATTTGGTGGCAGCACATTTTGCATTGTATTACAAGTGTTCAAATATTTATTGGTAGCCTTCAAAAGTTCTTCATGTTTAAGACTTTCAAATGGTGCCTACAATTATAATAGTAATAATAAATATTTTCAGATATTACAGCAATAGTATTTATGAAATTAAACATAAATAATAATGATGAAAATTCTAGATTTCCATCATTGTTTTTCCATTTTTTTTGCTTCACTTTTTTATGTAGTCATTAGGAAACTTGTAAAAAATAAAATTTAACAACAAATATGAAAATCTTAATTGTGCGTAGGTATTTTTTTATTGTATATGTATGTGGATCAGTGAAGTCCTGATCTGAAATTTTCACTATACACTATGTGATTATTACTATATTATTATTTTCACTATATACTATGTGATTATTATTCAATGGTGAATTAAGTGCCTTGAAAAGAAAGAAGAGTATGTTGAAAATTAAATACTTAGTAAAATTTTTTTTTCATTCATTAATCTACAGACATTGATATACACAGGTGTTCAAAAGTTTTTGGTCAACTACATAAAAGGATTATACACTTTTATTTTTGTGTTGGTAAAGAAAAGAAAAAGCAAAAGAAAACAGATAATGAGTGTCAACTTCCGGTAGGAAAAAGTCTTCAACAGATTTGTCTCTCAACGGCAACACTTGTAGCCAAAATCCAGTTCAACAACTGTCCAACGTAACAATCTAACAGGCCACGTAGAGACGGCAAAATTGGGTCACACACCCAGCCTTCGCTTCTCGCCAACAAGAACGTCTCTGCTTCTCCCAAAAGATGGCTCGCTTTATACAGCCGAGGACCAACCATAATTTACATACGAATCACTAGCCAACAAGATTTCGCGTTAGTCGTCTGATACCAGCTGTCATAAAACATAGGTACTGCCATTTTGATTCTTTTTTCAGCCGGACTTTACATGACACAGATTCATGGACGTTTCCAAGGTAGGCCATTCTTTTCTTTCCTCATTTGTCCAGTATTTCATTTTGCCAGGGACTGTTGCTACATTTGCGTAAGCGTCCACTATTCTGCTTACATATTACGCATGCCACTCGTTGCCTCTTAGAACGGCGAACTGTAGTCAGTTCAGAAGAACCCACAGACTGCTGCCTTTCAGTTCCACTACAATTTTATTGAGTTAAGATAGTTTAGCTGTATGCTTTTTATCAGTACTGTGGACATGAGGATTGGAAAATAAGTTGTTGCATTTCCAGAAGTGCCGTCTAACAGAAGATCACTGCTTGAAACTGAAAAAAGAACATGCAAACCAAGTGGACCAATGAAGATCTGAGATGATAGACATGATAATATGCAAATTTCTAAGTAGGAAGTGTTACATATTTGCAAGTCCTTGTAATGAACATTAGCTTGCTTTTTTCTTCTTTTTTTTACTATTTACACTAAAATCATGGCTAAAATTTCTACTGAAAAAAAAAAAGATGAAGGTTGTGACTTTGAAGTGGAAGATGACTCAACAAGTGATTTTTAGTGATGAATGCAAGAGTTATTCCATGTCAAATCAACAAGGGTCTGACCATCACTGACAGATTTTTTCAAGTTTGGTATACTTATAGAGCTTCATGATTCAAATTGAATAGTATCTATTTCACACCTCCAGGTCAAAGAGTTGCAAAGATGTGACCCCTTGACCTTTGCCAAAAATGTGAATTTTGGAAAATAGTCACAAATTTTAAATATTATTTATATTATTCAAACTGTTTTCCATTAGAGTTCTGTTCTAATGCAATAGAATATGTAAGGAAACCAGTGAGAGAAAGAAACAATGAAAGATACCAAAACAAAAATGGTGAACTTTGGTGGTAAACAAGTAATGGTGTGAGACTGCATCAACAGTGAAAATAAAAGATAATTGATAAACGTTGATTGAAATGTAAACAGTAAAAACTATTAGTTTATTACAGTCTAATCTTCCATATTACAAAGATGGAAAATTTTTTTCAGCATAACAGTGTTCCTTGCCATACATCACATGCAACAAAGAGGTTTCTTGTAGATTAAGATATTCAACTTCTGAAAGACTGGTCAGCACAAAGTCCTTATCTCAATATAATTGAAGCATTATGGTGGGAACTGAATGAAACAACGAAAATCACACAATCTACAAGAGCTTTGGAGTTATTGCCGGGAAAAAATCCTAATGAGAAAATATGAACCATGTTCCATTAAATACTACATTAAATTGAGGCAATTATTTGAGGCAGCAACAGTAATTACTAAATCCATACTTTAAAATTTTGTACTATTTGTAATAATAAAGATCACTTAGTGATCAAATAGTGAACCCTCAAACAAAAACAAAACCCTATAAAAGTATAAATATACATTTTTATAGTAAAAATACCAGCAATACATTTTTATATGAAAAAAAATTACCAACGATACATATTTATAACAAAATGACCAACAATATCTATTTATAGTAGAATTACCAGCAATAACATTTTATTTTTGGTTGAAGGCATAAAATTGTGTTCAAAATATTTAGATTTCGGCATTAAATAACCTGAAGAGGTTGACATGTAAATCAACCAAACAACCAACCTGAAAGAATTCTTTCATGACATTAATCCATATAATATCCTACAATTTCTTAAAGAAATCAAACTGTATTCCAAAATAGAACTTCAACAAAGCTACAACAGATATATCCCCACCTCTAGTAATTATGTCCACACAAACATGTATATGCACAAAAGCTGAGTATCATCTACCATGTATTCAATTGTGAAAGCAGAGTAACATATATTATATTTTTATTATTTCAAAGCTCCCAAGAAAATTAAATTTCAGCATTAAATGACTCATAAGGACTTGATATACAATTAAACAAACAAATCAAATCTTTCTTCACTTATCCAAAGCAGAATCTTTCAATATACTTTCAGTATTAACTGAACTAAACATAAAACTCCCAAACGTTTTATGATAGGTTGCAACTTTCTTCTGCTACAACCTTTTACTCATGTTGGTTAAATGACTTCAGGCAGCCAATGCTGCAATGAAAGACCTTGTTATCTACAATAGTAACCCTTCATAAAAGCACTTTATCTCTTTGCTTTAAGGTCTACCACATTGAAAATCAAGCTTAATTTACAATAATGTATTAATATTCATTATGTACTTACTTCTCATATAGTTGGAAACATTGATAAACTATTTGATTCAAGAAAATTGTCTTTGCTGATACACTCCTCTGCTTTTGAAATATTGCCACTAACCATTCTTATCACTAATTTCTGACCATGTATGATATAACTCATACCTATCTCATCTATCTTTAATATTTCTATAAATATTTATCCTAATTTGAAACTGTTAGAATCTATAGTGAAGAAAACGGCAACTTACCTCGTCAAACCAAGCAACAGTGTGTTGCATGTATCCTACGACGGAAAATGTGGTGAAAAAGAAAATTACTTACCAAACAAAAGGGCATGTATTCCACATGATATGCTGAAGATGGAATATTTGAATTAAAAAAAAAAGTCCGTCGCAGGAGTCGCTATAAAAGTATTTTGATATGCAAAATACTGAATATCCTCTCCCAGCTGTCGACAAATGGAAAAAATGCTCGGCCGATAAAAGCAGTTGTTTTTTTTTAATCGGGAGGACAAATTTGGAGCATTTTGGCTACTGTGTTTGTTGGAGAATGAGTTATTTTTCTGACTGGTTGCGTGCATTGTGATTTGTGAGATAGTACCTGCGAATCGAGTTTTCGGCATTTCTTTCTGTCCCCCGATGTTCGAGTCTGAACTTAGTGATTTATTCTTTGTGACGTGGAAATAATCTGCGACAAATATTTCCTTTGCAATCCCAGATCGCTTACAGAATCATACATCAATTTGGAAAATATACAATTTTTACATCTAATTATATAAATTCATAGACTTAGTTTTTCAATCAATAAAATTTTTGAAGTGCTTACTAGATTTTACGTCATAAAGATCAAGATGAATCAGTCAGCAAACTGAAGTTGAGTGTAAAGCACATTTTTCAAATTGAATATATTAAGAATTGTTTAATCAGAAAAGCCCTTTTTAGAAGATAAAATTTGATGTTTTTATTTTCTTCCAAAGAAAATGAAATCTGGCATGTGAACTGTTATGGTCCAATATCCTCGCACCACAGTTATGGTCCAAGGTTAGAACCAAGGAAGAACAACACGAACACAAGAGTAGAATAACAAAGATATATTACAACAGAAATATAGTACAAGAAGTTGAAGGTGTTAGTAATGACTGTCTGTCTGGTTTAGAGTGAACTAATATTGTCTCAACTCGTTACACCATTCATTCATTATACCTCTTGAGAGGCGCAGTATTTATAGTGTCAGGAAGAGTCCATTATTGTTATAGGTAAGTTCCCATAACACCCCCCCGCCTTCCAAAGCTTTTGCATCTCAGGGGTCTTTAGTATTTTTTCCTCTTTGGATTTATTATCAAAGGCTCTGTAACTTTTCTTTTCCTGGTTGATTTTCATGGTTCAGACATTGTTTGTGGCCTTTGCATATCAAATGTGTCGAATATTGTATCCAACACTACTTCTTCCTGAGGTGGACCGTTAGTATCATCTAACAGCCTCTTTCTTATTTGATTTACATGTCTTTTATGTGAGAATTTCTGGCCCTGTACTATGTAAACTATGTTCCTGATTCTTTTTTCAATTGTACCTTGCTCCCAAGTAGGACATATTGTTTTTATGTATCTTGAAAAATACTTTTTCTCCTGGCTGAAATTTTCTTTTTGGTACGAAAATTGGTATTGTTATGGTCCAAGGTTAGAACCAAGGAAGAACAACACGAACACAAGAGTAGAATAACAAAGATATATTACAACAGAAATATAGTACAAGAAGTTGAAGGTGTTAGTAATGAATGTCCGTCTGGTTTAGAGTGAACTAATATTGTCTCAACTCGTTACACCATTCATTCATTATACCTATTGAGAGGCGCAGTATTTATAGTGTCAGGAAGAGTCCATTATCGTTAGAGGTAAGTTCCCATAACAGAACAATCCATAAAATTATAAATTACAGAATCTGATATGCTATTGTAATATAGGATATTCAGTGTTATTATGTTGTGTCATAGATTATTTGAATTTTGATTTTTACAGTTTTCTTATCACACAAATGATAGTAAACAGATAGTGGATGACCCCTGCCCCCCTTAGCAATAGAAATGATAACAAACTAGAATCTTGGTTGTATTCCAACAGAAACGTGATGAAGGCAAATAGACACGTTGGAGCAAACCCACATGTGGTACATGAATAATCCTATATTTTATTATTGTTCTATAATTATCTAAAAAAAAAAAAGTTTTAAATGACAAAGTAAGTTTTAATCTTTGTTTCTTCAATTATTTTTTCAATATTTTCTCTTTTTTTTTTCAGTTAAGATGTCATTATTTCAGATGATGTGAATTTGTTTAAGACAGCATAAAAAATTTGTATATATTGCTAGACTTTTACATGGCAGTGAAAGCATGACAAGATGTAGTTCTACTGATGAATATTGAAACTACCAGATCATAACATCTCTTCTCTCATTTTTGACTGGCCCAAGATCTGGGATTGCAGCCTAATTTAGACCATATCACTCCACCAGTTTATTTTCGCCACCCATTTTGTGTTTAAGTTTTTGATTTGATGAAGTCTTAGGCAAAGAGCATCAAAACACCCTCAGGAGCAAAAGAGGCATGTTACAAGAAAAGTAAAAGAGGCAGGGATTTTCAGAACAGACAACTGAATCTTACCTGCAGAAGCAATGACACAGATTTTATTGATCAAGAAATATCTTTATCAGATTAGCGCTGTAGTTTACCAACAACTGGTTTATGAGTTAGTAGGTTTTAATAGATGTCAGCCTTATTTAAACAGCAATGCTTTGTACTGTTAACTGGTAGGTAGTTCAACACTTCAAACAGGGAAATTTTGTGTCATGCCTGCAGACAAAGTTGGTCTTCAAAGACTGTCTCTAACTCTTAACTTATATCACCAGTCAGCAAACAAAAAAACTCTTAGGATAGAAAAAGCTTTTCAGTTAACAAAATTATTTTTGGTTAGTGTCTTAAGAGGAGGATGGACAGGTTGGTGAAAACAGGTGTGGTGATGTTAATTGCTCTTTCTCCATTTCATCAGTTCATCTTTCATCTCCTCTACCCAACTTCCCTGTACTGCTGACTATCTGTGTCTTCTCAGACTGTCCTTTACTGCCACCTGCTGCTCTAGATATATAAGGAATACATCATTTTCATGTATCAGGTTACAGGCTAATTTGCATATGTGCATTGTAACAAAAATGGATGTTTGATGATTCATCCTCTTGTGATACTGTCGGGATTAAACCAATTTTCTAAACAAACAAGCCAATTCAAGGATGAATGGGATTAAAAATCTCAATTTTGAATTTTGGCTAAAACTGACCCTTGTTCAAGGCCAGCTGATCCATCTCAACGGTCATTTTTTCCAGCAGCAAATATGAGAAATAGGTGCCCATTGCATTACTCAACTCTATTTTCTTATTAAATGTCCCTATTAAGTCACAAGTTCAAACCCAGACAATTCCAGGTACTAATCCATTTTATTATAATTAAATGCTTTTCATTTTTCCAAAAGCTTACTAGAAAAAAATAAAACACCAGTATACTTCTAGTATGTTAGTAAAATCCAAATTACCTAGCTTTGATTTTTAAACTTTTCACATCAACTATCCCAACCCTCACCAGTTATAGATTCTATACTAGTATCTCTGTTACAAATGTATGGATAAAGTATGTGACAAATGACAAAGTTTTAAGATTAGAATGTACAAAGCAACAGTTACAAAACAATGAGAAAATGACAGGCGATATTTTTGTAACAAGTAAAGAGGAAAGGCAGCTAAGTGAATTTAATACCCATAAGAAACTGAACACAGAAGCAGAGGAAAGCAGCTAGTAACCTACTTTGTGTTTGAGCAAATAGATGGAAGAACAAGTACCACAAAGATGAAGAGAGATCATAAAGTAAATATTATTAAGAGCCACAAAAGATAAGAAATTATGGAGAGCCATGATCACCAAATATTTCACCTTGAGAAATAGAGTATAATGATTTATAATCATGGATGTTTAAAACCTTTCAACAAATACTTACAAACTCTTGATAACCTGAAAGCAAGTCATTTTAAATTGATTTTTAACATTGTCCAATGTATTTCTCAAAGATTTCTCACAAGATAGGAAATCCATTATCTTTTCTCTCAAAACAACTCTAGTTCTATTATCATTTTTAAAAAGATCACTTGATTTATTTTACATGTCAAAATTATATACAATATAACTGTATAATAGTGACTATTATTTCATAAATATTTCTGCATAACAAAAATACCAATAAATACAAAGTTATTTTCCAACATCTTTAAGTTTTTTCATTTGCTAAGAATTTATAGCATAAGAATATGTCTGCATGTATGTATAAACCAAGTTTGGCTTATAATTTTGTTTGCAAATTTTATTCTTGTCTAATTTCAGCAAATTAAAAATTGAAAAAAAAAATGAGAATTATCCCTTGATTTTTTTTAAATATTAAATTTATCAGTTGAAAAATTTTTTTTTTGGGCTTGTTTTAATTTTTGAAGTTCAATAAAATTCTTCAAGTTCTTCAAATTGCCAATTCATCACCATTTCCTTCCATTCATCCAGGGCTGATTTATAAAATAAAAAACTCCTCGTTTTCAAGTTCTTCAAATTGGGCAACTCATCAGTCCCTCGAAGTGATTGGGCCCATTACCATTCATAGCATGTGACAAGTGGGCCCATGTCTGAGAAATAATTTGGGAAAACCGCAGCAGCGACTAAAAAAAGACATATCATCCGAGGACCGCAGGGGAGCCTTTTTCACAGGATTAGGAAGCCCCCTTCTCGGAAATTCCAAAAAGGACGGAGAGCTTCCATAGATCAATATTATTTTAATATATGTGCCTCGAATTGTTGTTATGCAAATGTGGAAATACTCAAATACATAACAAACGCTTCCTCTCCCGATAGGTCGCTTTTTCCAATTCAACAATCCAAAATTTATAAACCCGAGGAAAAAATAGCTCTAGTTTTCAGAATCGCCGAAGCTTTTTTTTTTAATCAGTTTCTTTTATTCACTCCTATTACAGTAAATATTATTAAGAGCCACAAAAGATTTGGATGAGAAGAGTTTAATGATTTATAATTTGATGTTTTAAAACCTTTCAACAAATCATAACCTTAAAAGCAAGTCATTTTAAATTGATTTTTAACATTGTCAATGTAAAAGTTTCTCAAAGATAGAAACCATTTTTTTTCTCTCAAAACAACTCAGTTTTTTTTTTTACATGTCAAAATTATATACAATAAACTGTATAATAGTGACTATTATTTCATAAATATTTCTGCACAACAAAAATACCAATTACAAAGTTAAAATCTTTAAGTTTTTTCATTTGCTAAATTTATAGCATTCTGCATGTATGTATAAACCAAGTTTGGCTTATAATTTTGTTTGCAAATTTTATTCTTGTCTAATATAAAATTTGAGAATTATCCTAATTACTTACAGTTGACCAATTCTCTACCATTTCCTTCCATTCATCCAGTGACCATAACTGCATCAGATAAAAAAACTCTTCAAGTTCTTCAAATTTTTCAACAAATAATTTATAAAAGTTTAAATAAAATTACTTCCAATCAAATTTGAAATATTATTTTAATCCATGCAAATACATAACAGAAACTTTTTCCAATTTCAACAAAATTTATAAGGAGGAAAAAATCTAGTTTCAGAATCAGTCTTTTTTTTCAGTTTCTTTTATTTGGTGTGAAGTTTAATGAGTTTGAAAATGGGGCTTGAACAAAAATCAAGTATCAAAATATTTTTTTAAAAATGCATATCCAAAATTGCCAATATAAAAGCTGCATGTTGTGTCATCATTCATTTTTACAATAATATAATTTAATATAATCTGAATGCAATTGTATTTGAAATTATAAATGTCACAGATAATTCAGTTCATTTCAGAAAAAGATTTTAGAATAAAAATTATCATGAAGGAAATAGCATATAAATTTATTTTTTGAAAAAAAAAAAAAATAATTAATTTTTGTATGCTTGCCAAATTTTCACACAAGAATAAAAACTTTAAATAGCTATTTGCTAGATAAAGTCCACTTTGATTTTACTGATGTTATATAGAAAGAAGATTGCTAAGAGACTTTTATAAATAGAATAAAAAAAAAAACATTTACAGTTTGTGTGTTTGACAAGCTAAATGAAAAAATACTGTATTTAAAATGAAGGGGAGGTGACTGAAATAACACCGCTACTGCTTTTAATTAATATAAGGTCAAGTGCCTTCATGACAACTAAAGCATCTCCAAAGAATATGAGTTTATTTTCCAAGACTTTCAAATGCATTCATGATTTTCAACAGTAATAATTAATAAAAAAAATGATTTAGTCGGTCATGGATTAATTTGCTTGATAACTGAAAACCACTTAGAGCTATTTGTCTTTGAAACTGATAGAAAAAAAAAAGAAAAAGTTTTCTAATAGATTTATCAGTTATTTTTTCAATGCATTCCTGAGGATTTTTCAGGCAAAAATTAATAAATGTATCATTCTTGAAATATTTAATTAGTAAATACAAGAATTTGGACAAATACAACGCATTGCATAATTATGGTCCTTAACAACACATTATTTCACTAATAAGAATGACATTGCATGGCATTGTGCCAATAAGTGACATTGAGAGGAAATGATTTATTGGTTAATTTGACTTGCCTTGATGTCTATGCAAAAAAAATAATTCTCAAAATATAAATTTCCAGTCAACAATAGATGAAACAAGATAAAATAGTCATTCATTTTTGGTTTATTTAAAAATAAAAAATGATATGACAAGCCATTATCACCATCATCAGTAAAGCTATTTTAGTTACAAACCCAGTTAAGCATAAATTCTGTTCATTTGTGGCCTATTGCTAAAAAGGAATTCAAACATGAAGAATCAATCACTAACACACTCCCCTCTTCATTGCACTCACAAAGGGTGGGGTCAAAATTATATCTTAATGCTTCCTGCAAATTCAAAAGGGCAATTTCTGGGTACATGATCTTAAAATGTAACCTAGAGTTATACGTTATTGTGATGGCTATGCAGGTTCCACACACTAAATATTAAACAATGGCTCATATTTTGTTATTGGTAAGTGACAAATAGATAATTTCCACTTTTAATATTGGAATATTTACGTGTGCACATGGGGGGGATGTTAACAATGTTTTTCGTAAGTCTTAGCATTAAATAAAAGGAAGTGTGAGGGATCTAACAGTTAACAGCACAAAAAATGGAATCCTTGAGCCAAGTTCCAATTCCATTTGTGAGAGGCTTCATTCGCTTTGGATTAATGACCTTAGAAAAATCATGAATCCATCTTTTCTCCCCAATGTCAGACTGGAGTCTTTAACCTTGGGAAGGCAACCAGTCTTGTCAAAAGACAACCCTAAATTCAAAATAAATATTTAAAAAAAAGGCAATGGGAAACTACTCCACTACCTTTCCCCAAAATAATCATAGCAATACAGTTTGCAGCTATTTAAAAAAAGGAAGCTGTGAAAAGCTATGACTGTCTACATCCTGAAATGACATGGCACTAAAAAAAATGCCAAGTGCTATGAAGCCATAGAAACTTAGGTGGATGCTACATTAGATTTTTTCAATTTATATTGCATGAAAAAATTATCAGTGACTTTAAAATAAACATTGTTGAATAACAATTACAAATACCATGTCAACATTTGAAAAAATAAAAGTAGAAATCTTATAAGTTTTCAAAATGTTTTTGGAATACTTCCTTTGTCTAAGCAGACAATATAATTATTGACAAGAACAATCTTGAAAGTAAATTTTTTCAAAAGTAAGCTCTTTGTAATATTATACTCATCACATTGATTTCCTTCAATTACTGACACTAAGAGACATTGGGCAGAAAAGGACATCAAATTGTTGGCAACTTCAGACCAACAACTGCAATGAATAAAAATTACCATTTCTAATAGATTTCACCTCCAAGAGATGCTATCTTTTACTTTCAGAAATACTGTTACTTAAGTTTCATGAATAAACAAATAACATTTTTAACAAAATTTAAATAAAGAAAATAGTGACAGCACTTTAAGAAAAAAAACATTATTTTGTGTTAAAACAGTATGTTGTCAATAAATCAACAATAATGGTATTATGATTATTATGAGAACATATTATGCTTAAATGATATGGGCAACATTGAATCAGCAGCTACACATCTGCTACAAAAAAAATTAAGATGCAGAAATAATGCAGTCATTAAGTTAATGTTGTTTGTATTGAAACTCTTTGGCTATCAATAGTCTTAAGTTGTCCAACCTTTTTAGAGGAGGGATTATCATTGGTTCTAACTAGTATTTCTTTCATTTCATTGCTTTTATTGAAACTGTCAGGTTAGAACATTAAAACAATCAGTATGACTTAGAAATAAAAAATGTAACCTTTTACCAAAATTCAAACAAACAGCTCTTCATTTTTTTTTTAAAAACTTCTCCCCCCCCCCAAGTAAGGCACTAAAGCCACTAAGACGTAAGGGCTTACTGAGGATGAAAGACAATAGAGTGAAGAAAATATTACTAAGGAGAGAGAAGAATAAAAGGAACAGGATTCAAAGAGACAGAAAATGATGATTAACATTGGATTTAAATTTTTGTAGATTGTATTTGACAGGAAAGCAAAAACTAGAAGAGAGTTACATAGTCAAGAAGGGCAAGAGAAGAAATTATTAAAATAGAACTTACAGTTACATTTAGCAATTTCAACAGTAAAGTGATGAGACTGAACTGCCCATCTAGTACTGTGCTTAAATTCATGAAGTCAAGATACCAAAGAGGAAATTTCATCAGAACAATTACCATGAAAATATTTGTAGGAAAGCTACATTACAGCAGTGGGAATGTCAAGATGCCAGGTCAGGACTGATAATATTGTAGATTCTTGTTTGGATTTTATCCAGAATCTCAAGATACCTATTAGCACCAGACTTGATGTGGTAACAATATTCAATGCTTTTCCTTGTATTATGATAACAGCATCTAATCATTTAGGCTACAAGTAGATATCACTCAAATTAGACATATAGCTATATTCTTTTATTCAATTTACTATCATGCAATATTGCTTATTTAATTATTAATTGGTTGATAATCAGTAATTTAATGAAAACTGGCAAGAAAAGAATAATGAAAAACTATCAGATTATTATTTAAACACCTATGTCCAAAATACAACTGATGATTCTTAATCTAGGGATTAAATATGTTGATAAATATGTTATAAACAAGCAAAGACCAAATATGGAAAGCAATTAATCAGAAAGAAATTTTTAAAAAGTTTATAAATTAATTTATCAGTAAATGCTGATATTACCAATTACCATATATTTAATTAATTGATACAACCTTATTATTTACATGAGTAGACTAAGATGCAGTCATCTCTCTGGTATAAAGCATTTCACAAGTAATTCTTCATCTTATTCTGTTACTTTTTATCACATCTCTTGAGGAATTTTAACATTCATTTGTAAGACCAATAAGCAACAGGGTTAGAAATAAAGCTTTATTTTAACACTTTCTGGAGAAGATGTTTTGAAAGGTTATGAAAAAGAAAACAAAAAAAACTGTAACGAGCATTCGTGGAAACATCCTCAAACTGCATGTGGGTGTTGTCGCCGGGCACACCTTCGAGTACCATAATGGACTTGACCAAGGACTACAAGAAGAAGACACGCGAGTCATTTGGTGTCTTTTCTTGGGCGACACAAGCCGTTGCGGTCAGTCGTCCGTCAGCAGCTGTCTTGGGTGCCATTTTGCTCGTTTGCTGTCATAAAGTGTGCGCTCGCAAGAAGGCGTTCGTTTTTGTGTCACATTCGTTTCAGGTTCGCAAGAAGGCGTTCGTTTTTGTGTCGCAAGAAGGCATTCGTTTTTGCATCGCAAGAAGTTGTTTTTTTTTCCCCCCGTTTTCTCGCACAAGCTATTTCGGCATTATGGCCTTCGACCTGAAGCTGATACCACTGTTCGACGGAAGCGATTCTGGACAGTCGGTAGTGGAATGGTTGGAGAAGGTGGAACTAATATGTCAGTTGAGCAGTGTGAAGCGAATTGAGTGTGTTATCCCGATGTGTTTGGCAGGTGGCGCATATGCTGTGTACCAGTAATTGAGTGAGGAGAAGCGCGCATTCAATTGCATTAAGAAAGCGTTATACACAGCTTTCGCCTTAGATCCCTTCTCCGCGTTTGCAGCACGTCGCCTTCAGCCAGGGGAGATGGTCCTATTTGGTGGTGTATCAGAAAAGTGTTTGCAGTGTACATTTGTTGCTGGATTGCCTGAGCATGCAGAGGAGCTTTTAAGAGCGTCATCCCAGATGGAAGACCTGGATTTGTCACATGTGTTGGCACGAGCTTGCACTATTTTGAAGAAATGTACTGGTCCTATGGAGCAGGCCACAGTGGCTGCACAGTTGAAGGAAACAAATGTGCACACAAGGTGCTATAAATGTGATGGACCCAATCATAGGGCGAGCGATTGTCTCCTGGGTCGTGAACCATCCAAAGGTGCTGGTACCAAGCACCGACGGGCCATTACTTGCTATCAATGTCATCAGCAAGGGCACATTGCTCGGTGTTGTCCGGGAAACGGGCAAGGGGCTGAGAATTCAGCACCAATCTCCTCCCCAAAACCTTTGTAAATGGCGCATTGCCTGTAGTGACAGTTCGTATCAATGGAATACCATGTATAGTTCTGGTGGATACAGGATGCACACAGTCACTAGTCCACAAGTCATGGTGTCGTGCATGGACAAGAAAATCAACACGCATGCTTACAGCAGACAGAGGCGCACTTGACTGCTGTGGAATTGGTACAAGTTAGCATTGGTGCAAAGCCGTCCATCACTATGGAAGCCCTAGTCGCGGACGGAGACCTGCTCGGACTAGACGCCATCAATCAGTTGGGAGGAATATCTGTAACTGGCACCAGTGAGGTGAAGTTTCTGCAGTGTGTCAAACCAGTCGTTGCTGCCATCACCATTACCGAGCCCGACTTTAAAGTAGAATTCGATGAGACCACTCGAAGGTGGACCACATCTTGGAAATGGGCTGGCAACCAACCCCCGAGTACGTTAAGAAATAGACTGGCAGAATATCCAGCTCCTGCACAAATTCGGGAGGAGTATGATCGGGAACTCCAGATTTGGATAGATAACGGCTGGCTGCTTCCTTACCCAGAGGAGGAACTCGGACCCCCAAAGGGTTTAATCCCCCTCATGGCCATTCTGCAGGAAAACAAACAGAAGGTTCAGCCCATTATGGACTACCAGGAACTCAATGAGTACGTTGACGCGTATGCGGCCAACGCAGATGTTTGTTCGCAAAAATTACGGGAATGGCGTCAGCAAGGACCAAATGCTGCAGTGCTGGACCTACACCGGGCCTATCTACACCGACAAATAAAAAAAGAATTGGAATATTTTTTATAGTTAGCCAATTATAGCAGATATTTGCTAAAATATAGTGAATTAATAGAACCCTTTGTGGAGTTATGTAAAAAGAATAGCTAATTTAAATGAACTCATTGGCAGAATATAGCATTTGAAAATTTAAAGAAAGCACTTATAAAAAAAACCCATTGTAAAAATATTTGACCCGAAAAAGGAAGAGTCTTTAACTACAAATGCAAGTGAGCATACCATATCAGTAAGTTTGTCCTAAGAAGCTCACCCAATAACATACCTTTCTAGAAGATTAATATCAGCTAAAGCTAACTATTCAAATATTGTTTTAGAGTTTATTTTTAACCCCAGAAAGGAGTTACCTAAAGTCACATATCCTAGAATTTTAAGATGAGGCATAACGCCCATGGCATTTGACTTCAACATCAAATATGTGAAAGGAAAAACTATTACTGCAGTTGCCTATTGTAGTCAGTTTCTTCTGTCTTGTAAGCAATTTCTGTAATCAGTTTCCTTCAACCAACAGAGTAGCGGCACAAAGTTGAACAATCCACAAACACTGACCACAATACTTGTCTCCTGATTGCTACAAGCAGTCACACCTTGTCTTTTCAACACCACACCAATCACCAGGAAGCTTGTGTCAACCCATGCGTTAACTTCTCCAGTTATGCACCGGTCACCTTGGGCAGGATCATCTTGGTGCACTTTGGTGATTACTTTGTGCTATCATCTGCTTGAGAGGCATGTCATTCACTGTGTCACTCAATCCCTTTGTTACTGCAGTCACTTGCTTTTTCATTATTCTGGTTGATGCGTAGAACCAACCATAGACAGGAAAGTGTTCTACCAAGTTCCCACAAATGGAAAAGATATATGACACGTCATTATGGCAGGGAGTTCAGGAACCGTGCTCCTTCACTTTCACCATAGAGTAACATGCTCACCCTAGACTACAAGGCCCAATACTAGAGCCACATCCTTAAGGTGCTTGGTGCCCTTACTAGTAAACCCAAAGGATTCTAATCTCTTCTTAACCTCATTTGCAGACATTATGTTTTCATTTACATATTTTTTGTCACTACATGATGAGGTGACTCTCATAATCACTTCTTCTTGAGAAAACACAGTCTTGACGATAGATTTCATATTGAGACTGAATCCTAAACACATCAAGCAGTACCTCTTTCTTTTGATTATTACCATTTGAAAAGGTCACAGTACCTCATGGATGCATATCTGGAGATAGGCCCTACATAGATCAAGCAAGGCCATAATAACACCATGCTGATGCTACTCTTGTAATTTGGTGTTACATACGTCTGTATATGTGGTGAAAGCATCCACGTGTTGGTTCAACTCTTAGTAATTCAAGACCAGAATCTTGTCTTTGTTTGGCTGTGCAACAGCCATCAGAGGTATCAGGCCCTTTGTGTGTGTGTGTGTTACTAGTCTATGATATCAGTCAGCTGTTAGCAATCCAGGTCTGCAACTCTCCATATGCAACTCTGATCTTATTAGATACTGACTATATAACTGCTCTGGTACTTTATTTATGGACAAACTTCCATCTTGTAGTCCAGGTGTTCTGCCCGTGGTCAAAAGTAGCACAAAAGTCAGGTTATTTAATAGAGATTACTGCACATAATTCTTTCCTTCTGCCAAGAGCTGCACATCTCCAACTGGTATAATCACAGCAATTCCACATGTAGATGCCTACTCCAGATTAAAACTCAACAATGAACGATTAGAAAGAGCATTTAATTCAGAAGATAAAATATTGCACTGGAATGAAACTGATATATTACCCTTAACTTATCTTGTATTTGAAATCTTACTGGACCTAGTATTAAGCAAGATTGCATGTAGAATAAAAAAAAAACAAATAGAGTGATTGTTCTGGGGTAGAGAGACACTATAAAGAGATAAGGTACAAGTTAACTATAGAGATGGGTCTTATATGCAATGAGATGTTTTAATACGACCAGAAAGATTAAGAAAAGATGTAATAAAAAGTATACACGATGATGTTCTTTGTGGAATAACAACACAGGAGACAATTAAAATTAGAAGCATAGTGGCCTAAGTATTCATGTGATGTAGGAAAATATGTACAAAATCAAGCAAAGTCTAGGGAAATAAAAGAACTTTCACCAAAGCAAGTTACACTAATAGCCTAAATAAAAAGAGTCAACACATTCTATGGGTGGCCTGAAGTTGTTAGAGTCCAGGGTAGGAAGGTAGCCACAATAAAGCAAATATTATGAATAATACATTATTCGGACTATTGTCCTCATCTTTGTCGCCATATTTATCCACTGTGCCATGTGTCCTTGAGGACACAGTGGATAAAGGTGTTAGTTAGATCCAGTGACAGGACCCAAAGAGTGTGAGTTCAATACCCAGTTAAGGCAGTGGAGAATTTTCAGAGGGAAACTAACAGAAGATAACTGATAACTGGCATCCATTAAATATGGCATGTGGAACTAGAACAGTCTAACCCAGTGAGCGAAATAAAGGGTTCAGTTCGACATTCCAATCACCTGAAGAAGGCCGGAGCGTAAAACGGCCGAAACGTTGTAATAAATATGGCAACAAAGATGAGGACAATAGTCCAAATAATGTTTAATAATGTACATAATACCTCATCTCAGAAATATAGACAGATACATTATAAATAATATTTTCCAGAAATGGGGTGCCAAAAACGTTAGTCTCTGATAATGCACGAGTTGAAACATCGTGTTTATGGTTAAAACAAATTGGATGCCTACTGTATAAAACATCGCCATAACCCCCACAACTGAATGGAATTGCAGAGAGAATCAAATCCTGAAAAAGTTAACTTTATTGTAGAAAAGGGACATAATAGAGCTATAATAATAAATGGATAGAATTTACTGGCTCACTCTGATCAAATAAGACTTAGAATTAATGAAGAAGTTGAGATGGAAGAAGTAGTAAAAAATGAGGAGGAACCTGAGAGGGAGAAAAAGAGGAATGTTTCTGATAGAAAAAGCAGACACAGTAGGAAAGAAACTATGGAAGATAGTATGCATGAATCTGACATGGGGTCAGAAGATCAGAATGAAGATGAATTCAGATCTAGATCTCCAATAAAAAGAACCAGCTATATACCTCAAGAGAGAGAGATCTCTTATAGTTCAGAGAAGTCAAAGATTAATGAATGGCATAAAAACTCCTTATTTTCAGGAGGTGTATTGAGATATGCAAAATGGACTTACCCATTTCGCATAGTCAAACAACTACAAATAAACTGACAGGTAGAGGACAATTACTACTCTACACTACAGACTGGAAGACAACATTTTGCATGTTGTCCAGATATCTTTGTCAATGTTGTTCTTGCATTACATCACATACGATCATATATGATAACCTTGCTCCTCCACTGGCCCTTATATTCTATACTGAATATGTCCTTTTGTTTGGAGATGTATTTTGTCAGGGCAAGAATATTCAGCAGTGGACAACAATGTCTCAAATATAATAGTCATATCTTTTACATTCTGCAAGAACTTTACCATTAAAGCCAACAGTGATTTAATCATCTGTTCTTTTGTGGATGGGACTATCTTGTTTTCTTTTTTATCAAACAAAAAGATAGAAAATTTTTTTCAGTAGCCATCAACTTAGTGGGCAGATCAACAGGTAACTCAATTTTATCAGGTTGGTCTGTTGCAGAAAATCCATGATGCTGACAATACATGCAATAGAATGATACATCTGTTGAAAGGAGAGACTGCTTTTCATTTCCTTGATTGGTTTGTCTCTATTTTTTCTTTTCTAATTTTTACTTTTTCAGTTTGCTCTTTCTTTTTCTATTTTTATTTTTGTGAGACTCCCTTCAAAACTTTCATGCCCATGCCAACGGTGCATCAGTCATAAAAAAAGAAATGAAGCAGTGCTAACTTGCAGGTAATAAAATCAAAAATGTGTTCAACTGTCTATCTGGGTAAATATTAAATGTAGTCACAAAAGTATTTTGCAGTCCTGTAGATAAAGTCTTTAGAAAGAAAAACAAATGTAACACAAAAAACTAATCAAATATGGCTGTCTCATTTATGGCTACCTGACAGCTTTATAATGGTAACACTGTGTCTTAATATAGCTGCCACCAGTACTGCCACCTAGTAGTTTTCATTGAAATCACTCTGGCTTCAAACAATTTGCATATTAACAGAGTATCAAAATACCTCAAAATGACTCTCAGCCAGTGAAAAGGCTAATAATGGCCCCACTTCTTTCTCTCTAATCTATAAGAAAAGCATGAACTAAATAAGCACCAGTAAAAATAACCAAATACTCTTCTGATTCGGATGATGGATTAATCAACTGGATTTTAAGAATAAATACTGACTTCAGAAACTGTTTAAAAAAAGATTTGTTTTATTTGGTATAAGCATAGAAATATAGGATGATGTAAGAGTTAAAAGCACCAAAAATGAAATTGGCAACCCAGTTCAAAATTTAGCTGAGACAGTGTAGTAATGCTAAAGGCATAAACTGATCTCTTCTCCCCATCTATAAGTTAAATAGTAGGGCAAACAAGACCCTCTAACCTTAGTTGGCAACTGTAATGTTCTGCGCAAGAGGCTATCGATGCTTGCTAGGCATCGATTAATGCGTTGATAGGATGTTAGGATGGTTGTTGACTGTCCCTCGAGTCATGGTGGCCTCCTATTCCCCTTTTGCTGCCAAGCTGCTGATTAAGATTCCGGATGTCCGGAGGGGACCTAACTCTTGTGTCTCTAGGGGTTATCTCCCTTCTGTTGCTGGGATATTACAGCAATCATTCTAGGATAACTGAATTCAAAACCAGAGGGTTGGCCATGGGGCAAGCAACTCTGTCTTGTAAAATCCAGCAGCATCACTATGTTTGGGGTATATACATCAATAAAGACAACAATATACAGCTGGTCCTTTCCTTCCTTAGTTAGCATGTACATTACATCCTGCCATTACTTCAGATAAGTAATGGACTATTCCATTTTGCAATCAAAATGGAAGAAAAAGATATACCAGAGACACTGATTTTAGTGAGAACAAGAAAGAGAAAGAGAAGTCAGTGCAGGTGATAATACATTTGTGTGTTTAACATCTGCTTCAGTGAAATGGAAAAACTCGACAAATTTTAATCTTTTCATTTTTATTCTCTTTTTTAAATAATAAACTCCATTCATACTCATGATTGTTATTGCAATATTTGGTTAAAGTTGATAAGGTCAAATATTTAATGATGCAAGGTCAAAATGGCAGCCAATGTTCAAAACAACCTCAAGTCCATAGTTAACTGGGGCAAAAGATGGTTTGTTAATTTTAACGCCTCCAAAACTAAACTTTTTTCCATTAATTATCTGAGTGACTTGTTGCACCCTCTCTGGCTCACATTCTCTGCTGATATGAAATGGAAAGGCAATACTGAATCCATTGCTAGGTCAGCTGCTAAGAAAGTCAATTCACTATGTTGTGTGAAACAATTTTTCTCTTCAGAATCTATCTTACATATCTATAAGTCTACCATTCACCAATGCTTGAAATATTGCTGCCTTGCTTCAGGTGATTCCAATTAAAAAAAAATGACATATTATAGAATTCTGTGATATCTTTTCAGACAAATTCTTTATTTTTTCCTTCTATTATGAATACTGTAGCATTTCTTTTTCTCATATTGCTCTTAGCTTAATAAAATGACAAACAAAAATATCTGATGACATTTAGTAGTACTCCAGATAATTTAATAAGCTTTCAAATGAATATCTAATTATTCATTTCGAATTTCTAAATTTCAACCTGACACTATGACACAAAGAGGTACAAAAGAAAAGATACTGTTCATTTTTAAAAATCTATAGTTTAATTTTATATTATAAATCTGATGTTCTTTAATTAATGTCAACAGATATTCTAATTTTACAAGCATGCAACAAATATATTTTAATTTTGGAAAAACAATAAAATCTCTTCCTAGTGTTGTTGATATTATTCACATTCACAACAACATTTTCTTAAAGTTATCAACAAATATACAACATCAATATTTTACCTGAAACTGTATCTGGTAGTTCTGATAACGAAGGGAATTCTCTTTTAGTTCATTTGCTGATGTCAATAAACTTTTCAAAAGTTCCTTGATTTTAACTTTATCACTTTCAATGTCCAAAATCTTAGGATTCTGAAAAATTGTAAGCAAAAGGAAACTATAAGAAACATTAGAAAACACAATGAATTGCTTATACTTCAGATAATAAATCAACAAAATTATGAATTTGGATAGATTTTCATCAAAAGTCTTTTAACAAGCTCCTTTTCAAAATTGAGTGCTACTTCTATAAGTAGAAAAGATTTCTATTGTAAAGATAGTCAAAAACAAGAGGACTCCATTTTAATATGAACAAAAAGGACTCCATTTTCACCTGATTTCTAATGCTTATTCAGTTACATTCATCTTCTGTTATTTCAACCAAGCTATATCCTTTAATGCATTTAGTCACTATATATTAAAATATAATACTAAAATTTTATTGTGACTAAAACAGAGATTTCAATTCAAGATTCAAATATTTATTTATCATTTATGTTTACATAAAAATACTTTTGCAAAAAAATATGATCATTCTGAATTTCTAAAATGGCAATCTAAGAAATATTCAGCTTCTAATCAAAAATACAAAGTAATTTTGTATCAAGTTAATCAAAAAAAT
Source organism: Acanthosepion pharaonis (assembly GCA_903632075.3). Classification (NCBI taxonomy): domain Eukaryota; kingdom Metazoa; phylum Mollusca; class Cephalopoda; order Sepiida; family Sepiidae; genus Acanthosepion; species Acanthosepion pharaonis. Next base: position 785,915 of record CAHIKZ030005383.1, on the reverse strand, counting down.
TAATAGTATTTATTTGAACTATTTGGAAATTTTGTCCAAAAATATTTATCAAAGAAGAGATAAAATTTATTTAAAAGCCTAAAATGTACAAACTACTTAATAATATTCCAATAAATTCTGCATAAAGAGTTCTTGAGATATTTATTTGAATGAAGACCATTTCATATATTCAATATTTTTTGTCCATTAAAAAAAATATAAAATTATTATTTATCTAATAGTGACCTTTCTAGATTTATCTATAATTGAGAATATATTTCTGGTATCTCAATATCAAAACAGACAAAGTGGAAAAAAAGTTTAAAATATTCTTTTGTTACATTTTTACAAACTCATAGATTCATATAGGCTGCTTAACATACATAATAAACAAAGATAAAAAGAATGAGAAAGTGATATCAAAACATTTTCCAAATTTAAAAAACTGTTATAAAATGAGAAATCACACATACCATAGCTTCTTGCCTAATTTCATTTACTTCTTTCTTCAAATCATTGACATTAGTTAGTACAAATTCACAAAATTTCTTCAAGCAGGAATCTCGATCAGCCAAAGCTTCATCAATTGTATTTCTGCATGTGTCCATAGTCGGTCCTAAGATCTTTTAGAAAAAGAAAAGGAAATTTCACTCATTTTTATAAAACTGTAAAAATACTTCATTAAAAAACAAAAAAACAAAAAACAAAGGAAAGCAGATATTGTCATAGCAGAGCAGAAAAATCTCAGACCATGACAATGAGATATGGTCTTACTAATTTTTATGACAGGTAAATGGTTATATAATTATTAAGCTACAGGATTTATAAGGGAATATGTTAAGAAGAAAGCCATATTGGCTTAATCTCCCTACCATGAAAAAAAACAAAAAAATAAAAAACTTATATCACAATAATATAATAATACTAGGCTCTTATGTTTGATATATTTGGTTGATATTTGCAAGTTTTATTCAGGCTATTGATGTCATTCTTTTTATTGATTTTGTTATTACCAGTGTTTGGGTCATCTATACTCTGACCTTCTTCAAGCATATAATTCATATAGAAAGATGAGAAGACGAATTTTCTCAGTACTGCAAGTTTGTTAATGAATAATTCATAAATGCATGCCAAAAACTCAAGCCATTTGTTGAATTGATTCAGGATACAGCTTTCGAGTCTTCACATGGTTCAGTCAGGTTGTGGTGAACTTATTCAATAAAGTATCAAAGAAAGTGGCATTGGAAATCATGGGAAACAAAGCAAACAAAGAGCCTTTCCTTAAGAACCATACAACCAATTCAATGAACTAGTGCAAGATTTATTATAAGATGGTATTAAGCAGAGTTATAAATATTAGATTTTTAAAAATTATTTTTCCCTGGGAATAGTGTAAGAGTGTATATGGAGGAAGCAAGGGTTGCATTTTATGAAGGTACTAGCTGCCCGGGGATGTAACAGTAAGTGATAGATCAAGAATCGACCATCATAAAGACTGAAAAATAAAATTGACAAAGATTATTGTTTAAGGTTGACGGACACGCATGTTGTAATTAATTTTTTTTTTGTTTTGTTTTGTTTTTTTTTACGAATTGGCCAAACCCAAACAAAAACATTGTTTTCAATCATTATGAGTCTACCGATTGAATAGAATTTTATTATAAACATTATTTAAAGCATTCTGAATGTAAAAATAAAGAAAAAAGTGTGCAAGACAATTAGAAAAACTACCTGCCAAAAAAAAAAAAAGTGAATTTTTATTGAAATTGGTTGAAAAATGTAGGAAATCTGATCCCATATATAAAGGAACACACACACACACACACAACCTGGGTTTTATAATAAGTATAACTCGATATGAGTTGTCCCCCTTTCATTCGACAGCGATGCCTCTTAATCGTGTTTTCAAACTGATTTTGTGCAAAAACAATTGTGTTTTTCCAATTTTTGAAGCTGTCAGAACCACCGCAAGGTAATTTTAAATAGTCCTGTGAAGTTTTGTTGAAATCAGTTGAAAAATGTAGGAAATCCGATCCAATATATAAACGTACAGACACACACACACACACACACACACAACCTGTGTTTTATAATAAGTATGATGTAGGATAGATAACAGTCGACACTCAACTTTAAGAGGTGAAGATTGATGTGTTGAGTTCATTCCACATTGCAACAAGATGTCTGAGTGGATCTTACTCCTTATCAATGGAATATAAAAAGAATAAGGATGAGTTAACTCAGTGCATGTGGCATGGTCAGTCCTAGCTGTGAAGGTCTGAACTGGTGAAATCAAAAAATTTCATTTGCCATTAAAATAGCAGTAAAATAGTGAGAGGCTAGCAATGTTTTGTTTGTGGAGAAAGGAGTTGAAGAGTGGAAAACAATTCATCACCCACAAGGCCATGCAAACGCTTTTAATTCCATCAAGGCTGGAAAGTTAGGATTGACTAGCTCCATCACAGATGCGGGAATAATATTCCACTTTTGGAATGATCTAATTCTTGTAGAGAGAGCATGGCAGGAGGAATCAGGTACTTTCTAGAAAGGTACAGGGAGCTGACTATTTTCCAGAATCATTAGCAACAGATAATATATACAAGTTCCACTTGAGGTTTGGTATAAGCTTAAGTTACAATAGACATTTAAGTCAAGGAGACTCATTGAGAGTACAACCATTCATCATGACTGGAGAAAACTCAGTCTGTTTTCTGTGATGATGACATATTACTAAATTGGTTTTTGAAAGTTACAAGCAAGTTCTTCTCTCATTGAACTGTGAAAGCAGAGTCAGAGGGGAGATCACCTGTTACATTACTGGTCATCTAGATCTTTGGTGATGCTCCTATAAACCGTAGTATCATCTGCATATATATTAAATAATCATCTAAAAATGTTCCAAGGCAGATTGTTAATATATAGAGGAAAAAAGGGTAGAACAGAGGAGAGAATCATGGGGGATGCCTGCATTCATCTCCTGTGTGTCAGGAGACTGGCCATGAAGGGTGACCTTCATGAGCCTAACCAAGAGGAAGGATTTTATAGTTGAGAAAATTCCATAGCCTGGGAGTTTGTGTAGCTTTCCCCCTATGCCAAACCCTATCAACAGCTTTTGAGATATCTAAGGCAATTGTTCTCATGATGGATTTAAATACTTTTATTGATGTTGTAGTGTTTGGAGAAAGGTAATAATAATCATAATAATCAATCTAAATAAAAACTCAAATAACAGAGTATCAGAAATTGAAATCAAGAGGAACTTTGCCTTTCATTAGCTTAAGTCCATATCATTATTATAAATAAGAAGGCAACAAAATATCTCTCCTTTTTCATGAGCATAGAGATGTTACTGTTATGTGACATAATGCTGATATATTTAAGATAGGTCCTGAACAAATTGATGCTATAAGATTTATTTGCTTAAAATTTTAAGGCAGTTTTAATATTCAGCACAATTCCATCAAGTGATGAAAAATTAAGATTCATCAAAAACCCATTGAAAGAATTAAGACATGGAGAAATGTGAAGGTGTCTTCTTTTTCTTACCTATCATGTTTTTCACTTTTGTGCTGAATAAACACATTCAGTCTTTGAAATAGCAGATAGTGACAACTGCATAGAATTTTCATATGCTGTCTGGTAGAGTGAGTTTCTATAAATTTTCTTTAGAAAATTATTACAATTATTCAAAATGAATGAAATTTGTTATATATATATATATATATATATATATATATATATATATATATATATATATATATATTTGCATCCAGCAATAAGCAAAAAATTAAATAAAAAAGAATTTACTATAAAATATTATTTTTTTTTAAAAATGAAATATATCTATGAAATTTCATATTTTCTGGGGTAATTACATTATCACTTTATATATGTCTATATAGATATATACACTAACATATATTTCTTATGCCATATTTCTTATAACAAATCTTATTAAATCTTGTTAAAAATTATCAAAACAAATTCCAGTTGTTGATAAAGTAGGATAGGACTTAGAAATAATGATATGGAAACCATCAGAATATAAACAGTATTTGTATTTGTAAACTTTATTTCTGAATAAACAAAACATTATCTTTTGATAATTAAAAATTTTCATATTTTTTTCTTTCGATTATATCAATTTGTGAACATCATTAAAATACATTGTAACATTTTCAAACACATTCTGTGACTTATATGCAAAATTCATTATTTTCTAAATACACCACTCATAGAAGTTATAAGGAATACAAGTTAGTTTCAATATTGCAATGAAATGAACATTTATTTTGAGATTATTCCATATTTCAATTCATTCCTGCTATTCAAAATTCAAAAAAACGAGTGGGTGAATTTAAAAATTAACTAAATATACAAATAACACTTTACAAGAGATTTTCGCTTTTTATTATAGGATGATTAAACATAAACCAACTCTTTGATAAAATACATTGATCAGAATTTTACTTAAAACAGCAATTTTTTTGTAAAATATAAAAAATAAATATGAGAAAATTATATAGACAGTAGCCATAGTAACACTAAAAAATGACACAATTATATGAAACTTAATTTTCTTAAGCAATTAATAATTTGTTTTTTATTATTCTATATTATTTCTTATACTATAAAAATTATATTTAGTGGATACACATGTTTGAGTATACATCCCAGTTTTTTTAAACAGCAAAATTTATATCTACTAACCGAGGGATATAAAGTCTTAATAAAGAAATTCTGTCTCCTAACAGGAATCAAACCTTTATTCCTTTTTCAATTTGAGAAACCAAGGCAAATGTGCAAGCATTGTAGTAATCTTTCAGGCATAAGACTGATTTTTTTTTTTTTTGTTTGATATTAACAAATTTAAATTGCTGAAACTATGAAGAGGTGCTGAAAAAATTCTTAGATGACCAACATCCTAAAATCTGATTATAATTTCTCCATTTCAAAAGACCAAACAGAGATTTTTTTTCTGAAAAAGTTTCATGGTTGGAATCCCTTATTACATTAAATTTTGAAAATTTGGAGATATATTTGCTTGTGATGATGTAAAGAACTTTGAATCAGAGAATACACCTTTCAAGGTAAAAAGTAAGGTGATTTTAAATCTACAGTTAATCACTTATTTTCTTCTTAAAGATGAGTACAAAATTGGTATCAAAAGAAAAAAATCTGAATAGTGAGTTTAAAAATATAAGTTTCAAAATCAATAGTACACTTCCAATATCAGCAAGGTGAGCCTCATTAAAAGTACCGAAATAACAACCCAAGATAATGCATTAAATCTTTACTTTTTCAGAGGCTAAGGCATTCAAAGAGAGAAAACACTCAAAGCTAAAATAATGCTCATCTATATAATAAAAGACTAGTTGAATATCCATTCTAGAAACAGAAATATAATATATAAAGAAATATAATATAAAGTTTTAAGCTTTTTATTAATCATAAAAATTAATTCAACAACAGATTAGTTTCTTTTATAGAAATAATTTTATGGGTTATTTTTTTATTTAAATCTTTTTCAGTTAAATTCAATTAACATTCAGTATTTTTAATTCCGTAATTCTTTTTATTAATAATTTTAAAAAATAATTGTTTATATTAATAATAAAAAAATTACTGTTGAGTAAATAAGATCATATTAACTGATATTGCAAGGTCTAAAATTATAAAATTCTATAAAAGCTTTAAAATTATTTATTTCATACATGTTTCTAAAAGAAAAAGATTTTTTTTAAATAACTAGATTACATTTACTTTGTATTTTTTTAAATTTAAACACACTGATATTTTTTCTGCTATCTTATGGCTGAATTTTGACAAGGTAGATATAAATTCTTTCTAAAGAAGACAAATTTAAAAACATAAAATATTAATAGAAACATTGTTTATATATGGCAATTTTTTAAATTGGAATTAAAAATGAATAACAGAAAAAATTATTTCTGAAAATATGCTTTGAAAAACTATTATTCAAATTAAATGTCATCACTTATGTTGCAAATGAAATTTGTTAGTAATATATATAAAAGGCTGATAGCAAATTCATTATGTAACAATATCAAATGTTTTGTTCTTCTGCTGTAAGACAGGGGGACAGAGACAAAATAGAGCAATTTGAGTATGAGTTTGCATGTGGGCATATGTAATGCATGTGCGTGTTGTGTGAGTGACTTACATATGCTTGTGCCATTTAATATGATACAAATATACACAAGCACATGCACACAATTTGAAATAAGACAACGGAATAATACATTCCCCCTCCCACTCAGCCTAAACAATCCCTACACTAGACTGAACAATAAAAAATAAAAAACATTTTTTAAAATCTAAGAAAAAAAAACAGATAATTTTAAGATTTTATTTAACTTTTTGGATATTATTCAGGAATAAATAAAATTACTTTTAAATTTTTTTTTGGTAGAAATATTTTGGTGTCTGTCATTGAATTAAAAAATACATGCAAACAAAATTTGAATGAAATTTGTGCTGCAATGGATAATTTCCCTTTCTGTCTGGCAACAACCCTGGGATAACAGGCAAAGAATATAAGTCAAAATATGCAGTCCTTTGAAGTCATTTTTGTGACAACTTCTGTATTGAAATTAAATACATTTTCTAATAAATGTAGCATCTTAAATGATCAAAACAATTTAAAATTGAAATTTGATCATCTTACCATCAGAGAAGTGAACTAGTGTCTTCTAAAAACTAAATGTTTGAGGTTAAATACATAAAACTTTACAATCAATTCTGAAATGAAAAGAACTAAATCAGGAAGAAATGAAGAAAAATTATCCAAACCTGGTAAACAGCTTGGTAGTCAGGAGGAAGAATGAGTTCAAATTTAGCTATCAATTGATACATTACATCAACAACCTCACATTCATTTACCAATGGCTGAATCTATTTAGAAAAATGAAATTAAAAAAAAAAAAAAAAGATATCAGATTGTAAACAAATTAATTCATTATAAAAGTTATTTGAAAGAAAACATTAAAGCACATTGACTGTAAATAGCATCACCTCAAGCTCTGTACTGGATAAAAGATGAAACCAATAAAAAAAAAATAATTGACAAATTTGAACTTACCTCTTCTTTCATCTCATCAAGAAAGGTGATATATTTTACACATTCCAATGTATCAGAATACTTTGACTGCAGTTTAAATGTTGCATTGGTAAATATGTCCATTAAATAATTTACAGCAGCATAAGCTTTCTCAATTAACATAACACTGATAATCTACAAAAAGAAGACAAATATTTATTTAGCAATCTTATTATCAATCATTGTCTGAAGACCTTATCTAGAGGCAGGATTTTAATCTTATCCTTGCATAAAAACAAGGTCCTCAGTACCAATAAGAAATCATTACATTTGTATTATGTATTTATTGAACCTACTTAATAATCACATTTAATTTAAATATTGTTCACAAAAAATTCCAAATACCAATATTTTTACGGTATCTAGATACAAAACTGTTTTGCAAGAACTTGAAAGTTAATAAATGTTATCATGAGATTAATGTTTATGGCTTCCTGGTGATCATTGTAAATATAAACAACAATGTGATTTGTTTTGTTTTGCTTTATAATTCCTGATTTTCTAATGAGCAGAAAAAAATCATAGAAAAAAAATGGTTACAATTTTGGTTTTTCTAGGTAGGAAATTTTCAAATATGTCTACTCTATCTGATTAAACAAAAAGATTCAGTTTAGTTCCTCTGATGGGCACAAAGTAAGTGTCTAGTCTAACATACATAAACTGCTACTGACAAGTTCAAATAACACAATCTGTATTGTAAACAACTTTCAAATTGACTGGCCTATACTGCATCTCAAGGCTACAAGACACAGGAAAACATTTACTTGTGCCCAAACAAGGAGTGCTTCATGTCCCATCTGTTTTTGTGCATCCAAATTTGGCTACAGAAGTCACATGTGATGACAGGCATTCACAGCACCACACATTATCTTTCTCAGACTCCAACAGATTAGCACAAAATAAGAACTGTAGAGTTAAACAATGGAACCAGCAACCAATAATGGAATTTAAGTCTTTATAAATTAGGCTTAGTAGTTAGAGCAATGGTCTGAGATTCCATTCCAAATATCAGATTGAAAACTCCTTCATGTCTAATTCCTGAATGGATGAAAAATAGCCATAATTTCTGCATTTCAAAAAACTGCAAACAGAAAAAGAAACAGAATAGAAAGAAGCAACAACTGAAATTTAAATCAATAGAACTCTTGTATTTATCATACTTTTGTGTGCATATATACATACATATACACATCTTCATATAGAAACACTTATATACACAATTGTGTGTGTGTATATATATATATATATGTGGTGCAAAGTGGAAAAACACCAAGACAGTCAAATACCAAATGACAAAATTGTTTCTGTGTCAAAGGATTGCACATCCTTCTGGTTAATAAATTAATGCTTTGAAAATAAATATTTAACATTTTTCAACCAAAGGGTTGCATATCCACCAACAATAAACAACATGCTGATCGTGTTCTCTTTAAAGGGTATTTAAGCAAAATTTCTAGACCAGATAAGGCAGTAAAGAAAGACAAGGGCAACAGGTTATGTCATGATGCTGGACTTTAAAGAAATTCTCTTACACATTTACCGTCTTCCTCACCAAGCTACAAAACACTTACACTTTCCTATTTACTTTATCCCTTGCCTCTTTTTTATCACACATGCATGCAAAGAAATCACATATATTTTCATCTTAAAAAAATAATTACAAACTGTAAGAACTTTAACATTCCTACAATTTAGTTGTAAAAAAATACAAAAATAAAAATATCTTCTATTTTCATATTACAAACCTTTTGCTTTGTAGTGGGTTGATTCATTTATACTATATATATCTAACAATGGGAATTAAGATTATATTAGGTTAAGGATCATTTTCACCCTGTAAATTGAAAAAAATTTACAGATTTTTAAACCAGTCAATAGATGATAAATTATTGAAAAAAATGGCTAGACAGAGGAAGAAAGAAGAGAAGAAAAAAAGGAAAAAAGAGAGCAAATAAAAACAAAGAAATAGTGTAAGTCTGGATAGGGGGGGGGCAGAGAGAAAGGGAGAGAAAAAATATATTAAAGAAATAAACCCATTTATATGAAAGGGAGATAATTCAGAATTAAAGATATATAAAAAATAAACGATATATAAGAAAAAATATTATGAAAAATATAAAAATTAACATAATGAAATGATATTATATTCTTAGGAAGAAGTATCCATTTAACATCTACATTTAAATCAACATATTATAAATCAAACCTATATTAAATAATTCCCATCTACAAGAAAAAAACAGTTAATATTTCTCATCTAATATATAATGAACCAATAAAAGGAAGATTAAATAAAAGTAAAAATCTACACTTAAAATAAAAAAGAAAGTGAAAGAAGTGCCTATAGAATAATCTTTATGAAATAACACTATATAACAAATAAATATATTACTTTAATTAATAGTAAAAAAAAATTTAAATAATACATTAAATATTACATAAAAAAAACAATAAATAATGAATATTTATAACAATAAAAATAGTTAAAAAATATATAAACTCTTTAAATATTATACTAAGATAAAGTTTAAAATACCACTTATTTATACACATGCACGCACATATATATATATATATATATATATATATGTGCGTGCATGTGTATAAATGTATGTGTGTATATGTAATTTATGTATGTGTGTATATGTATATGTAATTTATGTATGAAGATGGATGAACATTTGTGTATATTGTTGCACGTGTGTCTGTGTGTATTTGCACATGTAAATGGACGTATGTATATGTGGATTTGCATGAATATGTTTTTGTGAGATACATATAAGAAGAAAACAAAATCTTTAATATTACCCTCAAATATTATTAAATAATGAAACCTAAACCTTAATTAAGTTTACCCATATAATAATAATGAAAAATTGCATTCATAAATTAGATTTAAAGTAAAACTAATATAGAAGTTATTGTTACCAAAATTTTTTTACAATATTATGAAAGTACAATTGGTCGGGTAAATAAACTATTATAATTTTAAATATTTCTTTAATATGTTCTCGATAAATGTGCTAATAAAAATAGTAGTTAACTTATATTAAATCCCTAAACTATTTACTTAAAAAACTAAATGTTTAAATTGATAACATTCATCACTTTTTAGACATCTAAATTTCTATCAAGCATTGAAATCTATCTTTTACATAATTTTATTAAAACAAAATTACAGCCTTTTCGATTCACTTCCCTCTCCCTCTCTCTCTTTGCTGTAACACTCATTTAGATATATCTGTATTACTTGTCTGTCTCCTCTCTCTTTTCCATTTTTCCTTTTCTTTTCCCTCCACTACCCTCCCATTCCTATATATCATTTCCATTAAGTTAACCATCTAAATAGGTCACGATTAGGTCACTCCTCCTACCCCAATAGAAAACATGCTTAAGAGAAATATGAAATTTACCCCTCTTTATACTATACCTTGTCTCGTTGACTACAACAATCACCCTCCCTGTTAAATTACAAAAATTACACTACCCATCAATTTCTAATCCCATTTTTCCTTTCATTTCATTGTTGGAAGTGTTACCTGATGATCCGGAGTCCTTCAAAAAGGATTTTGGTGAAATAAATTAGTGTAATGGTACCTTTAAAGTGGTCTGTTTTTTCATTAATTAATTATATATATATATATATATATATATATATATATATTAGTGCATATTTGAGCAGCAACCTTTCTTTTAAACATCTTTCATCAAATATGATGGACAAGGAAAATTTTATAAATTTTTTTTATTTAGTTTTTCCAATGTGCTTACATTTTACCATTTGAGGGAGTACAACAACTGTCTCTATCATCCATTGTCCCAAGCACTTTCAGCCACCACTTTAGCCATTCTTCAAGGGGATTTTATTTTGATGTTGTTAGTTTCTTTTCATGTTTTGACTGTGTAGGAGATGTATTATTTGTGAATTAGAGTAGGAGCATTAAACACACACACACACACACTAAAGTTTGCTTTGTTGTTTTTGCGCTAAAATGGCATTAGCAAACTTTAACCACTTCTTCTAAAACTCTTGAGATACTTTATAGAAATGTCCTTAAATATTGTAATTGATAATTTCACATTTGTTAAATGAAAATTCAAAGAAAAGCCTCCTAAGTTAAATAATAGATGAGAGCCATCTGGTTAGAGAAGCTGCTTGTCAAACCATCTATTTTACCAATCACCAGTTTTTACTTGGATCAAATAAATCTTAAGCAAAATATTCATGATGTCTATTTGATACATTGTGATACTGTTTTTGGATCTTGACTACATGACATGCAATAATTGTAATTACTCTGGTGTATAGAAATATTGAACATTTCAAAAAATTCAAGGAAAATACTTGCTTCTCTTAACTTCTGTGTGGAAGCCAATACAAGATCCTTGACATGTGTAGAATTGATCAGCAGAAAACCAATGGGAAGCTTGCCTTGAATGTTGCTTATTGTTAACAACTGCTCATCAAATACCTCCAAGTAATTTTCAAAGAAGTCAACATCTACAGGTAGAAAAATATTAAAGCCTGATAGAAAACAACAAGATTTTGAGTTAAAATTCAAAAAGAAGTTATTCATAGAGACATCAAAGTTAACAGATTCTTCCATCATCTTTCAAATAATGCTTAGATCTAAAATCTAAACAGCTTTTGACATGAAAAACACTAATGAAATTCTCTAAGACTTATATATCCTCTTATCTTAAAATCATCTGGTTCACAAGTAAATATCCAAATAGAAACACTTCTGTTTTTTTTAATTATATCACTGCAAGCAAAGCAATAAAAAGCCATAGGGATGCAAAGGAGTCATTTGAGAGTAAAAGAAACAAAGAGGACAATAAAGGAACAGGATTCAAAGAGATGACAACTGCATACAAATTTTTAAAAATCATAGTTGTCAGGAAAGAAGGAAATCAAAAGTTCTATAAGTGTGGAAGAAGAAACTATTAGTAACTTAGGGTTACAGCTAGTAATTTCAAAAGGGAAATTATGACACCTGATACTGCCCTTAAATTTGTGAAGTTGAAGTAACAAAGAGAAAGGCTCATCAGAACAATTACCATGAAAATATATAGAGAGAAAAGGGAAACTACACTATGGTGGTGAGAGTGAGTGAAGCCAAGATGTCACATCACAACAGAACATTGCAGATTCTTCTTTGGATTTTGTTAAGAATCTCTAGAAATAAAACAGAAGCACCGGATCAGATATGGCAGAAATATTTGAGGTGTGAACAAATAGTAGACTTATAAATATGCAAAATAGATCCTGGTGAGAAAAATTATCACCCACAACATAGTGAACCGATTTCCCTAGCTGCAAGCCTAGCAACTGATTCCATATAATCATCCTACTTCGTGTCAGTGGAAAGCACAAAACCAAAAAGGTGCAGTGAGTTACTCTCCTGAAGATTAGCATCGGCCATGCTGATGGAAGGCAAAAAAGGATTTTTAAGATGATTAACTGAGAGCAGTTTTGTTTTGAAGTTGTTAAAAATTAACAAGCCAAACTGAATACTATTTTGGAGATCAGCTTCTAGTTTTATCAGACCTATCAGGCTTAAAAGGGTAAATAATCATATCAGCATAAATAGCAAATTAAGAACTGATGACATTTGGAAGGTCACTGATGAATATAAGAAACAATGTAGGTCCAAGAATAGAGCCCTGGGAAATAACTGCATTAATGTGGAAGGATCTGGAAGAGTAGCCGTTTGACAACTTTCATTACCTAATTTGTTAAGGAGGATTAGATCTGGGGGATGTCCACAGTGACCATTCAAGACAATATTCATTATGCAGTTTGACAAGATAGAATTAAACCAAAAATTTAGCCAGAAACATAACTCTTCAACTTGTAAAGAAGACCAACATGCGAAACACCATCAAACACTTTCGAAATATCTAAAGCAACATAAAATCCAGTTGCTTGCAAATGATTGCATTTTTTTTTTCAAAAATAACATTTATAAAGTAACTTTACCATGTTTCTCAGCTTTGAGGTTTGCTATATCAACACTTTCATTTTCTTGGTAAAATGACAACATTCGACTGAGCATAGATGAATATGTGTTGGCATTATCAAAAGTTGTAACAAAGGCTTCCTGAAAAATGCATGATAATTTTTTTTTTAATTCTAAATTTAAAAATTCTAATAATTAGCAGCATTTAAATAAGCATAACAGTAAAAAAAAATATTGTTTTCCATTTAAGCTTCAGGTTAATCGAGTCTTCCCTTTTTAGTTCTTTAATGAAATCTCTTCCCCACTTTCACCAAAGCCCTCTCTAGTATTCATCAAAATAGGCTTTTTATTTAGATAGACAAGTTAAACAAAAGATTGCTATGTTTGATTTGTATAATAGATACAATGTCATTTTAACTTATTGCTTATTTCATTACTACTTTCAATTAAGTAGAATTTGCATATTTACAAAGTAGCTGATAATATTCTCAAACCTGAAGCACTTGCAAAGTATAAAAGACCAACAATACAATTATACTAAAATATTGACCATGTAAGTAAGTCTAAAAGTGAATTAGACTATTAGTTCATTTGACAGATAATAGGAATAATAATTGGGGCGTTTGTGTCTATACCATCAAACTTAAAGTTTTACATTAAGAAAATCAGAATAAAGCCAAGTATCCTATCACTTCAGAAGTCTGTGTCGCTTGGTATTGCAAATATTCTGTCTCTCTGAGGTTGTACAACTTGATGGCGAACATCTATCATGTAAGATCTCTTGTTAAAAATCGAAAAACTGTGTGAATAAAGAAAATAATAAATCCATATGAAAGTTTCCCATGTTATTTTGAAATCCGTAAAAATACCTTTTATCATCATTTTTAATATGTTGTTGATACTGAAAAATTTATAAATATTGTCAGAAATAATTGAAAAATAAAGCACAAGAAATGAATAAAAGACTATGAAGAAGCTTTCCAAAAGTTCATTAAAATCTCCTTCTCATTTTTATAGCAGCAGACTGTTCAAGGGTAGTTATGGGCAAAGTGGTTATAATATACACTTTCTGATCTGGGTTTGAATCTCATCATGGTCGATTTGTCAGAAAGGTGATTATTATTAGTCTGGAGGAAGCAATCCCAGCATGCAGCACCTTTGGAAAGTGCCTGAAAACCATACCATGGGTTGACCCAAACCATGTGAGTGAAATTGGGTAGATGGAACCCTTGGGGACTATTGATGGCTGTGCTAGCATGAAGTCAGAAGTCATCATGACTGAGGGATTGAGCGTGCTGGCATTATTCACTGTTGATCATGCTAGATAATACACTCTCTCCCAGAAACTGTAACTAAGCTCTGCTAAGCATAGTTTAAGAATAAAACCACAGGTGGGCTCTGTGAGTGTTGAACAAACACAAATGTGCCTGAGAAAGCGTCTGCAATAGAGATTAGCTAGCTACCCTAATCGACGAGTATCCTTGAATACGAGTGGCCAGACATTATTATTATATTCAAGGAAAAACTTTTTGTAGGCCTCAAGGATTTAAGGACCAAAAATAAAATTAAAGGAGTACAAAGTCATTCATATTTAATTTTTAATTACTTTTTGAGATGTTTGAATAAAAAACAAAATTCATGAAGTTGATTTCACAAAATAATTTTGTTGAAGTAGGATGATTTACACATTCTAATTAGGTGACCCAACCAAATTCAAATGTCAAAATTCAACTTTTAATAGAAGTTCAAAAAGCAATGCAAAAAATTATATATATATATATATATATAAAATGATGGCATCTAATTAACTTCCTAAAATTTCTACTTTGATAAACATTGTTTATTAAAGTTTATTTTATTTTCATCGTTCAACTGATTGAACTTTTTTCTTTTCATTAAAGTGGGCTTTCAATACAAATTTACCTGAATACATTTGAATAATCTCTGTAAGCTTCCATCTTCTTCAAATATTATAAACAGGTTGGGGCCATTACCACAGATTTTTTCCAATTGACAGTTATAAACAATTGGCCTGAAAAATAAAGTTTTATAAAAAAGAAAAATATTATTGATTAAAAAACAAAGTAAAAGACAAATAGCAAACATTGTTATATCAAAAGACAAAAATTCTTTCTTTTTGTTATATAGAAGTCAATCAGAAGTTGTTTTTTTTAATAGTGCATTCCTCTTCATCAGAAAATGTAGGAAATTCCCTAAAACTGATAACTGTAGTAATTCAAGTTAACCATTTTAAATCTAACTTATATTTTTGGTGTCTAATACAAAATTGAACTTAAAATATGTTTAATTTTGTTAAAGAGCAATCTGCATTTTGTTTAGACATCTTTGAAAAAGAGAAAATTTAATCATGGTTTTTGTTCACGGTTAAATGAGTGAAATTAAGTTTCTACATAAAATATCATCAGATAAAATGTTGCTATTTTCTAGAGCCAGGTTATATGAATATTCTTTTTTGGTTATGAAATGCTTGATATTAACATAAAACAATATCTTTGTTTAATACATCCAAGGAATTTATTACAGCAGGTCAATCAAAAGATAGTTTCTCAATTCAGAAGGCAAATCCTTACTCTGTGAAAGCATTAAAGTAATCATCAGGCAAGAGATTGGGAACTGCAAGCACAGTATCTTGATAATTGAGCATGATTTGCGTAATTCCATCTGTGAAGGATTTGTAGTCAGGTTGGAAAATGAACCGGTCATATTTGAGAAAAAGATCCACAATAAAAAGTGGGCGAGATACTTCGGACTCAGCGTCTTCATCAGTCTCATTCAAAAAGAATTCAGGACCAGTACACACGATAACACTTTTCTGTAAGAAGCAGGAAAAATTGAAAAAAAATCACATTAGTTCATATACAAAATTTAAATTCTTCAACCTATTTGAAAGTTAACTTTATAAAATGGATAAGTAGATTTCTATAGGTTCCAATATAACAGTAAAATAAGTCGAGTGGAAAATTTTCCACTTGCTTTGAAGTTCCTGATTGAAAAAGAAGACACAAGTGAAGCCTATTGGTAAAAGCTGACAAATTTACTCTTCACATCTGTCAACCAAGAAGACATAAAAAATTCATTTTTAGAGTTCTTTGTAGGTTGACATTAAAAATTAGTCTTTGATAAAAAAAAGAAGCTTGTAAACAAAAATTGCTTAAATTCAAGTGTTTGGAATAACTTCTATTAATGATCAATAAATGTAACATTTGCTTCATTTAAGTACAACTTTTCTATATAAAGTTAATTTCTATAGAGTGGAGTTTTAAAAAAAATCCTCCATCTCTTATTTAGCATTCAATATTAAAAACATTAACAGAAGGAATATACTTTGTGACAACAAAGTCACTTCAATGGCTCAGTTTCTTTATGTATGCTATCACAAGAGGAGGCTGAATGTGTGGCTTGTTAACAGCAATGCTTTAAAATGTATTTACATTTTTTCAACTGGTAATTTTGCAACTTATTAAAAAAAAATATCATCAAATCAAAGCATCACAAGTAAAAAACCTGGCAGCAGAATGAAAGCAGTTTCAGAGTACCAATGCATTAGATAGTTTCATAAAAATAATGGAAACTGAGGTATAATTTCATTTAAAGAAGAAACATGAATATTTCTTTATGATACACTAAATTTCTTTCTTGCGGATTCTTTAACAAGTTCAGGTTTTTAATTATATAGATGTATCAACTCCAACAACTTGCCTAAATTCATGTTTTACATAATCTACACACACTATAATTTTAGTAAAGGCAGACTGAGTTCTCTACATTTAGAATGAATGTCTTCAAAAAATCAAGTCTTTTCAAAAGAATTTCCTCATTATAAAATAAAGCAAAAGCCCAATGTTGAAGAAAAGAATAAGAATATAAGAGGATTAATGAAAGTGTATACGGATTTTCTACCTTCATTTGACAACAAGCTGTAAGAATAGTATTTAGATGGTACAGTGAAAGTAGTATTAAAATCTTTTATATTTACCTTTCTTCTAAGGTTTGAACAAGACATACTGGACATTGTGTTAAGTAATTCCACTAAATAATTCAGTAACTTGAGAACAGAATCGATGACCAGTTGTCGAAGAACAGACACAATGATATAGTCTATAAAGTGGATGAAGCTATAGAAACAACAAAACATGAATTAGATAACAAAATTATATTTCAATAAGGCTTGTTTGAGACAACACAGATTATATTATAGCAGCCATAAAAAAACTAATCTTAAAAAAGCAAGCAAGCATTAATTTCAACTAAGATATTTTACACCAGAAATAGCACAAGTTCAAAATAAATACAATTACAAAGGTTAGAGAGAAGTTAACTAAAATAATTCTGTATTTGAACATAGAACTTAATCTGTGATTCTCTATGTGAGTAATGCTCGGAAGTGGATGTAGCATTCCTTTAAAGCATTGTTAAAAATCTCCTACACAATATGATGTAAATAATCAAGTTTTATGTTAGTGATATTGCAAGTAACAGTTACCATAAGAGCATTGTGTATGAAATGATATAAAATACAAAGAATATCAAGAAAAGTCACCAGATACAATGAACATACCAAGACAATCTGTTACAAACAAGACGTTTATTTTTCTTGGGTTTCAATTTCGGCACTAAATAAAAATATAAATAAAATTATTAAATATATTAACTGTCAACAAAATCGATCATACATTTTCAAAAATGTTAGGATATTTTAAAAATATGCATTACAAATATTACAGGAACAAAACTGTAATCAAATATCTGAAACACTATTAAAATCAAACAATGATATATGGGGTACATCCCAGATAAGACTATATAGGTTATTATATAAGCAACAAGGAAATTAGAACAGAGGTTTTAGAAGAAAATGTAAAAATAAAAAAAAATCAGATCAAATTGCAATGGTTTAACTGATTAAGACTTGTTATTGGTATAACAAAAAAGAAAAGAAAAAAAATTGATGGGACATTCAGTTCTTGTCTTTTGAAGATTTTTAATTACTTAAAATGTTTCTTTTATTGATAGTTCCATACTATAAAATGATGATGATGATGATAATACTATTGATGGTGTGTTAATGATAATGACAGTGACAATGGTGATGAAGGGCAATTGATAACAAGGAAGATAAGCTGTTACTTTTTTTTTTGATTACTACAGAGTCTTTAGTGATTGATTAAAGTAATTATATTGACTGTTGGTCATGATATCTTACAGATTGATCACAATAATCCTGTCTCCACTATTTTAATTTGTGTAAATATTATTCCTGGTCATATTTTTCTAAGTATTCTGTTGCCTACTTTTAAGATGATTCTATCCAAATCAGGTCATTTGCTCTTTTGAAACTAAATTCTCTCAAGGTAAGCAATGATTCATGAAAATTAAAGTGCAAAATGAATTAAACATATCCTTTTTTGTTCAGTTGTCTACCTCAATTTAGTGGTAATGATGAGATTAGCTTTTTCCTTTTAAGAAAATATTTGGCATTCATTGACCAAACAGCATTACAATAATTGAAATTAATAAAATCTTTCTATTAAACCATTTTCCAGGAAAACAGACTTCTCAAGTCCACTGTTATCACTTTCTAGTACTGATGTGGTTTCCTTCCAAAACTTTTGTTTAAAATAGTATAGAAAATCAATATCTTGATTTCATATTATTTTCCTTGTACTATTGTAGCAAAGGAGTCGACTTCAACAGTGTAAGGGACGCAACTCTTTCCGTCAGAAAATGTCTGACACGATGCAACGCAAAGCAATGTACACCGAACACGGGTGTAATGCCCTTCTGCCAATTTCTCCAAGCAACCTGCTTTTATGAAGCCCAGACACACCTCATTAGCATGCGTGTAACGCGACTTTGCGTGACTGCACGAGACCGTGAATATTAAAAAGTCACAGACACTATCTTGGACCCTTTCTTTCTTTTCTCAACCCACAGGCCAGACAGACGCGAGAGCGTTTGGGAGGTAAGCCATTTCTATTTTCCCCACACTCCCCCCGATCTCATGATCACAGAGTTGACAGGGAGGCGGCAATCGCTTTCGCCGGGTGCTTCTTCGAAGAGGGATGCTGCAAGCCTCATCGTCGCTTGTGCTCCCGTCCGCGGTCTGAGGGTCAAAAAACACAGCGTCCCTTGGAACACTACTGATATCTGAGTCACTGCCTGATGGAGCTGGTGTGAACCAGAGCGATGCCTCACTGGTCTCAGATTCCGATTCGCTCTCGTCGTCCAGCGGTGGTTGCAACTGCGTCGCCGGCCGCAGGTCCTTAATGTGACGGGGCACACCGTCGACCCGCACCGCCTATGGGCTGATCACCTCAGTGACGCGTCCGGTTCCGTATTTCGTCGTGCACTTGCTGCGCGGGTTTTTAATCCAGACGACATAGCCTTTCTTCAGCCTCTCTCCGGTTACTTTCAGTTCCGTCAGCGGGTTGGTCTCTATGCCCTTTACTCTGACGCGGTATCTATGCAATGTGTTGACTGGCACCATAGAGGGTGAGACATCATCCTTCAGGGTCACGTTGTACAAGTAGACTGCCTCAGACACCGCGCAGCCCGTCCTGGCTGCGATGGTCTTGACGGTCCTGTGGTTCCGCTTGATGATCCCATTTCCACTCAGTACGTGGGCGCACTGGAACCGTAGGTGCACTCCCCAGCCATCCGCAAACCTCCTGAACTGCTCACTGGTGAATGCGGTGCCATTGTCAGTTAATATCTCCATTGGGGGGCCATGTTCAAGGAAGATACTGTTTAATTGATGGTGGCTGCATCTTGCCGACGCAGCAGCCGCCATATCGCAAACCTGGATGGACCGCAATCAATGAGCGTCAGGAAATCCTCGCCGTTGTGGTGAGTAACGTCTATCGCCAGCCGGCTCCAGTGGCTCATCACGCTCAGCTGCTCTTTCTTCCAGTGAACGGGTGCTGGGTCTATAGACTGGCACGCCACGCAGCTTCTGACCACTCTCCTGACATCTGTCTTTTGTACTCCTGGGTCAACCAACTTGGCGAAATACAGTGTCCGCTTGACTCCAGGGTGCCTGCTTTGTTGGTGGACTTCTTTGATTCGATTAAATCGAACGGGACTCACAGATGCAGCGCAGGCAGGTTGCATGGGCTCAATAGCTTCCTTAGCGGCGTCAAGCCACCTTTGGGGCACCCTCGTTAAACAATCTGCCTTGTTGAGGCTAGATTTGACCAGGGACACCTCCATTGTCAGTGCGTACACTTGCACTAGCTTCACGATCGTGTCGAGCCGTCATCGGATAAGCATCTCGCTGGTGGCTTTAGTCTGCACCCTGGCCCTCCCAGTAAGGGTATCCGAGATCCACTTATAAACGCAAGCGGAATCAGTGAACAGACACAGGGTGGTCGACTTCCAGAGGATCGCGAAGTTGATCCCCTTGATGACAGCATCGAGCTCCGCTAGGTTTATGTGCTGGGAGTCCTTTTCTGGACGTAACCAGCAAGCATCTTTCACCACAGCTCCATCGTGAACTATCGATACGCCAGTTGCAAGAGAGCTTGTGTCAACCCACACACCGAGGTCTTGGCTGTCAACGCACCATCTGCCCAGCGCTGGGTCTTCCTTGCGTACTCTAGCGAGGACCTCTCTCATCATGGTGTTGAGAGGGGCATCGTGAACTTCGTCATCCCATCCAGTGGTGACATCAGATGCTCTCCGTTTGATAAACGCCACCGCAACACGCAGCCAGCCACCTACAGGAAGGTGCCCAACTAACTTGCTGCACAAGGAAAATATGCTTCGCCGCATGACAACGGGGGGCATGTCTGGGACTTCGTTTCCCCGTTTCCAATACAGAACGTCATCATCTCCCCAGACCTGCAAAGCAAGCACCCGTGCACCATCCTGTAGCCTCTCTGGTTCCTTGCTGAGGAGGCCAAAGTTGTAGAGATGCTCCTTCACGCACGCCGCAGATATGACTCCCTCGTTCACGTAATCAATATATGCAGATGTTGCCTGCTGTATGTGCTCATCCTTCATCAGAATGGTGTCAACAATCATCTGCATAATCGATGGTGCCACATTGAGTCCAAACCTCATGCGGGTCAGGCAATACCTTTGCCCCTTGATAAGCACAGTTTGATAGGGCCACAGTGATTTGTGCACACGCACTTGAAGGTATGCCTTGCGAAGATCCAGCACAGATACATTTGATCCCGCCTGTCGCCATTCCCTTAGCTTCTCGGTACACACGTCCGCGCGAGCTGTAAAAGGGTCCACGTGCTCGTTCAGTTCCCGATAGTCAAGCACCGGCCTCACCTTTTGTTTGTTGTGCTGGAGAACCGCCATTAGTGGGATCAGGCCCTTTGGGGGCCCCAATTCGTTCTCTGGATAAGGAACCAACCATCCATTATTAATCCAAGCTCGCAACTCCTTGTCATATTCCGCATGAGCTCGCGGGGGGGGGGGGAATGTATACTCCGGCACACTGTTGTACAGCTTCTCTGGCGGTTGATCGTCCGACTATTTCCAGGATACCGTCCAGGACTTTGTGCGCTGGTCGAACTCCGCACGAAAGTCAGGCCATTCCAGCTCCATTGCTGCACCTAGAGCAAGACCAGTTTCAGTGAAACGCGCCCAACACTCTTCATCAACATGGACGCCACCCAATTTTTTGATGACGTCCATTCCCAGAAGCAGATCATAGCCGAGCAGCCCTCCGTCCACGACCAGGGCTTGTACAGCTACTGCAGGCCCATCGCTGATGCTTGCGCCGATGACGCTCACTCCACAAGAGGTTAGCAAGCCCCCGCCAACAGTCAGAACTGGAATATTTTTCTCGTCCCACGTGTCACAACATGCCTTGCACACAAGGGTCTGGGTGCACTCGGTGTCTACAAGCGCGAAGTGCTCACGCCCGTTAATCCGCACGCTCACTGCGGGTAGCACCTTGTTCAGTGGCGATCTTGGGAGAAGACTGCTGTAGCTCTCCCTGCCCGTTTCCCCAGACAGCTTCTTGCTATGTGGCCCAGCTTGTCGCACCTGTAGCAACGCATATGTCTCCGTGTTCCTCGGTTATGCGTATCCTTCGCACCACTTCGGCTTTGGCAGTCTTTGGAGAAGTGGTTCAGTCTGCCACATTTATAGCACCTTATGTCCTCAGTTGGCGGTGCGGGTGCTTCCACAGCTGCTGAGACCGGCTCCGCGTCGTCCTTCAGAATATTCCAGACTCTGGCCAGTAACTTGTCTAGCCCCAGTTCATTGAGCCTTGACGATGCTCGTAGCAGTCGACTGGCGTTGTCTGGGAGTCCTGCCAGAAAGGCGCATCCTAGGATTTGGTCGCTTGCTCCACCGAACGGTGCGGACAGCTTCCTCAAATCGGCCAGAAAGACATCTACCGTTTCATCGCCATTCAAAGGGGTCCGCACCGAATGCCGCGTATAGAGCCTGCTTAATTTCCTCCAAGTCTGCGTCATCCCTGAGCTGCTGATACACAGTGTAAGCTCCTTTGGTGAGCCTCAGAGGGATGACCAGTGTGAGATCTTTAATTTTACACAGCCAGCAGACCCGCTCAGCCTTTTCCCACCACTCAACCACAGACAGGCCAGCGGGGGAGCCGTTGAACTCTGGTATCAACTTCAAGTCGAATCCGTCCATGTTGTAATAATGGCCGAAATAGCTTGTAGAAAAGGAGTCAAATTCAACAGTGTAAGGGACGCAACTCTTTCCGTCGGAAAATGTCTGACATGATGCAACGTAAAGCAATGTACACCGAACACGGGTGTAATGCCCTTCTGCCAATTTCTCCAAGCAACCTGCTTTTATGGAGCCCAGACACACCTCATTAGCATGCGTGTAACTCGACTTTGCGTGACTGCACGAGACCGTGAATATTAAAAAGTCACGGATGCCATCTTGGACCCTTTCTTTCTTTTCTCAACCCACAGGCCAGACAGACGCGAGGGCGTTTAGGAGGTAAGCCATTTCTATTTTCCCCACAACTATCCATTTTAGTTGTTTCTACTGCTGTGCTTTTTGTTATTTGGTAAAAGATCTTTATGATTTTGCAGTGTCATTCTACAAGATCTGATTAAGTACAAAGTCCACTGGGTTCATTTTCTTGAAGCCATTTTTAAACACTGATCTGAATAGCTGATAGATTAGACATTTCTGAATATGTCGGATGACATCTATGACATCCTTATATAAGAGTCTACATCTAATGAGTCTATTTAAGAACATGACTTGAATTCTTAGGTTAATGTTTAGTTTTCGTAGCATCATGCAGTGTTGAAACAAAACTATCACAAGCACAGCCTTTTAAGTGATTAAGTTCTTTATTTTCTATACTAAATTTTGATATAACTGATCTATATACCAAGATATTTGAAGTCTTAAGTATTTGGGGTATAGGTGCCATCACGGCTTTCATTCCAATTCCAAATCATAGTTCCTATTTTGGAAAGGTTTATCTTGATGTTTAAAAACAGTGATAACCACAAAGGAAATGAATGTGTGCTTTTTTTTTTTAAAGAGAATAATAAAAAAAAGATTAAAAACAAATGCCAATTTTCATTTTGCAATCAAGATTCCTCATAAATGAAAAACTATCCTCAAGCTCTGCCAGACATCTGTTACATTCAAGACAAATATTTCTACAGATAATCATTAATTTTTAATAAACCCAAGTATTACTATTCACTGATGGATGATTAACAATGGGGGAGGGAATAAAAAATCTAATTCTTTGTAAATTTGATTCATCAATTTATAATAAGTAATATAACCACCAGACTTGCATTTCAGACATTTGATTTTTATTGCAGTTCTTTATTCAACCAATGTGGGAAGTAACAAGACTGATTTAAAAATTTAATAACTTTATTCCAACTGATAAAATAAGACACAAAAAATATCTGTCACCCAAAGAGAGTGGAAAATTAGGATTCAGTCAGAGTTAGATTTTCATGACTAGATGACATCAGATTTTATTATGCAAGTCAATGTTTTCACAAAATTAGTTTAGCCAACCAATGCTGTAAAAGTTATAGAATATACTTACATTTGTATGATAAATATGGCATGTGAAATTCAGATGTCCCTTTTTATTATAAATATTTGTAATATCTTATTTGGTGGCATAACATCAACTTTTGTAACTCATTCATTGTAAATATATGTAAAGGGTGAGATAGCCTACGATTTGTTTCATCAGCCCTAAGGTAGCAGTGCTTCTAATTATAGAAACATGAATAAAAAACAAACATAGATTTATACAACAAACAATAACAACTATTTATTAGACTGAATATTGTCGCTGTGGAAAATAAAAAGGATAAGTCTGTCAGAGCAATTAGTTTATTGTGGGATCAGCAAGCACTAGTCATAAATCACACATGTCAGCTTTTTGGGGATGTATTTGATTTTAGTATGTGAAACTCATTAAAAACTCTTACAAATAAATCCAATTAGTCTGTTAGTTCTCATGTCAAATTCTTCATTTGAGAGTAGCGAGTAGAATTTAATGGAGCAGATGTGTCATTCCTGGTCTGTCAATGTGGTCACTTCTCCTATATCACTATACCATTGTTTAAATGCTGATTCCCCTCTGCTTATATTGGGAGAGATAGACTCAACTTGAATATAATTTTAGATTTTCAATCTTCCCTTTTGGCAACATTGAATCCTTAATTCAGATTTGCAGGTTTTTCTTATTCTGAAACTTAATTGATTTTTTTAGTGGAATATCAACCTCCATAGGTTATTTAATGTTGAAATCTACATATTTCAAATATAATAGTACGCCTTCAACTACAGATAAAATTTCTTCTTGGTAATTTTACCTACCTTGTAAAAAAAGGTTTCAAAATACCAAATTAATGAAATGACTCCCAAACTCCAGATATTATTCCAATAAAATAATGTATTAGATAAATATAAACATTAATCTATTTTACTCAACAAGTACAACCACTGTAATAGACATATAGAACACTAAACAGCTACTGTAACTGATAAATACATTGACTAACATAACACAGACATAGACAGTAGTATAAAACTTCTGTAATAAAGATATATAGAACATTATATGGATATTGTAATAGAAACACAATATACTCAACAATATGAGCCAACTGTAACACACAAAAAGATAGAAGACTGGTGTGATTCAAACATATATGTAGGTACCTCCACGAGGTCATGTAAAAAAGCAGCATAGCATGATGAAAAAAGGCCCATAACTCAACAAAAACAAAGTTTTGTCATCAAAATGTTTATGTTATTATTAAAAGGAAAGACCAAAGTATTTTTTTATTATTTTTTGAAATTTTTTACTCCTTTCTAGCATGTTCAAAATTTTGGTTAAAAATCTTGTTTTTTTTTTACAACAGCAGTTGAAAAAAGAAAAAAAGGTTTGTTTTATTTTGCGCTTTTCCCAAAGAAAACACACATTGATTTGGAAATTCTTGCAAAATTCAAATAATTGTTGGATTTTAATGAAACTTTCTGGAAATATTCAGAAATGAATGAAATTATTTCGAAATTTTTTTTTTTTTAGAAAATCTTGGTAAAATTTTTTTTTTTTTTTATACAGGTTTTCACCCCCTTACATATTTTCATGAAATTTCGAGAAATTCAATTTTTAAGAGTGGGATTATTTTTATTAGTTAGGACTCTTTAGAGAAAGTAAATCATCAGTTTTTTTTGTAAAACAGTTACCCATTTCATCAAAAATCTGCTCTGATTTGAAAAAAAAAAAATGCAAAAAAACTATGATATTATTTAATTAGAAAAGCTTTTACTTGCTTTTGTAATTAAGTTATATTAAGGACATTATTATCTGAAGAAATAAAAATTTTCGATGAATAATGTATTTTTACAAGAATTTTTTTCATTTTTTTCAAAATTTTAATTATAATAATATAATATAATAATAGTTTAAAAATCGTTTAAAAATTCTTCATTGCTTTTAAGCGTGCAATTTGATGATATCATTAAGTGAAAAGTAAGTTTATGAATCAAAATTTGAAAAGCTCATAACAGTCGTTAGAATCCGAATATTTTTAAAATAATCTTAAGGTTATGTGATTTGAGTAATCTGACGCAATGCAATTATTTCACTTTAATGTCCAGTTCTGTTTCACATCATTAACATGTCCTTTCAAAATAAGTTTTAATTTTTGTTAATTACTTTTTCAGTAAATATTATATAATTGCTGACTAAATGTTAATATTTAAAAATTACTAGTTAAAAACCAAAAAAAACACGTTCGCTTACATTTTGTAAAATTATGTCAATTTTGGTCATCCATAGTAGCTGTCATCACCTTGTAACTTCTCAATAACATCGATAACGTCATGAGAAAATTCAGACACATCATTAAGAAATGTTTGGATACAATTTTTTTATGCTATAAGTAAGTAATGTTTGTTTCAAATCAGATTAATTTAACTTTAAATTTTCTAATTTTACTCAAATAACGTGTCAAAAATATATAATTTATTATATTTGACATTCCAATCTACATAATTTCTATCTGAAATACACCAGAATATTTTACTTACTGGAAATAATAAATTTAATCCTTTAGCTTTCAATTAAAGCTAAAATAAAATCTTTTTCATTTTTAAAAATTCATTTTAAACCTTAGGTATTGAAAAATTGACCGGAGGTACCTACATATATGACAGTGCAGGACAACTGTTTTTAGATATTACATGTCAGATTTTATCATGCAAGTCAGTGTTTTCATAATAAAATTAATATTTGTAAAATTTTCAGTAGATACTTATATAAGCAATATACAAAGTATTCAGTATATTTGAATCATTTTTTAATAGTTTATATCTTAATATTCACTTCTTGATATTCTATAACATTCATCAATCTGTCATTCATTGATTTTGTTAACTTTTCTATTGCTTCAATTTTAACAGGACTTGCAGTAGTTTTTATTGTTTCCCAAAGATCTTTACTTGAATACTATTTTCAATGTTCATATAAACCTCTTTTAATGATAGTCCAAAAGTTTTCTATTGGAATGATATCTGGAGTTTTTTTTTAGACTGGGTGACATTCAAGTCTAGAAAGCAGAGTCTATCTTGTCATTTAGTCCTTAAATGAACTATGGAGACAGATTCATGCTTTGCTCAGGGCATTAGTGTGAAAGTGAATGCAACAGACTAACCTGAAATTTTAACTGATTGTCAATTCAACTTTCTGTGCCAATATTCATTAACCTACCCACATCTTATGGAATGTTAGGGTTAAAACAGTGGATTTCCAAACATGACAAAAGGTTTTTTCTCGCAGTAAGACAAGAATGATGATGATGCTAAATCTTTTCTCAGTCTTTCCTATTCTAGCAGGTAACACTTTCTGAAATTTCCTCAGAATACCTTATCCTTTATTTAGATCACTTATTGAATGAATTCATGTTCCAGGTTGTTCAGTCAGGTTTTGGATTTTATCAACCACTCATACATCTAATTGTTAAAAACTTTTGAGAAGTTATATAATGAGAACTTCATCTCAACTGATGTATCTTCTGTAAACAACACTAATAAATTCCATAAATTGTATTATTTGACAGTTGTACAATTTGTTTACTTTTTTTGATTACATTTTTTTTTCAACCTCAAACATATCCCGTTTTCATAACATTTTTTATTCATTTCATCTTAGTTTAAAAAAAAAAAAGAAGCAAAATTAATAATCATCTCATGATTAAAAAAAAAAAAAGAGAAGAATGATAAACTTGTGTCTTGTAATGATATCCAATAACTTCTATTGCTCACTCTTTCACATCATCAATGTAAACCTCCTGGTACCAAACAAAATATCTACATTTTTAATGGTTAAAATAATTTTCTAATACATGCAAATCAGTCATGCCTCCTATTCCATCATTCTCACTTCTATCAATAGTAAAGTGTCTGGCAAAATATTCAAGTAACACACAGCCACTTTCTTTGATGACAACACTTTTCTATCATTCCTGTCAATCTCTCACAAAAATAAGAAATATTCCATTTTAATGTAATAAAGAATCCAAAGTATTGATTAAGATATGGTTGCAAATCAATGCAACCAAAAATATGTTTCCATCTAAACGTAAAATTCTTGATAAGAATTTATTCTATAACTAATAATTAAAAACTGAACACATTCTAAAAACAAAAAAGAAACCTCCAGTAAAAGTATTTATATCATTTTTCCTAAAAGTAATAACTGCATTATTTATTGCGGATTTATATTGAACAAAATAAGTTGAAAGCTCAGTTGAACAATAAGTGTTCCCAATAGATTGGTAGGGAAAAAGTCTACAAGTGAAAGGAATAAAGACTGTTAAGTGCTGGAATTCACATACATGGACTTTATAAAAACAAAAATTGGATTTGTTGACTTATTTTTCTATTTTGTTTTTTTTTTTTATGGGCTTATCAATCCTTTGTAGGTTATTTAAACCAAAATATATTTTAAATTGGAAGAATAATTCTTTTTTGCTGAGTGAATATTACATTAACATTTTTTATTCCAGATACAAGTCCTATTAGTTAACCTATAGCTGGGGGGTAGAAATGGACTCATATCTTTCCTAAGGCTATTAGCACATAAGTGAATGTAATGAATTCTACAAGAAATCAAATTCGGCTCTCCAATTTCTCATTCCAAAGCATTATCCATTATACCACCTGCATATCCAAGTGTAAATGGAAAAGCAACACATTGTATAACAATAGTAAAGGTATTCATTATTGTTCTTACCAGATGTAGGAAATTCAGGGTTAGAATCAGTTTTACGGTTATCTGGCAGAAAGCCTTCTTTTAACATGGAGCTGCTGCAGGCATTACGAACAATATCTTTTACAATGTCGTGGAACTGTTCAAGATGCTTTGAAATCTGGAGACAAGAAAATGTTGTTATAGAACACTAAACTACAATGGTCCCTAAATTCTAGGAATTCAAATTAAGTAACACACTGTAATAAAGTCAAAATTCTAAGTATAACATATGTGCTGTATTCCTTCAGGATATAGATCATGTCTCTCCACAACTTTCTAACCCTTGTAGGTCTAAACAATATTTGATTCATTATCCACCCTCTTTGTACTCACTCTGCCATTTTCTCACATAAACTCGTTAGGTTGGTTACTCACTGTTTCCATTTGTCTCTCCTGCGAACAATGTCTTCTGGGTGTTAAATTCTCCAAGCCCTACGTCCCAGAAATTTCAACTCTTTCTGATTTTGAGTGTCCTTTTAGATCTCATTTTCTTTAAACCTCCTTCACTGCTCACCTGTTCTGTCCGTAGTATTCTTAGCATTTGTCTGTAGAACAACATCTGTATGCCTCAAGTCCCTTCTTCATCTATGAAGAGATTGTCCAGCATTCACTGGCATATAGGAAGAGAATGATGGCCACAGTTTAGCACTCATTTCTTTGTTTCTAACAAAATCTTGATATGTCTTACAACTACATCTGGCAGCAAGGCCTCTTATTGGGAGATTGGAGATTTTGAGGATCATAGAACGACCTCTTAATTGCTGCTGTTCCCAGGTCCACCGTGACTAAGTGGTAGCACCTATTAGGGTCCCCGCTAAACCTCCAATCTCCCAATCATAGGCCTTGCTGCCAGATGTAGCTTACTGTCATACCCAGGACTTGTTAAATTAGATGTTTGGAGTACAGAAGTTTATAATATACATTTAAGTGAACTGCAGATATACTTCTAAAGTGTTTTATTCCATGAGTAATAGTTAAATGTTCATTTTTTTTTTTTTGTTTAAATAAAACTCATTTCTTAGTGTCCAACAACTATGAAATTACATATGAATCTGATACTTTTCTGCATTTCCAAAACTAAAGAGCTCTAAAAGATTCTCTGAAAATGTCAAAAGGTTCCTTGCTTGCATCAGAAGAAAAATATTCTTACTTGGGGCAAAACTGAGAGTGCTGATGGTACTCCGTGAGCCTTCCAGATACAACAAAATACTCTAAACATTTTGTAAAATCCTGGTCTATCACTAGAATCTGTAATTTCCTTTAGTAATCCTGATTTTAAAGGCAAAACACAAAAACAAACTTCGAAGATTTTTAAGCAAGGTAGACAATGGATTGTAAGAGATGCTATAGAAACATTCATCAAAAGGTCTTCAAAAAAAGTAGACGAACACTAAGCCAGATTCAGCAAGTACTGAAATCTTTCCTTTGCAACATTTTAACCAGTAACTCTCTTGCAGTATTAATACAAGATAAGCTGAATGGTGTTTTGAATAGAGAGTGTGATAGCTACTATAAGCAGGTCATTAGTTCTCGTGTCAAATTCTTTGACTGGGAGTAGTGAGTGAAATTTTACAGCAATGATATTTTGTTTCTGGTCCGTTGATGTGGTCATTTACACTGTCTAAATGCTGATTCTCCTCTGTTTATTGTGGAGTAATCTACAGTTACCTCCCTTATTAAGAAATGGTATCTGCCTTTGCTATTAAAATGGAGCATCAATTTTAAATTCTACATGCCAATGTGTTTGGACACCATAACAGTCAAAGACATCATCTTCTCTTCTTTCCTCAGTCTGTAATTGAGGCGAATGAAGAAAACAGTAACCAGCGAGTAAATTCAAGCTCTCCCAGCTGGTATTTCAACCTTGAGTCGTTACTTCTTGACTTCTGTCTCCAAATCACACTAACTGCCCGTTCTTGCCGTCAACTGTGAACGTCCCTCGAAGAACTCCTCGACTCGGAAAAAAGTAGTTGTTTTTATAGTTGTTCATATACACATAATCCCTTGCGTCTTCACGTGATCCCATAATTCATTGCGTCCATGTCCCATAATGCATTGCATCGTTATTGCATAAAAATGCGATGCCAGTCCCCCCTCATTCTTTTACGTTATCTGGCCGAGGATGGATTACGGCAGAGCGGTAAGTGCTTTTTTTTTCTCTCTCTCCCTCATTTCAACTGCAGTAGCTTTACATGCTAAGCAAATACGGGCTCTTTTTTGGCGGGGACAAGGCAAGTCGCGACCAGTTGTGCTCGTCCCAGGTTCTCTCTCATGTCCGCCACAGTAATTTAATACACTTAAATTACACCACATGGTGTCAGGAAGAACTTATGCCACATAGTGTCCAAAAGAAAAAAAACATTACCATTGGAATATACAAGTGGACTAAAAAAAAAAAAATTTTTTTTACAAGAAATTGTAAATCATTTATTTAAATAATAATTTTCTTTGTGTTTAAACTACAAACAGTTTATAAAGTAAAAACAAAAAAAAACAAATTTAAAAAAAATGATGTTTAGTCCAATTGACAACTTGTCCATTGCACAAAATTCTGAACAAAGGCACAATAACCAAAGGCAATTTACAGCAAAAGTCTAACCTCCTGCAAAAATGATTTTATTAGAGAATTTGGTAACTAACTGGAAAAGGTTTATTTGAAATATTTGAAATTATTCAAAAGCCAGTCAAGTTAACAAAAGAACCTTATAGTACATACCAAACATCCGTGTTTTTGTCAAGAATAAGAGAAGACGCATTCAGCATTTACGAGGGGTTGAAATGAAGAGGAGAAAATAAATCTGGAAAAAGTAATAAAGAAATTCAAAGAATTCTTTGTTGGAGAAACCCATGAAATGTACGAAGCTTACAAATTTCATATTTGAAAGCAAGAAGCTTCAGAGAGTATAAAGGCATATGTCGCTGCGCTCAGGCAGTCAGCAAAAAGCTGCAATTGACAGGCTAAATCAAGATCAAATAGTTGTAGGAATTAAAGATGATACAGTCAGGGAAAATTTTTCAAGGATAAAAGGCTTATCTTAGACAAATGTATAGAAACAGGCAAAGTCTATGAAACTTCCAAGTAACTCAAAATATTTCTTTAGGTACAAATGTAACAGAAGCAAATGTTAGACTAACAACAAAGAAATATAAAAAGAAACCTCAAGATACAACATGTGTGATTAATTTAGTTTGCCAGTCATTTGCAATAACTAAAATGGATTAAGGTGCTTGCTTTCTTCTACAGTCCTCCGCTCTACCAACCGAGTTATCACGAATGACCTCTTCCCTGTTCTCATCCATCCATATGGTGTCATGCCAATGAAAGTTCTGCTGATCCCCCTTACAGATTCACTATTTATGCCTGCGTCGGGGGGAGGGAACTAATATTTGCATATGTGACTTAATTCTTGTTTGCACGAGACTTCCTATTTTATAAATTCAAACTGGTTTGAATTCGTAGTTTTTTTCTTTGTACGTCTGCATGCGAGATAGGAATTTCGGAATAATCCATTTCACTTTTAATGGCAGTCACGATCTTTGAACAGGACCTGACACATCAAGCAAATTTGCTTTGCGAAAGGTGAGACATTTCGTTCCTCACAGTATAACATAAAAGCAGTATAAATAAATGTATTCACTGTGGCAATAATCCATCACACATTGTCCAGCCAAAAATGCAATTTGCCAAAAGTGTTCAAGAAAAGGACATTATGTAAAAATATGCAAGATTGGCAGGTTTAAAATTCAAAAATTGAGAAAAGAAGAACCATGCTACATTCTTGGGTCACTACTAACAATAGAATTAACATGGTCACAGTAAGCAGCCTGGTAAGCTGAAATTAAAGTTACTACAAATCTATGCAGTAAAGTAATTCATTTCAAATTAGATACTGGAGCAGACATAATAGTAATCCCCAGAAAAGTTAAATTTAGAAAAAAAACTTCCCAATTATTAAAAAATCAAACAAGTGTATGGACCAGGTTACCACCAGATAAAATTCATTGGCCATGTGAAGGCTTTATTAGAAACTCCAAAAGCAAAGTCTAAACAAGATTTGTTTGTTATTGAAAATTTGAAAAAACCATTACTGGGGACACCAGCAATAAAAGCTCTTAACCTACTGAAGAGAAGAATTTCCAGAACTTTTCACAGGCATTGGTCGACTCCAGAATATACATAAAACATGTTTAAAGAGTCTACACATCCAATGTCTACAGCAACCCCTCAACACTTGCCACTTCCTATGAACAAAAAGTCCAGGAAGAGTTACAGTACTTAAAAAAAAGAAAATATTATATATCTGGTAAAAACACCAACAGTGTGATGCGCCCCAATAGTTGCCATGTTAAAGAAAAATGGAAAAGTTTGACTGTGTGTCGACTTTACCAAACAACAATAGTGTGAAGAGAAAATTTTCCTCTACCCACTGTAGATCAACTATTGGCAGGGCTGGACAGAGCTACAATTTTCAGTAAATTAGATTGCAACAGTGGTTTTCATCAAATAAAACTCCACAAAGATTCACAGGAACTGATGACATTTTTAACACCATTTGGAAGATTTTGTTTTATGTGCTTACCATGAAATGACTCACATTGTGGTAGGTATACCCAGAATTATACGTAATATTGACGATCTCCTTGCGAGTGGAAAGAACCAACAGGGATTTTGATCTAAGACATCAAACAAAGGTTCGCCCTAATCTAAGTGAAGGACAACCTGTGTCGGTTAAAACACCAAAAATTTCACTAGCAGTAATTGTAAAACATGCTTCATCAAGGTCTATTCCAATTAAGATGGGCAGTGAAATTCAACAAAAAAATACCTTTCACCAAAGGTGAAGGACTGAACAACTATCATCTACAAAACTTACCAACCTACAAACTTCCAATACATTGCAGCATCAATCAAGCAATCAAGATCTGTTTTGAATGTTAGTCAGTTGGAAAAACTAAATCCTGCTGAATTGTCAGGAGATCAATACAAAACATAATTAACTGAAATTGAAAAGCCAATTGACAATGGCACCAGCCCATCAGTTTACACTAGATATGCTCACAATGTTCAACCTCTTGATAGACTTTCATATTGAAAGGACTTAAAAAAAAAAAAAAAAAAAAAAAAGAACTGTAGAGTAATACCCGGTTACCTCCCTTGTCAAAAAAATGGTATTGCCTTTGCTATAAAAACAGAGCATGAATGAAGACAGGAACAATTTTAAATTCTACACATTAATGTGTTTGGGACATTCAAACAGTCAAAGACTTCATCTTTTCTCCTCCTGTAATTTAACACACTTAAACTACACCACACTTATATCATTAGAGATGAGCTAAACTTCAACAAAATTTTAGATTCTTGATCTTCAATTGCCATGGTTGAATCCATAATTCTAATTTGCTGATTTTGTTATTTTACTGAAACTACATCCACATGTTGTTTATATTATGACATCTAAATGTGCAGCCATAAAGGATAAATAATGTTTGTTAAAAAAATTGACTTTTACATTGTTTCAAGAATATTGGGCATCAGTTTTTACATATTTTTATTAGAGAAATACAGTTTCCTAAAATAAAGAGTAAAATTTCAAATTTACAGCTCTGAAGAAAATACATTGAAATAACATTTTATAAAAAAAATCTGGACTCATTTTTAATTAATTTCCTGCAAAAACTTTTAATGTCATTGTAATTTTTGGACAGATATAGTGTGTTTAATATATATATATATATATATATATATATATATATATATATTACTTACACACACAGTGGGTGCAATGGATGAATTGCCTTCTAAATTATGCAAAAATTAAAATAACACTAACATCTCATTTTAACAGATATATTTACCAAAATAACTCAAAAATATCTCGAAATACTAAAGTGCAAATTTATGCAATCAAATTGCCATTGGCTTCAACCACTGATTCCAGATGACCTTGGAATCTCTCTTCAAACTCTTGTGTGGCATGTTGCAGAATCCTGTTGACAGACATAGGATCTTCCAGCAGCCATCCTCTTGACCCAGAGAAGCACTACCTCCTGAAGGCATTTGATGTAGGCCTCCATATTGAGTCTGAGTCTTGTGGGAAGATGAATGGAGGTATAACATTGACATTACCAGTGATCACTCGAAACACCTTTGCAATCATCATTAGATTCATCAAACACTTTCTGAATCCTCTGCACTGTTGTCAGATTAACACGCAAACACTCTGAAATGTTCGTATTGGAGCATCCAGCACAGATGCCAAGCAGTACAGCATGCCATTTCCAAATTTCTGGCAGAGTGAATTACATCATGGTACTCTTTTTCTCACAGACAGTGCCTAACTGACCCTACTATACTGTGCAATCAAAAACAATCAATGTGTATGCACAAAATTAGACAATGTTTTAGGCTAAGCACAATCATCAGGCCATGGTGTTGACTTCAATGTCCTCTATTTATATTTACATATGCTCTATCCCTGATATTGAGCACTTTAACCCATAAGTATAGCATACCTTAAAACTATATTTTATCATATATATATATATATATATATATAATAAAATATATATATATATATATATATATATATAAATAAAAGCACAATCCAGTTTTGAATATCTTGGAAAATATCACCAAGGAACTACTGTAATTCTAAAACATGGAGGTTATGATATTAATAAGATGAACAAAAAAAGAATGTATTTTGTCAGTAAATAGAAGTTAAATACAAAAAAGAAACTTAACAAAAGAAAATTGATTGTTGTTATAAACAATGCAACTTACAGATTTCACCTGCGCCTTTTGCAGAGACTGGAACTCAGCAAGAGTATAAATCTTGCCTTTTTTAAAGCTACACAAAGTCATTTCACTGATTTTCTGGCACATGTCTCGGATAGCAAGAATTGCAGTGCAAAGAAGCTACAGATATAAAAATACAGAAATATAATAAAATTTGAGTAGGATCTACACAATTCATTTCTATCATTATGTGTCAAACAAATAGTTATCATTTCTATAGAAATTTGTGTGCATGCATATAGATAGGACACTGATGTCAACCCCAAGTGGCAAGTTTGTTTTATGCTTGAACACAATCTTTAGACAATTATTTTATGGCCTGAAAATTGTGTTCAAACTAAAACAGACTGTCACCACTGTGTTGATTCCAGTGTCCAATTATCCATGTACAGATTCTCTTTTGACATTGAGTACATTTACCCATAAATACAGCATGTCTTAAAAATTACATATATGTAAAAATTCAGCTATAAATAAAATATATCTTTAAAAGACATGGCATCAGATGCAATTAGATTTAAAGGTTTTAAATTAAAAACATTGCTTTTGACTCTTGTGAAAACTTTCATACCAGCTTGCAATTCTTTTAAATATTTGCTAATTTTTGTTTAATGAATATAAAACTGAAGATAGAAAGAAATAAGCAACATTTTTTAGTTTATGTTAGTCACTTTGATGTGTGGCTTTCAAATAAAAATACTGGACCATATTTAAATGTTCCAAATTGTGATGAATAGTAAAATGTTGATACTTTGTAAGGTAAAATAGATGATATCATGAAACAAGTGAAATGAACAACCATTAACTGTAACAAAGGCTGGCCTTCATCGATATAAATGGTGGAAAGAATTCTTAACTATAAGCTTTTTCCAGAGAGGCAAACAACTGGTTTGTACCTTCAGATTACCATTTATACTTTACAGAATTATAATAAAAAAAATTTCAATTCCCTAAAAGATTAGAAAAGGCACCTACAGTAATTATTTTCTGATAAAGATAAAAATAGTTCCAAGAGGATAAAAAGAAGTTGCCTGAAATACAGTGTAACAAACAAAATATTAAATATGTTGTTCAATAAAGTTAATATAAAAAATTTTCTTACTTTTACTCCACCAACCAAAATTTTTGACCACCTAAATATATATATATAAGTAAACATTGAAGTCAACACTCAAAAGTGACAGGCTGTTTCATGCTAGACGCAATCGTCAGGCGGCCTGACAATTTTGTCTAGCTTGAAACAGCCTGTTACCTCTGAGTGTTGACTTCAATGTTCACTTTTATATTTGCATATGCTCTATCTCTGATACTGAACACTTTATTCCATAAATATAGCCACACCTTAAAACTATATTTCTTCATATATATATATATATATATATATATATATATATATATAAAATGACCGTTTACTTGTTTACTGAGCATAACCGTCTACTAGGGAAACTAACTAATTCCTGTTGCAAACTCCAGCTCGGGTAGATTTGAGTTTGTTCGACACCCACAGAACCCATCCGTGTTTTATACTGGAACTATGCTAAATGGACCTTAGTTACTGAGAGTACATAATCTGGTATGATCAACAGATTAAACAATGTCCATACGCTTAAACCCCAGGTAACAATGTCTTGTAACTTTGTACTAGCACAGCCATTGACAGCTTTCAAAATGCTCTGTCTACCCAATTTCACTCACATAGCTTCGGTCAACCTATGGTATGGTTTTCAGACACTTTCCAAATGTGACACATGAGGATTGCTTTCACAGTCTGATAGCATTAACCATAGTGAGATTAAAACTTGGTTGAAAAGCAAACATTCTAACCACTTGGCTAGGTGTCCATATATAAGTTGGGATTAAATATGGATCAGAATCCAACAGAATGATAGGCTAAAGAACAAATAAGAAACATTTATCATTCTATGATAATCATTTTCTGATGAAGCTTTAATAAAAGTGATACATATTAGATTGATAAACATTTCCTATTTGTTCTTTATCTTTTATATTTATATATATATATATGTGTGTGTGTGTGTGTGTGTGTGTGTGTATGCCTATGTGTATATATATATATACGTGTATATGTTATTGAGTATGTGTGTATTCGCATGTGTTTTTGAACATAAAAATATAGGTCCTTGCTAGATTAGATAATCGTTATATTTATTTTTTATTTGATTTGTAACCTGTAGTCGATATTAAATTTGTCAAATTTTCTCAATTATACAGCGGCCCTTTCAGTAAATGTCCTTCAATTTTACTTTCCTTCGCCCCATCTCTCTCCCCAACCTCTTCTTTCCTTTCCTCTCCCTCCCTCTTATTCTGATCTTCAACATTAGATCGTCTATGGTGTGTGTATGTCACCATGAAATGTATCTTTATGTATTAGACATCCGACAACATTCATATTTCTCTTACTTAAACCCCTTCCACTCACCTCTCCTAAAATTCTCTCTGTTAAGGTTTAATCTCCCTCCTTCTCTCATCTGTTACCCCTCTCTTTAGCTCTAACATTCGTCCCACACTCTCATACTTACACTCTCTCTAAATTCTGTTTTGATTTCCGTAGTTGTTTTTTCTGTTTTCTTTTTTTTGAATTTGTAGGTCTGATGAATTGATTGTATTTACGATTCCAATGGAATAAATTATGACCATGGAATATTAGTGTTTAAGCCTTTTTATTATATATATATATATATATATATATATATATATATATATATATATATACACACACACACACACACAAAACACATACATAACACACATCAAATTTTCAATAAAAAAAGACAATTTTGTATGTTTATATATATCAATATAATCAAATCTGCAGCACTAAATATATTTATAATTAAATTAAGAAAAAGAAAATATTGTGTGCATAATCACAATGACAAAATTTAAACAACAAAAATATATAAATTATTAATAAAAAGAGTACAAAAAAGACATAAAAGTATGTTGATTTGTTCAATTTTTTGATTCAATAGAAGATTCTTCTTTAAGCATTTCTTTTAATAATCATTTATGTAAGTGCATAAGATGTGTTATTTCAGGTTTGTCATATTAGTGTGATCAACATTACATTATATTGAATTAAAGGAAAGATTATTTATAAAATTGTTTTGGAAGGTTAATTCATTGAAGCATTGAATATCAAATTGTCTTTATCTTTAAAATGTGTTGATATTTTTTATGAGCCAATTTCAATAACCCATGAATGTAAAAATATAGAGAAAAACATGTGTTCGAGAAATTGATGTAAGGGCATATACTTTTCTAACCTTTTCTTGTTAGATTACAAACAATATTCACTGAAAAAAGCACCAAAGGCAAAATACAGGTTCTACAGGTTTTAAATATTTAATCTGGCATTTATAAAATCTATAAAAAATAATTTTTAAGTAATACTTAAAAAAATATAAAGGATTTCTTAAAAATTTTGTGAAACTTCATTTAATATTATTAAGAATATGATTAATTAACAACTGTAAATTATCTTCTATCATATTTTATGACTGGTTATTTCATAGGATTCATGAGTTTTATTTTAAATGAAGAATAAAGTATTACTGGATTAACAATGAAGAGATTTTCCTTCAGAAATGTTGTGGACTGCAGAATTTTCATCCATCGAATGTTGGTGTACCACTGCTTGAAATGCTTCCACATTTGAAACTGTCCAAAGAACTTAAACTGCAAAACCAAAGAAAGAACATTAAGTCCATACTTGTATTTGAAAAGTAGATATTTATCAGACAATGCTTATTTTTGGCACAGGTTTATATTAATTAGATATCATCATAAGATAAATTCTTAAAACAACCATGATATTCATGATCAATACACTAACCAGTGACGGCTCACACGGAATTCTCCCTTTTTCATTAGAGTTAAGATTTAATTAATAAGCATCAATAACAATTCATTCATATCAAATACTGAATTTAGTTAATATTGACGAGTATCAGAGTGGGTTTAAACGTTCCTGCCAAAACACACAGATTTCAAAGTATTTTACTTATTTTCTCTGCACCTTAAACATTTACAACTTTCATTATTCACCTTCATAAAATAATTAACTTAAAAAATAATTTTTTTTCAAAATTATGAAAGACTGATTCTTTTCAGAGAAAGAAAAAAAGTTTAATATTTCTTCACTACCAATAAAACAGAGCTTTAGATAATTTTAACTATTAACCTTTCATTTAAAGATCAACTGTTATAGATTTGTAATTTTCCTGTCTTATAAAAGTTGTTTATTAAAACTGAGAAATTATACTCAAATATATTAGCAATTGTGATGAGTTATTTTTTAAGCCAAAGGAAAATGTTGGATCTTTCTCATCTTGATCAGTATTTTGTCGTTCTGTGGTCGGTCTAAAATGTTGAGCCTGTATGACATTCTTTTATTTGCTTATGGATAAAGAACAT
Source organism: Acanthosepion pharaonis (assembly GCA_903632075.3). Taxonomy (NCBI): domain Eukaryota; kingdom Metazoa; phylum Mollusca; class Cephalopoda; order Sepiida; family Sepiidae; genus Acanthosepion; species Acanthosepion pharaonis. Next base: position 745,845 of record CAHIKZ030005383.1, on the reverse strand, counting down.
CTGAATAAACGAGATCATTTTTGATGGAGAAAGATTTTTGCTATTTCCAAATTCAGGGCCTTCTCACTCCTGTTGGAAGAACCCCTCCCTGACTGACCTCCATCACTTCCTATCTGGCTATACCACACCATATTGAGCTGAGGTAATAGGTCAGCTTGTCATGCTATCTTGCCTTTGGTTGCTTTCTAGTTCTTTTCCACTGCCTTGGTGTCCACTGTTACTATAATAACCTACCTGTTGTCTCCAAGTCAATAGATATGGCCAACCCATCTATGTTTGCTCTTCTTGATTTCTTCTCAATTATGTTCTTCACTCCAGTCTGCTTTCAAATCCAGGTGTTACTCTTACTGTCACATACGTTGATGCTGAGCATGATTCGTTCCATTTTATTTTGGGCTACTGCAAGAGTCAATGAACTGGTGGTGTTGAGCACCTGTTATGATGTTGATTTGGGCTTAGTAGAGACAAACGCCAAATAACACGTAACAATAAAAAGGGTTTTAATAGGTTGGTAAAAAGGTACAGAAATCGCCTGAGTAGTCAATAACTAGCTCAGCTAAGAACTGCTCTGTCTATCTCTCTCCCCCATGTCAACTGACATGTCACTATTTAAAGTCTTTGTTCACAGACAAGTTCAGAGGGGTGGTAGGTTTCTGACACAACAGCACCCATGTCTCACATCCATAAAGTCATCCCCAGCAGAACATATTCATTAAACAACTTTCTCTTGGTTTCAATTGTTGACTTGAGACTTCTAATGATGTTATAAAACCTTTTCAAGAGCTGCCCAGCCAAATGCAATCCTTCTTTTGACCTCCAGAAGTAGAGCACTATTACTTGCAATCTTCTTTCCAGCATACACATTGTGGCTTCCACCAGTTATTTTGTTTTTGGATAAATAAACAGGTTCTTTTCAGTACCTTTTCAAACTATTTTTGAACTGTTGGGCATTTGTGTTCACCATTATTCCTACGCACTCTTATGTAGTGGCAATTCAATTTGGCACAATGGCCAAAATGTTGTGATAATAACAACAAAGATGAGGATAATAGTTTGAATGCAAATAATTTCTAGTAAAAAATGTCACTACTCATGCATATTCAGTAGGTGCAACAAAACTAACAAAAACGAACATGACAACTTGTAGTGTTCATTTCACACTAATGCCCTTGAGAAAGACAGGAATCAATCTCTCTCTCCAGGTTTAGTACAGCTACAGTCATTATACAAATAATGATAAAATATTGATTGTGATTCAAATAGAAATGAAAAAAAAAAAAAACAAGTAATCAAATTTTAGAGAAACATATTACAGAAATAAGTTAATACATAACCAAAGACAATCCTTTTTTATAAGAATCCTTCTGAAAGAAGAAAAAAATCAGTAAAAAGTAATCAGTTCAAAATTAACAATGACCAGCAAAATTTTCCGGTGGGTTCTTGAACCAGGCAAGAGTAACTTTGGATGAAGCCAATATAGGAGGCAGAATAGGTTGAACTAAATTTCTCTGGACAAATAGTGTGCATGTGTAGGGAGGAGAGCCTCCCTTCCTTTTCCATTTTTACCAGGTTTTACATTTTCATGACTGTAAATGTTAATGCCCAATATTCACTTTGGAAAAGTGTCAAGAGAACTCAGTTTACCAAACAAGAAAAAATTCCATTAAATGTAGTGGCTTTGAAAATTAGCAATAAATTAATACAGACATGCCTGTGTGTGTGTATATATATATATATATATATACACACACACGTTAAAGCAACAATTAGGAGACAAAAATTCCACTTCCCAAAATCTATTGAAAAGACTTAATTTCATTTTTGAAGAGCTTTAGGGTCCTGCCAAGAACTTTTAAGCAGCTCTTGTAAAATAAAAAAAACCTTTTCTAACAGACATGCACATTCTGCAGGTCAGAATATAGCTTTCTTGTATGTTGCCCCTGTGAATCAGTGAAGATGTCATTGACTCTACAAAATGAAAATTAACAAATTCAAGCAATAGAAGCAGATCATAATCTTAACAATTTAATGGCTAAAACAAATAACTTACCTCTCTCAGTTTTTTAAATTTCAAGAAATCCTGTTCCCATTCATTAAGGTCAGAATATTCTGCTTCATTTCCTGAACAAAACCAAATTACTCCTCTTCGACTAATTGTGAAATAATTGCTTTTATCAATACTGGAATATCGAGCAACTCTATAAAATAAAAATGTTCATCAACCTGGATATTCAGTTTGAAAAAATATAATTGATATCTAAAAAGAAAAAAAGAAATTCTAGTTCCTTCAATTAATAAAATCCAATTTTTAAAAGCAATTAAACTATTTTTTTTTAATATTTGAAGATAAACTGTTGTAATGAAACAATAAGTGAATCCAAAAAAGAACAAAGACTTTCTTATTAAACTTATATTGAAACTAAATTAAAAAGTCAGAAAAAGAGGTTTAGAAATGATGTTATGCAAAGCAAGTTGCTTTAAAGGAAATTATGTCAAGCAATAAAATATGGCAAAGAAAGGCTACCTTGGATTTTTTTTTTACTCTCAGATCACAGTTATGGAAAGAAATTATTCTTCATAATAAAAACAAAAATCAAAAATTTTATAGAAATAACTTCCTCAAAAAAATTCATTTCTTTCACTAGTTTTGGGGCAAAGAACCAATGCGCAAATGAAATTAGTATCATTCAATATAAACATGTCAAAACTGTTTAGATAATCTTTAAATAACAAACAATTGGTATCCCATCCTAAAAGTATTCAAGGATATAGAAAGAATGTTCAAAAAGTACAGATAAACAGCAATCAACCAAAACTAAAATACTGTGAAAGCTGCAAACACAAACCAACAGAGAGATTTTATGTAATTTCAACAGTTTTTTCAAAAATGAAACAAACAAGTCTACTTCTGTCATGACAGACTAACAAATGATATTCCAAGTATCATCTACCTGCTACAAGTGACTCCCTGAATCAACAACTATGTGGGGAATCAAGATTTGTTTATTTCATTCCTTATCATGGCATTAATTTCAAGTTTTTATGCATACTGACACAAATGCAAGTCAAAATACTATATAAGGTGGGATATGGAGAGAGAGGACCCCATTGTATGTTTACACAAGTTCCAGGACATGGGCATTTCTTTTCAGCTTTTGGAATGGTACAGAGGAACTAGTAATGACTTTCTGGAGCACATGATCACAGGTGATGAGACTTGAATGCATCTTGTAATCCCAGTGACAGAAATTGATTCCATAAACTTCAAGTATTTATAGTCAACAACCCCCTCAGCAAAATTCAAAGTTCAGCAGTCAACAAAGAAATTGATGACAGCTGTGTTTTGAAATATAAAACGCATGTTGCTCATCAGACATTTAACACTGTAAAATATTGAACAGACTGAAGGTAGTTGTTTATCAAAAGAGACCAAAACATTTACAAAACAATACCCTCCCAATCAACAAACTGGCAACCTAACAAATGAATGGCTCCTGTCATATGGTTGGGAAGTTTTACTGAATAGTCCGAGATTGGAGCCTCCAGATTATCATATATTTGGGGTCCTCAAATGACAGTTATCTGGGAAGCAGTTCCACACAGATAACACTGTTGTTACAGAGGAGCATATTTTATGGCATAGTTAAAACTCCAGGTATGACAAGTTTTGTCAGTATTAGAGTTTAATAATAGAAAGCTGGGAAAGGATGTAATGCATGTTCACAAGGTAACAAAATGAAAGACAAATGACACATCAAGAAATAAGAACACAAACCGTTTCCCATATTAAATATGTAGATGTTTTATTCAGGGCTTCACCTGCTCATCTGGGTGGGTAGAGAGATGATATTTGGGACAACTTCTGCTATGTTAGTTCTCCACCACCACCACCAACAACTCCTTGCCTATCTACTCATCCCTATCTGGCATATGAAATGGAGGCTTTGGAACCAAGTAGTGGACCCATGTGTCTCCCGCCAAGGACAAACCAAAACTTTCTCCAATCCCAAGCATGACTGTTAATATAGACTGGTACCTGCATATGCTCTACTCCCAGTTTTGTTGCCACTTGATTCCCGAAAATTGTACATGCACTCCTTTACTTCCTGTTACCCTTTGGTTAAAGCAGATGCTGCTTAGAAGACCAAACTTCTAAAAGGAACCATCTGCTAGTCTATCAAAAGGAAACACTTGAGATCAAAATAAAACTACCTCTTATTAGTTTTTGAGATGATAGAATGTTTTCATGGGAATTGATTTTAAGCTGCATTATAGAATAACAGAGAAATATCATTTTGCTAAAAGCAATGGTGTTGATAGTTCAATCCCTGCTTATGAATAACTTTGCTATTTTCACATAAAATAACATAGACCTATATAAATATATGTTCTTAATTAAGGTTTGTTTATAACTTACTTCAGCTTATAGAAATGGTGATATGGTGAGGTCTTTGAATACATTGCTGTGAGGTAAAGGAAGTCAATATTATATGACTTGTTTCTACGTATAACACTGATGACTTGGCTGATGTCACTTAAACCTACAAAAAACAATAAAATAAAATTCAAGTGAATCATCTGAATTAAATGTGGACTAAAATTGATTGAAAATAAATTAAAGCCCACAGAAATAAAAAAGTAATGGTTTGGCAGGGCCAAATTTTCATAAAAAGAAGAAATAATTATTAATCCATGAAAAAGAAAGAGAAGGAAATCTGAAAAGAAAATTGAAGAGGAAAAAAAAAAAGAAAAGGAGAAAAAGTAAGAGAATAGGGAAAAAAAGTTAATTGGTTTCTGAAAGAAAAGAGGAAAATTTCAAAGTATAATAATATTGCAATAAGAGTGAGGAATTAAATGTTCAATACAAAGTTATCAGCAAAATGTTAATCAAGTAAAATAAAGACAGACATTTTAAAGGAATCAATTGAAATCAACAGCTTATAAATCATATCAATACTTACCAATAAGAGAAAAATCTTTTTGGTTTTTTTCTAAGCTTTTGGGAGACTTTCTAGATTTACGTTTATCCAGTTGAAAATGCATTTTTTTTGGTACTGATTCCTGGAGAGAAGAAAAAAAAATGGTTGATTTCTAGTACAGGGTACACTGATTATGAAACAAGTATTTAAGATAAAGGATAAAATTGGAATAAATGTCTATTAAAGGTTTTTTTTAATGTTGTGTCCATTTTGGACATAAACAATCATGACCCTTCAGATGCCTTTTCTTAATTATCTGTGAATTGCCATGACTTCTTAGGAAAGATTGTAGAGTGGTTTTTCATTGACTTCTCCACAGCTTGGAATTCAGTTTTCTCTTGTTGCCATTCAAGAATGAAGAGCCCAGCCTACTCTACTATTTAAATTTTGTGTGAGAAGAGATGAGTCATATCTTTCCCAAAGGCATCTTTATTTTAAAAGTGAATGCAAACAACTAAGCTGGAATTTGATCACCAGTTCCACTTTCCATACCAATTGTGACACCATGGGTCCAGAGAAGGAAGATATGATTGCATCTCAATCTCAAGTTTTTCTGCTTTAAAGCTAACAATTGGATTATTTGAAAATTTCTCAGGAGTATTCACTTTGATAGAAGGGGAATGGAAGTGTAAAGGCATGAACAGGGTTTTTTTGGAGACCAAGTAACAAGAAAATCAGAAATAGTGTAAATCCAGATACAGGTTTATACTAACAGTCATGCTTATGATTGGAGGGTCAGTTCTGGTCCACTCTTGCCAGCAGATGGTTGTGATCATCATGTGGTTCCGAAGCCACTTAATCATACTGTCAACCAAACATCAGAATGTGTAGACTGGCACAGAGTGGTAATAGGAAAAGCTGATCTATGAGATCAAGATAGCAGAAGTCCCAAGTGTCACTTATCTGTCTTCCAAGTTGAAACCCTGAATAAAATATCTAAATATAATGTTAGAAACAGGGTTCATGTTCTCATTTCTTGACATGGCATTTGTCTTTCATCTTGTTATCTTGTGAACATGCAGCAGGCTCTTTCCCAGCTTTCAGAGCACACTGATGTGAACAAGAATAGAACACAATATGGGGGGGAAATCATTGGCCAGTCAGGATAAAGCTTGGGTGAGGGTTGCATTGTATATTTACAACTGGAGCAATGACTAAAAAAAGTGATGTAGAAATGGATGCAAAATACAGGAATTTGCAGAAAACACATGCAAGAGGAAAAATCAAAAAAGTAATGGATGCATTAGAAAAATAGATGGGGGATAAAAAAAAGTGTGTGTGTGTGTGTGTGGTAGTAGGAGAATTGTAGCAGCATAATTGATTTGAGCTTGAACTTGCATTGATGTCTGACAGGAGTTCATTAAAAGAGTATTTCCGCTAAGTTTATGCCAATATCTTTGTGCTAAGATTTGGAGTAGAAGGAGAAAGAAGGGGCAAAAGAGAAAAGAAAAAAAAATGTGGAAAGTTTTCACTAGTGTTGCAAAAGTTTAAAAAGAATTTTTTTTTTTTTTTTTTTTATTTGGGAACATTTCTCTATTTACTTTTGTTTATTGAAAAAAAAAATCTAAATTTTTTTGTACAAGCAAAGTGCACATAAATATGGTTAGGATAGATTTAAGAATATTTTATTATTGTGAAATTGTCAAAATGGATTAATAGATTTTATGGTTTCCTTCCTTGTTGCTTTACTGACGGCTGGGTGGTCAGCTTTGTGATCTGAATTGTATTATTTTAAATGGACAAGCATTTGTTGGGAGGAATATTTTGTTTAAATGATGAAGGAATCGAGAGTTTTGCTGTTAAGAAGCTCCATTCAGACTGTGTATGTGCAGTTGCTTGTACTTTTGTATATTTTAATTCAATGATAGATCTGAAGGTGTTCTACAGAATTACACACAAAACAAAATGGAACTTGTGAAAAAAAATTTTTTAACTTAGAGTTTGAGAAGTTCACTGAAATATTATAATTATCTGGTTCTTTTAGGGTTTTAAATTTAACGTCTTGTCTCCATGGAAAAAAATTAGTTGTAACACTATTTTATCATTCCACTTGTGCCATTTTTATCTGAATTCATTTTTTGTGGCCATTAAATTTATTTTAAATTTTTACCTAAATTCACTTTATCGTCATAATAAATAGATGATTGACTTTGTGGTCATCGCAACACTGTCAGTTTCTTGGTATCAATGAACAGAGATGAATAAAATGATATTGAAGTGTGATGGATATGAATAGATTGAAATAGATATCAATAGACTTATCAATAAATGGAAACAAAGCGAGATATTTATCGATATGAAGCTGGGGTTCCCTTACTGTCAGTGAGAAAAGGCTGATGTTTATTTCTTATTTTTATTTTCACAACCCCCCCACACACACACACACATACAGCTAAGAGGAATAAGACAGTTCCTCCTTGTTTTATGATTTTATTATTTACCTGAAGCAGCAATGAAATGATAGAAGGAGGTCCATCAAGTTGTGTGTGCCTATGGGTATGTTAAATGGTAAAAATATATGCAAATCTCTCATGCACAATGCAGATATGTTGTGTGCATACACATTACATAAATGAGCACACATGAAGGGCGGGATAGAGAATCACCTCTCTATGATTATTAAAACAGTTGGTTTTAGTTGTTAATTTTTGGTGTTTAGTTGTTATCAATACAGGCTTACAAAAAATTATATATGTAATTTAAAAACATTTTAATTAATGTAAATGTTTTCTTTGAAGTTAAATTTTGGGATTTGAAAGCTAATAGTGAAAAGCTATTTATTGATTGATTTGTTTTCTACATCTTAACTCTTCGAAGGATATTTAAAGCCAGAAAATATTTTTAGATTGTCAGAATTTTTTTTTAGATAATGATTTAGTGATACAAGTTTTATTAATTAACTCATAGATAAAGGGATAAGAGGTGAATTCATACCTTTCACATAAGTGAATATAACAAACCAAACTGGAATTGAACTCAGCTCTCCAATTTCCAATTCCAAACTTATCATTACATCAAAGCTTACAGCATGTGGTATTCCAAAGTGGTCACCCATTTATGTACTGACCAGGCTCAACATTGCTTAACTTTGGAGATCATACAGGAACTGGTGTTTCAACATGACGGGGCCTGTAAGCCCCACCCATTACCTGAAGCTAATTCAAAAATAATAATTTTATGTAGTGAAGTTAGGTTTTGAGACATTCTTTAAACCTTGGCATTGGACAGTACAAGTCAAAGGTTATTTTGGTTGGGAAAGGTGATGTTTGTGTTTTGCCAGTGAGCAAAGATGACACAGATTTATGTCGACAGCTCTGGACTGAATTGTTTCTGTTATGGTGGCCCATAATGGAAATCAGTATTTCCATCTTTTGTAAACTAGTTATTTTTATTAACTTTTCTGGTTTTTGATGATCAAGATTCTTTTTAAGCTGAGCTATCATTACTTTTAAGCTAATATTTGAACACATTATGTCAATTGAAATGTTAATAATGGTGAATGTAAGAAAAGCTTAAATTCATTTCCTGTTTTTAGGGGTCCCGTGTAGTAGAATGTTTCAAGATGGAAGTGATTGTTATGATATTTAAAGGGGTTGAATTTTCATTGTAAACGTGTTTTGGAAGTGACATATTCAAAGTGGAAAGCGAAAAAGGGAAATCTTAGAGATCTTACCCAGGTAAAGTATTTGACGAATCAGAAAGAATGTTACATGAAAGACAAGTGCAAAGTATTTCAATGGTTTGCATGCAGACATAAGAAACCAGTGGCTTATCTGATTGGTTTACTCAAAAGAAAAACTGTATTTGAATAATCTACACCTAGGTCATATTTTGAAAGTGTGTAGACCTCATTGTCATCATCATCATCTGTGGAATCTGTCACCATCAATAGTTTATTATTAGTAAAATTTAGGATTTATTCCTTGAGTTGGAAAGTGCAGTTGTCTAGGTTCCATATGTGATGGCTGTCCCTGCCTGAAAGTGTTGCCTTTCCAGTCAGTGCATCTTTGCAGTGACAATGGCATGGCTAGTGCAAGAATAGTAGAAGCTGAGGGGCCAAAGTGAGTGTCAGCACCCCAAATTAGTAATAATATCCAATCAGCAACTATAATTGGGTGAAGTAGCACTTGGGCTGTCATCAGGGACAACAGTTGTGGTCTTTTACTGTCATTCCCACTTTTGAAAAGGCATGAGTAAAGTTGAATTAAATGTGGAGTCTAACAAATCTGGGGATTGGTATTACTTGTGTTTAAATATAAATTGTTTTTTGCAATGTGTGGCTGTTGTTTATGAGGATAATGTCTTTATTTTCTAAGCTTGTATGAAACTTGATAGAAAGGGTGATTTTAATTTTGATGATACAGCAGGAATATAAAAGGAAGTTGGTTGAAAAAACAATGGGTTGATACCCGTGGGATGTGTTCATTTGGAGCCGTTTTTATTGTTTTATTGTCTAATTGATGTGATGCTTGGTTACACTTTGTAGGGTCTCACTTTTGATTTTGAGATTTCAATTAGGTTGGATACTTCCTAATTTTGATAGGGTTTTGAAAAATAGGGTGGCATTTGTTTTGCTTTCATTATACAAAAGGTGTGCATCCATTTTAGGTCCCCCCCCCCACGTGAAAGTGATGATTGAAGGTATGGTACTTATAGTTGGAAATTAAGGACAATTTCACTGAATATGTTACAGTTTGTTATTATTGGAAAACAGGGTTCATTTCATTTACCTTTTTATTTTTAAAGTAATTATAATTAAAATCAAAAGCCATAATGGTTAATGATTTGCTATTTTGTGTAAATTTATGTGGGGATAGTCCATGTCTTTTCTGCCAATTGATTGTTGGATTGTAGTGAAAGAGATAATCAGGTACCCCAGAAAAAAGTTTGTTTTGTGTGCGATCTGCCGAAGAAAAATTACCAAAAAGTAGTCAGCAAAAATCTTATAGCGAAGAAAAACGGCGACTTACCTCATCAAACCAAGCAACAGCGCGTCGTGTGTATTCTATGATGGAAAAAGTGACAAAAAAGAAACAAGTCCGTCGCAGGAGTTGCTATAAAAGTATTTTGATATGCAAATTACGTGTTCTCGATTCGGGGTGGAAAATTCAGGCATTTTTGGCTTCAGCATTTGTTAGAGAGTGAGTTATTTTTCTGACTGGTTACACGCATTTTGATTTGAGATAGTACCGGTGAATCGAGTTTTCAGCATTTCTTTCTGTCCCCGATATTCAAGTCGGTACTTACAGTGATTTTTCTTTGTGTTGTGGAAGTAATCTGCGACAAATATTTCCTTTGCTTTCAGAACACCTACATGGATGAATACAAGCTTTGATACACACTGTTGTGAAATTGGTTTGGTTGGACAGAGTGGGATGAAGGATAGTCATAGACAACCCATTACTAGGTGTGAAGGCTAACTATTGAGAAGAAGTCCTGGGCTGCCATTTGGTGGACGCTCACTATCCAACAAAAAGGCTGGTTAGTGCCCATTATTCACAAGGAGAGAATTCTGGGCCGCCAGTTTGGTGAATGCTAATTGCTAACAGAAGTTTTGGATCATTAGTTTGGTAGCTGCTCATTGTGTGTTGAAAGTTCCAGGCTACCATGTGGTAGATGCTTGTTGTCTGCTCAACTATGATCTCACATCTCTCCCTAATCTAGGAGGAAGGGTGTAATATGTCAGTCTGTACAATCATAATGAGCTGAGGTGCTTTTAAGAAGTGAGAAAAATTGGTAATAATGATTACTGGAAGATTTGTCCAGTAAAAGATGGAAATATTGTTTTTAAATAATTTTGCAAAGAATTGGTGATAATGGATTACCAGAAGTACTGAGTAGTACTGATTTGAAATGTTTTTTTGTAAAAGAATTGGTAATTTTGGAATATTACTGACCCATATATAGTGGATTTAATGTAAGATATATTTGGCAATAAGGTGGCTTATTACTGGTGAATTGAATTGTGGGGGCTCTGATGAATGAATTGACAGAGGGTCACAGGAAAGAGTTAAAATGCATATGATTTGAACCTAAATGAAGGAGAATTATGTAAAATCATATCAGTAGCAAAGATGGTCACAAAGAAAATAATAGTACATTTTTGAGCTGAGAATTTGAAGGTGTGGTGATTAGCAGATTCTTTCTTGTTTTGTTCATGTGGAAAAGTAATGAGTAGACAATACTAGAGATTGAAACAGTAATGCCAAAATAATTTCGAGGAGAAATGTTGATGAAGTTGATGTGTGAAGATTTTAGGAGATCAATGGTGATTATAGTGCCAAGTAAATTTTAGTTGAAATCATATTAATGTTGTCATTCCCAGTTTAGGAATTTCAAAGAAATAAATGTTGGAATTTTAATATAAGAATTTGATTTGAGGTAAGTATTTAAAGGAAAATAAAATGTGCAGGTTCAGAGAATGAGGGGGAAACAATTTTCATAATATCCTAAAGTGTAGAAAAAGATTAACTCAGATGTAAAATGTTATTAATTTTCATTTCAGGGACTTCGGATTAATTGTTTTTGGCTGTAATTTATAAAATAATTTATAACTGACAAGATAGCATGGAGAGGTTTGTGGCACTATGAATAACTAGGTAGAGGAGGAAGATGTCATTTTATTTCAAGTATTTGTACATTACGTTCAGTAAATGGATTACTTGAAAATTTCTAAGCAGCATCCACTTTGATCAAAGGGGGAACAGAAGAGTAAAAGGAGTAGACAGGATCTTTTGGAGACCAAGGGACAACAAAACCAGAAATAGGGTGTATCTGGGTGCCAGTCTACATTAACAGTCATGTTTAGGATTAGAAGGTCAGTTCTGGTCTACCCTTGGTGGCAGATGGACTTGACCATCACATGGTTCCAATGCCAGCTATTTGTATTTTCAGCCACACATCAGGAATGTATAGACAGGCTTGGAGTTGACAGTAAGAAGAGCTAATCAATGAGATTGGCAGTGCAGAAGTTTTCCCAAGTGTCACCTTTCCCAATAAACCCAGCCAAAGCCCTGAATAAAACATCTAAATATAATGTGGGAAACAGGGTTTGTGTTCTCATTTCTCAACATGGAATTTGTTTTTCATCCCCATTACCTTGTGAGTATGTAGCAGGCCCTTTCCCATCTTTTAGTGCACACTGACATGAACTAGAATGGAACACAATATGGGGAAAATCATTGGCTTATTGGTGGTAAGCATGAGTGAAGGTCATGTTGCATGTTTACACAATAACCATAATACTACCTGCTCATCCAAATTGAAGATTAAAGATATTTAAATGATACAAATAATTCACTGCTCATAAGTAATTTTCTTCAATAGCAATTCTTTCACTCACAATGCCTGCATTACAAGAATGAGGTTTAATTATTATCAGATCTTATTTATATTGGGTGGAAACAAAAATTTCTGTACTTACTTGATTTTGGCATCTCCAGTTCATAGTTTGTATCTTAGGCTGTTCCTCTGGCTGATAAAAAGACATTCTGTCTTCTTACAATTGATGATCAGTCCTTTCTTCCAACTTTTTTTTTTTTTACTACCTTGTTTAAGAGTTCCCAAAGTTTTTTTTTCTGTGTCTATCCCCAACACAGTTTGATCTGCATATGTTATGTTGTTAAAACTGTACCCACCAATAATAAATCTTTTTTGAATTTTTATCTCTCTTAGGATCACCTCACTGTAAGGGTTAAATAAATTCAGTGGGAGGACATATCCTTGACATACATCCTTTTCTATTTTTGCAGACTTGCTCATTTTCTGTCCATATGCAGGCTATTTGTTCCCAGTAAATAACCTGGATTGTTCTAATAGCTTTCCCAAATAAATCAAGTTTTCCATTTAGTTCAAATAGATCTTTGTGTTGAACCTTATTAAATGCTTTTGCATAGTCTATGAAATCCATCTGCATTTGTATTGATCACTCTGATATCATTCTGATCATAAATCCTACATTTCTTGTTCAAGTGTCTTTAATGAAGCCACACTGTTCTTGCCTTATTTCCAGTTTAATTCTGTTATATGCTGCATTTATCAGATCTAAGATAAGCTTAGTTAAGTGTCTCATTAAGCTAGTTATCTGATGGAGCTTGCATTCATCTGCATCTAGTTTCTAAGGCATTGCAACAAAAATGGATCTATTATGGTCTTCTGATATACTTTCCCTCTTTTGTGGAAGATTTCTGATATATTCATTCCATCTTTGAAGCATTTTTCTTTCGCTATTATTAACACTATTTTGATTTTATGCACTGTCAAGGAGCACATCTTTCATCCTGTTACTTTTATTCTTTTATGCATGCATCTGCCATAAAATATGATGCTCATTCTTCCTATCTCTGTGCACTTTTTGTTGAACCTTTTGTCATTTGCCTGCTTAATGTTTCGGCTTAATGTTCTATATTCTGTACCATTCCTTGGCATTGTGTGCAGTCTCTTTTTCATCATCAAGAATTTCATCTGTCATCCACTTCTTTTTTTTTTTTCTTGTCTCTCTTCTGGGGATTTTGTTCACCAATATCACTAGCATTTCATTTAATGTGGTCTACATTGAATTCCCAATCCCATCCAAGTTATTTGCTTTTAACTCTGTCAGCATACATCTCTGGAGTTTGTCATATTGCACTTTAGGTATTGATTTAATTTTCTTTAAATTTTGCTTTGCATAGGACAAGGTGGTCACTCCTAGAGTTGGCACTTTTAACAGGTTTTACAGTATTATTGATTGTTATATAGTTACTCTGGTTCTTTATGTCTCCACCTGGGCTTCTCCATGTCCACAAGTGTCTTAGGTGCTCTTTAAATCAAGTGCTGAATATTATTTGGTTGTCTGCCATGCACCATTGGAACCATTTTTCTGAGAGAATATGATATATAAATGTCTATATATCAGAACAATGTTAGGTAATTGGATGACAGAGTGGAAAGATTTTGTGCAACACCTTTTATCCTCTAAAAGGACTTCATCAAAATAAAGTAATCTTCTTATTGATGGAATTATACATATGCAGAGGGGGGAGAGGGGAGAGATATAAACATAAACTTTGTTTATAATTATGCACTGAAGGGAAGTGGTGAAGGTGTGCGTATGCTAAATTTATCATTTTTTTTTTTTTTTTTTTTTAAATGTTTAATTTAAAAATTGTTGGTGTCCAACATGTCTAGACACAGAGCTGATCTCATTTGGTTTCCCAACACTTTTTCATTTTTTTAAATTACTGTCATTTTTTACATTGTAACAACAGAAGATCTACCAAGAAAGGTTAAATATTGTAAGAACCTGGAAATTTTCAGGTGAAATCTTATATTTTCATTATTATTATTATATACACACTGTAATTTGTTTTTATACCAGTACTAACTGGTACCTTACACCAGAGATTAACTGACAGAAAGTTTCCCCAATATTCCAACATTCTCCTCAGTATTTTAGCAGTTTTCTGCAGTACTATCATCATGATGGTCATGATTTTTCTTGGAGATTTTCAGAAATTCCATTTTTTTTTTTCAAGGCTCTTTGAAAAAGTGTTTCAACAAATATGCACAACTGTTTTACCTTTTCATGTTACAACTTTTTCACCTGTTTCATGCAAGGATCAAAATATTGGGTTGGCCAAAATGTTCATTCACTTATTAAGTAGAAAATTTACTTGATAAACCAAATAAACTTTTTGACCAACCCAATATTTGCCTAGCTTTTCACATTCAATTGTATTCTGTCACCTGCTGCAACAGTGAAAATTCCATGATTAGGCAAATTTTCTTTTCATTGTTTATGATAACCACATCTGGTCTTTTGCTTAGAATTAGTAATTCATTTGAATATCAAAATCCCAGAGTATTTTTTTTTTTTTATTCTTTAAGATAAAGAACAGATTTTTATTACTAATATTATTATCATCCTATGACTATAATAATCTAAAATGACTAATATTATTTATTTTGCAGAATATAAAGAAGAACAATATATTTTTTGTCTTACTGGTGATTGATAACCTGAAAAACTGGTAGGAGTTCTTTTCTCAGATGGAGTTGCAGTAATTGGAGGCAAAGGTTCTGGAAATTTGGCTTTCACTTCACTTTTATCCTCATCATCAACAACAACATCATCTGTATCCAAGACGATCTTCTGGAAACGAGCTGCTCGTTGACTTTCCTGATATTTTTTTAAAGTTGGCTATCAAAACAGAAAAATAAAATTTGTATAAAATGATTTATTAATGAATCACAGTGCATTTAGCTATTTCAGTTAGACACAAAACAATTCTAAGGAGATTTATTGTCTAATCAATGTATTTTGATTTTTATCCATTTGTTTTTCTTTTTTTTTAAATTCTGTCCAGAATAATGACAAAATCACCCCCCCCCCAAAAAAAAACAATGCTTTTAGTATGAACTATACTAAATAACAGCAACAATCTGAATAATATACGCATAATACTAACTACTAACTACATAACATTCACTATATATTTTATTAATCAGCTAAAACTTTTTTGGTGGGTTTGTTTTTAATCTCCTTTGCTCTTGAATGTCCGGTGGCAGTATTGATGTTATAATAATGACAGACTATTTCAAAATAATTTACCAAGCTTGGAAGTGAAAAGATCAATTCTGTGAAAGCGCAATGCAAAATAATTATAAGTGGAAAAAAAAGCTTCCCATTAAAATATTATACATAAAGTGGGGGATTGATTTACTATTGTAATCAAGTAATAAACTGATCCCCCTAAAAATGAATACATAAAAAAGAAAAGATATTTAAAGACTTGCATGAGAAAACCCGACAATCATTAGTGACTTCCCAAATATTCCATGGATAAATAAGTATTAATATAAGATTAGACTGAACAAAGTGGAGGATAAGTTCTTATTATGTAATCAACTGATCCCCAGAAATATAATAAATATTAGAAATAATAATTCTTGAGACCTTATCAATTAAAGCCCCATAAAGCACTTTAACAACATAATTCGTTTTCTCATTTCTCAAACAGAATAAAAATAAAATAATTAAATTACATTTATTTGAATATGTAAGCTACAGACACATATCCGTATACATCAACTGACCAATGCTAGGAGATTATTACAGACAACCAGAGTGCACTAAAAAATAAAAAAAATAAAAAATATAGATAAAAAAAATAAAAAATATAGATAAAATAAATAAAAAATATAGATAAAATAAATAAAATGTACATAACAATTCGGCTTTGCTTAAGCCAGTTTGATTTTGGTGGACATAGAGAATGCATCACACGTTCATTCACACAGAATAATTAACCAAACAAATGGAAGTCAGTAAATCTAAATACAAATAAAAAGTCAGCCACAGAAAAAATTCAATAGTAGATGATTTACTCCTATCAAAGAGCTGACTTGGTATTATGGCGACTTCAAAGATACATGGCTGAGCACTACTCACAAACTGACACATACAGGCAGTGACATCAGGCACTAATTAACTGTCTTCTTTACTCTCCTCCTGAATAAACAAACCTCCAACTTTATCAGAATATATATATATATATATATATATAATATATATTAACTAACCTTTAATAAAACTAAAAGCCAAGACAAAGCTTAAAATTGTGAACTCAAAATAAATTTTTTCCAGAACATTTTCATGCATTTTTGTAAATGCCCATGGACATTTTTTTCTTTGATTATCAATATATAAAAGTTTACCATTGCATTTATCATATATACAACTTGTTTTTGCTTTCATTCTTAGTATTGCTGAAAACTAAAAACTTAGTTCCAGATTCTACTAGCGGGCTTATGGTTAAATAGAATATTTGTCATCAACCTAAGTATTAATTTTGGGTCCTCTTTAAATATCAACTTTTTGTTTTGAAAGAAAGAGAAAAATGTTTCAGCATATTGAAAAATTGCTTACATTATTAAGGTCAAGAATACTAAATAATAAATTTAATTTTTAAGAAAAAACAATTATCAGCCCTATGTCAATTTTATCAACTAACATTTTTGAAAGTTGTGATGCTTAGAAAATAAGATAAAATATTTGTAGCAACATTAAAAACAATGTCATTCATAACAATTTACTCTTCATGTTTGTCAGGAAAAGATCCAATATATTTATGATAATGAAGAAGAGTAAAAAAGAAATTTTACCAAAGAATTTGTAGTGAATCATGAGTAAGGGAGATAACTCTAAAATATTTAACATGGACAACTAGAATTCATCAATTTATTCAATTACTATCACTGTGATATCAGTGGCTCAGAACTTACTCACTATAAAAACCAAAGAGGGATATTTCTAATGATGAATTCATGTCATATCTGTGAGGAATATAAAAATTTCCTGAAAGACTAAAATCATTCAGCTCTAAGATTTCAATAAAACTAAAACCGTTTTAAGTATCCTTCATGTTAGTGTTATTTTCTCTTCAGAGAGTAATATCATTTGCTTAATTCTTGAATGAATCAAAACTGCTCTCAGATTTACATCAGATTTACTTTAATAAGTATGAAAATAGCATAACAACACAAATGAGTCAAAATTTCAGCAGTGATTCAAAATCCAATATTGGATGTTAAAAAGAGAAAGAAAAAAAACTTAAATTATTAAGCGTTTTGTTCTCATTAATAAAATGAACCTCATATGGACAGAAGTTTCGACCTTGTGATTCTGACTTACAGATTTTATTATGCAGCAATATATTTAAGTGTTCCTCCACCCAACAGAAAAAAAATTCTCTTTATTCAATCGATTGTGACATTCATTTAATATTTAGAAACAGAGATATCTTCAAAAATATTTTAGCATGAAAATAAAAAGAAATAAAATCTGAACTAATTATTGAAATTTAATCAAACATTCTGTACTTACTCTATTGGATACTGAATTCATTTATTAAAAGGCTTTCTTGTAAAAAAAATGAATGGGAATATTTTATTCTTTAATATAATTTCCCCAACCCAAATGAAATTTCCATAAAATATTGCTTAATTATGAATACATTTTACATGTTTTAAAAGATAATTCCCTGGATAATTAAAATCCATTGCCTCTTTCCCCCAATATATCAGTTGTGGGAGAGAGTTCATTTAAAAAAAAAAAGTAGTAAAATAAAAGGTAGTAGTTGAGATAGAGAAAATCAAAACAAACTTGTGTAGCTGAGGGAGACAGATTTGTGGGAGAAATATTTTAAAAATTATCACATTGTCATAAAGAGTTAGTCTCTATTGCTGCTTGTTTTGTCACTGACTAAAATCATCCAAGTTGATGGAAGTATCTTGTTGTCACTGTTGATGACCTGAGCAGTAGTGTAGTTCTTGAATTTGGTTAAGCTGACCTGGTGTCCATTCCTAATGCCAGCCAGGTCAGATCTAACTTTGTGACTTAAATCAGTATTGGCTTTATAGTGAGTCACTGGCTCAGAAATGGCTATTGTGAAAACCATGTGTCCTTTTTCCTAATTGGACAGAAAAGATGTTTTATGAACCTGATATTTTTGGGTGGTATTCTGGAAGAAGTGGGTTTATGAAGCCAAATAAATTTATGGTCTGTTTTTATCATATGAGCAGTGGATGTCAAAGTGAGTATTTCCAATTGAGTTAAAGAATTGGAATTCTGACAGGGTTCAACACACTCATCGGAACAAAACACATGAACTTTTGTACATAAAATAATGAATTCATAAATCTCCTTGTTATAGACAAGCGTATGGTTGCAAGAAAGAAATATGACAACAGCAGAAATAGATTTACATGGTTTATTTCAACAGGAACGTGTGGGTTTGGGACAGCTACCTTGTGGTAAAGTTCATAAGCCGGCTTCGGATCTAGGTCGATCTCTCATAGTAGTTCACACATGTTGATGGTGGTTGATGCTCCCCTGCTGCTGATCGCTCGGCCTGACCGTGACAGGTCTGTCTTGTGGCCACCTGTTGACTGTTCGTTGAACTTCCGTGTGACCCCTTTTATAGTGTTTTTTATGGCTTCACAGGCTCGAAAAAGGAAGCGAGTATAATTAGGAGGGAAGCATTTTTATTGGACGAAAAATAGAACACTTTAAATATTATTTTATTTTTCAACCGGAACTCGTGTGTCGGGAAAATTTGTAAATGAAGATAATGGTCATTTTGTGATGGGGTTTTGTCCCGTTCACATCCAGTTCTCGCTCTTGAGTATTTGCCTGTAAATCAGCCGAGATATGTCTTATTTTATTTTATAACATCCTGAAGAGTGGATTGAACAATTACCAAAAAGTTCATCTCCAAAACTCTACAGTTGAGCTGTGGATGAAGCTGAACATAACATCAATCAGCTAAGTGACAAATTACATTTATATGTACTAATTCTCTCTCTCTCTCTCTCTCTATATATATATATATACACACAGAGTTATAAAAAAAAAATAAAATCAATAAATTTTAATCTTTGTCATTTTTTTTTAAAGGAACTAAATCTACATATGTATATATATATATATATATATATATATATATATATATATTTTTTAACTATTGTTCACCCAATACATGGTCCAAGGTAGAGGGTTACTAAAATGAAATTGTTATAAGGCCACACCGAGAAGCAAGAGATGCATATTATGAGGATATGTAGGATAGATGATGGGTCACCCTCAACTTGAAGAGATTAAGATGATAGTGATCTGGGAAGCATCTATTTAGGGGTTAGTTCCATAAAAGCAACAGTTCTGGGGAAGAAGCTGTGAAGGTCTAGACTGGTAGAACCAAAAATTATAGTTCACCTGAATATCTATTATGAAAGAAGTGTTTTGCCTGTGGGGAAAGGGGTTGTTGAGTGGAAAACAATTTATCACCCACAAAGCCATAGAAATGCTTTTGAACTCTGTCAAGGCATATTTCGGAAAAATATCCAATAATGCATTTCACCCATTTTGATCTGATGAAGCCCAAAATACGTGAAATGCATTATCAGATATTTTTCCAAAACATTATACTTTCATGAATGTTTTTTCAATTGTCTATATATATATATATATATATATATATATATATATATATATATATATATACTTGCATACACAAGGGGACTTTAATAATCCTGTACTCTGGCCCATAGTTATTAGCTGAATTTGGATTTAATATTTTGTAAGGAGACAAAATACACATGTTGCAAAAAAGAAAAACAATAAATTCTTATTCAATCATTCTTGTTCTCCATTTACTAATACACTCTTTTTAAAAGGGAGTTTCTTTTTTTTAGTTTTTATCTCTAATGTTACACTTAGACATTGGATTTAACCAGTACTAAATTTTTACTGACTCCTTGTGATTGCCTCAGAACAGAGAGGTGCTGGTTGCCAACTCATCTCCAGCATTACTGTGGCACCTTGCATTATTAGAAATATTCATAGAAATATGATTTAATTTTTTCTTACTCGGTTTACTAAACAGGTTGTTGATTTTTTTAAAACGAAAAATAATTGAGTTGAAAATAATTCACTAAGATTGTACTTGGACGATCCTAAGGGAAGAAGAAGGAAGGGGAAGAGAGAGGTCGAGAAATACAAAAAAGCGGTCATTAACAAAAAACACGAGTCAGAAAGATATCTTAGCTAGCATGTTGACCGAATTTTTAAAAGACAATTGGAAGAATAGAATTAGAAATAATAAAAAAAGAAAGAAAGGGAAAAGACATGATATCAAAACGGGCGGCTTGATGAAAACCAGATATCGGTCAAAGCATCTAGCCTACTTTTGCGTAGAAAGACACCTTATCAATTTGGATAAAGGGAAATTTTGGGAACAATGAAAACGAAATCTTAATCAGAGAAAAAGTGTCTTTGGGTTGAGGGGAGTGACTGGTGGAACGGTATACAGATTCTGACCTGTTAAAAATTAGAACCTGACGAGTGAAAGATGTTTTCAATTCAGGTAAATTAAGATTTTCTGACTGCCGGGTCTGACACAAAACAAGAGGTGAAAAAAAACGATTGTCTCAGATCACAGATGGCGACAATATTCTTTCCTGAAGTCACAACTAATTAGCGGCGGGCTGGTTGACAGAGCCCAGGTGAGAGAAAGCCAAGATTGTCATTTTTCGTACGTGCAGAAAAGGCAAAATTGGATTTTGTTTTTTTTAAAACAAGAACGATGTAACCACGCCCGAAAGGAGGAGAAAGAAAGGATGCTCGATCAATAACAATTGGTCGGAAACGGTCACGTGATCTGCAGAAAAGAAGAGAAAGAAATGCCCGATCAGGAACCATTGGTCGAAAAACGGTCACCTGACATACAAGAGACTAAGAGATGGGTGTGCACCTCCCCACAAAAGGCACTGTGAGGAAGTAGGGGAAAACAATAGCGATAATGGGAAATCAAAAATAATGCGACTTTTTGGAGTTATTGAGAAAACCCTGACGCCGACAGACCCACCCCAGTTTGTTGCGGCGTCAATAAAAGCAGGACCCCAGTCGACAGAAATCAGTTGGAGTTGGAGTTGGAGTTGAGAGTTGCAGCTGGACCGCGGGCAGGGATAGAGCCTGAACGCGGGCATCAGGCCCGATTCACTGCCCCCTTTGCGGGCAAAAAGAATCCTCAGACAAGAAATCCTTCCAGCCCAAGACAAAGACAGAAGAGTTCAGCCCGGACGGCAGCGAAAGAGATCACCTCGGACGACAGAGAGTTGCGGCTGAGTTGCGGCAAGAGATCCTTCCAGCCCAAGTCGAAGACAAGAGAACTTCCAGCCTAAGTCGACGAAGAAGAAGAAGAAATACAACTCAAGTCGAAGAGAAGAATCAACTGCGAATGATCGATAGAAATTAGCCCCAGTGTCGAACCAAACCACACTCCGACATACACAATTCTAAAGAGTAGGCAATTCAAAATCTTTTAGGTTGTGTGATAGAAGCTTGTGCCATAGTCCACAGAGCGGGTTGGGAAATGAGAACAATTTTGTTTTTATGTAGCGGACATTAAGATATAAAAGGTTGTTACCCATTTTTTTCATCAGCCATCTTTTTGTCTCGTGAGTTTATTTTCTCTTTTATTTGTGTTTTGCCACCCCCGTCGGACTCAACTTGTATCGCCCCAATCCCTGCTGGTCCCGTCTGTCTAAGATCTAAACACAGCGTGGGTAGACAGACCGGAGATCGGTACAGTTGCTTTAGTGACCAGGTATTGGAAGCGAGTCGGGAAAGGCGAGGCTGGTGATCATCTGACCAAGGGGTTGGAGCGGCACGCTTGGACCCAGGAGGAGCGACCAGGAGGAGCGACGTCACCGTTGGCGCCGTAACCAAAGGATCCGACCCTGGGCCAGGTGTGTAACCGTCACAAGTGGTGCCGTGACCAACGGATCAACCCTGAGACAACCACGTCACAAGTGGTGCCGTGACCAACGGATCAACCCTGAGACAAACACGTCACAAGTGGTGCAGTGACCGAGGATTTCAGCCCTGAGAAGACCACGATCGACCGCCGTTGCTGAAAATTCAGACAGAACTCAGAACGACCCGGGACCAAAGGAAAAAGAAAGAACAGAATCATCTGTAAGGTAGGACACCTTGTTTTGTTTCCCAACCTCGATTGTTGCTGTATAGACTGTCTTTCTCTGTAGACATGTCAGATTATGATTCGGATAGAGCAGTGGGGGTGAAGAAGAAGTAGAGCGGGGGGTTGTCAGTGGATCTAAGGAAGCTGTTGGGTGGACCGAGGGTCCCAGTATTTGATGGCAGCGGAAGGAGTTTAAAACTGGCTGGCAATCCTCGAGAAGAGCCGAACCGTCTACGAGCTCTCGGACCAAGAAACCCTGTATTTGGCATACGATGCCACAAAGGAAAAAGCGTCTGAGTTCGTGAGGGGCTCTTGGAGAACCAACCCCGCTTGGCTTGGGAAGAAATAAAAAGACTACTGACCAAAGAATTCGCCGACGAAGGTACGGCCATAGAGGCCATGAGGGCCCTTTTTAAACTAACACAGCTGCGGGATGAAACCCCGGAGAATTAGGGGCCCGAGCGGGAAGCTATCGTCATTGGCATTCCCCGAAGTGGTCAGGGATAATGCGGTTATGCAGGCTCAACTGGCGGACCTGTATGTAGAGGCGCTGAGCGACGAGCGTGTTCGTCCACGACGTACTGAAAGAAGGACCGCTCAGACTGTCGGCAGCGATAGAGCTGGCCAGGGAGAGCCAGGGGTGTGGGATAAAGTGAAGAGGTGTGGGAAGAAGCAGATACCAAGTCAGGAGGCTGGAAGAAGGGGGTAGGCGGAAGAACCCCCGTGTGGAATCAGAGGGTTAAGGAAGAGGTGGATCGGGCAGAATTATGGGAGGAGGACCCCAATAGAAGGGGCATGGTCGACCAGGCATGGCTTTTATAAGCCCACGCCGGTCGACACGGGCTGGTCTGCTGGACCTGTGGGTACGAGGACCACAGGGCGGCGGAATGTCCGACGAAGTGGGGGGCTGCCCCCAGACTTCGATCGTGACAGGTGCACCAGGTGTGGAAAGAAAGGCTGAGGAAGGTGCCCCACCAATATTAACAAGGAAGGCCGAGCCCAAGAAAAGCCAGCGGGCCACCCCAGAATTAAGAGGAGGGGTGGCCCAGTTAAAAAGGAGAGAAATAAAAACTTGGACCAGTGGGTGGGCGAGCCGCTTGAATAGAGGACGGGTTCCCCGAGGATAGACACAAAGGCCAACCCAGTTAAAAAGGAAAAGAGCAAAATGTTGGACATGTGGTCGGGCGGGCCACTTTGCGGCAAGCTGTCCAGCAAGAAGGTGCTGGTTTTGCAGGAGGCCAGGACACCTGAAAAGAAACTGTATTCTTAGAAACGGCCATGGGAGACCGGGAGAGGTCCGGCCGGGGTCGCCCAGGTGCAGGGGGCGCAGAACTCCACCTCATGAGAAAAATGAAGGTGATATATTACTACCGGCGCCTTTGGCTGGGTTAACCCAAAGGTGGGGACCCAGGAAGAAGAAAGCTCAAGTGTTCTCTTCGCTAACGCAGGAGAAAGAACTATCCTGTAGAGCAGAGATAGGTGGTAGAGAGATGAGGGCTTTGGTGGACACAGGAGCATCTGTGTCATTGATGAGAGAGGAGACATACAGGCGGGTGAAACGGAAGAGAAGGTTACGGGAAGCGGACATAGAGATCACGCAAGCAGATGGGCCCCCTGGAGATAAAAGGGATGGTGAGGCTCCCGTGAGGATTGGGAGGTGAAAAGCACCCAAAATTTTTACGTAACCCCCGACCTGTGTACGGAGGCAATCTTGGGAGAAGATTGGCTCCGGAGCCAGAGGGCCCAGATCGAGTTTAATCCTACTGTGTTGGTGGTGAACGGCAGAGAACGCCATTGGGATGCCCACCAGAGGAAGAGATAACCATAGTGGTGGAGGAAGATGTACAGTTACCTCCTAGGACCGCAGTGTCGGGAAAGGGTAGGCTAATGTCAGAAAAAAAGGTACGGAGAGGACCTCTGCAGTTGGTCCCTGTAGAAGGAAAGGGCCTAGAAGATAACGAGGTAACCCTGTGCGAAACGGTAGTGGAGGCAGCCGAGTTGGTGCCCATTATGATGGTGAACCAGGCCCAAAAGACTATCAAGGTTAGGAGAGGGGAGAAGATAGGGAGAGCGCTTCCCCTACGAACTCTGAATCGGGTGAGATTCGAGGAGGAACGAAGGAAGCTAGTAGAGCAAACAAAAAAGGAATCTTAGATGAGGATATATTAGCACCGGATCAATTTAGAACCAGAGTGGGGGTCTGTTAAGGAACAATCGAGATGTGGTGGCCCAGTCAGACAAGGAGCTAGGTCAGACCCACACAGTCGAAATGAAAATCGACACCGGAGACCACCCCCTGTGAAATTAAAACCCTACCGAACACCTATACATAAAAGACCCCTTGTAGAAGAGGCAGTAGAGGAAATGTTGAAGCTGGGATGATCGAAAGATCGATCTCTCCTTGAGCTTCCCAATAGTAATAGTAGGTAAGAAAGATGGCGGCCACCGTTTCTGTGTAGATTTTAGAAAGCTGAATTTATATCGGTCCGTTGGCGGTGCCATTGCCATTGATAGACGACATTTTGGCATTATTAGGGAAGGCAAGGTACTTCTCTACGTTGGACTTGAGGTCCGGTATTGGCAGGTAGCCCTGGATGAGGCTGACAAGGAGAAGGCCGCATTCGCGTGTCACCTGGGACTGTTTCAGTTCAGAGTGATGCCATTCGGTTTAGCTAATGCCCCAGGAGTCTTCCAACAGCTAATGTCAATAGTGTTAGGGAGGATACGAGAGCTTTGCCATGGCGTATTTAGACGATATCTTGATATTTTCGGAGACAGTGGAACAACACTTTTTCATTTAAGACAGGTGTTGGGAAGGTTGAGGAAACACGGATTAAAATTGAAATTGTCAAAGTGTCAGTTTCTGAGGGAAGAAACTAGGTATTTAGGCTTCGTCATAAACGGAGACGGTATTAAACCCGACATGGATAAGGTAAAGGTCATAAGGGAAATGCCAGAGCCTAAGACAGTGAGGCAGGTAAGAGGTTTTATAGGAGCTATAGGCTACTACCGGCGCTTCGTCCCGCATTTTCAAGAATTGCCATACCGCTAGTGGCCCTGACGAAGAAATACGCTAGGTTCAAGTGGACAGAGGACTGTCAACGAGCATTTGATTCACTAAAAGGAACAGTTGACAACCGTCCCTGCTGACGTACCCAGACCTCAGCAAGCCCATGATATTATACACGGATGCCAGTGAGCAGTGTGTAGGAGCAGTACTTACCCAGCCGTGTCCTGATAAAGAAGGACCAGTGCCAGGCATACCAGAGTAAGTACCGATATACTTCCTCTCCCATAAGCTCTCAGAGACACAACAGAGGTGGCCAGTAATAGAGAGGGAAGCATATGCTATCATGTATGCTCTCCAAAAACTGGACTACTATTTAAATGGTGCGGTCTTCACTATAAAGACAGACCACAAGCCTCTGCAGTACCTATTGCAGGCAGAGGACAAATAATAAGAAAATTCAACAGTGGGCACTTAAGTTAAGTGGCTACCACTGTAAGATAGAGTACTTGGCAGGAAAAGAAAAACACGTGCGCAGATTTACTCTCAAGAATACCAAACAACTGGAAGAAAGATCTGTAAGGGTAGAACAGGGAGTAGATGATAAAGCCTATAGAATAGGAGTAATTAACTCTAATAAGCTAAAAGATCGCCCTATATTAGAATCGGACGAAGAAGGGGACGCCCAGATAATAACTGATCCCTACTGGACAGAAGGATTTGAGAAGGAGCAAGCAGACAGTGAAATAGCTGCTCTGAGAAAGAAGGTAAAGGCAGGAGAGACCACCAAGTATGCCATAATAGAGGAAAGGCTGTATTATCTCTCAGGAAGGGATGAAGAAGTCAAACCCAAGTTGTATGTGCCCAAAAAGTTTAAGACCAGAGATATTGGAACAGTGCCACGAAAGGTTGGGTCACATGGGAATTGATAGGACATGTGATCTCATAGGAAGAAAGTACTATTGGCCCAAACTGTACGGAGAAGTCACTAACTATGTTCGAGTTGTGTAGTGTGCCAGTCGCAGAGCAGAAGGCAGGAAATGGCACCCTTGGAGGAAACAGACGTACCAAACTTCCCCTTCGAGAAAGTGAGTATGGATGTATCAGGACCATATGGGGA
Organism: Acanthosepion pharaonis; assembly: GCA_903632075.3. Classification (NCBI taxonomy): domain Eukaryota; kingdom Metazoa; phylum Mollusca; class Cephalopoda; order Sepiida; family Sepiidae; genus Acanthosepion; species Acanthosepion pharaonis. The sequence continues at coordinate 719,220 of CAHIKZ030005383.1, read as the reverse complement.
AACTGCACGAGGAAACAACTATATAGTGAGTTTTGTCGATTGGCTAACAAATTGGCCTGAAAGCATTTGCAGTACCAGACAAGAAGGCCAGAACTGTGGCCGGGTTGATAATAAGTGAAATCTTCCCTAGGTATGGTGCCCCTGTGCAATTAGTAACAGATAATGGTACGGAGAATGTGAACAGCATCATGAGAGAGGTTTTGACAGGTTTGAATGTAGAGCACATAAAAACATCCCCATATCACCCCCAGGGAAATGCTAAAGTGGAAAGGTTTCATAGAACCTTGGGAGATGTATTGGCCAAGTTGGTCAGAGAAAACACTGGAAATTGGGACTTGTATTTGACGCAGGCTCTGATGGCCGTGAGGTTTGACGATAAACGAAACCTCCAGATTTTCTCCTTATTTTTTTGTTGTTTGGCAGAGACGTGGTCCTGCCTGTAGATAACCTACTGAAGCCCCAAGAAGGTATATGGGAGAAGATCATCATCAACTATTGCTGGAACAGCAACATAAGATATTCGTACAGGCCAGAAGAAGAATAAAGAGGGCCCAGAAGAAAAGAAATGAGAGGGTGAATGCTGAAAGAAAGGTGGTAGAATTGAAGGTTGGAGACCCTGTCTACTATAAAATCCACCAGAGGGAAGGAAAACTGGAACAGAGATGGGAACCGTACTACGGATAGTAGAGCAGACGGGCCCAGTATCATATGTAATATGGGATCAAGTGGCAGGACGAGCGAGGAGGGTTCATGCCAATGATCTGAAGAAGGCTGAAATAGCTAACCTGGAAATGAGCGAGCGAGGCCTAAGAAGACAAGGAAAAGGAAGGTAACTCTGGTTGAACCGAAGGAATGGAGACGTAGGAAGACTCCGAAGAAGATGAGGAGATAGGTCGACTTGACCAGATAAACGAAGCAGTCCGAGTGACAGAGTTGGAACCCTCAGCGGGGATTAGCGATGTTCAGTCGTCGACTGAGTCAGTGCAGAGAAGACCCCCTGTGAGATCGCCATCACACCCCCATGTCCGAAGAAAAAGGAAGAAAAAAGACGAAGAGGTCCAATCAAGCAGTCGAAGGCTCTAAAAAAGAGACACCCTGAACAGGACGAAGGACCCAGCGAGTGGGAGGAGGAGGATTTAATACCCCTTTCCCAGCTTAGGGAAAGGATAAGGAACAGGAGAAGTTTAGACATAGAGTCGAGAGGTATTGAAGACATTCAAGGCGAAGACTCTAAACAGAAAGAAGAATCAGAGGATGAAGAAGAGGACAAAAACCTCCTGGACGGGAGTTAAACACAGAAGGAAGGGTGGAGGTTGAGCAGGAATCACCTCGGAAGATGAGATCAGGGAGGAGAAGAACCCCAAATCTCAGTAGAACAAAAGGGCTGTGCAGAATAGAAGCATTTAGTGTCAACAGATAACGACACTGGCTCATCCAAGATCCTATTGGCTGACTATGGTAGATGTGAGTGGAGGGGATGGAGATGCGGGCTGCACCTCACGAGGAACGGAAGATCATTGGCATTATTGATTGGCCACCAGTGGTGTCATGAAGTACGACCTTTAGAGTGGGCGCCACGCACACCTGACCAGACCATTCTGTCTGCTAGGGGTTAGTTAGAGGAGGGAAGAGCCGAACTAAGAGAAAAGTTATGAAATGATTGAGTGATGAGTCGAGCGAGACTAAGTGGTTGTGAAGAATAACAACAAGAGAATTTGTTACCTTTCAGGAATGATAGCAAGGTACAAGGTGGAAGCAGACTACATAGCATTAAATTCAGGGAGAACGAAATTTATGTTGCTATCAGCTGAAGAAGCTAGAAGGTGTAGAGATGATACCCTGGGCACTTGTACCCTCGTTGAGCCCTATCTATAAAACTGGTAACCGCAGACTGTGCATACTAGAATTGTTCGAAGGAGGGGGAAGGAATCAAAAGAATCTGCCAAGTAGAGGTATTAACAAACTCGGCATTACCACAAGCTATCAGTGTTTCAGACGGGTGTGGGCAGTAGCCACACAGAAACATATCAGCCTGTCTAGGGTATGTGGGGAGAGTCCACAAGGACATTAAGAATAAGGCCACCGTTATCCCTGGTGACGCTACCCATGGATGTTCGCGGTTGGGGTGTCCATCTCCTGCCCCCTATTACCAGATGGAAGAAAGGTATGAAGAAAAGATTCACTCATAGAGATGATTGGTAGAGGCTTAGTCAATTGTACAGAATTATGGGAGCCGATAGTGAAGAGATTCTCTAATGTCACCTTAAATAAGATGCCAGTATTAATGAAGCCAATAGAAAAAGATCGATATGGATCACTTAAGGGATAAGTTAAGTGCGTTGGGAGACGAAGGTGTAGCTTGGGAAGACGATGAGCAGATCGCGATAAGTTGGTCAATAGTAATGGGTACATTCCTAGTTATAGCCATCGGGGTGTAATAATATGGAAGATTAAGAGTAAGAGAAGATTAGCGAACGACAGTCTAGTGAGCATGCAACAACTCGAGAGGGAGATGCCGAGCAGTGTTCCTTACTCAGACAGGACTGGCGAAGAAATTGCTGAAAGACCAATGGAGGAGGCTGGCGTGCGACCACCACGTCGGCGGAAAACCTCCCACGGCAGAGAGGAAAAACATTGACCAAGAAGAACAGACCCTAGTGAACACATCTGCACCTACAAACACCACGCACACATTACCTTGCATGTAAAACAAAAGAAAATGAAAAGAACATTTCATTGCATGTAGAACAGAAGAAAATGAAAAGAACATTTCATTGCATGTAGAACAAAAGAAAATGAAAAGAACATTTCATTGCATGTAGAACAAAAAAAAAAGAACATTTCAAAAACAAAAAGAAAATGAAAAGAACATTTCATTGCATGTAGAACAGAAGAAAATGAAAAGAACATTTCATTGCATGTAGAACAAAAAGAAAATGGAAAGAACATTACCCTTGCATGTTAGAAAGTAGAATAGAATTGCATGAGACAAATGCATGGTGCATGTTAAATGATGTAATTGGGTTTAGGTGTCATTTACGGGTAAATGACAAATCGGTTAGGGAGGATTGTGGCACCTTGCATTATTAGAAATATTCATAGAAATATGATTTAATTTTTTCTTACTCGGTTTACTAAACAGGTTGTTGATTTTTTTTTTAAACGAAAATAATTGAGTTGAAAATAATTCACTAAGATTGTACTTGGACGATCCTAAGGGAAGAAGAAGGAAGGGAAAGAGAGAGGTTGAGAAATACAAAAGCGGTCATTAACAAAAACACGAGTCAGAAAGATATCTTAGCTAGCATGTTGACCGAATTTTTTTAAAGACAATTGGAAGAATAGAATTAGAAATAATAAAAAGAAAGAAAGGGAAAAGACATGATATCAAAACGGGCCGCTTGATGAAAACCAGATATCGGTCAAAGCATCTAGCCTACTTTTTATGTAGAAAGACACCTTATCAATTTGGATAAAGGAAATTTTTGGGAACAATGAAAACGAAATCTTAATCAGAGAAAAAGTGTCTTTGGGTTGAGGGGAGGACTGGTGGAACGGTATACAGATTCTGACCTGTTAAAAATTAGAACCTGACGAGTGAAAGATGTTTTCAATTCAGGTAAATTAAGATTTTCTGACTGCCGGGTCTGACACAAAACAAGAGGTGAAAAAAAACGATTGTCTCAGATCACAGATGGCGACAATATTCTTTCCTGAAGTCACAACTAATTAGCGGCGGGCTGGTTGACAGAGCCCAGGTGAGAGAAAGCCAAGATTGTCATTTTTCGTACGTGCAGAAAAGGCAAAATTGATTTTGTTTTTTTAAAAACAAGAACGATGTAACCACGCCCGAAAGGAGGAGAAAAGGATGCTCGATCAATAACAATTGGTCGGAAACGGTCACGTGATCTGCAGAAAAGAAGAGAAAGAAATGCCCGATCAGGAACCATTGGTCGAAAAACGGTCACCTGACATACGAGAGACTAAGAGAGATGGGTGTGCACCTCCCCACAAAAAGGCACTATGAGGAAGTAGGGGTGAAAACAATAGCGATAATGGGAAATCAAAATAATGCGACTTTTGGAGTTATTGAGAAAAACCCTGACGCCGACAGACCCACCCCAGTTTGTTGCAAGCGTCAATAAAAGCAGGACCCCAGTCGACAGAAATCAGTTGGAGTTGGAGTTGAGAGAGTTGCAGCTGGACCAAGGGCAGGGATAGAGCCTGAACGCGGGCATCAGGCCCGATTCACTCGCCCCTTTGCGGGCAAAAGAATCCTCAGACAAGAAATCCTTCCAGCCCAAGACGAAGACAGAAGAGTTCAGCCCCGGACGGCAGCGAGAAGAGATCACCTCGGACGACAGAGAGTTGCGGCTGAGTTGCGGCAAGAGATCCTTCCAGCCCAAGTCGAAGACAAGAGAACTTCCAGCCTAAGTCGACGAAGAAGAAGAAGAAATACAACTCAAGTCGAAGAGAAGAATCAACTGCGAATGATCGATAGAAATTAGCCCCAGTGTCGAACCAAACCACACTCCGACATACACAATTCTAAAGAGTAGGCAATTCAAAATCTTTAGGTTGTGTGATAGAAGCTTGGTGCCATAGTCCACAGAGCGGGTTGGGAAATGAGAACAATTTTGTTTTTATGTAGCGGACATTAAGATATAAAAGGTTGTTACCCATTTTTTTTCATCAGCAATCTTTTTGTCTCGTGAGTTTATTTTCTCTTTTATTTGTGTTTTGCCACCCCCGTCGGACTCAACTTGTATCGGCCCCAATCCCGTCTGTCTAAGATCTAAACACAGCGTGGGTAGACAGACCGGAGATCGGTACAGTTGCTTTAGTGACCAGGTATTGGAATCGAGTCGGGAAAGGCGAGGCTGGTGATCATCTGACCAAGGGGTTGGAGCGGCACGCTTGGACCCAGGAGGAGCGACCAGGAGGAGCGACGTCACCGTTGGCGCCGTAACCAAAGGATCCGACCCTGGGCCAGGTGTGTAACCGTCACATTACTATGATTGGCTAGACTATAAGACAATGAATAAATGAAATTTTCAAATGATTTTGTCAGATGAAATACAAAAAATAACTTACCAGTGGTTCTGGCATGGGTTGGAGGTATGTAAATGCTTGCTTTGGTTGGTATTTTGATGAATAAATAAAATTTGAGCGCAGAATATTTCTATCCAAAGGGTAGTGGCTATGCTTGCTGAGAGCTTTGGAACTCCAAAAGTCATCAGATATTGAAGGACCACTCAGTGGTTGAGCAGGCTTTTCTTTGTTTACATTCATTGTTCAAAGCTTGTATTCTCCCTGGCACCAAAAAAAAAAAAAAATTCCTACAAAATATTGTATTAAATAAAATAAACAAAAAGTGTAGTTCAATGCTTGTGGCAAATTAAACAATTGTAAAATATAAGGAATGAAGGGCTGAAAAATTTGCAGTTTAATATTTGAATTCAATGCACTCAATTCTAACTTTTGCACATTGTACAATGAACAAAACTGGCTCAAGAAATATTGTGTGGTAATTTAAATTATATAATAGAGGTATTAGGATATTATTTGTTTCAAGTAACTTAAAGAATTCAAAACAAAAGCTACTTCTATATAATGAATATTTTATCAACAAATTGCAAAGTATGATTATGTAAATATTTCAATGAGAATAATGTTTTGGCAGTGTACTTGGTTTTGTTATTTATACATAGAGAATCATCTTGAATTAGGAAATAGTGAAAATTAACATTAAAAACTGTGCATATCTTACAGTCTTAAAAGTTTAAAGAATGAAGATAGCTCTAAAAAACTTCTTTATTCATTAGTACACAAAGAACAGTAGGTATGATTTAAACCCTTTAAAATCACAGTGGAAAGACACTATCCTGGACATTTTGGGCAAACTTTACTACTTCAAAACTGTCTGTGTAACAGAACAAATCAGCAGTGAAAAGCAGCAAATGGCTAGTATAAAGTTGCTCATATGAACAGCCTTATTCATCATACATGTTTGGCTGTGTAATTCTTTTCAGTAATTAGAACCCCAGAGTTTTATGCCAGTAAATTGGTAGTATGGGTTCAATGGGTTAATAAAAGCCAAATATTTTCCAATCGTATTCCTTAAAGAATGGTATAAATAAACATTAAAAAAAAGCAAAAACATTTTCTTGAGAAACCAATTATTGATGAGCTACACATGATTTGTAGAATTATTTGAAGCTCTTACAATCCACTTAAGTCAATGAGCTTGCAGTAAAACATGGGTCTATTGGTGCCATTGCAAATGATTAAACAATAACCAATACTTGGTTTCAAGAACACTAAAGATGCTGGAAAGGCAACGAAGAGAGAGAGAAAAAAAACAGAAAAACCACCTTAAAATCAGTAATAGATGAAGAAATGAAGTTCTATACTCTAAACTTTATGTAAGTGTAGACTGCAGGAACAACCAACTCCCAGTCATCTACAAACTAAGATTAAAATTACAAAAAATAAAGAAACTTAAAAACACATCTTAATTACAATATAACATATTCTAGAATGACTCAATTTGCAGACATCTGCTGATATAGTTAATAAAAAATAAAAATAATAATAATATATATATATATATATATATATATATATATATATATGCACTGAGAAGAGGTCAGTAATGCAAAGTGGAACATGTTAAGAGAAACACTAATGACATCAGTAAAAGAGATCATTCAATTGAATGAGTTAGCAGAAAAAGAAATAGATAATAGAAGAAATTTGAAAATTAATGAAAACTAGCTTAAAAGCCACCCTTTCAGGTAGCATTTAAGCTAGCTTCTGCAGAAGGCTCTTGACTGGGCCTTCATCACAATAAGTAGGTGAGAAGTAGATGCAATAGGTAACATTAAACTAAAGAACTCAAAATTGATCACTGTATTTAAATAATGCAGAGAAGTCCGTGAGGGCTTTGCGCAAGTCTGCTTCATTGGTGAAGGATTTCCCACGAAGATGATTATCCAGGGAGTGGAAGAGTTGGTAATCGGAAGGTCAGGTGAATAAGGTGGATGGCACAAAGTCTCCCACCCAAGTTGCTGTATGGTATCCCTGACCACTCGTGCGACATGCGGCCTGGCGTTGTCATGGAGGAAAAGCACACCTTTGCAATTCACCAGTGCTTCTTCTGGCACAATGCCTGTTGCACACGTTTCAATTGCTGCAAGTATAGGTCTCCAGTGACCATTTGACCCTTGATAACCTGTGACCACTTGACAACCTGTGACCACTTGACAACCTGTCCACTGTGCGTGGGTGCATAGGCAGTCTTGCGGTGTGAGGGACAGAATCCTAAGGAGACAACCAATGTCTGGAACGGTTGGGAGTTTCGTACAGAACCCACTTTTCATCACTGGTAAGCACTCGAATGAATAAGGATGCGGTACGATGGCGAGAAAGCATCGATACACAGGCTGCCACTCATTGTTCCTTGTGGACCTCCAACAGCGTTTGCGGAACCCACTTGCTCAGTTTGTACGTCTTACCTAGGCAGTGCAGGTGAAGTCTGTTTCATCGGAAACGTTGAACTGTCTTGCAAGTTCACCACACGCTAGACTACTGTCCTCTTCAATGGCCGCCTTCAGGACTCCGTCATTCAAGACCTGTGGTAGTCCACTGCAAGGCTTATCATGGAGAGACATCTCCCGACTTGAATTTTCAAAACCAACGCCTTGCAGTACGTTCATCCACAGAACTATCCCCAAATGCTTGACATATGCGGTGACTTGATGCTGCTGCTGATAAGCCCACTTTGAAGTCGTACAGCAAACAGGCCCGAACGAGATCTCTAGACACTTCCATCCTTCTCACAGCTGTCCGGTTTATAACTGATGGCCGGGCATGGTGCGCGTGTTTTTTATAACGTCTGATGTTCCTACTTCCGGCTGTCTGAATTTGAAAACAAATGTCCCTTTAATTGAAAAAAGTGTAACAGTGATATACTGACATTTGCATTTATTATATAGAAGAGCCAGCAGATAATTCCAAGAAATGGCAGTAAATTTTGGATGTTAAACAAAATTATTAGAAAGAAATGCAAGTAAGCAAAAGATTACTGACTTAAGAAGGGCACATAGATAGAAATACAATGGAACAGACATGGCAGGTATATACAGCGTGCAATGGAAAAATTGTTGTCTAAATTATACAAAAATGAAAATAACACAGACATCTAATTTTAACAGATATACTTTCCAAAATTACAAAATATATCTTGAAATACTAAAGAGTAAATTTATTCAATGGCTTCAACCATAGCCTCCAGATGACTTTGGAATCTTCTGCAAATTTTCTGGATGGTCTCCTTATTTGAGTTGGTTAATGCTGCCATAATCCTTGCCTTCAGCTTGGTTTTATAAGCTGTTTTGTTGGTCTTACTCAACTGCATCCCAAACATAATCAATAGAGCTGCAATTTGGAGAATTAGGTAGCCATATGTAAAGGGTGATGTGGTCACAGAAATTGTCTGACAGTCATGACTGGGTTCTCCTGCTGTGTGTGGAATGGTGCAGAATCCTGTTGCCAGACACTGGGTTTCCTGCAGCCACTCTCTTGACCCAAAACAGTACCACCTCCTCAATACTCTTTATGTAGGCCTCTGTGTTGAGTCTGAGGCCCTCACCAACATATTTGGTAGTTCTTTAATCAGAACAATCAGAGTGAGTTTTCTGAGATGCTGTACCTTTATAATCACCATTAGACTCATCCAACTCTTTCTGAACCCTCTGCATTGACACCTAAAAATTCTGAAATGTTTGCATTGGAGCTTCTGGTGCAAATGCCAAACACTACAGCATTCTGTTTCCAACTTTCTGGCAGAGTCAATTGCATGATGGTGCTCTTTTTCTCACAGATGGTGCCCAACTGACCCTACTATACTGTGCTGTTGACAAAATCAAAAACAAAGCACATGCACGAAATTAAAAATTATAAAATGGTGACAATTTACTTACCACACCCTGTATACAAAAATAAAAGAAATAACAGAATAGACAAACAAGATAAATAGAATTTTAAATGGAACTCTACTCAGAATAAGTTAAGATAATATAAAGATGGAATAAATACAACAAAAACCTCTTCCATGATTGAGAGATTGATTTTGTTTTTTATGGCTTATCAACCCTTTGTGGGTTATTTAAAGACACACCATATTTCAATCTGTAGAAAGTTGATTACAGTACTTAGTGTTCCCAAGCATTCTTCCATGAAAGCAGGCATGAGAAAACGTACAATACACAATAACATGGAAAGACGTGTAACATTCAAATTTGAAGTAAGGTTGGCACTGGCCAAGATGAACAGAAACCATGCAGCTGGATCAGATGGGATTGTAATAAAAATACTGTCAGCCTTTAAGCATAATAGACATGACCTTTCTCCCAAACAAAAGAGGCACAAAATATACAGTCATGTAAGTTACCTAGTGCCTTAGGACTAATTAAATGCTCGTGGGTGGGCATGAAAAAATCTGCATGACTGACTGAGGCATACATAAAAAGCTGTCAGAGAAAACAAGGATTACAGACAGTGAGGAATGTGCTTGAACGAGCCAGCTGTGAGGTTCAAGGACAAAGACATGGGAGTAAGGAAGGTGAAACAGATATATTACTAGAATAAAATTACGAAAATAATAAATGAAATATGACTGCAGTAAAATATCTGAAGACCTCAATAGATCAATCTTTGTAACACTGACAAAGGCTGGTACAAATAAATGCAAACTATTGGACACTCAAATTTATGAGCCATATAACTAAACTCAGCATAGGAGTCTAATACAAAAAAAAGCTTCAAGCAGAATTAGACTGGAAACAGAATAGTGTTCAAGACACTGGAGCAAGAAATGCCGTATTTATAATCATGTTCACCTCGTGTCTGATTCACACTTTTCACCAGTCTTTTGAACAAAAGGTTTAGGATTAGGTTCCTAGTTCACTCTTTCTACTTTAACTTTTTACTTCTAACATCTCTGTTTAAACTCTAAAAATTTATTTACTATTTATTCTCTTCAATAGGAGTAGATAGGTTTGCCTATCATCCAGTTCACCCTCTTTCCTGGCCTTTTAAATAGGAGTAGAGGTTTACCTCTTGTTTCCTTTTTAGGATTGGATTTCCAGTTCTTTCTAAAGTCTTTTTCAGTCTTCCAGTAGCCCCTTGTCTCTTAGTGGCATCATAGAAGAATGCTATCAAGGCAACCAAAACAAATACAGAAAGACTTATACCTATGTTTCAGAGATTACACAAAAGAATTTCATAAAGTGTGAGACAAATACCTACTTAAAATACTAAGATTAATTTATATAGGAAATATATTTGAATAATCACTAACCTTTACTGGGAACAAACTGCCTGCATGCTTATAGAAAACAAGTTCACTGAGTACACAAAAAAAGAAAGAGAAATAAGACAAGTGTGATGTGCAAGTTGGATTTTCTTACCAGATCTATTTAACTTATACAGCAAAATGATCACAAAGGAAGGCAAATAAAGGAACTAAGCTGGAAAGCAAGGCTGCAGTAGTAGCTGAGGAAGAAAGAAGTTTTAATGTTCCAAGAGGATTAAAAGTGTTGATTAATCAATTAAATTTAAAATTGATGGTAACATGGTCCAAAAGAGACCTGAAGAACATGGGCACAATGGCCAAAGTATTGGGTAGTATCTGATGCACTCCAATGCTGCCAAAATAGACTTTGCACTTAGTGTTATGTCAGAGCTCCAGAGAAGCCAAGTGTATCAGTGAATTGACCAAAGAGATGACCTCCTAGCTACAGATCTACAAGACTTTATGAATTTAAGTGCACTACTAGATTGGTTGCAAGGTCTCATCATTTTAAAGTTGAAATGTTTAAAAGTAACTGTAAGTTCTATGCTAACTGTAGTGAAAGTAATAATCAGGTACCCCGGAAAAAAGTTTGTGTTTTGTGTGCGATCTGCCGAAGAAGGATTACCAAAAAGAAGTCAGCAAAAATCTTATAGCGAAGAAAACGGCGACTTACCTCGTCAACCCAAGCGACAGTGCGTCGTGTGTATTCTGTGATGGAAAAAGAAACAAGTCCGTCGCAGGAGTCACTATAAGAGTATATTGATATGCAAATTATGGAGCATCCTATCCCAGCTGTTGATGAATGAAAAAAATAGGTTCTGCCAATAAAAGCAGTTGGTGTTCTTGATTCGGTGAAAGGAAAATTCGGGCATTTTTGGCTATGGCGTTTGCTGGGAGAGTGACTTATTTTCCTGACTGGTTACATGCTTTGTTAAAGTAATCTGCAACAAATTTGCTTTGAGAACGCTTACTCTTCAAGCTATTTCGGCGTTTACTTTGTCTCTCGCAAGATGGCGGAAAGACCGTTCGATATAAAACTGATCCCCGAATTCAGTGGTGATACGAGTGGACAGTGTGGTTGAATGGATCGAAAAGGTGGAACTGGTCTGCGAATTATGCAAGATCACGAAGATTGAACGGATTCTTCCACTGCGATTGAATGGCGGTGCTCTTGCTGTGTATAGGCAGCTGAGTAAAGAACAGAAAAGTGACATTGAGCAAATAAAGCACGCTCTACTAACCGCATTTGGAACTGATCGGTTCGTGGCCTACAACCAATTCCAGGCACAGCGTCTGTGACCTGGCGAGACAGTAGACGTATATTTGGCAGAATTAAAGAAGCTCGCCATTCCAATCGCACCGCTTCCTGAAGAATGGATGACATGTGCCTTCGTGTCTGGATTGCCCAGTCATGTTAAGCAGATACTCCGCGCATCATCCAGAATGGAAGATCTGACGCTCAATCAATTGTTGACCAGAGCCTGTGCTGTCATGATCGACGAAAAAGAGGCTGATGAACCAGTGGCCGCAGTTATTCAACCAATTGAAGTCAAAGAAGGTCCGACCCCAGCCATTCGTCGCCATGGCGTTGCCACCTGCTATCGGTGCTCTGGGCCAAATCATTTTGCCAGGGACTGCCACTATCAACGCGAAGAAATGCGCAGCGGGTCGGCGCGAAAGGCACGTCTCGATCTACGATGCTTCCAATGTCATAAAGTGGGTCATATTGCCTCTAAGTGTCCGGGAAATGGAATAGGGGACGCAACGTCAGCGCCGGTCTCTTCCCCGCACCGAGCATGAAAGAGGCGCTCACTGTGATTAAGGTACGCATCAATGGAATAACGCAAACCACTTTAATAGATTCGGGCTGCTCTCGGTCACTCACGAACGGTTCGATTTGCTGACAGTGGAGCAGACAAAAGATGGACGTACTAACGGCTGATGGAAAGGCTCTCAGAAGCTGGGGAGTTGGAAACATCAAACTCAGTATCAATAACGGTGACCCTGTCACAGTCAGTGTGTTGGTCGTGGACAGCGCGTTGTTAGGTTTCGATCTGCTCCTTGGGATGGACATTATTAAGGAGCTGGGTGGCGTATGCATTACAGAGGCGGGCGAAGTCAAGTTTTCTGATCCGCCCATCTGTGCTACATTGAAGATCAATGAGCCTGACTTTAGCGCAGAGTTCGACCAAAGGACGAAGACATGGACAGCATTTTGGAAATGGTCAGAAAATAACCCGCCAGAAAAGCTCCAGAACCGAGTGTCAGAATATTCGGTGCCTGAATGCGTCAACGAAGAATACCAGCGCGAATTGCAGGTGTGGCTGGATAATGGATGGCTGACTCTATATCCCAAGGAAGAGCTTGGTCCTCCAAGAGGCCTCATCCCATTGATGGCCGTGGTACAAAAGAACAAAGGAAAAGGTGTGCCCTGTACTAGATTATAGAGAACTGAACGAACATGTAGACACATACACAGCTCATGCTGATGTGTGTGCAGAAAAATTGAGAGAATGGCGAACAAAGGGATCCAATGTCTCTGTGACTGACCTTCGAAAGGCCTATTTGCAGGTATGCGTGCACCGGTCACTGTGGCCTTAATGGGACGAGATACTGCTTAACCCGAATGGGATTCGGACTCAATGTAGCACCGGCCATCATGAAAGCCATCGTGGATGCTGTGCTATCCCAGGATGAGACAATTCGTCAAGCGACGTCAGCTTACATTGATGACATCTACATCAACGAAACCTTAGTACCCGCTTCACAGGTGAGAAAGCATCTTGCTGACTTTGGGCTCAAATGTAAGAACCCAGAGTGACTGGAGGATGGTGCTCGTGTGCTCGGCTTGCAGGTCTGGGGGGAGCACAACATGCTTTACTGGAAACATGGAAGCGAGCTCCCGGACATTCCCAAACACATGAACCAACGCAGCGTATTTTCGTTATGTGGAAAGCTGGTGGAACATTTTCCCGTGGGCGGGTGGATCCACATTGCAACTGCATTTATTAAACGTTTCAGTTTCTTTTCTTGCACATCTTTCAGCTTCTTGCTTTCCAGTCATTTAATCCTCAAAAATTTAAATGCAATGCTAATCATTAATATATGTCTTCTTAACTCCTGTTCTTTTATTGTTCTATCTTCTTAATAATGTTTTTTTTTTCCTCATATTCTCTAACACTTGGTAACCTCTTAGTTTCAGTGGCTTTATTTCCTTGTTTGGGATGAAATGATTAAAAAAGTCTTTGTGTATAACTAATGACTTCTGTATAGATACATGTGAATTTAACACAAATCATTTACCATAAAACAGGTCATCATGCTTCATCATCGGTTCAATAACCAAAGGTGATTGATATTTATTTCACATATATTTAATCCTGCTTTATTCATAGACTGATTCAGAGTCAAGACATCAGACCAGTTTATACAAACAATGAACTTATACAACAGCAGTTTGATAAATCAAAAAGATTGCCATATTTTAATTCATATTATTTTAGGTGTCTACAAATGTGTATATATAAGCATATATATGAAAGAGAGAGAGAGAGAGTAAAACAGACAACTACAACAATGACTGTTACTGTCTACCTTAGAACAAAACAATTTAAGATATGAAAGCAGCATCTTATAGGACAATTCCATGTGTGGGTGACATTAATCCCAATGATTATCTCTAGTCACTAAATGTATTATTCAATATTTTCATTCTCTTTGTATATCTCCTGACAAAATTTTTATTTCTTTCTGGAAAATTACTGATTATAATGTTTTTATTGGGAAAGGAGAGTTGTTTTTGTTTTTTTGTAAATTTGCATAATTGCCTCTGGCAAGATAGACTTTTACTTCAAGTTCAATAACCTCAAATGAAATGGCTGATATTGGCTTTGAGAAAAAAATCAATTTAATCAAATTCTAATTCCAATCAATAAATCATAGACTGGAGTTTATAACAATCTAATGTGTCTTATTAGATTTTATCTAAGTCTATATCCAAATAAAAGAAAATACTTTATTTTTTATTTTAACAGAACTAGTATTAAACATTACAAATTTATTTCTAGCAGATTTCAAATGAACAGTTGTGAAATATAAGAAGTTTGTATCTGCACAAGTCATTAAGTCAAATTTCTTCCTTGCCAAACCTAATTATGAGAAGCCAAATGCAGATGGATGTTTGTCTCCATTGTTAATCACCACAGCCTTACATCAAGTGTCAGATTAATTCATAATTTAATAAAAGTAATTCCTCATTTTATGATTTCTTAATCTATCCTACAAATAAAGACAATTCATAATTCCCAAATGAAGAGATTTACTGAAGATAAAAGATTGTCTCTGACCTCAGAATTTGATTTTAATCAGCTAATATGAAATTATTATTAGACCAATTATTTTTTAAGTACGCCATGTCTGATGTACACAATGCTTAGTATGAAACTTTTTGGTAGCTGAGGTAACATACAATGACCCCAACAGTAAGTGTTCAAGACAAAAAAAAGGCCACAATTTCAAATGATTTTCAAAGCAGATAAGCCATACCCACTAGAAAGGCTGGTGAAACACAATCTTCTCATTGGCTCAGTAAATATTGACAATGTCCAGAAAAGAATCACAGCTGTTAATCTAATGCAATTATTAAAAATACAGAATAAAAACTTTATTAAAAAAAAGTTGAATTAATTTGTCATTTTGTATATTTAATGGCACAAACAATTCAAAGCAAATATAAAAATAAAAGAGCCACATCTATTTTCTCATTCAATATTTTTGCTGTCTTTCTATAAATAGCATTGTGTTATCCAATGATGGTAAAAAACCATTGCCATCAAAAAATTTCATATGTAAAAAAAAAAACATTGCAACTCTGAGCAAGATACATGTAAGTGATCAGGACAGGATTTCCTTTTAAAAGGACCTTCAGGGCATAGTCAATCATGACTCTCCACAGTTTCCTTTTCTTCATTATATGTGAATTGCTATACCTTCATGGGAAAGATAGTGGATTGGTTTCCTGTTGCCTTCTCCATGGTTTAGAATTCATTTTCCCTTCTTTTAGACTGGTTGCCAACCAAGGTTACACAACCCAGTTTATGCTGCTATTTAACCTATAACTGGAATGGAAAAAGAATGATGTATTCCAAAAACATTAGCACCAAAGTGATTGCAACAGACTAGCCTGGAATACTAATTTCACTTTCTGTGCCAATACCCAGACATTGGAACTTTTCTTTTCTTATTATACCCCTGATTGCTATTCTGATGATGATATGAATATACATTCAAATAATAAAACAATCTACTACAAAGACTTATAATTGATCTGATAACTTATTTTCTTTATTTTGTGAGAAAACCATCTAAGTCACCTATTATTAAAAAATACTTTTAAAATTCTGACATGGCAAATCTTGAAATTTTAAGAAGAAGAATAAGAAAAACAAATGAACAATTGATAATTTAAAACTCACAAAATACAAGAAAAACAAATGAAAGTAGATGGTAGCCTAATTGACAATTTTGTGTAAATGGATAGCATTGTAAATTAACAATAAAATAAAAAGGAGTCATAAAAGAAGAAATCTTTCTGAAAGCAAAAGAAAGGAAGCTGTGGAGAATAATGATCACCTATGACCTGAAGGAGGGTGAAAAGTATTTCTATTTCTACATTTACAGGAAGAAACTGCAAACATTTCTTTCCATATGGATATTCTTCCCAGTCAGCAGTCAGTCATAGTGAGGTACAGCCTCTGTCAATAATGTGTCACATCAACAGCCAATCTATTCCAATTCTCATCCACATGAAGTCCAACCCTTATATGTGTAATCAGAGAAGAATCAATAGATTGGTACTTCTCACAATTTTTCTGGCTAGAAATACACCAAAATGATTATCCAAATTTTTCCTGACAATCTAAATGGTAAATGCCAAATTGGTTTGGTGTCAGTCACAATAATTTATAATCCATTCTTCAATCCATCACTCACTCTCAGAATCCTGAATGACAAAAAACAAAACAAAAAAAAAGTCTGACAATGCTCATGGACACCTTGTTATATTCATGTCATGATACACTTAGGCAAATGAAACAACAAATGTAATAACATTCAAATCCAGCTGACAGCTCCTTTCATCATTTTTATACAAAAGTAGAGAAAGTCCAATTTGCCCAAATGCCTGTCTCTCAGCATATTTTTTTTCCTGTGAGACAACAAAGTTTGCTTTTAAACTATTTTCTGGTTTATGTTTTAATCCTGTTTGCATAAGACAGGCTTTTTTTTTTCATCAAAATTGTGTCCAAAAGTCAGTTGTGTTTTATACATTCACAATATTTTTCCCCGGGACCAAAATTGGGTCAAATTTGATTTATTTCCTTACTTGAGAAATATTTATCTTATGGTGGAAAAGGAAATAAATCACACCTACATATCAGGAGGCAGAGTGAGAAAAACAAAGCTAGAAGACATCTGCAAGTAGATCAATGCCTGAGAATAGTTGGACACCATTATTATTGTCAAAACCTTCAATCTCGTAAAATGCAATGGTACCGCAATGGTTTCTCTATGAGAAATTCATACAAAAACTGGTCAACAGAAGCACTATAAGAAACCAACAATGATAATGACGATCACACCCACAATACCTACCACACAGACCTGTACCCAAACCTGACAGAGGACTTTGATCAGTTCTAAAGGTCTGATGATGAAGAAAAGTTTGAAGGGTTCAATAAGGACAACCTTCCACTCTCAGATCTCGGATTCGCATGTGCACAGAAAAATGACCTGGATTCTTCACAAACAGTCCTTTTCAGGCCTACAGAAATAATTTCAAAAGAAATAGCTTTGTCACAAAATAAAAACCAAACAAACAAATTAATATTTAATTTTATTTTGGTTTATTTCTCCAATGTGTATCAGTGATTTAATGGTTTTTATATTCCAAGAATCATTATCTCATTTTTGTAATCACAAAAGAAAAATTTTTTTTTTTTTTTTTCATTTTCCTCTTTCTTTTTCTATGTTCATCTTGTCTGGTTTTCATATGACCGCATGTCGAGAATGCCTCTCTTGACTGGAGGAAAAAACTGGTGTTATATAGCTTTCCCAGTCCCAGACCCATGATGACTATTGGCTAATACCTGTCCTGTGTCGTTCATATGCAAATAGTCAATGCCTCCTACTCTAAGTAGGTCTTCTCTCGACAGCTCATTGTGGAAGGGGACGCAACTCCTGGTGCTTACCGCATCACATACAACCAACTCTTTTATTGGGCTGACTCGATCCTCTGTTACTGTTACATTTTCACAAGTTTGGGTCATTTTTATTTTTTTTTTGCTCTAAAATCAAGTGCATTTTATACATGAAAATAAACTTTTTCTCCTAGAGTATAATCCTCATGCGTGTTTTATTATTATGTCTTTGTATCAGACTAAACCTAAGCTTAGTAAATATTGTTCCCTACTGTAAAAAGCTAAGCAGACCATTTAGTGGGTTTGATCCTCAGTAGGTACTCAATCAATATATAACCTTGTGCCAAACTAAGACAGGCTTATTCATATTACCAAAATTGGTGACTTTTTGAATGTTCTGCAGAAGCTTAAACGTTACAATGATTTGGTTTTAAGATAAAAATAATGAATTTATTTTTTTAATCTTTAATATTCATATTCTTTAATGTTAGTTAATTTAAAAATTTAGAACGCAGTTTAAATTTTAATCGACTCAACAATTTAGTTGAATTTTTTAATATAATTTGTGCTTGTTAGTTTCCATAGCAACCGCCAGTACAAAATGAATAGTTTGAATTTGTTATCTGAAATTCACTTTGTTCGCCATTCAACACTATTTAACGGTTAAATTTTAACCCCTACTCTATTTTCTATTGTCCGAAATGTTTCGCATACAAAATACTGAATTACTTCCCTTTGATTGATTGATTGATTTCTATTTCTGTAACGTAAAGTTAAAGACAAGGTAAAGTGCAGCGTTATTGACTTGTGTAAAAGAAAATTGCAGAGTTCACTCGTAAATACGTGCTTTCGATAGGACAACTATCATGTAAATCTGAGATTTAATATTTACTTTGGAGGAAATTATTTTGAATTTATTTTTGCGAACTTTCTTGTCGAATAAAATCAGTTTAACAGAGATTTAAAGTTGTTGTTTCATGGAATGGAATTTCAACATGAGACTACTACAGTACACATACAAATTGAAAAAACACAAACCATAAATAAATATTAAAACTTTATTCGAATGTCGTTTTTAAAAGAATTCTAATGTCACGAAAAAGTATATTTTCAAGCTTTCAGGTTTTTGACTTGAAAAATAACGGCTGGCTGAAAATATCATGAATTCAAGAATTAAGGGGAGGCTACCTTTCTAGTTTTTATGGATTTAATTTTTTTTTCCCTGATTAGATCTGCGGTAATAATTCAATCCACACGGGACGTAATAATGCTTCAATCGACAAAATTTGGGGTATTATTAAGTTTGACGTTTCATCAAAGGATTCCTGCATTTATCTTTTTTACATTTCCCTTATGTTTTGGAGCTAGTCTCGTGTCTAAGGTTGCCTTGAAGGCAGAAATCATGCGAAAAATAGAATCTATGAACCGAAAATGGTACGAGCCAAAAATTATTTACAAAAATGCAGAATAACACCCAATGAATGCACTCAAAAATTACATTTTATAAAACTTTTTACATTTTTCCATTCTTCAAACAAGTTTTCTTTATTTAATAAAAATACATTTGTGACGAACAGCAACAGATTGAATAATAAATTAATTAAGTTAAGTTTTATGAATTAAGTTTTTGTTTTTTCTTCTTTTTGCTGGCCATTCTGAAAAAAAGTGTTTCATTTTATTAAACTCGAACAACACATTTTCTTAAGTATGCAAGCACCAATTCCTCACCAAAAACACAAAATTAATGTTGAATTTTTATTTTTTATGAATTTTTGGTAACATACAGGACGAATTTTCACTCAGTATATTCACACTTGATATTAATTTTTTTTTTTTTTTTACTGAACTATCTTCAAGAATTTTTTTTTAAATGTAAAAATAAAAAATAAAAAACGATTTTTTTTTTTTTTTCGGAACAAAAAAAAAAGCACATCCATTTTTCTTTTAGTGATACGATTTGTAACGATTATTATAATGTTCGACTGAGTTCTTTGCATCTGTTTATAGGGAGTCTTTTTTTCATTAGTTCGTAATTTTAATGTAAGGAAAATGGAAATATCTAAAAACAAAAAATATAAAGAATTACATTTTTTTTTTAATCTGTGACTAAGACTCAATTCTTGAGGGTTACAAAAGGTACTTGAAACTTAGCATTTAGTGTTACTACACTTACAGCCCCCACCCCCAAGGACCCAATTTAACAGCTGGTGTCATTAAAAAGGTAAATTTTCATTTTGACATTAGAAAATTTGTAAAAGAAAACCCCCACTCGCTTCCACTTTCGAACTTTAATAATCTCAAAAATAAACGATCCAAAACAAAAAAAAAGTCATTTTAACAACGAACAGGACAAGATATAGTGGAGAAGACAATTTTTATAGCAAAAGAACAATGAATCTTGTATTTCACATGTGTTAGTTAAGATTTAAGAAGATGTTTTTCCAGCAAGTTTAAAACAATGAATGTGAAAACTCAAAACATCTCACTAAAAAAAAAAAAACACTGGAGACGATTTAAGAATTAGATTGATTGAAAATAAATTCATGTAATTTCATTTATTTGCACAAATTAGAAAAAAGCTAGACAACAGAAAATAAGGTTTTCTTTAGAAAGGAATTTCTGCGGATGACCCCCCAAAAAAAAAACAAACTAAATTCAAAACAAATTAAAGATAACTGATGTTTAGTTGGACCCGTACAGCCCTCAAAAAAAAAAAAAAAAAGGCCACTGTATTCTGCCCTATGACAGAATCAAGAGGCTCTCTTGCTAAAGGAGTGGGAAAAGAGAAAAATGGACATGGGGAATAAATAAAGCTGACAAAGTCGAGATGAAAGGAGGCCAAAAAAGAAACTGGGGAGGTTGGGAATCTCAACTTGGATTATAACCAAAGCCGGAAACACAACACTTACATTTTAACTAGGTACACAAAGTAAAAGTTGTTTTTACAGTTTTAAAGAGATATTTTGTCACCTGTTAATTGAAACACAGCCACTTAAGTTCAAATTTGATTTTTTTTTTTTTTAAACAGACATCATTCAAATTTCAAACTTATTTTTAATTTAACGGTTTTCACATCGCAATAAATAAGGAGACGCATCAATGAATAATAATAGTTATTTAAAAACACTTTTTGGTTTAGCTCAGTTTTGAAATTTTAAAATATATCAGATCACCTACCTTGGATAAGTTGATTCTTATTGATTTTTTTTTTTTTTTACATCACAAATCTTAAAAATAAATAAATAAATAAATAAATAAAATAGTACGTGAGATTTTTTAAATGAGAATTTGCAATTAAAATTTAATCCTTAACTTTTTAAAAATGACTTTTAAAAAATCATTTTTTTTTTACATATTTAAAAATGAATTATGTGAATATCCAAGATACTGAATAAATATTTAAACATTCAATCAAAAGTAAATAAAACCATTTAAAATACGAATTATTAAATTTGGAAACATTTTTTTTTATTTTATTTAAAAACTATCCTTTTTGCATTCTTGCGCATTTTTACTTTATCCTTTATGAAAAAAAACTACTTATAAACATTTATGATCCAATAATTCATATAAATTTGATTTTCATAGAAATGATAGCAACGTACCTTTATTATTATTTTTTTTTTAATCCCTAAACCACAGGCAGAAATATTTTAATTAAAAGCCGCGTTTTTTTTTTTTTTAAATACTACGTTATAGACTTTGCGCATGCGCTGATTGAAGTTTTCATTTTTATAATACTTTTTCTTTTTTAATTTATATATCGATGAGTCTTACGAAATAAAGCCAAATAAGTAGATAGTAATAAAAAAAAAAAACTAAAAAGATTTGCGCCAAAGTCGGGAAGGCCTGTCTATCAGTGTCCAGCTTTGAAAATCAGAACTTTAAAAATAAAAACAAAATTGACGTGAGAGCTTGAATTCGACAAATATTGATCATTGACGCTCTCTCGTCCCTTCAACTATCTCATCCAACAATGGAGCATATTTAGCAATAAGTTTTTTGGACTTGATGTCATAGTAGTGAGTGAGGATAAAATTCAATACTGACCAACGGAACGAGTTTACAAACTTTTTTTTTACGGTATATATGGTGTGAAGGTGTTAGAGTTATCTCCCTTTAACCTTTTTTTTTCTTTTTTTGGCTTATTATTAATGTTTCTGTTCCTAATTTTTCCACACCCTGTAACCCCTTGTGTCTTAGTGGTTTTACTGCCTTGCATAGGGTGATACCGATTAAAAAAAAAAAAAAAAAAAAATGAATACAAATAAAGAACCACTCAAACAAACTGAGATACAAATATTGACATTTTCTGAAAAGAACTCATTTTTAGATGAAATATCAAAAACTAAAAGTATAGATTTTGTGAAGAAAAGTTTTAAAAATCTATATAAATTTAGATTTGCTAAAACAAGCAAATTAGATTCAAATTATAACAGACACATTACAACATATTCTGTTAGTGTTAATTAATCAGTTTCAGACAAAATTAATAATAATTTAAATAAGATACAATATACCTACTGAGTGAATATCAAAACAGAATTAATTTGTAATTTATAGAGAAGGAAAAATATACACAGAATTTAAAACATGGAATTATTAATCTGTACAGTTTCAGTTTTTAAGATGTTGGAAATTTTATGCTCTTGAAGTAATACACTTTAAAATTGAACCTAGCATTTTTCTTTTAAATACTAATTCATATTCTTTTAGTCAATACTAGGTCTGCACATAAAAAGGCAATTTATCAAGTAGTCTACTCAGAGAAACAGCAAGAGTAAAAGTCCAAATTGAAATAGTAAAGATGAGTCATTAAGAAATCTTGCTGTGATTTGTCAGTTTCCTGTCTTACAAAAACTGTTTTTTGAAGAAAAACTTGACTAAAAAAAACAAACTGTAAAAATCATTTCAACAATTTCCGGATTATAAAACATTGTATTTGCACTTTTGCCCTTTATCTGCTTTCTACTTTTACTTTTCCTTTTCTTTTTCTTTCTTTTCTGGATGAATTGAATATTTTTACAAGACCAAATTTTCATCACAATCAACCTTCCACAAAAATAAAAAAGCAGGATTTTTTAAAAAATATAAATAATAGAAAAATAGAAACAAAAGCCAAAAAAACAGATTATTAAAAAATCAAGCATATATATAACATAAAAGTCGAAAATGACATACCAACTACAAAGGAGATATTAGAGCAATTTCTTTATTGAAAAGTGCAAAATAAAGAGGAAATGAGAAAAGAAGTAAATTTTGTAAATAAAACAATATTTTCAAACATAAAAAAATAGAAAAAAACGGCATCAGGTTAAGAATTAAGAGAATTCTAGAATAAGATATGTGGAAATGAACAGAAATATAAGAAGGATGCAGAATGAATTAAAAACATAGAGCAAATGTATAAAGAAATAAAGGAACAGGCGGGGGGGGTGGAAAGGTCTCGTCCTACCCTCATCTAATCTATGAAACACCATCGCAAACCTATGATAAGAGCCCTCCCACCCTCTTCTACATCTCAATTTTCATAAGGTAGCATTCATATAAAATACAAATGTTTATTATAACCTAATTATGTACAATAATGGATCATATGTAATATTGGGAAACAATTCAAATAGAA
This sequence comes from Acanthosepion pharaonis, assembly GCA_903632075.3. NCBI lineage: Eukaryota > Metazoa > Mollusca > Cephalopoda > Sepiida > Sepiidae > Acanthosepion > Acanthosepion pharaonis. The sequence continues at coordinate 696,041 of CAHIKZ030005383.1, read as the reverse complement.
AAATTGAAAATAAATATAATGTATCTAAATACAAATTAGAGATGTGTCATAATAGATCATTTCTCTTAAATAAATCAATGTTTTGCAACAATTTTTAACATCAACTTGGAAATTTTTCTTGTAAAAAAAGTTGAATAATTTAATGCATTCAATATTATACATAAAAATAGTAAATTTTATAGAGTTTATTTTTTCAAAAATTAGCATATACAAAACAAATTCACATATTTGGATAAAAAAAGACCCCAGAATGATGTCAAGATCCATGAAAATTTGTTATCCTTTAGTAGTCAGTTGTGCTTAGTTTAATTTGTAACATATATAAATGTAGGTAGAAAAGCAAAATGTTGAGTAGATAGCAAGTGTCACAAAGCACTAACTGGGGTCCCTCAAGGCTTCCTAGGTTGGTTGGTGGTGGTGAGGTAATATGCACCAGCCATGGGAACAGAAAAAAAGCAACATAGACATTAAGCAAGTACAATATGCTCTCACAAAATTTTAAAAAAAGAGGTTCACAGAAATAGATAAAATACCTAATATCTTGTTAAATATATTTACATCCATACAAAAACCATTAGCAAATCTACCATCAGCAAACCAAAACAAAAACCCAAAGTAGATGATTGGAGGTATTACATATTTAAATTTCCCATACTGCTAACCCACAAACACCAAAATTACCAACCAGTTATTTGCTTACCTATAAAGTACTGACATCAATTTTAATAGAAAGAATGTATTATTTCCTTAACCAAAACAGGATTCTCCCTGAAGAGCAAAAAATGTTTTTATGGTTACAAAGAACAATTACTAATCAAGGTATTACTGGAAAATTCAAATATTATTCAAAATAAACTTCCACTTGGCTGGGATATATCATAAAAAAGCATTTGAATGCATCATAAGATATTAAAATTAATTAAAATTTATCTGCTTCTTATTAATTTTTTTAAATGCAGTATGAAAAAGTGGAAAATTCTTAATGATGAAATAAAATGTGATAACTTACATATGAAGAGGAGAATATCTCAGTGGGAGTCCTTTTCATCTTTGTTGTTCTCTATTTAATCTCATCAAATGAAATAAATAACATGACTTTTGGTCACCAGATAATCATGAAATAAATCAGTTACTTTTTTCTTCTTTTTAAACTTTTCCCAAAATCAAGCTCAAGAAAAATAGGGTTTTAGATTTCTTTAATTGGTCAAATATTTCACATAGTAATGTTAATTTCTAACCAACAGACACTTTGATTTAAACAGTGTGTGTACTATTGTAGAATCTTTTTGGTATGTTTGTAATATTGTCTGTTTTTGGGTAGAAAATAAAGTTTGGGCATGTTTCAATAAGGTATATATGTGGATATGTAATTGTGTTGTAAATAGGATTTATTTCCTATAATATCACCATGGAATTTGCTCTAGAAAAAGACAACCTTCAAAAGAGGCAAATTGATAAAAACAACAAATATGAATATTTACAAAAAAAATTGTAGTTTGCAAACAAAATGAAGAAGACTATAAATATCTTGGTATAAATGAAAGACAATGAATCCAACATGCAAAAATGGTAGAAAACATTAGAAGAGAATGTTTTAGGGGAGTAATGGCAATAAATAAAATGAATAAAATGCAAAGAATAAATTTGAAGCTGTGGACATCTTAAGCGATGTTTGTTGTTACATACTGTTTGAATGTTATAAACTGAAATCTAGAAGAGATAAAATGTTAGGCTATTGCTGAGGAAATTTTATTTTATTTCAGTCTTTCTTATCAAACAAAATGAAAGTTGTCTTAAATGGCTATACTTCTAGATATTTTGTCATTAATATGGGTGTCCTCCAGAGCTTCATCATCGGATGTACTTTGTTTCTAATTTTCACCAACGCTCATCCCAATATTTTCTTTGTTCTTTGTAACAAAAATAAAAAAACTTTATAAAATGGTAAATAATAAAAATTTCTTTATGTTTGGTTCACATATTTTAAACAAAAATATTAAATACTATTTATTTCTTTATTAGATTATTTATTTACAAGCATAATTTCATATTTACAAGCATAATTTCATATTTAAAACATCCACAAGCAGCTTATGGAACCGACTGCCAAGAAGTTGCTTCCCTTTACTTAAATTCATGTAGCTGGGGTAGCAAGGTGGAAAGCTTATGAGAACAATTATCGTGAGAATATTTATAGAAAAGACGAAAAGAAACCACGTCACAGATGCCAGGTCAGGACCAATAATATTACAGACCCATCTTTGGATTTTGTCAAGAATCACATGATATATAGCATGAACACAAAACTAGATATGGAAGCAATATTCAATGCACGGCCGAATGGTAGATTTATAAACATGTAAGATAGATTCTGGCAAGAGAAATTGTCTGGCATGACAGTGAACCAACTTTCCTAACAGTAGACCTAACAATTGATTCAATATAATCACTTCATTTCAGTGAAATATATGAGACCAAGACAGTGCAATGAGTTGCTTTCCTGGAAGTTAGCTTTGGCCATGCTTATGAAAGGCAAAAATGGTTCTCTAAGTAAAAGACAGCAGTTTCATTTTGGAGGCATTAAAATTTACAAGCCATTTCTTGCCCTAGTTAACAACTGATTGAAGGTCATTTTTGAGATCAACTGCCAGTCTTATTTTAGCATCACTATTGGACTTACTACTGAAACAGGAGTAAATATTTGTATCATCAACTTAAATACCGAGATGGGAACTGGTGACATCAGGATGGTCATTGATGAAGATAAGAAACAGAATAGGACTATAAATTGAGCCTTAGGTACAACCATGAAAAAGTATCTAGAAGCCATACAACATGACTTTTAGTTAAGAAAGATTGAATCAAATCAACAATTTGTCCAAAGAGGCTATAACTGTGAGGAACAATAAGACTCACCTCCCATACACATACACGGCTCATGCTGATTTGTGTGCACAAAAATTGAGAGAATGGAGAAGAAAGGGGTTCAATGTCTCTGTGATTTGGCTACAAGTATTGCGGTCGAGAGACAGAAGACATCTATTGCAGATGTTTGTTGCTACTATAAGTTGACAGTCTTTTCTTTTCTTTACAACCACAAGCTATTTCGGCAGATCGCACACAAAACACAAACTCTTTTTTGAGGTAGCTGATTATCTCTTTCACTACACATTTGTTGTAGAGTTTAGAGAGAACAGGAGCATATTTCCTTCAGACAATTGCAGGGATACCGTCAAATCCACATGCCTTGTGCAGATCAAATACTGAGGAAAGTATTGACTATCCAATATCTGGGTGCTGAAACTAAGGCCCCAAATGAATTTAAATATAAACATGATGGTAGTGGAATGGCTAGGGTGTGTGCCTTGAGCTCTTGAGCTTGCCACCTCCACAAAAATACATATTGCACAGTCATTCACACTAAAAGTAATAAAACTAGTTTTTATACCATTATACTACCATTATAATATTACTTTCATATAATCAAATATAGTATGCTTTAAATACACACTAAACATTACTTAAACTTTATCAGTAACAGTTAAAAAGTAAAAATTACAACAGGGGAAAATTGTAAAAAATTAGCACCATCTTTATTTCTGAAATGAAAGTTACAACTTTCTACAAAGTAACATTTCTTGCTTTTTTTGTTGGTAAATTCTTCAATGGCATTATCAAAAACTATTTCATCTGTCAATTGTCACTCTGTTTTTGATAGGCCAATATATATGCCATAGTTTAAATTACACAAAATCAAAGGGAGATCCTGCAACTGTGAGCACTGTCCTGACATTAAAACCATTTTTATTTCAATAAAGCCTACACAGGCTTATAGCCTACAGCAGACACAAAAGTGTGACCCTCATAAAATTACGGCTGGGGTGGACCACAACCTCCACCCACCCACCTCTAGCTATTGTAGTAAAACAATTTCTCACACATCTTTAAGACATAAATAGATAGATTCTTTTTCCTTTTAAATCAATTTAATGGTCTGAGTCTCTTATGAATCATGTTGTCAGTCCATCTTTGTGTCAATTTAATGACCAGCATTTTCAAGAAACCTGTCTCCAGCTCACCTCTGAATTGGCAAACATAAAAAATTTTGTTAGTGATTTTAGATAATCACAAAAGTATAGTCCTTGATAAACTGATCACCCAAAAGCTGAATGGGTGGTCTCCTTTTCCAGAACACAAGTGAATGGATAGGAGTGGTGGGGCCCCATCCAGTATCCATATAATGAGTAGGCAGGAAGTCAGCAGTCAGTGATGAAAGAACCGCCAGTCAGTCAGGAAGGGAGGAGCAGTGAGTGAGTCACTAAGACAGTCAGGCACTGAGTGTAAGGGTCCATTTTCTGTGGCCAGAAATTAGTAAGATAGCAGGTCACCTTCTCAAAGTCAAAGGATACATTGCTGATTAAGTGAGAAATCATATTGTTTGCTATTTCTCAATCAGTGTCTTGAAAAGCATTTGTTGGTATTTTTTGTTGAATTTGATCAAAACCACTGAGACAAGCCCATGAATATTTTAAAGTCGGGTGTACATATACATATAGCCAACTTTGGATGTCATGACAGCTTGTACAGTGATGTGCAGAAGGTATCATCACACTATTCCACTACATGATAGGATATGGAAATAACTGCACTGGAAGATCTGTCAACATTATAACTTTTTGCATGCAAAAAGAGTATGAAAACAAATGACAATCAGTGCAAAAATCTAACAAAGAGAAAACAATACAAATCTTGTGACTATGGTATCCTGTGGTTGAAGAGAGAAAAAAACAGAGAATGTGTTTGAATCCTTTCTTTTTATACTGTTTTATACAATGCCACCTAATGTGCATTAAGAGAAGTCCCCTGGCAAACAAGGTAGGGTAATCCCATACATACATCAAAACCTCTGACCAACTTCTCATAATAAATAAGTAAAATAATTTGGTTTTGTTGATATTTTTGAGTATTGTAACTATTATTGTTTGAACCGTTGTCTTCATCATTATTGCCACATTCCCACCATTTTGGCTGTTGTACATTCCAACATTCTTTAGATGATATTTGTTAGAATTTCAAATAAAACACTTTATTTAGTCTATGCAAGTAGATTGTTCTAATTCCAAGTACCATTCTCTTTGGATATCTCAGTTTTAGTTAATTCACCTTTTCACTTAAATCTCCAAGTTTTTGTTCTCTCTTCTGTGGCCAGGAATTGAATTCACAACTCTTTGAGTCAAGTCACTTTTGGAACAATCTACCCCTGTTGACTAAATAAAGTGTTCAGTTTGAAATTCCAACAAATATCACCTGAAGAACATCAAAGCGTACAATGGCCTAAACGTGAATGTGGCAATAAAGATGAGGACAACAGTCCAAAAAATGTAAATAGTGTAAATAATTTGGTTTTGTTTAACTTACTATTAATTGAAATGGAACATTTGGTCTAACCATTGAAGATTTTATATAGATAAATTATGTTGGAGTTGATATAGATATTTCTTGGCAGATCATGTAGCAAAATGATAATGCACTGATTTAGGTTTTTTTTTTATTTGAAGATTACATTTTTAGTCTTTTAATAACAATGTCAATTCTTTCAAATGGTGTACACTGAAGTTTATCTTGGAGCATGAATCAATTACAACAAATATTGTGTAGGAAATAAAGAAATTCAACACAGGACGGAGTACTTTTGTCCAATAATGTAAAAGGCTACAAAACCAAAATATTAACCTGCAGTCTTTTGAACAGGAGTAGAGGTTCATCCCTTGTTTCCTGTTTAAGATTGGGTTTCCAGTCCTAAATTCTACTTCAACTCTATACTTCTAGTGTCTCTAAACTCTAAAATGTACACTATTATTAGGTTTCCGGTTCCTTCTAAAGTTCTCACTCCCAGTAGTCCCTTGTATCTTAGTGGCATTATTGCCTTGCTTTGGGTGAATTGATTAAAAACAAAAGAATGAGTTATGTTCTTAAATAGACTCATCAGATCTATACTCTCATATGGATGCTCTGCAAAGATCCATATCATTTAGAAATGTCTAAATTGTTTCCTGTATGCAACTACTTTCCCAGATCAATGATTAATAATGGCTTCAAGCAAATGAATCCAGTAGGAATTAAAGATTAGAACTCTTCATCATACCCTATAGACTAGTGCTACAAAATCACTAACAATGCACCATACCAAATAACAAAAACCACATCACTTCAAGACTTCCAGCAACAACAGCAATAAATATTTTTACATTGAATGTTGACACTATGAGATACCAGTTATTTTGGTGGTTTAAAACAACACCCACTGTGAAGATTTCTTTGTCAGAGAATATTTTAAAAGTGAACCAATGATTTTCAAGGAGTTACTTTGGCATCCTAGTGTATGATTTAAGGCCCAAGTTATGATGCATAGCCATTCTAATAATCTTGGTGTATGCATTTCAGTCAGCATCTATGTTATGCATAAATGTTGTTTCATCCTAATGAAGTCCCAATTCTTGTTAACCTTTGGTACTGTCTGATTATCTACAATCTTTTAGACATTGTAAATAGTAGACAAGGATACACTACATTGGATATGTTTTTAGGTCTATATGTTCTTAAAGCAAGTCTGACATTCTTTACCATTTTTGTCACTCTAACCCATTTTTCATGATATCCCTATAAAAATATATGTATTAATATTGGAGAGTAAATACTTTGTTATGAATTTGATTTTGCATCACATAATGCAGTGATTGGTGGGAAATTTTAGTTTAAATTTAAAAGTAAATTTTGCTTTCTTTCATTCATATATATATATATATATATATATATATATATATATATATATATATATATTAATATAAATAAAATTTGTCACTTAGCTGATTGATGTTATATTCAGCATCTCAACTCCAGAGTTTCATAAACAAACTTTTTGTAATTTTTCAGTCCACATGTCAGATTTTTGCAATTGACTGCCATTTTTCTCATTTTTCATTATCTTTAAAATAAGTTTGATGAAGGAAGCAGAGACAACTTGAGATAAATGACTTTATTGTTTTGGGAAAAGATATTATCAAAGGGCCATCTGGAAAATTTAAACCTCCAAGGGTTGGGGAGAAATAGTGAAAATACAGTTGAGAATTTTGCTAAACATGGCAGAAATGGAGAAATTAATTTATGAACACTTACTAAAGTGCAAGTGACAAAGACATGTCTCATGATTACCAGGTGGAAGAAGGGGTCAATTGTTTAAAATATTGGATAATTTTGAGGACAAAGGCAAAATCAAGAAACTGAAATGTCTGTTTGTCAACTGATTTTGGACATGTAAACAAGTTGGAAAATAGGATTTTCTTCTGAATTAAGGAATTCAGATGGTAAATGGACCTGTGATGTTCATGAGTACTCTTAAGTGAACAAGCTGATTGTGTAAACAAGAAGAGTTGTTGAAAATTAAAGAGATTAATGACTAAGAGTTCAGTTCTTTGTCGAAGAAACAGGTATAGATGAGATACCAAGAGAGATGGAAAAATTATCTCCACCCATTTGGAAGTAATAGTGCAAGGCATAGATAAGAGAAGGAATGAGTTATATGGTTGGACCAATACCTGCAGCTACTGCTTTTAGGAGGAGGAGATCTTCCAAATTTGAAGAGATAATTAATATTACAAACCAGACAACAAGCAACCTTTGTTTAAATCAATACAGAAATCTGGGGAACACCGTCAACCCACACTCTGATATAAGCAGAGCACTTGAGTGACCCAAGCAGTTGCAGTTGGTGACAGTGAGTGATGTAGACACAGACAAGATGAGACAGCGGTGGTCTAGGAGCAGCTGAAACTCACATGACTTGCTGCCAAGAGAATTTTGATAGTTTTATTGGTTGCTGGGAAGGGGATGTATGCATGTTAAGTGTATGATATCATTTGTTCTTTGAAAGTGTGTATGATGTGTAAATGTATATATTAATATGGGTGTGTGTCCTTAACACATCCGCAAGCATGTCTGTTTTGTGTGGTTGAGAAATGTGGGTAGGGCTTGATTTATGGTGTTATATATTCTATCTATGTTTTTAAATTTGTGGTTAAGCCTATCTGGATAAAGTGTTTTGAGGCACAAAATCCATTTGTCTTCATGTTCCTCTAGAATTTTTCTAATGTTATTTTTTCTGTTTAATTCTATTTTTTCAATTATAGTGAATTTGGCATGGCTTTTAAAATTATGTTTTTTTAGGTGGAAATGATATTTTATAGGTAATAATCTTTTGTGGGGAGCCAACTTAATCTGAGGTTACAGGTTTTTCAACTGATTGTGCCATCCATTAGCTACAACTTTCCTCATACTTACACTGCGACTCCTCTGACAATTTATAGTCCGATCACACACTACTTCCAATCATCAGCTTCTATGCTTTTCCATAAAAAAGGAAGTAAATGCAGTTATTGTTTCACTCTCATAAGAAATATGGTGACATGCTCAGTTTGTATTATTTGCATACACTACACATATATTAATGTATCTTTGATAAAAATTTTCCACTTCGTCTTATCGTTTCCATATATATATATATATATATATATATATATATATATATATATATATATATATATATATATATATGCATGTATTTAGAGATAATGAGATAAATGGAATATATATATATATATATATATATATATATATATATATATATATATGCATATTTCATTAAAAAAACAGACAAGGTACAACAGTTAAGTTTTTAAATAATTTTTCTTGTGTTCGAACAAGAGCTTTCTTTTCTGGACAAAGCGTGTGCAAAAACTGTCCAAATGTTTTATAGTTCTGAGTGCTAATAACAGCTCACAATGTGGAAGTTGGTTCCTTGAAAATTCAAAAAATAGTTGGAGATTACCAACTGGGATAATTATATGGAAATATAAAAACCCATAAACTTGGATACCTGCTCTGACACAATCATTTCCCAGATCCCAACACCTATCTACGAGCTATCAAAATTTTTGAATGACATCATCACTCCATACCTACCTACCAATTACAGCATCACATCCACCCACAAATTTCTCCAAATTTTAAAAACTACTAGACCAAACCAAGGTATAATAGCATCCCTTGATGTCGAAAACTTATTTGCAAACGTCCCCGTCGACCAAACTATTGACATTATCCTCAAATCTGTATACAATAATAATTCTATCCCTCCGCCATCCATCAAACCATCCATCCTAAAAAAATTACTACACGCATGCACAACCAAAGTTCCATTCTATGACCATAATGGCAACATTTACACCCAAACTAATGGTGTTAGTATGAGAAATCCACTCGGTCCATGCTTTTCCAACTATTACATGTCCCACGTAGAAAATACAATATTTACACAGGTCCATAAACCAAAAATATATGTACACTACATAGATGATATTTTTATTTTAGCAAATATCATTAAAGAAATAGATACACTTAAGACCACATTCGAGAAAAACTCCGTCCTTAACTTTACCTATGAACTTAGTCATAAAAACAAACTACCATTTTTATATGTTCTTGTAGAATACAGCAATAATACTTTCATTACATCATTATATAAAAAACCCACCAGCAAAAACATGTGCTACCTTAACTTCAAAAGCGAATGTCTACTTAGGTACAAAATAGCAGTAATAAAAAACTTCCTAAAAAGAGCACACCAGAATTCATCCTCTAGACTACTCTTCCTTAAAGAACTTAATAATGTTAAACAAACACTAATCAACAATGGCTTCATTAACCATTAATTGGGCTGAAAACTTTATGGCACTCCCTCATATATTTCTTATTGGGGTCAGTGGTCAGTGCATGAACTCAAGCAAAATGTTGGGGCTTTGAATGTTGATTTTCAATACTGGCAGGCAAGTTCTTCTCACTTCACTGCTAATGTCCAAGATACACAAAGATTGATAAGGCCAATGCATGCAATAGTTTGATCTTTGATTTCAGGTAGATTTTTTTTTTTAAGCATTCTACCCCAAGCAAGGCGGGATACCACTAACACGAAAGGGGTTACAGAGAGTGGGAGTGAGAGTAAAGAGCCATGATAAAGGAAAGGATGAAGAGAAGGACAGGGAATAGATCAAGGCATCTGGAGATGTTGGTTGGCATTACATTTGAATAATTGGAGATTATAGCTATCAGTGGAACAAGTAATAGGAAGGGAATTCCACAGATGGGAGGTGCAAGAAATGAAGCTATTGAAGAAGAAGAGATGGCTACATTTAACTGTTTCTACAGTGAAAGGGTGGGACTGAGATGCCAGCCTAGTTGCACGTTTAAATTCATGCAGTCTCTGAAGTAGTGAAAGTAGCTTGTTGGAGCAGTTACCATCAAAGTATTTGTAGAAAAGACAGAGGGAGGTGACAACATATTTGTGAGAGAGCGACTGTAGATGAGATGCCAGATCAGGGCCAATCACATTGCATATCCGTCGAGGACCTTAAGATGAACAGCGGGACACTAGACCATATATGGAAGCAGTATTCCATGCAAAGGTGAATGGTTGATTTATAGATTTGAAGGATGAACTTGGGTGAGAAAAACTTTCTGGCATGACACAGGAAACCAACTTTCCTTGCGGTGGATGAAGCTATTGATTCAATGTACTTGTTCCATTTCAGGTCAGTGGACAGTGTGAGATCAAGCAGACGCAAAGAGGTGCTCTCATGGAGTTGAGCATCAGACATTCCAATGGGAGGCAGGAATGGTTCCCTGTGGTGAGTAATAGAGAGTAGTTTTGTTTTTGAGGCATTAAAGTTAACCAGCCAATTCCTGCCCCAGTCCATAATTGATTGGAGGTCCTTTTTGAGACAAACAGCCAAGTTAGTTTTATCAGTTATACCAGATTTGCTATTGAGGCAGGAGTAAATAGTAGTGTCGTCTGCATAGAGGCCTACTTGGGAACTGATGACGTCAGGAAGATCATTAATGAAGATAAGGAACAGAGTAGGGCCCAGAATAGAGCCTTAGGGAACACCTGCATTCATGGTAAAGGAACTGAAGGAAAATTCATTAAGGATGACCTATTCTTGTCTTTCCAGATAGTTCTTAATTATTGAGACAGCTGCTAAACATTGTGCTGCTCTTGAAGGGCACCATCTCAACACATGATGGCAATGTTTAAACCTTAAAAAGAAAAGTAGGAAAGATTATTTGACCTTTGCTGGGATTGTCAATAGAGTGTGAGAAGTTTAATCTGAAAGAACTTAGTTCTGATATGTTTAAGTGCTTGATTTTTGTACAAGTACCGATGGCCCCAGAGGATGCTGAGATCAGAGTGAGAATCTTGGCTAAATTAGGCCAAAACACAAAAATCAGTCTGCAAATGGCCACAGAAGAATGTTAATGAATAGAAAATCTTCAGCACGACACAGCAAAAATAGAGGAACACAATGTGTCAAATAGTCAGACAGTTAAGGAAAGACAGCATAAAGAAAATGTTGCCTGGAAAATAAATCCTTGTTATGGCTGTGGACAAATTCATTATTACAAGGAATGTCCATTTAGAAAAAAATTTTAATTATGGCAAAAAAGGACACAAGTATACACATTGTAGAAAACCCAAAAGTAAAAAGGGGTCAAAAATGGAAAAGACAGTTAACTCAACTTCAATGGAAAACAAACAAATAAAAATGAACAAGAAAAATGTTAAATTCCAATTGGATACCAGTTCAAATTTGACAATGATGAATTGATAATAAATTGGCAGACCAACTTTATTGATCACGAAAAGAATTGCTCATAGCATTACAAGAAATAAACTAAATTTTGAAGGATAATTTTACACAAATGTAACATTTATGGGCAAAACTATAAAATTAAAAGGATTCGTTCAGTATGGATTCATTTGACCTTCTCAACCAACTAATTAATTCGTTCTGCTTTAGTGTCAGTGTTAATTCAAACAAAGTGGAAAAATTAAAAAATGAATTAATGAGAAAATTTACTGAAATTTTTTCTGAGAGTCTTGGCAGGTGCACTAGAGCTAAAGCAACAATCAAACTGAAAGATAATGTGACACCTATATTTAGACCAAAAAGAAAAGTACCTTTTGCAGCAGAAGCTTCCATTAGTAAGGAGTTGGACCATTTAGAAAAATTTGGTGTGCTAAGCAAAATGGACTATAGTGAGTGGGCAAGCTCTACCATTTATGTAACAAAAAAAAATTATAAAATCAGAGTCTGCATAGATTTTTCTACAGCATTGAATGATTGTTTGGATGCATACAATTACCATCTGACAAGTCCAGAAGACATATTTGTAAAATTGAATGGTGGCAGAGTTTTCTCATAACTGGATTTATCTGAGGTGTACCTCCAGATTCCTGTCAAGACGTCTTTGTATTTATATAATGTATAGTAATTTCAAAAGAATTAATGGTTTTATTTTTAACCTGATATTTTAATTACTTCAAACATTATTCTTAGTGGATGTTTGAAATTGATGGCATGCTTTAGAAATATATATTGGCCAGTACACTCTAGAAATCTTAATATTTTTTAAGTGCACAAACTGATAAAGATAATACACAGTGTTTGAAATAAAAATGTGTGCATCTATGTCAAATACAAGTATCCACTAAGAATAATGTTTGATGGAATAAAAATATTGGATTAAAAATAAATCTATTAATTGTTTAGAATTTGCTTTGTTTATTTTTTGGATATGAAACTGAGCAAATATGGGTTTTGGGAATAACCGAATGAGGAAGTGTGTATTCTTTAAAAAAGGGTTAATAGAACCTTGCTGGGATATGACACTCCCTGTGACCAAGTAGTCTAAAGCACACCACAAATGATGATTTCTTTGCTGGAGAGCACATTTTCTTTATTAAGATTTTGGCAATTTTTAACCATCATGCCCCACCAAAAAAGAGGTATACCAGAAGGATGGTTATTTCCTTGACACCACTATTACTGCATATATTTTTGATTCCCTCAACAATGTTTATTTACAAGATTATAAAGATATATGAACCAAGTACTATGTGATATTTATTATTTACCTCTAATAAAGATTTATTATTTACCATTTTATAAATAAATTTGAAAATAAATCTTTTTATTCAAAAATTTACAAAAAAATTACAATAATTATCAAAATATGTAAACTAACTACAGTACAATTTTTATTATTTACGACTTTGTAAATAACTATGAAAACAATTTTAATGAATTTATACAGCAATCACAAATATAAGAAATGTCTGGAAATTGCACTTTCTCAAAATTTATAATTACATTTATACGTTGTTAAGTGTTTATTTAAATTTTCTTGTTCACAGACATTTTTATAAATTTATGAATGAAAAAAATTTATTTCATATTTATTTATTTATAAAATGGTAAATAATAAATATTAGTTGGTTCATATATTTTTATAATCTTGTAAATATAAATTTATTCTTGTAAATAAGCAATCTTACATATAGTGTTTGATATCTTTGTCAATTCTCAGGAATAAAGAAATTGTATAAATCCACTTTTATATTATATTAAAATTCTAATCATCACTTTTTAAAACAATAATCATTGCTACAAGAGTAAAGGTAGTTTACAGTAATAGCAGTGTCAAAGGAATAACCGTCTTTTTGATGCACTGTTTTTTTGCAGGCATGAAGGTTAAACTTTGCCAAAATTTCTGTAGCATGCAGGCCAATAGACACTCTTTTAACTAAAAACTGGGAATCTCTTTCAAACATGTGTATTCACTAAAAATAGTCATGTAAAGTGTATATATCTTGTGATTGCAAAGAGAAATATTCTTTGTTACTTTCTTCTAAGAAAGAATCAGTGTGTGTGTGTGTGAGAGAGAGAGTGTTGTGACCAAGTAAATGTTTAAGAAATAACAAAACAAGGGTTGCAGTTATTCCATATATTAAACAGTAAGTACAACAGAAGAGTATTACATGATTAGTGAGCGTGTGTTGATTGACACATTGTTCAATCTATTTGACTGTTCCCCCAAGGCCTTCTCTCCTACTAATCTTATAGTAGGCAGAAGAGTCCAATATAGACTCTTTAGAGGGAAGACACCACAAAAGACAGAGAGAGAGAGAGAGAAAAAAAAGAAAATAATCAATATGTAATTTTCTTCATTTGATTCACTTAACATTTTGTCGATTGTGTTACGTGTTGATAATTGTAACAAAGGAAAAAAAATGATTTACCAAAACACAGAGCTAAATCACAAACAAATATTTAATTTACTAAAACACAACATAAAATATATACAAGATAAACAATTGTGGCCTACAAAACAGAAAACACAGAGTTACTAGTAAAGTGTTACGAGGGAGGAGGTAGGTGAGTCAAATATCTTTATCACTTTAGGGCTAGTGAAGTAATCTAAGTGCTATATTTAGAAATCCACAAAGGTGTGTAAATAAATATTAATTTTTAGTTTGGTCAATGAAAATTAGTCAAAATTCTATTTACCAAATTTGTTCCATGAAATTCTCTTTTGGGTTTTTGTTGGTCGGCAACTTTTTATAGAGATTCTTTCGGATGGATATAATAATCCTCGAATCAAAAGCCGGAGTTGATACTGACAGCAATTTATTTTCATCAACTGACAACCCTTTTCCAAAAACCTATTTTTATAGGGGCTAACACCTAATTTGCATATTTCTAGATGTTTCTCGAATCATCTAGATTCTTCTTGAATATACTGGAATGATCTAGAATCTTCCAAACGTTCTATTTCAAATTTCTCTATTTTATATCTACTTCATGAAAGAAAACTTTTTTTGTATTAACAGGTAGGACTCAGTAGAATCCCTTACTATAAATTTTAACCTTATTGAGACTTTCTTATTATAGAAATGCAACCTCGTAACAATTGATAGATTATGATTGTCCAGGCCATTCCTCTTGACCATATGATTACAAGACTTTGTGAACTTTGATTGCCAAAGTAATTAACAGAACCAGAACAAACAGGATGTGATATCCTTGGGTCCTGGTTTTGTCTTCCTGACACACAATGTTCTCTGATTACAGATTTAAAGAGGAATGAAACCAATAGAAAGTGACAAAGAGTTTTAAAGTTGAAGTTTCACTCTTTTCTCGCAAACATAAGCTTCATGTGTGTGTTAGCTATAAGTTTCCAAATATATGTGTGTGTTTGTGTATGTATGTATGTGTATCAATAACAAGAAATAAATTACTAAATAACCTTTAACATTTAATACTAGACTATGTATTAATATGAAACCAAAATAATAAATAATAAAAGAAAAATTAAAAGTTAAGTAATAAAATTACTTTATAATATAGATAAGAATGATAAATAAGAATAAAGAAAGAAAAAGTGAGACTATAAAAAAATAGTTACATAAATATGAAAACTCCCATTATGTACCAGAACAGGAATTTTATCACCAATTGAAACTTCATATTTGATGGCCAACTGAAGCAGATTTCCGGGGACAGCACTTTGACAGCCATTGTAGCTCCTACCAGGTAAGCAAAAACGTTTTATCCCTGGAAAATATATGCACTTTGAAATATACAAACATTTCTCTGAAATTTATATGGAAGCCTTTTATCATTTTTGTTTAGGTTTATTGTGACGTATCTTGTGTATGATTTTTTCGTAACTTATATATTTTCATTGTGAATCTGATAATGTCTTTTTTAACCCCAAAACAAAATTACATATATATATAAAAAATGGAATTAAATTCAGACAAGGCCAATATATCATCAGAACAACCTGACAAGATATGTTTAGTAACTACTGTTAGCTTGGTGCTTAATTTTGCAGTATTTATTTGACAAAATCTTTTATTCATATGAATTCATAGAATCATTATTCAATCATCAAGATATTTTCCTCATCATTCCATGAACTTGTGCCTCCATTTAGCTAAACTGCATATTTTACATTTTTTATACCCTAACTTTCATCCAAAACAAGACTTAACAGCCACTCAAGGTATCATGGTAAAGGGTTATCGACAAAATGACAAAATGACAAAGATGAATGAGATATGTGATATGAATGGAAGAGAAGATGGTAAAAATGAAGATTTATGAGGATAAAAAGGAGAAATAACAGCTGATCCTTAACTTGAAGAGGTTAAGATTGAAGTATTCAGGGAAGCACCCATGCAGGAGTCTGTTCCACAAAGTAGCAGTTCTTGAAAAAAAGCTGAGTGGAATTTTCTTCTTACTTTTGGTTTGGTTTGTTTTGCGGTATATCAGCCTCAATGGGTTATTTAATGCTGACAAGATTTTTATAACTGGTAATAATTTTTTTCAAAAATGTATTGCTGGTAATTTTTTTTTTAAATGTGCAGCTGGTAATATTTTTTTCAAAAATGTATTGCTGGTAATAATGTATTGTTGGTGATAAGTTTTTTACAAAGTATTTCTGGTATTAAAACCTATTTTTACACTTCCATAGTGTTTTGACCTCAATTTGGGTGGGGAGGTAACTAATTACCCATAGCTGAAACCCTAACAGGTGCTACCACCCCGTGTCAGGGTGGATCTGGGAACACCAGCAATTAAGAGGTGGTTCCACACTCCCTAAAACCTCCTGATCAGAGGTCTTGATGTTGGATGTAGTTTATCGTCTTACTCAGGACATGCATGTAGTTTATCGTCATACCCAGGACAGCTTACTTTTTGAACATAGAGGAAATGAAGTTGATTTGATTCCATAGAAGTAGCATGGCATATCCTAGCTGTAAAGGTCTGAGCTGGAAGAACTAAAGAATGGAACGCTCATCTAAACATTAGCCATGGAAATAGTGACAGAGTAGACTTGCAATATTGTCTGTGTGAAGAAGTTGCATAGTGGAAAATAAATCCTCCTCACAAAGCCATGTAAATGATTTTGAACTCTAACAATGTTTCAAAATGCAGCTCTAGCCTTGATATGGCAGTAATACTTCATTTATTTTAGTCTAACCTGACTCTTGTAAAGATGCAGCATGGAGTTAAAAGGAATCAGGTACTTCTAGCAGTGGTAAAAGGAGCCAACCATTTTTTCTGTTTCCTGCATTTTAAAGCCTCATAATCTACAAAAAATGGTTGTCTATTTCTAGCTGTTATTTCATTTGCCCAAGATTTTTAGCTATGGATCATATTTATGAGTTCCACTTGAGGTCTGGAGTAAACTTGAGACCCAACAGATGGACCCTTAATCAGAGTGCAACCTTTCATAATATGTGCATGTATTGTGCTGTTATTAACAAGATGGCAAGTTAATGTCTAGAATAGTGTAGGTTATTTTATTAAATTTCACCCAACACAAGGCTCAAGAGCCACTCAAGTTAGAGAGTTACAGTCAAAATTGTAATGATGAATGTAAGAGGAGGTGGTAGGAAGTGAAGATTATGTGGATATGAGAGTGGAAAATAAATTATCCCACACAAGGCCTTGTAAATGATTTTGAACTCTGTCATGGTTGGGAAGTGAGGATTGTGCAGCTCCAGACCAGATATGGTAGCAATGCTTCATTTTTGGTTTAATGTGACTCTTGTAAACATAAAGCATGGAAGAAGGAGTCAGATACTTACTGGGGTTATAGAATGAGTCAACCATTTTCCCAGCATTTTTTATAATAGATTTTATATGAGTGACTTGAGACCTCAAGTGAGCTTGAGACCAAAGAGTCATTCAAAGTATGAAATGTCTCAAAAAGTAGAACATTCATTGTGACTCTTAAAGGAATTATTCAACTTTTTATTTGATGAATTATTTGAGGAATCTTGATAATTTAAAACCAATAACCAGACAGGATATGTTGCATAGAACAAAACCAGTGATTGTCTGAAGATGACAGTTTTAGAGAATGTGTTACATGTGAAGGAGTTGCTATATTAATTTGGTGACTGTATACTGCATTATCTATGCAATATGTGGACAGGTATTGTAATGGATCAAAATCACCACTTCCTTTCCTAAAAACAATCTTTTCTCTTCCAGTGTGTCATTTAAATGTGCCAATTGCTCACTCCAGCATTGATGCTGTAACAATGTGTCCAGGTTCCATCAATTCAAAATAATGAAATCTTTTTGAATTCCATCAAACAAAAAAAGTCATTTTCCTTTTGAGTAAATTCCATTTAGATTGAAATATTGGAAACTGTCTTGGATCTAGACATGATTTTCTTTTCTTTGGATTCTTGTATTAAATCCATATTCCATCCCCAATGACTATATTTTCCAAAAAATGATTATTTCTCTTGTTAAGCGGTAAGTGAAAGATGTCTGTCAGAATTTTTAGATGTGGAATTATTATTATAAACTTTGCCATTCAAAACAGGATGCACTGCTTGGTTATTTTACTCATAATATTTTCACCTTGTGTATTCTCCAGCCATGTTCAAACTTTGCACTCTCTAAAATTCTTGGACTCTTGAGTGTAACAATATTTAAGGATATTTTGTATCTGTTAGTACTTACCAATCATATTCACCTTTGCTTGGGGTGAAATGATTAAAAAAAATTCTCACTTATGGTCAACTCCATGGAAGAATGTGGAACTTAGAAAGATCTTTTTTCAGATACAAAGATAAACTGAAAGATAATATGAAACATATTGAAAGATGACCATCAAAATTTGAGGAGTATGTTGTTGACCATTTTAGGCAGAGAAAAACATGCCAAAGTGGCATTCAGAACACAAGAATTGGGTACATAAGTAATCTCAGGCAAATTTGGAAGAATATGGTCTCTGTTGAACATTTTGAAGTATGAATGTGGATTGGAAAAGCAAGAACAGATTTAGTGCCTCAAGGATGACACAAACACTAAAATGTAGAATAAAGCAAAAAGTTCATCTTTGGCTGACATGCATTTGAAATGACGAGGGAATTCATCATATACATGGTGCGATGGGTAAATTGTCATCGTCTAAATGATGTAAGAATGAAAATAACACTGACATCTCATTTTAACAGATATATTTACCAAAACTACATGAAAATATCTTGAAATTTTAGTATTTCAAGATATTTTCATGTAATGTTGGTAAATATATCTGTTAAAATGAGATGTCAGCGTTATTTTCATTCTTACATCATTTAGATTATGATTGAAGCCAATGGCGATTTTATTCAATGAACTTACTCTTTAGTAAATTTATTCAATAAAATCTTCGTTGGCTTCAATCATGGCCTCCAGATGACTTCAGAATCTCCTGCAAATCTTCTGGAGGGTCTCCTTGTTTAAGTTGGTGAATGCTACTATAATCCTTACCTTCATCTTTGATTTTACAAGGAGTTTTGTTGGCCTTTTGCTCAACAACACCCCACACATAATAATGAAGGGAATTGCAATCTGGGGAGTTAGGTGGCCAGATTTAAAGGGGTGATGTGGTCACAGAAATTGTCTGACAGCCATGACTGGCTTCTCCTGCTTGTGTGGTATGGTGCAGAGTCCTGTTGTCAGACATAGAGTTTTCCAACAACCACCCTCTTGACCCAGGGCAGCACTAACACCCTGGCTATGGACCTGATTGACTTGGAGGGATGGTTTTCAATCATGGCCTGGATCTCACCAACAAATTCTGAAGTTCTTTTCTTATCAGAACGATCAGAGTGAGTTTTCTGAGCTACCATACCTTTGTAATCACCATTAGGCTCATCCGACTCTTCTGCACTTTCCTTAGATTGATACCCAAACACCGTGTTCGTATCAGAGCTTCCGGCATGAATGCCAAGCAATACAGCATGCTGTTTCCAAATTTCTTGCTGAGTGAATTGCATCATAGTGCTCTTTTTCTCCCAGACAGTGCCCAAATGATCCTACTATACTGTGCCATTGACAAAATCATAATAAACACGCATGCACAAAATTAAAATTATAAAATGGCAACAATTTACACATCACATCCTTTATAATACAACAGACACCTTAAGAAGGATGCAGAGTACAACTGCCAAAACATTGTGATTATAATAACTATGATAAGTATACTGATCTGAATAGCAAAACATAACAGTGAAATTTATGAGCTTTCCTCTTTGTTATTTCAACCACATGAATTTATACATACTACTAGATTGGCAACTAGGTCTCCCCGTTTTACTATTGAACTAGCTCAAGTTCTATTCTAATAATTTCTTTTCTCACACTTTCACCTGTGAAACAGTTTTCCAGTTTTTTGCTTCCCTGCTACCTACAATCTTCAAAAATGTAAATGCAACACCAATCATCATCTTCTGTCTTTCTGAAACTTGTTCTTTTATTGACTTTCTTCCTTGCTAAAGTTTTCTCATTCTTTCACTTCCTGTAATTACTTGCATTTTAGTGGCTTTATTGCCTTGCTTGGGGGTGAAATGATAAAAAAATCTATTTTCCTACAAATTGAACTTTTCTTAGTCTACATATGTTCTGTTACCACAATAGAGAAACTGTATCATTTTACTTCCCTTTGTTTGTACCTTTTGTAGTTTAATTACCTTTTAGGTTGGTCACCATTTTGACTTCTTCCAGTTAGCCCATCACCAGAACACCTCACAATAAAGGCATAACACCAACTATGTGGTTGGTAGTTACATCATCTGCAGACTTCATTAAAGCTCATCAGAGTCAGGCAGTCTGCTGTCTGGCTTGTGATCATCAAGCTCTCTGTCTTCCAGCAGAGGACAACACAGTCAGGGCTCTGTCTACTGACAGAGACTCAGCTGAGAAAAATAGACATGCAAAGTGGGTTGGGTAAATTTTGACCATTGGCCCAAGTGTACACGCTTGGATTTCCCACAGTATACTTGACCTTGTGTCACATCTCATCATAGTGGGGAGACTGGGTAAATACCAGTTTCACCCTCCTTCTAACATCACCCCCAATGTTAACCGTCACTGATTCGTAACTTTTAATACCTTTTCTGTCTGACATTTTTCTATTTTATTTCATGATATTATTTGAAAATTTGTTTAAAGCATCCATATTTTATATATTAGGATTCTACACAGAGAAAATACATTCAACATGTGTCCACTGTCCACACACACTGTTGTAAAATGAACTCACTGCAACATTGGAATGTATTCCTGTAGTAAACTTTATATACATATTTATGTAAATGAAGTATTCACTACATTTCTTTTATCCATTTAGACAAATGATCTTAGTTTTATATTCAAGCCTCTGGCTGCTTTTGTCATATTTCTGGTTACCTTTGTTTGTATTTTCAGACTAAACTAGTTTTATTTATATGTATTTATTTCTTTTTCTAGTTTTACCCTTTTGGTTATTAATAAACTTGCCAATGAATGAGACTTTGTCTTTATAATCTTAATTACCTTAAGGTGTTTATCTGTGTGATGACATTCATGGCAAAATTGTGACAAGTTTTGTGACAACGTTCTCCGATTGTCCATCATTCACTGCACATGTTATGACATCCAAGGTTGATTGTATTTGCATATACACCAAACTCACTATGTTCACAGGTTTGTCTTGTTGGCCGTGATCACTTTCAACAAGTAATAATAATGACGACAAATTTTTATTAAAACACTGGTTAGGAATTCACAACAATACGATTTCTCAATTATCTGGCTATCTTTTCCTTCAGCTGAATTGCTATCTCCCTGACTTCAACTGGTCTCTTCCTCACTGGCCTCTGGGCTTGGCAACTCCTGATTTCTCAATACTGGTCCTTCTGTCCCTGACCGTTGGGCAGCTCTAACTTCTCTGGTCACCTACCTACTTCTCTCATGGCTGGACCCCCATTTCTCTGCTGACTTCCTGCTTCTCTCTGCTTATATGGATAATCGTTGGGTTCCCCTCTCCATCCATTTGTGTTCCAGAAGGTTTGGGACCACCCCAAAGCCACATGGATGATCAAATCTTCAAAGGACTACTTTTATGACTATCTAAAATCATTGATAATTTTTTTTATGTTTACCAATTCAAAGGCAGCTGTAGACATAAATCCCCCAAAACACAGACACTTAACTTTACTCAAGGATGGACTGGAGACAAAATTCCTACAAAACTCAGATAGCTGAGTGGACTTAAAAGGAATGAAATTATCTTCTAAAGATGTGTGAGAAATCATATTGTTACATTTGGCTGTCTTTGAGATTACACACGCATATTCTTGGTGGTGGGGGTGAACAACATGTCATATTTGACTGATTGTTCAAGTGATAAAGAAGTGAGTAAACTTCAAGGACAACGCTAGTATTGTGCCAAAGTGTAGTGCTGTGAACTTTTGCATCAACCTAAAATGTTTTTTTAATTTAATTTTATTTTTGTGGAAATCTTTCCTTGGATGTATTCAGTTGATTTAACAAATCTCTCTGAAGACAATTTAAAAGCAAAATTACAATTTGACATATTTTTGTATATGCCATGAATTTTCAAGATTTGCATGATTATGGCTATCCATAAGTTCCTGTTTGTTTTTTGCTCTTAATAACTATTGACTCTTTACCACTCAAACTTTTAAATATCTTACTCACTTTTTCTTGCTTCTCTTTTTCATTACATCTTGTGAATGTTAAATTCTCCTTTCTTCATTATATGGCCCAGAAATTTCAACTGTTTCTTTCTGATTATTTCTTGTTCCTATTCTCTGTAAAACTTCCTTGTTACTCAAATGTTCTGTTCATGGTATTATCAGTATTCATCAGTAGAATTGCATCTTGCTTTCATTGAGTTATTTCTTCATCTGTGAGTAGACAGTCCATTCTGAACCAATAGGAAATAGCTAATTTCGTAAAATGAAGTGTTTGATATCAGTTCAGAACTAATTTTTTATTTTACTTAGTTACTGAAAGACACCTTTTGCTACTTGATAATGTTATGCATTAAAGGCAGTTGCAAACAAAAAAGTAATTTCTAAAGAATTAATTAACTTTATTTTTTAATCTAAAATATTTTTTATTACTTCACATTTTTTTAGTAAATACCTGTACTTAAGTAGGTTCTCCATTTATTTAAGCAGTATTTATTCTCTCTACCAAACTGTGTACTCAAGAAAACTTAATAAAGAGAACACTTTCTGGCAAGATTCAAACCTGCATCCCTCTTTATGAGAGAAACCACCATCTGGTCAGGTGATCTTTAATACATTTTTTTTGAGAGCACAGACCAGTTGATAAAATAAAAAAGATTCTGAACAGATTTTAACATCTGCAATGTTATTGGTCCTCACCTGGCATTTCAGCTTCAGTCTCTTTTCCACTCCTGTAATGTAGCTTCCCTATGACTTTTTGATAAATATTTTCATGGTAATCATTCTGATGACTTTACAAATTCATTTTACAGTTGAAATAGCTAAATGTAACCGTAAGTTCTATGCTAATGGTTTCTTTTTGAACTTCTCACTTGTAGAAAACTCTCTTCTGGTTTCTTGCTTCCCAGTCAACTTTGATCTTCAAAAATTTAGATGCAATGTCAATCATTATCTTCTATACTTTTTATTCTTGTTCTTTTATTGTTTTATATTCTTTTCTCATATTCATTCACTCTCAGTAGCCCCTTGCATCCTAGTGACCTTATTGCCTTGTTTGGAGCAAAATGATTAAAAAATGATTTATCTAATTTTACTAATAAGGCTTAGGTCCACCTGTAGTATGGTTTTCAGGCACTACCTAGTATTGCATACCAGGACTGTCTCCTCAGATACTTATTATAAGTATCAGTTTACCTATTATATAATCAACAGTTAGCATAGAAAAATCTTTTGGCTGAAGACATAATAATCCATTCAGTGGTATTTAGAAATCAAAGGTCTACAAACACCTGTAAGTAATTGGAAGCATTGTTAGGAACTAAAAATATATATTTATCTATTCTCTCCATCTTATGAAAATACAATATATGAGATAGTTGATGGTCAGAGGTTGGCAACAGAAGAATTATCTGCATACCTATAATATTGAAGTTCTATTCTCAATGTTAGTCTAAGATTTCCTTTTTCTCAACAGAATTTTACATGATTTCTCTCAGTTTCTCATAAGCTTTTTTCTGTTCTGAAAATATATTTTTAATTGTACAATTTTTTTTATATACCATAGGCATCAGGTAAATTACACTGGTCTACAATTTTTCACAAGCTGACTACTTCAGAAAAGAAATGTGCCAATTCTTATGTATTTTTTACTGAATTTAAAAATAACCTTCAAATTAGATGATTGGCTCTAGATTTAGTCAGTTATGTCATATACATGAATACAATGAATGGACACATCAAAATGGCAATATATATGTTTATTGAATAAAATACAACCTGAAAACTCTTTTCAAAAGTATATAAGTGCAGCTATTCAGTAACCATATGCCACTTTTTGTCTTTTGCAAACTACAAAAGGATCATCTCTTATCACAGTCCAACAATAATCAGCCAGCAATAATGGATCCCACCTGCCCTGATACCTTTCCTTCATGCTCATCACACACAGCACCACAGTGTTAGGGGGAAAATCAAGATGCAAGTCTAAGAAGTGGATCCTGTGAGGAGATTGTCCAGCATTCATTACCAAAAAGGAGTACCAATATTACATAACAGTTCAGTACTCTTTTCTTTGTTTCCAATGAAATTTTCTTTTTTCTTAATACTTTGCTTAACTTTTGGAAAGCATCTTCCACTATCCCAATATGCTTTTGGATTCTGGTGTCACACTTACCATCCCCTGTTAAAACTCTTTCTAGATATTTAAATTTCAGCACTTGTTTAATTTTGGTATTTCCCATTTGTAATTTGCTTGTTGGGTGGTTTATTTTGCTGACAATCATACATTCTATCTTCTTACATTTCATGTTTAGTCCATTCTTCTTGATTTCCTTTGTTACCTTCTACTTTATTTAATTATAATTTACAGAGAAAGATAAAAATTGTGTATCATGTGAAACATATATCAAATTATTAATCTGCAAAGTTTTAGCTTTTAAGAATAGAACTAATACAAATATAAAGTTTGACTCTTAGTTGATTTGTATTACCTTCAGCCTCCTGAATTTAAAGTTTCATAGACAAACCCTCCAGCAATCACTTCATCCACTCGTCAGAGGATATTAGAAATTTTATACTCTTCAAATAACATGCTCAAAAATGGAGCCAATCATTTTTCTTTTAAATATTTGTGTGCATCTTATCCACACATGAAGTATAAATAAAAGTACAACATATCAAGTACCCAGTGACAGTGATATTTTGTGTGATTGTCTGAGAAGCTGTTAGATGTAACAATCCGAATCAGTCAGAAATCTTCCTATGTCTAGTCCATTGCTTATCATATGAAAACCATTTCCATGAGAAGCAACTGGGCTGAAAAAAAAAAGAAAAGAGTTTTTAAAATCACAACTATTTCTGGAATATAAAACTTTTGGATTTTATACTTTTTCTGATTTCTTCTTTTCCTTTCTTGACGAGTTTATTTTTACATGGATGAAGTTTTCACCCGACTTAACTTTCTTCAATTCTATAATAGAATAGTGTATAAGGAAGATTTGTAAGGTGGTAGCAAGGAGTTGGTGCCAAACAGACTTTTTTTCATTCTATTGCTCATGTATACAACCTATTTTTTCTTCATGTCCTGAATCAAAAAATGGTTTTTCTTTCATAGATCTTAATTGGCCTGAAAATGTAAAAAAAAAAGATAGAAACATTAAAGACAGTTAAAAGTTAACAGAAAAAAGCAACAGCAATCAGTGCATTCTTCTTCTATGGGGTGTGTCCCTTTATGATGTAGGTGTTCATGACTCTCCACAACTTCCTATCTTTTTGTAGCTCTTAATAAGGTCTGCCTTTTTACTATCTCTTTTAATCCCTGTTTTGCCAACCATTTACACAAGATCATTAGCTTTTTCACTGCTTTCCTTTATCCCTCTTGCCTTCAATATGTCTCTTGTGAGTGTCAAATTCTCCAAGCCCACTTTTCCTTTATGTGCCCAAGAAATTTCAATTGTCTCTTTCTGATTCTAAGTAGAAATATCCTTCTTGTTTACATTTTCTTAAAACTTTATTTTTACTCATATATTCAATGTATGTTATTCTCAGTATTCTTCTGTAGAACCAAATTTTTGTTGCCTCAATTCTCTTTGGGGAGATTGTCTGGCATTCACTTCCGCATGTGGGGACTGTTATTCCATAACAGTTCAGCACATTTATCTTTGTTTCTTGCAAAACGTTCCTATTTCTTAATACTTAGTTTGTGGAAGGCATTTTTTGCTCTTCCAATGCCTCTTCGGGTTTCTGTGTCACAGATCTGTTAAAACAACTTCCAGATATTTAATTTTTTATATTTGCTTGATTTTGATGTCTTCAATTCATAGTTCACATCTTCAGATATTGCTTTTCCTGACTACCATACATTCTTTCTTACAGTTGATATTTAGTCCTTTCTTCCCTCTTTCTTTTACTACCTTCTGTAAGAGTTCATGTAATTTCCTTTCTGTGACTGCTATCACTACTGCATCATCTGCATATCTTATGCTGCTAAGTTTGTGGCCACCAATAATCAATTATAGTAGGACTGTTGTGGATTTCAATCAACCCACAACAAACAAAAAAGGCAAAAAAAGTATTTGAATATAAAAATATATTTTTATTTTTGTGTATTTTACAACTAAATTTTTCTTAGTGTGTATGAGTGTTAAAGTTCTTGTTTGTAGTTGTTTATTAAGATGAAAAAAATGTGATTTCTTTGTATGTATGTGTGAGAAAGAAGAGGCAAGGAAGAAAGTGAGGAGAAAAGTGTAAGTGTCATGTTGCTTGGTGAGGAAGACAGGTGACTGAAGAAGGGAATTTCTTTTAAGCCTGGTGTTGTAAACTGTTGCCATCTGTCTCTCCTTACTGATTTGTTTATCTAGAAACTTTGCTTAAATACCCTTCAAAGGGATCACAAAGCATGATTTTTATTGTTGGTGGGAACATGATGCGTTGGTTGAAAAATGTTAAATATTTATTTTGAAAACATAAATTTATTAACCAGAAACATGCACAACCTTCCAACTTAGAAACCATTTTTTTGTCATTTGGTGTTTGAATTTTTATTTCTGTCTTCACTCCACAGGATTTCTAATTCTCTCAGGATTGCCTCAATGTAAAAGTTGAATAAGTCTGAGCAGTAGACATGTCCTTGCCTCTTTCTGTTTTTGTGTATTTTACTGAATTCATGTTCCATCCATATGCTGGTAGTTTGCTCCCAGTACAGATTTTTAAATTTGGAAACTTATAATTTTTTACATTTTCTTATTCATACTTTTTTATTTTAAAGTTGGCAATTTTTATTTTCTTAGATTTAACTTAGAGGCGATAAAATCAAGATGAGGAAGAAAGAAATCCTAAATAGCTTTGAGCCTTGAAAAAGGTTTAAGATCTGCTACAAAAGACTGCAATTTTCATATGTTATAAAAAATGTAAGTAGAAAACAGGAAACTTAGAAGAAAAGTCCAAATCTGCACAAGAAGGCTTATTACAAAAAAATGGTAGCTTTTCACAAATAACATACATTTTTAAAACATTCAGGCTGGACTAAACAAACTTTAAACCTTACTGTCTGCTATTTCTATATATGTAGATGTAGATAATGGAAACAGCAGAATTTGTTGTGTATTTCAAAAGGGTTGGTAAGCTTACACATCTCCTTATACTGAGTCCAAGCATCAAGGAATAATGCCCTGTGATTGTCCATTTTTTTGGTTTCAATGACAGGACAATCTATTTTTTTGTGTTGGATGTTTGCATCACGTTAGGAGTTCCATCCCTCCAAAGCATGATATTGTCCCTTTGTAGCTCTATCATTTGTTGCATAAGTTGAGAAATCAAATCAAGGGTTCTACCTGGTGCAGATGCCATGTCTTATTTTGTTAAGATAGTTCCACGTATTCACCAGATCCTGTTTTCAGCAGCATGTAAAATAATCACAAAAGCAGTGGTAGTAGTAATTCTCAATTATTTTATTCTTGTACCAATAAGATACAAATACAAAAATATCTCTGGCCCCTGGTCACTCAGCTGTTTATATAACACTGAACAAGGTAACTTATGTCTGCCTGTGGAAGTCCCCCATTATCTAATGAAAACTTCAATTTTTACTCTACAATCATAAAATATATAAACATCCGTAGCAGAAACACAAGTTTTTGTATGCTTCATCTATCATCTTTGTTTACATATTATACACACACCTTCACCTAAAAAATCCACACAAAATCCACAAATTTGTTAACATCCATGATACTATAAATAAGCGGTCTACCCAAGCCTCTCCATTCAAGGTCAATAAAGCTTTCTTAATCTTATCAAGTCTCTGAGTTGTTATTGCATGCAATTAAATGGTTTTATCTGTAATCTCTTCTTACAGATTTTTCATTTTGATATCTGATCAATTTTTTACCTTTTGTTATTTATATTTTCTAATATTAAAATTGGTAATTTTGAATTTCAAATTTAATTTAAATTTAATTTTTTTTTATTTAAGATCAAAGAGCAGGAGGTGGATTTTAATATTGGGAAGAAGCATGTGCCTTGAAAAATGTTAAAGATTACTGCCATTATTCCACTGATGGAAGTGAGGATATTTTTGGTTTGATTGTTTCTATTGTCATAAGGATTGTTATAATGCCTTCTATTGTCATAAGGATTGTTATAATACCTTCTATTGTTATAATACCTTCTACTGTCATAAGGATTGTTATAATACCTTCTATTGTCATAAGGATTGTTATAATGCCTTCTATTGTCATAATGATTGTTATAATACCTTCTACTGTCATAAGGATTGTTATAATACCTTCTATTGTCATAAGGATTGTTATAATGCCTTCTATTGTCATAATGATTGTTATAATACCTTCTATTGTCATAATGATTGTTATAATACCTTCTATTGTTATAATATCTTCTACTGTCATAAGGATTGTTATAATGCCTTCTATTGTCATAATGATTGTTATAATACCTTCTATTGTTATAATGCCTTCTATTGTCATAATGATTGTTATAATACCTTCTATTGTCATAAGGAGTGTTATAATGCCTTCTATTGTCATAATGATTGTTATAATACCTTCTATTGTTATAATTAACTTCTACTGTCATAAGGATTGTTATAATACCTTCTATTGTCATAAGGATTGTTATAATGCCTTCTATTGTCATAATGATTGTTATAATACCTTCTATTGTTATAATGCCTTCTATTGTCATAATGATTGTTATAATACATTCTACTGTCATAAGGATTGTTATAATGCCTTCTATTGTCATAATGATTGTTATAATGCCTTCTATTGTCATAATGATTGTTATAATACCTTCTATTGTCATAAGGATTGTTATAATGCCTTCTATTGTCATAATGATTGTTATAATACCTTCTTTTGTTATAATATCTTCTACTGTCATAAGGATTGTTATAATGCCTTCTATTGTCATAATGATTGTTATAATACCTTCTATTGTTATAATGCCTTCTATTGTCATAATGATTGTTATAATACCTTCTATTGTCATAAGGATTGTTATAATGCCTTCTATTGTCATAATGATTGTTATAATACCTTCTATTGTTATAATTACCTTCTACTGTCATAAAGATTGTTATAATACCTTCTATTGTCATAAGGATTGTTATAATGCCTTCTATTGTCATAATGATTGTTATAATACCTTTGTCTATTGTTATAATGCCTTCTATTGTCATAATGATTGTGTCATTGTTTATAATACCTTCTACTGTCATAAGGATTGTTATAATGCCTTCTATTGTCATAATGATTGTTATAATGCCTTCTATTGTCATAATGATTGTTATAATACCTTCTATTGTCATAAGGATTGTTATAATGCCTTCTATTGTCATAATGATTGTTATAATACCTTCTATTGTTATAATGCCTTCTATTGTCATAATGATTGTTATAATACCTTCTACTGTCATAAGGATTGTTATAATACCTTCTATTGTCATAATGATTGTTATAATACCTTCTATTGTTATAATGCCTTCTATTGTCATAATGATTGTTATAATATCTTCTATTGTCATAAGGATTGTTATAATACCTTCTACTGTCATAAGGATTGTTATAATACCTTCTATTGTCATAAGGATTTTTATAATACCTTCTATTGTCATAATGATTGTTATAATACCTTCTATTGTTATAATACCTTCTACTGTCATAAGCATTGTTATAATACCTTCTATTGTCATAAGGATTGTTATAATGCCTTCTATTTACAATCATGCAATTGTAATCATTCACTTGTTATGAATATTTCACAACAAATTACTTTTTTTATTTCTTACATAAAATTACAAGGTGATGTTAGGTTAAATTATCTATTTGTGATCATTGACTTTTGACTTGTGTGTACATAAGTACACACATTACAAAAAAGAATTTAAGCAATGCCTCTGACTAAGAAGTATTCACAACATATAAAATCAGTTGTACAACTGAAATCATGCATTTCCGATTTGGGCTTAAATTAACTGAAGAGGAATTTAACTGGCTGCACTTATCAAAAAAAAAAATACAAACGAAAAAGAAAATAGGTTTTGAGGAAAACAGTAAAACTGTATAATGAATATCACTTAAATATATTGTGGAAGGCTGAGGGTGTGCCTTGAGTTTGTCCTTGTAAAAATATTCAACTCATCCACAAAGAAAAAAAAGCAAAGGAAAAGTAGAAAGCAGATAAAGTGTAAATCCAAAATGTTTATATTACAAAAATTGTTGAGGTATGAGCTAATAAAATAAGCACATCCCATCTCCCCTCACACTTGTAACCATCCACTATAATAAAATAAACATTTTCAGCACTAAAGCTGAATTAGTCAAATAAGGCTTCATAAACTTATACTTATGTTGCTATATTACAAGGTGATGTACAAAATTTGTTTTTCTTTTTCTTTCGTTGTTTAGTCTAGTTTCTTCTCATGTAAACAGTTTAGACACAAGAAGATTTCTTGACTAACTTGAACTGTTACATCCATTTACTATGCAGACTATCATACAGACTGTCATTTAATTACTGAGTACTCAACATGTAGTCCTTTTATTTATATCTCACACATAGACATCATAGACACAAAATGCATGCAAGGAGTAAATAGGTTACCCTATCGTCCAGTTCACATTCTTTCTCAATCTTTTAAACAGGAGTAGACAATTATCCCTTGTTTCTTGATTAAGATTGGGCTTCTGGTTCCTTCTAAAGTTTACTTCAGCTCTATACTCCTAATGTTTGTCCTTTCCTACACTAATATAACTCCACTCAGTAACCCACTACCTTGAGTGGCTCTTGGGCCTTGTATTGGGTAAAAAAAATATGTAATAGAAAATACTCAGTGCCATTTTGAAGGGTATAAACTTTATAATAACTTAATAACTATACAGGTTTAAAAGCTAAAACTTGACTGATTAATATTTTGATATATGTTTTAAATGTTTTCAATATTTATCTATCTTGATAAATTAGAAGATAATTAAATTTTATTATTAAGTTGGTATCCACTTAGTAGGGACATTGTATCTCATTCATAATTTTCATTAAAAAGATGTTTTTATTTTATCTAATTAACAGAATAGGTTGTAATACGGTATCCACTATGATTTGAATCTGTTTCAGTTGTTTATTTTACAAAATTTTAAGTTATAGATATTTTTAAAGTTTCACTTCACAAACACTACAAGATAACTTCTCACAGTAAAAGTATTAGTTTTTAGAATTACCTCATTCAAGATGGCATCTTTATTTTTAAAGTTCACCTTTTTTTTTATGCTGCAAATAAATCTTCCAAATTCAATCACCTCAAATGTTTTACATAAAAAAAACCCCAAAATCTTTGCATCCTTTGAAAACAGAATAAAATGCTACATTTGAGTGACTTTTTCATATCTTCAGAAATGTGTTTATACTCCACTTCAAGTACATATCTTTCTGATTCTTTCTCCATGTCGGCCGGATGTGAATGCTAAGAAAGCAAAACACAAAATAAAAAAGATTTTTTCTGTACAGGGGATACAGCGCATCACAACAGGCCCACAAAACAAATACCCACAATGAATATACAACAGTTAATTAAAAAAGATGACCCTGAGGATCACCAGATTTGCTTAAAAGAAAGCTCTTTATAAATGACCAAAATAGTTGTGGTCTGAAAAGCCACCTTCCAACATATAGGTACAATGTTGCCGTCACTGCCATGATCTCTTCTCTTGTTACAACTGTGACCTCATCCAAGCTTCATTAATCCCCCCTGACTCTTTACATACAGAATGCAGCCGACAGGCCACCTTCAACATCACCAGGCTCCTGATGACAATCACTATGATTCATGTCATCACCATCTAGCTCCAGGCCTCCTTCATCATCACCATGACACTGCTTCATTGATATCACATTTGACAAGAATCCAATAGTAATGTTCCATTCAATCACTTCGCTATCCACTCTAGGAATCCCTCATCATCACTACCATGAACCTATTTGTTGATCTTTGATTTGACCAGAATCCAACAGAGACCTTCTGCTCAATCAATGTTAACTATCTTCACCTAATACCTTGTCACCACTGCTGTAACCTCACCACTTGTGGACTACCAACAACAGCAACAACTAAAATGGATAGCACTCAAAGAGAAAGTAAAGACATTTTCAAGATGTTAGCATTCCACACTACTTCAAACAAAAAGTTAGGAAGGAAACCCATCAATATGAGAAAGAGTAATAAAAATAACTGAACTTGAGAAACCTATATTCCTGAAAAAGTTTTTAGAAAGATTTTACAAATTTCAACTGGCTGCATGTTCAATGAATGACAAATATTTCTTTGTAAATGAATGGCAAATAGTACCATTACAACCTTCCAAGTAATTGAATTGTATTTTTTTTGTTAACAGAATTTTCTAAGAACTGCAATAAATGGTAATCTGTAATATCTTGATAAAGTGGGTGAGTGAAAACTTCTCAGCCAACAATTTTTACCTGGTCATCAAAGAGATGGGTGGTGTTGCATTATTCTAATGGACTATTACACCCACTCTTTTAATTAAATCCAGATATTTTTTGTCAAGTGTTGCCCTCAACTTTTCTCAATACTGGAAAGAGTGATAAAAATTACTGGACTTGAGAAACTTGTTTTCCTAAAAAAGTCTTTTAAGAGAATATATAAATTTCAAATGAAAACAATACTGGTGGCTCGATCAATGAATGCCAAGTGTTTCCTTATAGGGAAACAGCTAATATTAACATTACCATTACCATTCATGCTTCTTTAATCTTGTAGCCAAGAGTGCTACAATTTGTATTGGACAAGGTTGCTGTTGATCATGAGTTTGTAGTGTGAGGAGTTACTACTTGTTAAGGATGATTAGGTTGATGACTTTCAAAAGAAATGAATTCAACACATGGAGGAATTTTACATATATATTTTTATATAAAGAATAACATAATTTAAGAGGTGATAAAATATATTCATGTGGGCACATATAGCTGAAAAAAGGCAGAAAAACATTTATGTAAGACATTTTGTGCATGTGTGTGTGTTTTTGTGTGAGAGTGAGATATGTCTATGTTGTTTGTTTGAAATTAATTAGTTAGTTTGCTGGGCAACCAAGTCTATGCAGAAGGAAAAACTGAATTTATTTACTACCTACTGCATCCTGTTTCTGACTGAGTAAAAAAAGATAGAGAAGCAATTTATGTCCTTCCTTTTATAGTCTGCAATAGAATAATATCTAGCAGGCATTCTAGCAGACATGTGGCATAATCCTCACAACCTATTCACTACAATATAAAGAATTTAATTTAATCTTTAACTCAGTTTACACATTAATTTTAGAAAAATAAAATTCAAAATATTTATCAGTAATTATCAAAAACATTTTCATTTGATGAACTTTGTTCATTCTTGTCCTGGGTAAGATGATAAACTACATCCAACAGCAAGGCCTCTGATCAGGAGGTTTTGACCAGAGTGGAACAACCTCTTAATTGTTGGTGTTCCCAGGTCCATCCTGACCCATGGTGTTAGCACCTGTTATGGTCCCAGCTATGGGAAAATAGTTAACCCCCCAAACTGGAATCAAAACATGTAAAAATAGGTTTTATTGCCAGCAATACATTTTTGTAAAAAATTATTACCAGTAATGAATTTTTGAAGAAAAATTTATTACCAACAATACATTCTTGGGAAAAATTATTACCAGCAATACATTTAAAAAAAAAAAAAATATTACCAGCAATAAAAATCTTGTCAGCATTAAATAACTCATTGAGGTGTTGATATGCCATAAAAAAAACCAAACCAACTATTTGCAGAAATAAAACCAGGAAACTGGATATGTAGAGAATAAATATTGCCCACAATTCTTTATTGGAGGAAAGACTAATGCCAGCAATGTAATTTTCTCTCGACAGAAGCCTTCTTTGCAAAATGTTAATGAAAGTTGATTTACAAAGTGATTTTGTTAGAAAGAATACATTTTTTATTCTGTTGTGGAGTTATTTCGCAGTGGAGGCTTGTATTTGTACTAAATCGGTCCTAAATAGTTCAACGTACAAAATGTTAGGAACTTGATATAATAGGTATTACGCAGAGTAATCTTGTTGTGGTTGCTGACTACTTTCGTATTCGACTAACTGTCGACTACTGTCATCCGACATCGACTGACCCTCGTTTCTCTTACTACTCTTACTTATATTAGGAGGGAGAGTCTATTAACTATAGAATAGGTGTGTTTCACCATAACATATTCATATGTATTTATATAAAATTGTTGGCATTAAATAACCTTATGAGGTTGATATGCCATAAAACAAAATAAACCAAACGTTTGCTCATTCTCCCAAAAAAAGTCTGAATCAATTGAATTCTCATCAGTTATACCTAATTTCAACTCTTCTGGTAGATCAATGACTTATTTCCCTGTAAATAGATATTTTCATATCTCTTCCTGCCTTCCTATCAGTTACAAATGTTTTATTAATAGAACATATTTCTGTTATCAACCCACTGATTGGGACTCGTTTCATGATTTCCTTTTTTTAGAGATTACTGGCAGCTCTGCAAGAATGTGCTGAACAATAGCAAATCCTCAATCCTTTATCACTTCAATTTGAAGTAATGATATCTATTGCAGATAAAGCAGTGTTTTCCTCAGAAGTTCTCTTCCAACATCACTCTAGACTCATCAAGAATGTCCCTGTCAGATTTCCCCCTTAAAACAGAGTGATATGTGTATAACTCCATCATTGGTTTCTGCGATTATTTGTAAATTGAATTACTGCAAGGCATGCAGATTTGATTGGATCCCTGCAGTCATCCTAAAAAATGTTCTCCTGAGGTGGCTTATGTCCTCTCCAGATATTACAACAAATGCCTTGCTGCTTCTTACTTTCCAGTTTGTTGGAAGTCTTTCCTCTGTAGTTCCTGTTTTTAGAAACTCTGGGGAAACATCTGACCTCAAAAGATATCATCTTATCTCTTACCTCTTTTTGGCCAAATACTCAATACTCTAATCAATGTTGGAAATATTCTTCTGTAGTCCCTTTTTTTTAAGATCTCTGGTAAAACCTCTGACCCTACAAGATATCACTTTTTCTCATATCTTTTTGGCCAAATACTCGATGATTTAATCAATGTTGGATGTCCTCCTCTGTAGTTCTTGTTTTTAAAAACTCTAGGGATACCTCTGACCCCTCAAGTTATTGTCTTATTTTTTACCTCATTATGGCCAAATACTTGATGCTCTAATCCATGTTGAATTGGTTAATCATCCTACTTTGCATAGCCTCATTCCAGACAATATGCTGCTAACACCACAGAGTTTGTCTATCAAGCTTTAAATAAGAATGGTGAAGCTTGAGCTATGGTCCTAGATATCTCAAATGCATTTGACAGAGTTTGACATGCTGGACTTCTCCACAAACTCAAGGGTTATGGTGTCTCTGAACTAATATTTGGCCTAATCTAATTTCTTCTAACAAATTGTGTAATGTAGTTTGTGTTGAATGGGCCATGCTTCTATATCATTTTATACTAATGTGGGAGTCCTTCGGGGCTCCATCCTTGGACCTACACTGTATCTGATCTTTATCTATGATGTCCCCGAGTCATCAGTTCCCAACTAGGTATTTATGCCGATGACACAGCCATTTACTTCTGTCTTAGTATCAAGTTTGACAGATCTGACAAAGTAAACCTGGTAAATGCCCTCAAAATGGACTTACAATCAGTGGTTAACTGGGGTAAGAAATGTAAATTCAATGCCTCCAAAACAAAATTAACCTCATTTAATCACCACAGAGAACATTTTCAACCTACAATCAGTATGATTAATGTTGAACACCAGAAAAACAACATGCTGTGACTTCTTGGGCTCACATTTTCCACTGACATGAAGTGGAGTGATTATATTGAATCAATTGCTACATCTACTGCTAGGAAGTGTAATTCAGTGTGCCATGCCAGAAAATCTTCCTAGTCAGAACCCATCTTGCACATTTATAAATATATCATTCATCCACGCATTGAATACTGCTGCCATATCTAGTTTGGTGATTCTTCTTTATATCTTGGGATTCTTCACAAAATTCAAAGAAAGGTTTGTAATATAATCAATCCTGACCTTGCATCTCGACCTCAGTCACTTTCTCATCAATGTTACATGGCTTCTCTCCGTTTTTTTTCTATAAATATTTTTATAGCAATTGTTCTGATGTGCTTTTTCCCCCTGGTTCCTTGACTACATAAATTTAAGTGTGAACTAGCCAGATGCAACTACCACTTCTATTCTAACAATTTCTTTTCTTGCACTTCTCACCTGTGGAACTCTCTTTCAATTTCTTGCTCCTCTGCCACCTACAATCTTCAAAAATTTAAATGCAACATCAGTCACCATGTTCCTAAACTTTGTTCTTTTATTGTACTTTCCTCACTTTTCTTCACTAAAGTCTTTTCATTCTTTTTCATTCCTTGTAATCTCCTGCATCATAGTGGCATTATTGCCATGCTTGGCATGAAATGATTAAAAAAACAAAAGGACAGCTATTTTGTTATTTTGACATGAATTTTAGGTTTCAATATTCAAAAGTTTTAAACTAGATATTTTTATATAAATGAACATTATATTAACTTTATGGTGACAGTACTAATGAACATTATATTAAATAGGCTCTCCAACTTCTTACGACCAATTTGTCTTTCATTCTAGTGAGGGATGTAATGATGGCATACATGTCATCAAATAACTCCAGGAAATTGCATGACTCTCCAATAGGAAATTGTATATCTTCTATGTTGACTTCACAGCAGTATATAACCACATCAATAGAGACT
Source organism: Acanthosepion pharaonis (assembly GCA_903632075.3). Classification (NCBI taxonomy): domain Eukaryota; kingdom Metazoa; phylum Mollusca; class Cephalopoda; order Sepiida; family Sepiidae; genus Acanthosepion; species Acanthosepion pharaonis. The sequence continues at coordinate 658,752 of CAHIKZ030005383.1, read as the reverse complement.
TCTTCTTGTCCATTAGAAACCACATCCCAAGCTCTGAATCTACTAAATGGATTAATATAATAGAGAAACTTTATTGGTCCACAAAATCTTACATGTCTGGCAAGGACCCCAATATGAAAACATATCAAACCTCATCAGGATTATGACAAGGAGGAAGCAAGAACCCCAGTCTATATTTTTTTCCTAAACTGCACATTTACAAACATATGCTGATGACATAGGTATTCATGGTTAGAATAAGAATAATCTTGAACAGAAAATTAACATCTTCTATCATGTGATGCAAGAAATAGGACTCAAAGATAAGCCTCTCTAAAACAGAAAGTATAAGCTGGACGTGGAATGAAAGCAGTGATGGCACTGACCCTGAATCCATCATAAAAATTTAGGATGTGGATTTAATAAATTTAATAAAATTTATTAAATCCACATCCTAAATTATTAAATAGATCAGTTATATCAAATTTAGTATAGGATATAAGAAATTGAACATAGAGGCTGCTAGAGGTAGTTTTTCCCAACACCTCAAATTACTACTAAACCAAAACATTAACATGAAAAAGTCATGTTTATAAATACCCTAGTCAGATTGTGTTGTATCTCAAATTATTCATTATCAACTGTTGTATTTGAATCCTTGTCATTAACTGTTGTATCTCACATTTTCAAGATAACAGAGAAATGAATAATGAAGACAAACTTGTAGTTAAGTAATGAAATAGGTTTACTACACAAAGGTACAATTAGCAATTGACCTAATGCTCTCTTCAATTCGGCTTAGCTCTGTTTATTTATATAAATAGATGATTCCATTCATTTATGTCTTATATGACAGATTGAGACTTTCATCTGGATGTCATGTATGGTACTGAATCTGTTTAGAAACCTTTAAACTGTCAATTTTATACAATGGTTTTCTATGATTAATAGTTAAAAATGGCTTTGAGCGAGTGTGAACCTATGGATTTTGGTAAAGACCACACTTCTTTGAACCTTGTGGATTGGTGCTAGACAATTACAAAGAACTGTACCAAATACCAACACTTGAGGACTTTCAACAGCAGCAAGAAATAAACTGACTGAGTAGCCAAATGCTACAATTGGTTGAAATTTATAAAGTGTTTCTATTAAAACAATCTTTCAGGAAAATAAATTTCTCACATTCAGTAACTGTTACTGCTCTTTTTAGTATTGATAGGGTTTTCCTTCTAAACCTTTTGTTTGAAGTATTCTTCATGAAATTTTTGTTTGAAATAGTCCTCATGAATACAGAGATCTTATAAAGGATACTGGCAATAGTCAATACTAGATTCAGTTTAAATTTGATATTCAGACATCTGCCATGTAAATGATATTTTTATTGTACCTGAATATAAAAAGAAATTGAAAATCTTAAAACTACATCTGAAAAAACTTCATTCTTAAATTTAATTATGAAAAATAAACTTCCATTCTTAGATGTTCTCATAGATGCTGGTTAATAACAACTTCTCAAACCATCTTATAGATAATCAAATTAGATTAAGCAACAAAGTAAGCAATAGTAAGATTGAACATACAGAAAAAACAATAATATTAATATTTTCTATAAAAACCAAATCCACTTTAATTATAAGTTGGACAAATTATTCCTTAGAATCATTAAGAAATTAACAACTCTAGCGAACCAGAACAAGAAGATAAAGTTGATTATCTATTATAAAAAATTTAAAATGACCAATCTTATCATGAGCAATAACAATTCAACAGCAAGATTTAAACTACATAGGACCAACACTATTTATGAATTTACAAGCCACTTGCAGAATAATATTCCCGACAAAAACAAATTCATGAATAATAAGTACATTGGACATACAACTACATGCCTATCAAGAAGACTTACTTTGCATCTCTCAAATCATAGCTCCAGTAGGACTCATTTAAATACACATAGAGACCTACCAACCTCTATCTGCAACATACTTGTAGAAAACGCCAACATAGTACACTAATCTAAATGCAGAAATAGGTTAAAAATTAGTGAAGTGTTAACAATAAAAATGAAGAAACCAACTCTCATTCATATCAATAATGAACATGGCAACAATGTGTACTGTTCAGATATTAAAACATTCTTATTGGTATATAATAAAAAAAATCTTCATATTCAGAAAAACAAATAACATCTTTGGGCTAATTTATTAGCTATTACTAAAGTGCTCAGATCTACAGATCATTTGGACAATTCTTACACACTCTATGACCAAAAACAAAAATCAGTTGTATGAATGCTAGAAAAATATAATAAAAAAAAGCTTTATCATTCAATGAAACCTGTATATATATATATATATATATATATATATATATATATATATATATATATATACTAATAGTAATACTCATTTGGAAAAAACCTCAGATAGCACAGCTTGTAGATAAGTCAAAAAAAATCGGTAGCTGAGAAAAAATTGGATAAAAAAAGAAGAAAAGAACTAAAAACATCAGAACAGGGTTAAACAAATCATCCAGTGCCTTAAGTCTTTAGTCCAAAGAAAAAAAACTCAAGTGAGTAGTAAGACTAAATGGTAGAGTGCTCAATATGCTAAGTAGAGTGGGAGTAACTAAAATAAATCCTAAAGAACCAGGAAAAACTACCGAGGTTTCACTTAAACGGATCTTCAGGGTAAACTGGCTAAAAAGGAAATGACGAAACAGTATTTATTGATAAAACCATTAAAAACTAATAAGCATAAAAACCAAGTGACAGAAGAAGACAAAAAAAAAATACAAAGCCTCTCTTCCAATAACCAGGATTTCCTATGCCTACACCTATTTAGAATCTCAGATCTTTGATTTAATAAATTATTAGGTTCATTGTAGGTGGCGATTGCTAATTTTTCCTCCATACATAATGAACAAAATTTGTACTCTGCTTTATATTTATGGCATTTTTTTTATATTTCCCATTTCAAAAAGGGGTCACTACCATCTTCTTGCTTTATATTACATATGTATGTAGATAGGCTGGTACTACATTTGTAATTTTTGTGATTAAAGCTACTTAAATGATTGTAGCAACGTTTTTTGAAGTTACCTTGGGTGGATCCTATGTAAAATTTGGGGTTCTTATCAATATTATTCGGTTTATTTCTGTGTATTTCGACTTTGTAAACCACACACTCCTGTTGGCACCTGCCCTTAAGTGGACAGGCATCTTTATTTCTACACTTATATTTAGGGGGGTTGGGGTGTGGTTTGTCTATGGTTTTTTTTCTGTTATATTTATTTAATTAGGTTAGTCATATTTGGCATACGACTATAACTTAATTTAACATAATTGTTATTGAAAATTTTGTACAATACATTTATCAGGGGAAATTCTTTTTTAGTTATTTGAAAAATATTTTTCCTATTTTAGTTTTAATACATATATATATATATATATATATATATATATATATATATATAAATTATATGGTATATTTAGTACAGCAAGTATTTATTTAAACAAGTTTGATTAAAAATAACTGACACGGTCAGTCTGTTTCATTTTTTATTATATTTTTCCAATTCTTGTATAATGTGTAGAGTATTGTGAACATAATTATGAATAAAGTGTCCTAAGTTCATATTTTATTATTTTTGTTCAAGAACTTTCGACTTTTCCTGTCATTTCTTTGTCTACATATGTAATGCCTATTGCGAACGAGGTTGCACAAAAAGAATATATATATGTAACACAATGTGACACTGGTAAATGAAAAAGTTGTAATATGAGCTTGAAACAATGAAAATGATTAGGTTAAAATGTGACCTTGAAACTGAGTGAAAAATGGTTAAGTTAAAATGTATCTTAAAACCCAGATGATGAACGAACACAGGATCAAATGTGTTGAGAAAAAGACAGCCATCAGAAAAATGTAAACCCACAAGGGTTGGAGGGATAAATAGAGAAAATACACTTGAAAACAGTCAATAATTTTGGAAACGAAGCAGAAAAGAAAAAAATAATTACTGACTGGCTACTAAAAGTGCCAGTTATAAAAACACCAATTGAGAGATAAAATTTGATAATTTTAAATGAAGATAGATGGAGAAAAACTGATTTATGATTGCTGTCAAAAATCAGAAAACTGTAAAAACAATCCCAGAGAAAAAATTTTATACTTCACCTAAAAGAAATTAAGATATGAAGATTATGGTAAAAGGAAAGCAGCTGGTTAATTTCTGATTATAAAAACAAAACCCAAACTAGGAAAAATGTGCTGACAACAGTTAAAGTAATAAATACAGTTAATAGCCAAAAGGTAAGTCAAATTGAATTTGTCAAGATGAACCCAAGAGGAGAGACTAAGGTAAAATACCAAGAGAGACAGAGGAACTGCCTCCACCCATTGGCAGGTAATGGTACACGGCGCAAATAAGAGAAAGAAGGAGTTATTGGGGTGGGTCAGTACCTATGACCACTTCCCATGGAAAGGGGTCTCCAAAATTTGAAAGGATAATTAATTTTCCACAATCACACAACAAAGAACCCTTGCTGGAAAGCCCAGAATCCCCAAATACCATTAGCCTCATGCCAGTCTTGAGTAAAAGTCAATATAAGCAAAACACTAAAACAACCAGGGCCCAGTTGGAGTTTCAGATGATGAGAGATGACTACACTGCCAAATCCCATATGACTTGCTGCCACAGAGAACTTCCGACTTAAGCATGGTTCCAGAGTTAGCTAAAATAGGCAAAGTGTCATGGTAAATTCAAAGTGGGAAGGGTTAATATTTTTGTACAAAGAACAATATAAACCACATAGAAAATTGACCTGAAGAATTTCCTGACTTCTTTTATTTTGTCTGCAAAAAACATTGTTTAATTTTTTTTTCCTTGTGATGCAGTTTCACGGAGGTTCAAACCAACACTTTGATTGCCGATGATGACTCAGTCTTTGCTAGCTCCATGATCAAAAAGCACAACATGGGGCAGAGCAGAGCAGGGCACAGACTGGGACAGCCACTTCAATGACCAGTGGCAGTATTGACCAGTGAAGGAAAATTGATCAAGGACAGATGAGTAGTATCATATATATATATATATATATATATATATATATATATATATTTTAAGACATTTTTATGTTTATACATACTTTTTTTTATAGATACAAATCTTTAAGTAAATGCTCTGTTTATAATAAACAGTATTAACAACATTGGCTGGCCTGAAAGTCCGAGAAAGTGTCAAAAAAGAAATAGAATGTATAAACATAAAAATGTCTTAAAATAATTGTTGGACTTTGTCCATTTCATAATGTGCGACATCATTTGTTTACATTTAGATACACATTGAGCAGATATGAATGTATGTGAGAGAAACATGAAAGATTGTAGTTTAAAACAGTAAAATTGACCTTGCTAACCGAACACTCTTCTGTGGCGAAATCGGTAAAAGCACGTCAGGCTATATGATGGTTCCATATAGGGTACAGATTCGATTCCTGTTGAAAGACATATATTTTCTATGAAAATTTCTCAGACATTTAGGCCAGTAAATGTTGTTAATACTGTTTATTATAAACAGAGCATTTACTTAAATATTTGTATCTATAAAAAAAAGAATGTATAAACATGAAAATGTTTTAAAATAATTGTTGGACTTTGTTCCTTTCATAATATATATATATATGTATATATTAATAATCAAACAAATCTTTTTACCTCATATGAGGAATAGGCTATTTCGGCAGACAATGTGGTTGACTGCTTTGGTCATCTGCCAAAATGCCCTATTCCCTATATGAGGGAAAAGGATTTGTTTGATTATTAATTATATTGCTCTGTATAAATAAAATGCATCAAGCTCTTTTTTGTGGATCAGTTCTAATATTTTTATATTACTAGGATCCATCTGGATTATATACCAACAAATTTTTTACCTAACTATATATATATATATATATATATAAGATTAATAAAAATATAAAATTTGTCATTTAGTTGATTGATGTTATTTTCAGCATCTCGTTTCTAAAGTTTCGTAGACAGACCATCCAGCAATTGCTCCATCCACTCATCAGAAGATATCAGCAATTGGCTGTTTATTTTCTTGTTTTTCTTTTATATTGAGTTAAGAAATAATTTATGCATTTTGGTGCATTGACTCCATGTTAATGTCAATTAGTATATTCATTTTATTTTATTTTGAGAAAATATAATAGCAGAAATTAATGTTGTAAAAAAAGTGATCAAAATAAAACAAAAATGTGCAAAAGTGCTGAAGTGAAAATTATTTTCTGGATCTAAGGCAATAGCAATAACAAAAGATAATGTGAAACAAGAAATGCTGTCAGTCAGTGGAAGTCTGAAACAAAAGATATTTAAGGCAAGCAGTTTTTGCAATAAAGTGCTCAATATCAGAGATAGAGAATTAATAACATTAATATAAATATAAAATTTATCCCTTAGCTGATTGATGTTATTTTCAACATCTTGATATATATAAAATGTTGATTTCTATAATCACATATTCTGCATCTCTAATACTGAGCACTCTTCCTCTATTTTAATCAAATTTCATGCAATATATATATATATATATATATATATATATATATATATATATTTTATATATTTTACATAAACACACACATGCATATATATATGATGACTATCATCTCATTGTTGAGTATGACCATCATAAGTTATCCTTGTATCATCTTGAACAGATATGGCTCTTTAAACTGGATACACTTTTAAAACCTCTAGCACAAACCTTCATTGGATATGATTGCCTTTTTTGGCTACAGCCAGTCATTCAGTATGCAAAAAATATCTTATGACATCAAGCAATGCCTGTACATGATATTTTTAAAGTTCTTTTTACAGCATACACCTACGTGAGGAAGTTCAAAGGACATATCAACCAAAATATTGTGAAAAAAAATTCAAGGTAAGAATAATTTCAAGAATGGTAACAATGCTGAATCTCAGAATTTCAGGCAATACAAATACACTTAATTTGAAATTGAGTCTACTTTTAGAATTTGCTAAAATCCCAAGCAAAATGAGTGTGGCACTGCATTTGACAGATATTTATAAAAAAAAAAGTGTGTGCCACTGAAATAAAGGTGAGAAGTGTAATTGCTGAGAGAAGGAAGGTAAAGAAATAAAATGAAAGCTATATGTAATTGTCAGGTATTGGATAGTGAAACGTTTTTAGAAGCCATTGATATAGAATTTAATTCTCAATGGGCCGTCTGAAAAAGTGAAAATCTTAATTATGAAAAATCTATATGCAAAACAGAAAAACAAAATTCAACCTGCATTGACAAGAAAGAGGGAAAGCTGACAACACATTTCAAAGGATAGTCCAGTTGAAGACTAATAAAAAAGAGAGTGAGAGATAGACACAGTTCCAAAAAGAGAGAGAGAGAGAAGGGTCTGGTGATTAAAAAAAAAAGAGTTTAAACATGCTTTCACAATATTGACATTGACACTAATTTATTTTCATCTTGATCATCTGTTTGTAAGAAAATGGTTAGTATGCCAAATTGTAATAATTTACAGAATTTGTTTTTATTTCCAAAAATATATCTTCTGCAAAAACTGTTTTTTTAAATTGGGGTGCTAGGAAAGAGAGAATATTTCCAGTTAGCATTTCCTTGTTATAGACATTAGTATATCCATGATATACTAATGCCTATAATGATACTATACCTTATAATGCCTATAAGGATACTATACCTTATAATGCCAATAAGGATACTATACCTTAATATAGGGGATAGAATGCATTGTTCTCAAAGAGATTTTTTATATCAATATAGATATTTGTCACTAATTTATCTCACACTGAGAAATTATGACATATGCATACAGCAGTGTGAAAGTGATAAAAAGTGAGAAGGTCTTACTTGTAATATTTCTCAAAGGGATTGAGTCATTCATTCATTCATTTTCTATAGCTTATCAACCATTTGCAGGCTATTTAAAGCCAGAGAATAGTTTTTTAGATTACAAGAATTTCTTTTTGGAGATAATAATGATTTAGTGAAACAAGACTTACTAATTAACCCATAGCTGCAGGGGGAAGATGTGGATTCATACCTTTCTCAAGGGGATTTGTATGATAGTGAATATAATGACCCTGACAGGAATTGGAACTCTCTGATTAACAATTTTGAACCATTATTCATTTACACTACCTGCACATCCAAACTTACAGCACCTGGAATTCTCAAGTGGTCACACATCTAGGTACTGACCAGGCTTGATGCTGCATAACTTCAGTGATCATATGGGAAACAGTGTTTCAACATAATTTGACCATAAGCCTTTCACAAAGTGAAAATGAGTAGACTGATGGTGTCCTTTATGTACCTGGTGAAACCATGTACTTTTCTTTGCTCTCTTAACTGCTATGGAAAGTCATGTCATGCTTTTGTCTATATAACAACTGGCATGGATAGACATGTCTTGTCTCTAGTTGTGCTAAATAGCAACTGATGTTCATCACTCTATGAATTGACATCACTCACTGGCCATCATGTGACCCTGATGAATTCATCTTTCCCAAAGGGAGATAATAGCCCTTTGCATCTCTACAACTATATTTGTTGGCATGTGGCTCTTTGGCAATTAATATTTAACAGGAATTTGCTCATAGAAATATGTTGGTTTAGTTCCTTTTCTCATCAGAGTTAATCAAAAGGTGAATAAGAAAGGAATTCAAGCTTTATTATTATGAACTTTGATTCCACCAAATTAAAATCTCATTTCAATGTTTATAGTTAGTGTGGCAAAGTGAGTACATTGCCTAAGATCTTAGTAGTGTATAAATAATGCTTCATATGGCTGCAGGAAAGAAATACTTATGCTAAATAAATAAAGGTGACTGGAGGGATATAGCAAGTTGAGAAAACTATAATAGAAAAAGAAAGCAAATTAAACAGTTAATTAGAACATATAAAAATGATTATGGCTTGAAATTGGAAGTAGTGAAAGTTGAAACCTGTATTTCTAGTTTAAAACATGTGTACAAGATAGTACAAAGAGCAAGCAAAAATTATAATATTTTCTCATTCACCTAAAAGTCATGTATTTCTCATCACTCAACTCTACTTTCGAAAAGAAATATATTTATTGGTTTATCTAGCGGGCCTCAACTAGTCAGTTAAGGGTATTTGGCTTTTGTCAAGAGAATCTTTAAAAAAAACATGCCTACATGACAATTCTAACGTTCAAAGACTTTATAAACAGAAAGGTCCAAACCTGAAGTCACTATGAGAGAGATGCCCCAATCTCAACAAAGTCTATTTTGTCTGCTGGCCTTTAAAGAGATGAAGCTACTTTTGGCTAGAGTTAGAAGAACAGAGAAGAATAGAGTTGAGATAAAAAAGATGAAACTGACATAAAAGAATGAATGGAGATAAAAGAATTATTCATAGTAAAAAGCCTGAAAGGAAAGGAGTCCTTGTGTAGGGACTAGCATTTGCTCTAGTTAAAAACAAAAAGATGATGAAATTGTGTAATAATTGCCAGTAATAAATAATTGTTTTGTTATTATCAGAATGCATTTGTGATCTGAATTCATTTTAAAAGGATTAACATGGCCTGTTGGGTATCCAATTCAGTAGGTCCAGTGGCAACATAGCAAAGAACAGATCATGGTATCGCTAGTTTGTAATATTGTGGGAATAAATTACAGCTAGTAATTCCCAACTTGTCATTCATCCAAGAAACAGTGAGAAAAAGGATAAAATTTGCTCTTGTGTTTTGTCCTTAGAAATCCTAAAAATGTATCATCATTAAAAAGGAAAACCTTCTATAGTTCAAATATATTTCAATAGATAGATATGAGGGAAACAAAGGCTGAAAGATAGATATGAGTGAGATAGAAAAGTAGAAAAAAGAAACAAGTGAACAGATTGATAGATTGATAGATAGATAGATAGATATGAAGAGATTGAGAGATATATAAATCAACTTAGAAAGAAAGAAAAAAGAGGCTGAAAGATAAATATGAACAGAGAGAGATATGAACCAATTGAGATAGATATGAATCAAATGAGGAATGTAGACTATAGATAATTGAAGCAAGGGAATAAAAATGTTGGTATTTTGTAATAATGCAAGGCTCTCAAATTTGATGATCAACATTAATAATTAGTACTAATGTTTAAGGAAATGAACTTGAAACTCTTACTAATACTTCTTCTGCGTGCTGTGTAGATGTGGGCGATCATGGCTCTCCACAACTTCCTATTCTTTGTAATTCTTAGTAAGTTTTGTCTTTTCACTATCAATCCCAATCCCTCTTCTGACAACCATTTACACAAGCCTGTTAGGTAGGTTATGCACTATTTTTTGTCCCTCTTGCCTTCAATATGTTCTGAGAGTATCAAATTCTCCAAGCTTTCTTTCTTCATTATGTGTCCTAGAAATTTCAGTTGACTTTTTCTGATCTGTCCTTTTTGTTTCCATTTTCCTTAAAACTTTATTGTTACTCACGTGCTCATTCTATGTTATTCTCAGCACCCTTCTGTAGAACCACATTTCTGTTGCCACAAGTCTCTTCTTCATTTGTGATGAGATGGTCCAGTATTTACTGCTATATAAGAGGACTGATATTACATAACAGTTCAGCACTCTTTTCTTTGTTTCTTACAGAATGTCCTTGTTCATTAATACTTTACGTAGCTTTTAGAAGGCTTCTTTTGCTATTCTAATGTTCCTTTGGATTTCTGTGTCACATTTCCTGACATCTGTTAAAACACTTCCTCGATATTTAAATTTTTGTATTTGCTTGATTTTGGTATTTCCAATTCGTAGTTTGCATCTGGGGCTGTTCATCTAGTTGAAACCCATACATTCTGCCTTCTTACAATTACTTTCCTTCAGTATCTTCTGTAGGAGTTCCTGCATTTTTCCTTCTGTGTCTGCTAGCAATATTGTGTCATCTGCACATCTTATGTTGTATGCTCCAGCCTTCTTCAGATGGTTGGAATGTCGAACTGAACCCTTTATTTCACTCGCTGGGGTAGACTGAAATCATAGACATAGAACATCATTGGAAAAAGAATCAGTACATAAAAGGCCACAAAAATCTCCTGAGCCGACCAAGCATAGAAATGAATACAATATGGGAACTAATAATAAGGAGTGCTAGAGAAAAGCAATAATAACAATGAAAATTGCAATATGAGCACTGGTAAAAAAATGGTTGCTGAAGACATTAGGTTTTATAATGCCCAGAAATTCATACACAGATATCTTCAAGGACACATGGCACAGTAGATAAAGGCGTTAGTTAGATCTAGTGACAGGACCCAAAGAGTGTGAGTTCAATAACTGATTAAGGCAGTGGAGAAAGGTGAATTAACAGGAGATAACTGATATCCATTAGACATGGCACGTGAAACTAGAACAGTCTACCTCAGCAATCGAAATAAAGGGTTCAATTCGACATTCCAACCACCTGAAGAAGGTCCAAGTGTAGAACAGCTGAAACGTTGTGATAAATATGGCAACAAAGATGAGGATGATAGTCCAAGCAATGTAAATATTGTACATAATACCACATCTCAGAAATATAGACAGAAAATGAATTTTAACGAAAGTCATAGAAACAGTCTAGAAAATTATAGCAAGGATTAAATAACACTTAAATAAGTCACTATAACATTTAGTATGTTTGACAATGTTTCAGCCAATCCATTCTCCAACCTTCTTGAAGTATGCTATCCATATATGGGAAAAAGAGGGTCAGCAAAAAGAAAATTCAAGGCATTTACAGCAATGCTTGTTAAATGTATTCCATTTTTACTTTTTGATTTATTCATCCAGAAAAAAAGAGAACATCTTTTTATATACATTATGCACTTGAAGAAGGCTGTGCATCAGTTGAAACATTGTGTGAGCAACATAAATGACACAGAGTTCAGTTCAATGAGATGTTTGGACATGTGAACTAATTTTTTTTTTCTTGTGATTTTTGTTTCCATAATGTTTCGGACAATCTGTTTGTTCAGTTTCCTGAAAATCTGTTTGAATAACAACTCTTCTCAGAATTATAAACAATGAGTTCAGTTGTCAGAATAACTCTTGGAATGATAAATACAATTATAGACAACTTCTAAGACTTCAAATGTATTGAAAATATTCCTGGTGAAGTGAGACAATGTTAGTTTGATCCTACAATTGTCCATTCCTAGAAGTCTCTTCGAAATTCAACATACATCAGTAAAAAACAATGTAACTAAGTCAACTGTAGGTAAACATAGAGCTAACAACAATGTGTAAACTAAAACTAAAAACAAAGTTACTTTTTAACACTGTGGCTACAATACTTTAATATCCTTAGGGTTTGGAGCCTCAGAAATTATTTATTATTATTATAATATTACAAAACTTAATTATCTGCACTTGACTCATCTATAATTTATGCACATGTCAAAGAGTATAAAATGCCTAATTTGGCAGTTGGAACCAATTTCTCAAGGTGATTGTATGTCTATGTTAGCCTTCCATTTTCTCTCACTGTTCATAGTCTTACCATATCACTGACATGATGTATAACCAAATCAACAATTAAGCAAGACCTTAATTCACTTTTCTTTTCTATATCTGCTACTCCCCATCATTAAATAAGAAGTACATAGGAAAAATAAAAAGAAAGAAAGAAGCTTATTCTTTATTTCCAATCATCATTACTAAATTATCATAGAATAGTCATTTTAATAACAAAGGAAAATAAGGTGAAATAAATACTTGCCAAAAGTTAATGATAAAGGAACAGCTTCTGTGATCTGCAATGACTCTCGGATATTCATCAACATTAATACAGTTCATGGTAGGTTGGAGATTTCAAGCCAGAAGGTCATGACTTGAACAAACTCTTATACACATCAAAATTAAAAACTGTATGAGTTAATGATATTATTTTCCTGAAAAAGTCAGTTTTCTTTGTTTTGTTCCTGAAATCATTTACTCAATTCTACACAACAGAGTATGACTTTGTGCTAACTGGGCCCAGTTAATTGCTTTACTATATTTAGTTGCTTTGTAGTGGTATTCATCAACACTAGTAATTAACTATTCACCCTAGCAAGTCACAGAGAAGCACTTGGTAGCTTGTGTCCTTATTAGAATCCCCATTGTTGATAAGTTTGTCTCCAGGACAAGATTGATAAAATTAATTTATTCTCATTGACATTAGACAAAGTAAATCTAGTTCTGTTAGGATGAAAGTTGATTTTACAGATATGAGATTGTATGTGAACCCAGATTTTTCTTCATATTTTATCAGTGCTTGGTAACCAAACCCTTGAGTCAATATCATATGAACAGTTGATGATCGTGAAGCCAATATTTGTATAGCATCCACTGAAATTGCTGACCTTTCTTTTTCTAAAGACTTTTTTTTTATTTGTCTATGAAACAACATTTCAAAGTTGACACTTTCAGCCTTTAGTTCTCCGTTATACTGTTGGAATCCATCTACCCAGGTTTTTGTTGCCATCTGAGTATCAGGATTCCAAACATTTAACAACATCATCACATCTTTGAAATGAAACATAAAAAAAGGTTATTTTTCAGAGGAAAAGTAGAAGTAGAACATTAGTTAAAATAACATTTATATATTCTTTTTAGAAATATACAACAGAAATAAAATGTTCAATTTTCCTTGCAGTAAAGTTTGTTTTATCAAGTAATTAAGTGTTTATAGGGTGGTATGAAATGTGTGGACAGACTTATTTTATGACAGTCAGCCTAATGTCCTTGTGAATTTGCAAACAAAGGCTTAATCAGTGGCTTCTGGCTCATCTCTTCCATTGCATGCATGTGTGTAGGTGGGTGTGTACGTATGTGTAGACCAAGCAGGCCTCCAAAATTGTTTTGGGCATCGAGAAGAAGTAGGCTTCTATTTAGATATCCATAAGAGAGATTTGAAACCTAATTTCATATAGAGGTGTGAAATTTTGAATACTAGGTTTTCATTAGTTATAAAATAATTTCACACTGACATATGAAAATCTTTTTCTCAAATTTGCAGCAGTCATTAGGGGAGTTATTTTTATTTTCTAAATGGTCCAAAAATAACTCATGGTAGGTATTCATTGATGTCTGCTAATATTTTGGTGGTATTCACCCTAGTAATTATTGTTTAGCTAACAAACTTTCTGATGGGATTTTATTGGTTGAAAAAAATATATATATAGGATTTAATTCCTATAATACCATTTGTTAATATTCATAAGTTGCTCCTCTTGGCAACTTTTCAACTAGAAAAGGGGCAATTTACCCAGAAGGGGTTGAGTGGCCAGTTTAGATTGAACCCACATGTGGAGAATGTAAGCGTCCTGAAAGCAAAAGAAGTAGTTGTCGCAGATTACTTCTACAATACAAAGAAAAATCACTGTAAGTACAGACTTGAATATCGGGGGGGTGGGGTTCAGAAATGCTGAAAACTCGATTCGCCGGTACTATCTCAAATCACAATGCGTGTAACCAGTCAGAAAAATAACTCACTCACTAAAAAACGCCGTGGCCAAAAATGCCTGAATTTTCCGATCTCGAATTGAGAACACCAACTGCTTTTATTGGCAGAACCTATTTTTTTCATTCGTCGACAGCTGAGATAGGATGTTCAGTAATTTGCATATCAAAATACTTTTATAGCGACTCCTGCAACGGACTTGTTTTTTTTTTTCTTTAATTCAATTATTCCATTTTCAGCATGTTATGCGGAATACGTGGCCTTCTGTTTGCTAAGTACTTTTCTTTTTTGCCACTTTTTCCGTCATAGTATACATGCAACGCGCTGTCACTTGGTTTGACGAGGTAAGTTGCCGTTTTCTTTGCTATAGAGAATGAAGGAGTTGAATAAAACATTCTCTTCCCATTGTGTGTCCAAGTTCCTTTAATTTGAATTTATCCACCATTGGTCAAATTGGCAAAAGAAGCATCATTATATGCAATAATTTTTAAGTGTTCTAGATTTCCTAAATCTGGAATGTCTATCTGGGATTTTTCTTTTTTTGCTTTCTTGACTACTCTGTTTACTTGTTTTATACATTCTAAATGTTTTTTGCTTTAATACAGAATTTAATGTACTAACATCATAACTTAGATCAGGCTTAGTTTGGGTGGTTAGCTAATTAAGCTGACCAATCAGCTACCATGCCTCTGTTACTTCTGTTGTAGATATAGTGTCTCATATTTCTGCCTACTTCTACTAGGATATATTTTAACTTTTTACATATTCATTCTGTCCTAGTTTGATATTATCTACATTTTTCTTTATGTTTAATACTATATATTGGAATTCAGCAGTTTCTTCAAATAGATGACAAATTTTGTCTATAACTCTGGTCTGAAAGATTTCTTTTGCTGCAAAGCAGAAATAATCAACATGAATAGCAATTATAGCATGCAGTTTGTTTCCAAAATGCAATGTAAATATTGCCTGGTCATATCTTAAAACTCATGCTTCTAATTTAATTAATTCCTCCTTGTGTGTCAGGTACCAGGATCTTGAAGCATCAGTCAAACCATATACATATTTAGAGAGATTTCATATATAACCTTGAGGTATAGTGGCCACTTTAGGAGGATCCAAATAAACCAGTCTGACAGTTTACTCTGTAGAAACACGCTTTCTATGTCAATGGATTTACACATTCAATGGTCAGATGCCATTATTACCAAAGCTATGCATAGACATTTTTAGAGCAGGTGGGAGAATCATTTCTTATATTGCAAGCATCTTTGTCCTGGAAGCCTCGTGCTACAAATCTAGCTTTACAAATCTGTTTACCATTATAACCTTTATAAGTATAAATCCATCTTGTGTTGATCTTGTTCAGGAATTTGTATGTAAGTTTTATTTTTAACCCAACTTTGAAGATCCTTCTTTCTTGCCTTTTCCAGATCATCATTTGGAGAGGAAATCATTATATTTTTCTCATCGCAAGAAGTGTTTTCATCTTCTTTTGTTTTCCTTGACCTCACATGCTTGCCATTCTGATACCCCATGCTCAAAGACCTGCCAAAATGGTTTACCTTGTTCCATAACTACATTCATTAAGTGTTTGTTTCTGCAAGGGTTTGTTTGAATCATCATCATTGGCAAGCTGGTTTCAGGAGCTCAATTTTCTTAATGGCATTTTGCTTGTATGGTCTGCTTCTTGCTGTCACAATCAGATGCTCCTAATATTTCTATTTGGGCTTTCTTCATTCATATCATTCTCTTCAAAAATTGATAATTTTTAAATTTTATCAATTTTTTGTAAGGTTTTAGGAATCTGTTCCATTATTGTGACATCTTCAGAATTTTGATATGTTTCCAGATATGATTCTAAATGGGATGGTTGCATTCTCACATATATTCTGCCATGTTTAATGAGTACCTGCTTATGCTCCCACCTTATGACAGTTCCTGGACCAAGCCATCTATCACATATGTTTCTTTTATAGAGAATACCATTGAGTCATATAAGCTATATAACAGATGACGTAAAACAAAGGTTTTTTCATTACAGATTAATATGGCCAGATATTCATTTTGCTACCACTTCTTCTATGGGCCATGTCCCTTCAGGACATTGGCAATCATGGCTCTCCATTCATTGTTTGTTTCTGCCTTTTGCTTTGCCTGCCCTACTTAAGATATTCAATTTTCTCCATTCTGAATCATCATCATTGGCAAGCTTGCATTTAATAGTTTGTTCTGGTTTTGGGAACTCAATTTTTTTAAGAATAGCATTTTGCTTGGGTATTGTTTTATTATTTTGCTCCATTGTATTGCTTAATAAATTTTGTTTTTTTGCTTTCTCTCCTAAACCTTGTTCTGCCACCCATTTACTCAAGCTCCAAAAATCTACCAACTCTGCAGTATCTCAGAGTCTTTTCTAATACTCTTCCTTCAAAGATGACAAACTGACCAGTTCATGAGCATGTGAGAGCAGCCAGTGTCTACCAACACTGAACACTGTATTCCATCAATGTGCATGTCTGTTATGGGTAGCACCATATCTAGATTTTTTTGGTGTAGGAGACTGGCACTGATATCTTGTATTCTAATCAATTTCCCAAGCAATTCTGGATAAAGTGACCTAACTGTTCATTCCAATAGTATCACAATTGTTTGACTTTCCTCCAACCACAATACCTATTCACCCCTCTTCGCTGACTCAGACAGTCCCTTGCCAAGTGATTCTGTCAATCATACTTGAAGCATGTAATTTTTCCTGGATGATTCTCTGTGTGGCATGATTCTTCATCTTTGTATGCTAGGTGTGCGAGGCTGCAACCAGTTAATCAACCAAAGTTTTGTCTTTCATAATCCCTCTTGTCTGAGCTAGTATTTGGTCTAGAGCCATTGTCTCCATTGGAAAGATGCACAAATGAGCTACTTGGTATGAGTTGGCAATCCAGCCACAAATGCACACACAAGAGCTTGCTCTGAAATACTACTGAATAACTAGGATAGTTTTTACATCTCTCATCTTGCCTTCACTAAGCTTTACATATTAAGCCATTTGTAGTTTATAATGATGTCCATTGCAAATGCCTCAAGGAGTACTTGCTTTATCTGCTCTACATCAGTCTGTGGGTCACATGTCCAGAATGCATCCCACTTGACTCCCACATATCATCCTGTTTATAAAACTCACCAGTGGCAAGAGGCCAAGTGGAGGCTCAGAGGGATGCTTCAAAGATTAGTTGAAGACATCTCTGACACAGGCTGACATCAACCCTGAGACTTAGGAAACTGTTGCTGCAAATTGGCCTTTCTGGTGTAGGACCATCTGCTGGTGGAGGGAACAAAACTTTCAAGTCTAACCATCAACATGAAGATGATCTCCTACATGCTGTGACTCCTGCTCATGACTCTTCAGGAGTAGGCTGGGCCTTCACAGCCATCTCCACCACTGCCAAGAGGGAGAAATGGAATAAGATGATAGGATGAAAATCCTGATGCTCGAATGCCAGTGGGTGCTGATGATGACTTAGCTGTTGGCATACCGTAAATGTGCCACCAGTTAATTGTAACGAAAAGACACAGTTTATTTTTTCACCTCACAGAGATTGCACACCAGCTCAATTTTCTCAATCCATTCGACTATTGATAGTATTGTAGCTGAAACATTGGATTCCAGAATGAGTTTGATGTGGAAAGTTTTCTCCTCCAACTGATTGCTGAAGTAGCTTAGACAAAAAATAAAGCAAACTGTCACAAATTTAAATAATCACAAATCCACTCTCTCAGCAGTCGGCTTGCTTGCTGTCTTTAACTTTACATATATTTGAAGGCAGGTATGCTAATCTGTAATCACTATATCCATGTTATTCTATCAACCCTGTAGGTAGCATATCCAGACTATTCCATCAACCATTTTTTGTTATAAACAGTGGAATGAGTTTGTCCCTGTTTTTCTTTGTATTCTGGAGCCAGTGGCCTCAACAGGAACACACCTTAAGCCTTTTTGAAGGTAAGTGGATTTCTTTTGTACATTTATTTACTTATATTTAATTTAATATCTAAAGCTCAAAGTTTTTATGTGTATGTTTATATGAAACCTTGAAAATTAATTAAATATATATATATATGAAGTTGCTTGTCTGTTCATGTGTGTTAATATTGCATAAAATTGTGATATCATTTAAATGAAACTTGTATCTATCATATATCTTACTCATCTTTATTGTTCTTGTTTAATGGAGACAACTGATTTGTATATTCAGTTTTAAAAATCAAAAGTTTAAAAATGGTAATTTGTTATTTATCGTCAATCTGGAATTTTTATGATTTTTTAAATAAGTGATTATTATTTTGATGGTGTTTACAATTAAATTAATGAGTTACTCAAATAAAGCCATTTTTTTACTCTAACTGTGGTTAGGGTTAGCATTTTAGTCACAAGTTGGAAATATAAAGAAGTAAGCAATATATAAAGGGAAGTAATCAGTGTTGACATTTGTAATAAATTTTGAGAATTTAACAAATATAAATTTTAATATGTCATAATAAACAACTAACAAAATGTTTAAAATTGGTTTAATTATGAGAATTTTGCTCATATCCATTTATGATGGACCCAAATTTCTTAAACAAAGAAACCAGTGTGCATCACAGTGCAGGAAAAGAATGGAATTTGGCCTACGAAATAATGTGTATCATTGCTTGTTAAAATATAAATTGGAAAATTTTGTAGTTGGAGTTTTATAATCCATCTCCAAGTTTCCAGTTTATATTTACTGCTTAAATGTATATCTTTTTTTATTTATTTTTCCTTTCTACATGCATTTATACAGTTTTATAAGGGCAAGAGTTTAGCTGGAGAGACTCATAATCAAAAAAATATGAAAACAAACAAAACATATTCTCTCTTTTAACTTCTCAACTCAGCTTAGAATGATTTTTCCTATATGGAGATATCATTTTAAGAATATTGTTGGAGAATCAATAATAACACACCAAAACCAAAGTACAATAGTTGTCATTGATATAAACTTGATACCAATTCCAATGGCATCAATATTAATGTCAGTAATGATAACAAATGGATAACACTTGTAGTATTTTTCAGTTTGTAAAAAAATAATATTGGATTTTTTATAAGCTAACCTTAAATTTTTCCATTGTATATTTTAGCAAACAATAATATTATGGGTGCTTTTCCCAAATTCTTAAATTTTTTTAACTTGGAAGGTTGATAAAAATATTTCCACTGAATACATTTAGACTGATGCAAGTCTGGCACAAGGTTACACCTGAAAAGTAATAGATTTGTAATCAATGTCTTATGTTAATCATAATCTATTAATGCTTTTGGTTGCAAGTAAAATAGTTGGAGTCAATCTGGATAGTCATGAAAAACAATATTATTTTCACACCTACATTTGTGTACCAAATACAAGTGTACCATGATTAAATGATTTCCTTTAATTTTCATGCCTGACATGGTGTTCAAATAGGGACAGTATATTTCTTATTTTTTAAATATTTTTTTCAGTTGAATGATTATTTTGTTTGATGTTAATTAAACTTATATAAAAATTCTCAGCAGTCTGATTATTTAAAATAACATTTGTATTTGGTACAAAAGTGTATGTTTGGCTTTTTCTCTAAATCACTCATTATTTATTGTTTAACCTCGTACAACCTCAGATATTTTACTTTCTTTTGCTCTCACTCTTTCTCAACTCTTTTTTCTTTCTTTTCTTTCTTTCTCAGCTCTTTCTTTGTCTTTATTTACTTCTCAACACTTCTTTTTCAAGTCTTCTTTCTTTCTTTTCTTTCTTAAGCTATCTTTCTTTCTTTTTTCTTTCACTTTTGAAATCTTTTCTATTGTTTTGGTACAAAAGAATATGTTTGGCTTTTCCTCTATGTCACTCATTATTTATTGTTTAATTGAATAACCCATGGGAAAATGAGTGAACATGTGGAAATTTTCCTCAAACAACACCACTGAAAACACAATTTGACTGACCATGTGGGAATTTTTTTCATAATATAATAATAATGAATGATAAAAAAAAGAAAAAGTAATTAATTTTCCCATGTTGCCAGTAGTAAACAAACCAGAAATTTTATTACTCCACTTGGCTTTGTCAAATGCTTGTTAGGTGTCACCGTTTAAGTCTATAAAAAGACAAACATTTCCTTTCTCTTCCTTTTTCTCGCTCTGGCTTGAAAATGTACTAGAACTTGGGGAAAAAACAGCTCTGCTGAGAATGTTCGTTTCCCAGTTTCAATGGCAACTAAACTCATTTTCTACTTTCCAATGCATGTTTTCCAAAATCTCCACCAGTAGTCAATCTTTACTTCGGTCGTTCCAACCCAGCGCAAGGCCGACGAGCTCAACCATTATAACGATGCTCATCCTTACTTAACCTAACTTCTGAAAAAGAAAATGGACATAAAAAAGAAACATTGACAACATTGTTTCCCTACAGTTTATACAAAAAAAGAGAATGAATGGTCCATAGAAGAAACCCAAGTTTTTGTATGCATCTTCTTGATTGTTTACATGTGAACACACACATACAGCCCTACAATACACCAACACACAACATTTTAAATTCCATACTTTCTTTCTTAATCTGTACTTTTCTCTTTATTCTATTGTCTTTCCTCTCTTCTTTCAATTTTGAAATATTTTCTTCCCCTCTATTGTTTTCCTATTATTCATCTGAACCAATACACTTATTTTATGAGTTGAAAAATTAACACTGGGAACTGATTGTTCCAGGCAACACCTGTATTTGGTACAAAAGTGTATGTTTGATATTTTTCTTTATATTGAGCATTATTTATTGTTTAACCTTGTATAAGCTCAGATATTTTACTCTCTTTCTCAACTCTTTTCTTATTTTTCTTTCTCTACTCTTTGTCTTTATTTACTTCTCAACTCTTCTTTTTCAACTCTTCTTTCTTTCTTAAGCTATCTTTCTTTCTCTCTTCTTTCACTTTTGAAATCTTTTCTTTTGTTTTCCCCTTTTTTATCAGTACCAGTTGAAAAATTCCAGTTGGCATGGCTATTCCAGACAGCATTTGTACTTGGTGCAAAAGAGTACAAACCCTTATCTTGGTTATCTTTCAAATATCTCTACATAAAGTCATTTGAAGGAACACAAATTGATGGCATGGAGTTAGATAAGTCAATAGAGATTTATTCTGTGTTTAAAGAATTATGAACAATCCACGAGACTGTTGGTATTTGTGCATTTGCTTCTGTACCAGAAACACCAAGATAAGATGTAAATGATAAAAAAATGTCTTCTCTTTATAAGAGAAAGCTTATGTCTGTCTGTCTAGATAAATGCACCTCTTGACTTCATTAACAGAAATACATATGCACTGAACCTGTCTTATTCTTCATGGAGAGTGGTAAGTAATTGTCTTGTTGGAGATTGACACATTACAGGTTTATAACTATAGAATCAGATGCTGAACAGTTAAGCTTGTTTTATTCCCAAACTGTTTAAACTTTATAAGTACTTTTATTCAAAACTTAAGTACCTTCATTCAAAATGGATGCATATTTCTGTTTGAATTTCTGAGATGAGGAGTTATCATTATTTATAGTAAGACTAATTTCTTCATTTTTGTTGTTATTACAGTAGGAATTATGCCAGGAAATACCTGAGGTCTGAGTCAAATTTAATGTTTATCAGGAAAGTTTGATCTAAGAAAAGTTGATCTATGGTGACCCCAACACGTACTGGCTTTATTGTTACATCTTAGGCTATTGGAATGAACAAAAATGAATGAAAATAAAAGACAAGTGTATTTTAACACATAAATAAACAACCTTTATTCATTCATGCATATCAGCTTGTCACCATGTTCAATTCAGAATTGGCACACTCGTCTTCACAGACAAGGGAAGTAACAAAAGTATTTTGAGTTATCATCCTTTATAGAGGAAGGAAATTAGCTTTCCCCAGCAGATACCAAAATTTTGTACTTGGTGTTACCACAGAACAGCAAAAGACCTCAGAGCCTCAGGTGTTGAGCCAGCAATTGCATAATCAGATGAAGCTGGAATGTGTGCCAACATAAACAAATCCAGCTGAACATAGAATATACACACATGCAAGACAAATGGATAACAAGAAGTTATATAAATGCCTGACATAAAGGAGAGAGAGAATTTCTCAAATCCTCACAAGAAGAAAATTGAACATTCAAGGAAAGACCCAAGACCATATACCCTTGATTTGGCCAATATTGATTTAATGAAATTCAGAATGAATAAACAATTATTTTATGTATAAAAGATTTAGTTTTGCATTCTTATCAGATGTTACTAACATAAACTTACATTATCAGTACATTTCAGGTGTTGTACACTCCATCCTTCCTGAAGTCGTTGGGTATTTGGATTGACAAAATGTTGTAATAATAATAACAAAGATGAGGACATTAATTGAACTGTAAATAATGTATTGACATTTATTCAAAATACAGACACTGTTATTCAAATTGTAATAACTTTTATTCAAGGTTAAGTTTTTTATTCAAGGTATAAGTACTGTTTAGGAAAATTATGTATCATTTTTATATATCTAATTAAAAGAGAAAGCAATTTACTGAGACAAAAATGCATAGAAAGTGTTTTAATTGCTAGATCATCCACAATAAATTTATGTTAAGGTTTCATTTTCTTGGCAGATCCTTTATTATTACAATGTGAGATATTTAATAACAAAAGTGATGGACACATGAATAAAAAGAAAAAGAAAGTAAATTAAATTGGCTAGACTATATCCCAAAACATATATTTCTAAAAAAGAATTTTATATTTAAATTTAAAATTCTGTGCATCACCTTTCCTTTTGTGCATATGTGGTTGCATCAATGTAAACATCACTTTAGTGTGATAAAGTCCTAAAGGACAAAGCATGTCACATAAAACTTTTTCCATTTTGTCATAGTTTTCCCTAAAATAAGTACTGGTATGATGTCTAAGTGTTGGCCTGAGTGATAAGGCAACCATTTTATTTATACATAAGGGGAGATAAGCAAGGGGAGATAAACAAAGATCAATATTACTAGTGTTTTCTTCTGTGGTTCTTCAGAAGTAATTTATAGTTCTAGTAATGCAACATGTACAAATTATGTAAAACAATGCCAACAAACTGAAAAGTTCAACAAAGACAATCTGAAGTGTTGTCAAAAGCAATATAATATTCAATAGTGAATTGTGTAGTATGTTTCTCAAACCGTCAAAAGAACTTTCTGCTTTTCTTAAACAGTCTGAAACCTGATCATAACATCTGATCGATTTCATCTGAACTTCTTTGTTAATCATTGCTTCTTTTCTTTTTGTCACATCAATATTTAGAGAATGATCATTGACAATCTGAGATAAATTTAAAATGTCTAAGCTAGATTAAGTGGCATCAGACTAGCAGGTAATGCTCAGGTCTGAAGGCTTTTCTTAAAGCTTTATTAGCCACAAATTTTCTTTCTTCTGGTTGTTTTCCAGTATAATTCATTCTTCAGAATATCAAATGATACATCTGGGTAAGTTTGAGTTGTTACCCACATTTTTCTTTAATCATTTCACCCTAAGCAAAGCAGGAATGCTACTAGTACGCAGAGAGTGAAAGTGAGAGAAAAGATTAAGTATAGGGAGGATTGAGGAAAGGATAAAAGATGAATGGGATTCAAGAAGATAGAAGATGACAATTGGTGATGCATTTAAGTTTTTGAAGATTGTAGTTATCAGGGAAGCAAAGAAATGGAAGGGAGTTCCACAGGTGGGAAGTGTGAGAAAAGACATTATTGGAGTAGAAGTGGTGGTTGAATTTAGCTATTTCAACAGTAAATGGGTGGGACCTAGATGCCAATCTAGTATCATGCTTAAATTCATGTAGTCAGGGCACCAGGGAAAAAAGCTCATCAGAGCAGTTGTCATGAAAATACTTGTAGGAAAGACAGAGGGAAGCCATGTCACATTGGTGAGATTTTTATTCAATTGAATATCAAATGATAAATCTAAACAAGTTGGCTTATAGCCATATCACATTGAAACATTGGTTCCCATCTGATCAGTAAAGTTATGCAATGTTGAGCTTGGTCATCTGGATAAGTTTGATCTTTTTAATGCAGATTTCTCCACTAAACTCATCATTTCTCTTGAATAACCTTACTTGTTTTTTGTTTTTTTATTATTTCTATAGGA
This sequence comes from Acanthosepion pharaonis, assembly GCA_903632075.3. NCBI lineage: Eukaryota > Metazoa > Mollusca > Cephalopoda > Sepiida > Sepiidae > Acanthosepion > Acanthosepion pharaonis. The sequence goes on along the minus strand of CAHIKZ030005383.1, from coordinate 634,076 downwards.
GATTTTGATGATATATATATATATAGATCTTTCAATTTTCATTTGTTTTATGTGCATATGCTGTGTATGAATCAATACAACCTCTACCACACCTGTGGTCAGCTTTCATTGAAATGTGGATGTTCCATAAAGAATGAGACGAACTATTTGCATGTTTCACTCCCATTATATATTTCATTCACTTGCACATCTAGAGCTTCATTTTCCTCATTAGTTGCATTTTCATATTCTTCAATAGTGTCTTTTATACATCATTCTTTTTATATGCTGTGTCCCTTTAGGATGTAGGCCATCATGGCTCTCCACAATTTCCTCTCCTTTGTTGCTCCCAAGTAACGTTTATCTTCTTACTATCCCTACCAGTCCTTGTTCTGCCCTAAATTTGAATACACCCATTAGGTAGATTATTCACTGTTTCTTTTTTTTTTTGTTTACAGTCAGGTTCAGCCTGTACAAGGCCCAGGGGTCATTTGGGGTAGAGGGTTACGTTAAGGGGTAGTTTATATAGATTGGAGGTGAAGATAATGGTTAACTCTAGACTTCAACAGGTTAAAATTGTAGTGATCACAGAAACATCCTCTTGGAAGTCACAGAGCAGTGGTTCGCATGAAAAATTTTTCTCGAGTGGAAGTTATTTCTACTGATGGAATACAGAGAGAATATGGATGGTTTGCTACTATGTAAGTGGCATGGCCAGTCCTAGCCATGAAGGTTAGATCTGGCAAAACCGAGGAATGTAGTTTGTCCAAGCACTTTCTATAGAAGTAGCGATAGAGCAGTGATAGACTTGCTGCATCCCACTTGTGAGAGAGCGGTTGGAGGGTGGAAAATAATTCTTCTTCAACAAGGACTCAGAGATGCTTTTGAACTCAAGACTGGAGAATGAGGTCTGGGCAGCTCTTGCCCATTTTTGGCCTGTTCTGACTCTTATGAAGGTAGAGGATAGCATGAGGAGTCAGGTACTTAGTGAAGCAATACAGGGAGCTGATTATTTTACCTGCATCTTTAGTGATGGATATATAGGTTTTCCACTTGAGGTCAGGTGTGAGTTTGAGGCCCAATACTCTCTCATGGCACAGAGCCTCATCAAGAGAACACCTGTTCACAGTGACTGGCAGTAGTTTGGGGTTTCTTTTTTTCAATATGCTCTAAGCACTCCAAACCTTATTTTCTCATTCTGTGTCTGAATATAATATCAGAATAGAGATCTTGTGTAAAGGTTAGGGAAAAATGTTTTTCAACGTGATTGTATAAATTCATACATAGTCACAGGATAATAGATACTGCTTCTTTGATTTCTTCTTCAAGATAGCATAAAAGGTACTTTGTGTAACTACCACTGGTTGTGAAGCCATCTTTTTTTCAAATGTTTCAGCCATCTGGCATTTTATAGCAGCCTTCATGACACTCCACCATTCTTTGACTGGATTTAAAGGCATGCTGTAAGGAGCACTGTGAATAAGTTGTGCTGATAAATTTCTCCTCTTGACTGATTCTCTCCAAATCCACATGAATAGGCAACACTGTCAGAAAATTGTCATTTTGTACAAATTGCTTCTGAAAAGTTTTCTCATACACTTGACTGCATTAGTCTTTGTAAATGATCCTTGTATGACAGTTTCTGGCAAAATGCTTGGTGAACATCATTGTATGTAGGATTTGCGTGAAGTCTACCTTCACTACAAGAGCTTTATACTGCAGGATGATAAAAACAAATTGAATAATGTTGAATAATGCTTTATCATTACTGACATAAATTCAATCATACAAATCAGAATCATAATAATCAAAAAAGGCTAAATAGTACATTAATGGTCATCATTATGACAAAATTCATAGGTGCTACAAGGTTAAGGTTAGTATTCAGGTTAAAAATAAGGGAAGTACCTGAAAGTTAGACTGTATACTAAAGATCATTTTATATTGACCGATCAGGAGCACTCAGATCAAAAGGATAAAAAAAGTTAAATAATAAATTCATTCTGTGAAATGTAGACTGCACGCTAAAGGTTATTTCACAGTGTAGACTACAGAAACTGTGGTAGACCACACACTAAAGTAGTACCATAGTATCTTCCACCATGAATTCTTTGAGTTCTTCACTAGTTGGACCTGTCATTAAAGTTCACAATCTTTTGTTCAGATTTTACAATTGGCAGAAAACTATCAATTGACAAAACATCTTCAATACTGTTTATATTTCTCAGATGTGGTGTTGTAATTATTTACATTGTTCTGACTGGTGTCCTCGTCTTTGTTGTCACATTCACAATGTTTCAGCCATTGTACATTCCAGGCTTCTTCAGGTGATTGGAATTTCAAACCAAACTCTTTATTTCAGCCATCGGGGTAGATTGTTTTATTTCCACATGCCATGCCTCTTCCAGATATCTCAGTTTCAGTTTCATTTATTTCCCTTAATAACTCAACTCTTCAAGTTTTTGTCCACCTCTGCTGTGGCCAGTTATTGAACTCACAACTCTTTTGGGTCAAGTCACTGGATCTCCAGATACTTTTTAGATGTCTTGCTTCATAACTTCATGTTAATTTAATAAAAGTAATCTGTGACAATTTTTTATTTTCCTTTGAACCTCTTCTGGTTGAACAACTCTATATGTTGTTAACTTTTGGTAGATAAATTCATAACAGACAGAAAAATCATTAATACTGGTATGTGAAGGACAATTTGTAAGAATTTGTAATGAGTGCATGTTCAAATTATATCAGAAGGTTACCCCTTTGAGAAAGGATTTGGTTTCAAAATAAATGAATTCAACACATATGTGAATTTACATCTTTACACACAGAACAACATCGCTCAGAAAAGAAGAGAAATATATATTTGCATGATTAGCTATCAATATATATGTATGTGTGAGAGAAAGAGAGGGTGACATGCGCCACATGGTCTGCTTGAGTTAGTTTGCCCAGGGACTGCTGTTTTACCCTGGATAGGTAACTAGATATATCTTGTCACAACTGCATCCTGTGGCTGAGAGAACAATAAGTGGATTTGAGTCCTTTCTGTTATTACCATATCACCTAGTGGGCATTAAGAGAAGTCCTCTGACAGACAAAGTTGAGTCATCCAACAAATTCCATATAAGCTCTCATATTTTTTGTCTGAATTTCTGAGATATGGAATTATCATTATTTACACTATTTATATTCTGACTATTGTCCTCATCTTTGTTGTTGTTATCGCACCTTTCGACCAACTACACATTCGGCACTTTGACGTGGTGTAATGGTTAGCAAGCTTGTCTCATTAGATGAATTACGACTGAATAGTGAATTTGATCCTCACTAGGTGCCCCATACTTTTGACCTTGTGCCACATCTAAGCTACTCTTAGAAAATTATCACCACAATTGCTGTATTGTATACACGATAAATCTCAAGTACAAGTACACATTGCCGACTCAGGAATTGAACTCACAATCACTATGTCAACAAATTCAATAGGCCACTGTACAGTATTGGATAAAAACATTGGTTTGTGAATTTGGTGACATAGTGATTATGAGTTCAATCCCTGGGACAGGCAGTGTGTACTTTCACTCAGGGGAAACAGACAAGCAATAATTGAACAGTGCAAAATAAAATAAGGACTAGATGATATCCCTAGACATGAGCAGTAAAATGATAACAGTCTACCCCTGTAGATTGAATAAAGAGTTCAGTTCAGAATTCCCTGTAAGTTACCTAGAATTATATAAACCTGACAATATTGTGATAACAACAAAAATGAGGATAATAGTCTGAATATAAATAGTATAAATAAAGTCTCATATTCTCATTATGAAGGTACATTTTGTTGAGCCTATCAGTTTTAATTTTGACACATGTGTCTTTCATAATGTCTTTTGGTGTTGAGTCATGGACACAATCATGGATTTTAGAAGTATTTAGAAATGAGGTAGGTCTCTATTTTTATTTTGATAAATTTCTTTTTATTGTTCAGATTTTGTATTCTGAATAACACATTTCATTAGACAGAGTTAGTGTTTGTTATCCAATATTCACCCTTTTCACTAATTAGGCCACACCAAGCTGGACCAATGAAGTTAGGTCTGCTACCACTTGTTAAAAAAATGTCTGCCTATGAAATCTGGTAGTCTATTTATACATAAAGAATGAAGGGGAAAATAAACAAACATCAACAAGTAACATTATCTAACCATTTTTATCAGTTAGATAAAAAAGATGAAATAAATATATATTATTAGAAAACACGTCATAACAAAAGCAATCACTGTACTTTTATTATATATAATCATTTCTACAAAGAAACTGTTTTATACTATTTTTCACTCAATACAAGGCCCAAAAGCTAGAGGGTTACTAAAAAAGGGTTCTTTCCCAGAAATCAAAACAGAACTCCTTGAGTTGGAAACATCATGCCTGAGCTTGGAGACACAGAAACCAAGACAAGGTTACTCTTTTGGAAGGACTAAAAGAAGAAGAGGGGTCTCAAAGGCTGCTCAGGTATGATCCCCTATTCTCATTTCCTATAGGATTACTGTAGGGCTATAGCACTAAGGAAATACATAAAGAGAGATTAAGTGTGACTGTATAACTATGACTGGAGGAACACCTAGCTGTGTGTTGTAGTGAAGGTTTAACAGTTAAAGACAGAATGGCATCTACCTAATAAGAAGAGATCTTGAAATGCAAAATAACAAAATTATATAAAAAAACAATATACAAAACAGTATTTTTTCTCCTCTTCTTAGCTAAGCTAGTTTACTTTTATAGTGTAGTGTTACTGACTCACAGGAAGTAGTATGCACTCAACTGCCTCATGAGTAATAGCCATAGATATTTATAGTCTTTGTGACTTCATATGTAAATGAGTTACCTCATCTCCCTTTAACGAAAAGGTTATATCCCCTTATTTTCCCTGGTAGTTCTTCTGGGAGCTTTTGTCTCCTCACTATCTTCCCCCTCTCCTTAAAAGTTGTCTAGATATGGGAGATTGTGATCTTTTTTTTTTCATAGGAGTGTTCCTCCAACAGTTGTTCATCTTTAGAGTCAATTTCACTGTCATGTTTGACTTGCCTTGACATGACACTTTTGCCTTCATTATTTTCAGGCTCACTGTACATTTCTTCATGGCTATCGTGTTGCAATCTAACTTGGTCTGCATGCTCTAATATCCCATTTCCATTTGTTTCTATTATCATAGTGTTCTTTCCACTCTGCATTATGAATCTTGTCTCGTGTCGATTAGATTCACTATTCTTTTTATACCATAGTTTTTCATTGGTAGCATAGGACATGGTCAATTGTGGTTCTAATTTGTCTACCCATGAGGCCGGACAGGATTTTCGATCTTCCAGCATTTGGTATTGTCCTATAACTTAGCAACAATCTAGGAAGAAATGTTTCTATCTTTTCTTTCAGTTGTACACATATGTTCAACCTGTTTTTTTATAGATTTTTTTTTTTTGCTAATTTATTTGATTGCAGATGGTATGGTGGGATTTTATATGGTTTGCATCCAATTTTCTTCAACCATTGGCATAGTTCCTCATCACAGAACTCTGGGGCATTGTCAGATGCTAGCATTTTCAGAATTCCGTTTCTTGAAAATATGATCCTTAATGCTTCTTTCAAGGTGGAACTTCTTTTGTTGGAAACCTGCATTAATTCTGGCCAGCCTGAATATGCAGCTACCAGTATTAGTAATAATCCCACTCTATTAACATGGGGATGATCCCTTTGGACTCTGTCCTAAGGATGTTTTTTTTCTTCTTTCATTGCACATTTTACACCTTTTTATATATTCTTCTATACCTGTAGAATAGCCTGGCCACCATGCCTCTTGCCTTAATCTCCTTTGCGTAGATGTTTTTCTGCATTGAACAATGTACGCTTTTTATAATTTTGCTCCTTTGCTTTGCTGGCAGAACCACTATGTCTCCATTACAAATTATACCCTTTTCTACAGTTAACTTGTGTTTAACCTTTTTAAAATGCCTTTCCGCCTGTGAGCAATTATTCCACTTATTATTTTTTATCCTGAACAATATACTGTTCAATATGGGATCGCACTTCGTATCCTCAGCTAATTTGTCTATTGACAAAATATAAGTTTTGACCCAGTGTAAGAAAGTATCTTCAAATTTTTTCTCCTCTTTCTCATTTACAGAAGTAATAAACCTCAATCTCTACATGCAGAAAGGTATTGCTTTCACGTACTCAATATCAAAGTCAAACGGCATTAACATTAAGGCCGATCTTAGAATTCTAGAAGACCTAACCGTAGGAATTTCTTTCCTAGGATTAAATATGAATTCTAAAAGTCTGTGGTTGGATCTTAGTAGGAATCTCTTTTCATTCAACAACTGACGAGATCTATTTGTCATCTATATTATGGCTAATGCTTCTTTCTCAATATTTAAGTAGTTCAATTCGGCTTTTGACAATTTTCTCAAAAGATCTGTAATAGGATGACCATCCTGAGCTTGTCTACTCAGATTTTAGGAGGAATAGTAAAATCTGAGTGTCATGTCCACAAATACAATACAAAATTATAAACAATGTAAAGAAATGATCTTTGCAGAAAAACAAGAAAACCAAGCTAAATATGACAATAACATTTATACAGGCAGGTACATATATTTACATGTTGAAAGTGAATGTTCTTTGTTGTGGCCACGAAGAGACCAACAGTTCGAGTGTTCAAAGTGATTTGTCACAAGTCAGTCTGCAAAATTTGGAGTTATTCTGTTGCAAGTGAGTCTGCAAAGTTCGAAACGATATGTATGCCAATATGTATGTGTGTGTGAAGCATACACTAAAGAAATGTCTGAGACTGCTGGCTGATTGCATACAATACCAGTAATTTTAAAAACAGTGAACAGAGATGAGATACAAGACTATTTTCATTGTGGCATCGTATATAGAAAAATCATCACTGACATATGCGTTGTCATGGTATGTGTGTCATTGTTGTTAATCGAGGCTAGTCTGGTTTGCTGACTGTTCCATTTTAGATATCATCTTGACTGTTCTGTTTCAGATTTCATCCTGACGAGCTGCTTTTATCACTTACAGCAAGTCAGTGACCAGCTCACAAATTCTATCTGAGTTTTGTGTGGGAATGTACTAAGTCACACAAGTCCTGACCTATTTCCAGGTCATTTGGAGTACAACTGTGCAGACATCATAGAGAGCACATCACGTGACTTATATCAAACCAGGTTCCAGAAGACAATTATTTAATTTTGGAGCCGTATTTGTGCAGAATTGTAAAAAGTTTTTTGCATCTACTGAATTTAGTAAGATTTATTTGTAGGCATCTCTTACTTGTCTGTACTTCACTTATTGCCTGTAAAATTTGGAGTTTATATCCTATAAGCTAATATTCCCAAAATTGAGTGTTCATATGTCTCAGTTGTTACTACTATTTCCTTTCTTGGGTCAAATATTTTTACTACTGGTTTCTTTGACAGAACAACTATTAAATTTTCAAATGCCACTTGTTCTTTTGCCCAAATAAATTCCACATTTTTTTTTGTCAATTTGGTATATTGCTCTACATATCGTCTGTAGAAACTTACAAGTCCTAAGAAAGATTCCAATTCTTTTTTGTTCTTAGGTACTTCAACTTTTAATATTTTGTCAATTAACAATTGTTCTGGTGATGTCTTTGTTAGATATGGAATATTCTAAAAATGATATTTTTTTAGTGTTGTGCACACAGTTTTTTTTCATTAATTGTTAATCCAGCATTTTTTAACTTATTCAAAACCATACAGGTTTTCCATTTTAATTTTTGTCGTTAATAGCACCAACACAAATGTCATCCTGGTAGCATATTGTATTTTTATATCACTACCAATAATTTGTTCTATAGCCCTTTGAAAAATCACACATGTGGTTTGAACTCCATATGGTATCCTTTTTCATCTTAACAATCCTATTGGTATGTTTATTTTTGTGACTTCTTTAAAGTCTTCATCAATAGGTATTTGGTGGTATGCTGACTTTAGATCAATTTTAGAGAATGTTTTCATACCTGCAAGGGAGTTCAAAGCCTATTCTACATTATCACAATTACAATAAGTTTGTCTTTGTAATTCACCTCTGAGGATGATCTTGGAGGAGATCAAAAGTACTTGGGTAGGAAAAAACTACAACACCTTCCTGGATGAATTTCATTTTAACATCAAGGAATTGATTAGAGAACTGGAAATGATTATTATAAAAACAGACATGATATGTCTGTATTATTCAGTGAAACATGTTTAAATGAAGATATGTTTCCTAAATATACATATATAAACATATAGATATACGGCATCTTATTATCTGAATTGTTATTTATAGTGTAATTCATTCCTTTTCCTGTAGCTGCATTTAATAGAATTTGCTATTCTATATTGTCATTCTTTTTGGTGATTGACACATATTTAAAGTAGGAAGTCTATTTTTGTGGTTTCTATGTTGGAAAAAAAACCCCCAAAAAAAACCACAAAGCTAGAATCTTTGTTCTTCAACCACTCTTGATTGAAATAGTTCTTTCTTTTCTTTTCCACTTGATATGCCTTCCCGACCCTCTAGTGTGGTGGGGAGATGAAGTTAGATTATCACTTCAGACAGTGTCCACCAAAAGAAGTCAGGTATAAACTTTTGGCCAAAATGTCTAACTCTGAATTTGCCTGTCTAAAATGTAAGTCTTCCGAACTTTTATCCAACTAAAAACAGATTCCGGCATCACAGTTATTATATATACATTTGATTCTGAGATGAAATAATCTATAAAGAATGTTACATTTGTTTTTCTTTTTTTTGTTTCGTCATATGGATACTTAGCATGCCAAATATCCAAATCTCTCTGAACAATTGTCGACAGTTGTCTCTGCACTGTCTATAGTCAATCATTGATTTTTCTAGAGAAATTAGTTTTATTTTTTCCAAATCGTTTACACAGTCTTCAGTCTTCTTCATGATAGAGCTTTAGTTAACTTGGTGTTAATAAGATCTTTAGATTTCATTTAGTGAGGTATATTCTACTCTTTTCTGGTCTCATGATATTCTTCTAAGGGAGTGAACTCCTCTTAGTCACTATTTGTATCAGACAATCTCTATGACCTCTCCACAAAGTTGTCACTTCTCTCATTATCTCTTAGGTAGGCATGTCCAAAAATTTACTAATAAAGAGCAGACCCCAAACTTGATTAAAAATTTTTGTTGTTGTCTAAATGTTTATGTCATTATTAAGAGGAAAGACTCAAAGTATTTTTTGAGTATTTTAAAAAAATTTTAATCCTTTCTAGCATGTCCGAAATATTAGCTAAAAATCTTTTTTTTTTTTTTGAGTCATCAAAATTTACTTAAAATCAATCATGTCAGCCATTATTGACAATTTTGTAAACAAAAGTGAACTTCTCCATTTAAAAATCTTGTAAAATTCAATTATACTTTTTCAAAAGTTATTTTAGGAAAATTAGAAAATTTAAAGTATACTTAACGTAATTTGAAAGAAACATTACTTACTTTTTTAGCAAAAAATTTTTTAAGAAAGACATGTCCAATCGTGGTGATCGGTTTTGGGAGGTGTGAACTGATGCATGTCAATATATCAACAACTTACGTCAGAGGAATTTATCAGTTGGTAGGACAGAAAAAAAAAAAAAAAAACACTTTCAAAAATTTTTTTTTTACCTTATGTTTGAGGGAGAATTCTGGAATAAAAATAACATTTAAACTAAAAAAATACATTTAGAATTCAAATTTTATAACAGACAAAAAGGAGTAACATAATTGTTATGTACACCTCTTATAAAATTTTATGGTATTTTTTTTAAAGTTTTATATTGTCTCAGTTATGAAGTATTTTTCCTGAGACAATATAAAAATTAAATTATTATAAAATAAAATAAGGCATTTCTCGGTTGATTTACAGGCAAATAAACTAACATACTCAAGAGTGAGAGCCGGATGTGAACGGGACAAAATGACCATTATCTTCATTTACACATGTTCCCGTTGCACAAGTTCCAGTCGAAAAATAAAATAATATTTTAAAGTGTTTCTATTTTTCAACCAATAAAAATGCTTCCTTCCTAATTATACTCGTGTCATTTTTCGAGCCTGTTAAGCCATAAAAAACGCCATAAAAGGGATCACACGGAAGTACAACGGCAGTCAACAGGTGGCCAGGGTAGAGACCTGTCACAGTCAGGCCAAGCGCTCAGCAGCTGTCAGCAGGGGAGCGTCAGTGTCAACCTGTGTGAACTACTATGAGAGATCAACCTAGATCCGAAGCCAGCTTATGAACTATACCACAAGGTAACTGTCCCAAACCCTCACGTTTCTGTTGAAATAAATTACGTAAATCTATTTCTGCTGATTGTCGTATTTCTTTCTTGCAACCATACGCTTGTCTATAACAAAATTAAATACCATTACATTTCATAAGTTTATGAAATGAGATTTTATTTCTTTAAGAAAAATTTTGAAAATGTGATGTTAATGGTCACTCAGAGAATTTGACACATGCTAACAGTATGAAAGTATAATAATAATGAATGATTCCTTGCAATCAGGGGAAATAACTCTAGCACACGTGACATTTTTTCAGAAATGTGCTTCCATAGTTTTGTTAGAGATGATTTTAATGCATTTTTTAGCATAATAAAAAATTATTTTAAAAATAGATTCTTGTAACAAATTGTAGTAAGCTTTCTAATTTATGATCTGCAAAAATAGACTTTTTTAATAAGAGCATTTCCAGAGTCACTCAGTTCCAAACTTAATTTTTAAAATTTATAAAGTTTTTCACATTTTTCATTTAAAATTGAAAAAAAAAGGAAACAATTCTTGTAAAAATTCATTTTTCATCAAAAAAAAATTTTGGCTTCAAACAAAAATGTCTTTAATATATATTATTCATAAAACCCATTAAAAGCTTTTTTAATTAAATAATGTCTTAGTTTTATTGAGTTTTGTATTTTACAATTCAGAGCTAAAGTTTGGGTATTTTCATATAATTCTTTACAAAAAAAAATCAATGATTTATATTCTTCAAGGTCTTCTTCATTTAATTAAAAAATTACAGAGACTGTAGGTTTCAATATCTGTCTATATTTGTGAGATGAGGTATTATGTACACTATTTACATTATTCGGACTATTGTCCTCATCTTTGTCGCCATATTTATTATGTTTCAGCTGTTGTACGCTCCGACCTTCTTTTCAGATGGTTGGAATGTTGTTTATTTTGCTCACTGGGGTAGACTGTTCTAGTTCCATGTGGCATGTTTAATGGATGTCAGTCATCAGTTATCTCCTGTTAATTCCCCTCTAAGCGAAATAAGTTCAGTTCGACATTCCAACCACCTGAAGAAGGCCAGAGTGTACAATGGCCAAAACATTATAATAAATATGGCGACAAAGATGAGGACAATAGTCCAAATAATGTAAATAGTGTACTTAGTTTCGAGTTTTCATAAAGTAAGGAGGGGGTAACAGATGTAAAAAAAACAAACAAACATTACTAAAAAACAAACATTTCTATAATAAATTCATTCATTTTCAAGTTCTTAAAGTTTCATTAAAATTTGACAATTATTTGATTTTTGCAAGAATTTCCACATTAATGTGTTTTCAACTGAAAAAGGTGCTAAAAAAAACTAATCTAAATATTACATTGACCTCTGACATAAAAAAAAAACAAGATTTTCAACCAAAATTTCAAATGTGCTGAAAAGGAATTAAAATTTTTTTAAAATAATTAAAAATACCTTAGTCTCTCCTCTTGTTAATAATGTAAACTTTTTCGTGATAAAACTTTGTTTTTATTAAGTTTGGGGCCTTTTTCCTCAAGGTATGCCACTTCTCTGTGTTGCAGGTTCATCACTTTTGATGAGATTTTATATACCCCTGGTGCATTTGACCTGAAAACAATTTTTAGTGGACTCATATGTCCAAAGGAAAAATAAGACATAGAATTTGAATAAGGAAATATGAACAAATATATTGATAAGACATTTTACAAAAGGAAAAATGAGAAACGAAATGAAATGTGAAGAGTTCAAAGCAACCTTCAATGTCTGTAGTTGAAGTACTTACATATTGGTAGGAGCAAAAAGAATATGTCTTTCCGCTATGAAAAGTCACCAAGAAAGTGACAGATTCTTTTAAATTTTGCACCACCTGTATTTATTGTCAGGTGGTGGTAATTCAAAATCTCACCACTTGTGATTATCATCAGGTGGTGGTAATCCAACAGGTCTTATATACAAGCACATTTTTCTCTGCTAACCATTCACAGCTAAAATATTGTAATAAACAAAAGAAAAAAAAAGCAGAGGAAACAAAAACATAAAAATAAAGGAAAGCAAACACTGAATTACAATTTTTGTTTTAAATGTTTTAGTTTTTTTAATTTTTTACAATGGCTCCCCCTGCAAAAAATTTAAAACAAAAATTGCTTTTAGAAAAGTTTTGAAACTAATTATTTACTTTCTTATGCATGGAATGGTATTTTTTCTTGCTGTCTTATTTTAAAATGGTTTTGGCAGTTAATTTCAATCTGATAGGTTCTTACTGTTCTACGAAAATCAAAACCCAATTTGACTTTTTGTTGCTGGTACCTACTACTCCTGAATCCCCCGATCAGGGGTTCAAGCTGGATTGGGGGCCCAAGGCAGTGTTTTGTGATCCTTGCTATCTGATCAACATTTGCTTTTTTAACTACTTACATTTATATATGTTACAAATTAAACTAAGCACAAGTGACTATTAAAGGATTAAAAATTTTCAAGGATTTTCATGTTATTTTGGTGTTCGCCCAAATATGTCAATTTGTTTTGCTCATGCAAAGTCTAGAGAAAACACTATATAATATTCATTATTTTTTTATCCATAATGTTGAATGTGCTAAATTATTCAACTTTTTAACAATAAAAATCTCAAGTTGATGTTAAAAATTACTGCAAAACATTGTTGATTTGTTTAAGATGGAATGATCTATAATGACAGGTCTCTAATTTATATTGAGATGCATTGTATTTATTTTCAATGTCACTATTGGGTGGCATTTAAGCTAGCTTCTGTGGAAGGCTCTTGATTAGGCCTTCATCACAATAGCTAAGTAGGAGTAGATGTGATAGGCAACAATAAACTACAGAAGAACTCAAAACTGATCACTACATTTAAGTATTGCATTAATATTTAAGCTTACCTTTAAAAGTTCAACGATAATTCTTCTGCTACCACTTAATTTAAAGACAATTTATGTATGTAGGTCTTTACTTTCTGGAAAAACAATTATTTTTTATTTCATGGCTGACTTTTGCTGGATTTGGAATTAATTTTGATTATTCCCAAATTTATTTCCAAGTTATAAAAATTGTTATTGTATAAAAAAAAATTGTTGCAAAAAATCACATAAAATAATCACCAAAAACAATCGCAATAATGAAAAATTGTGAATCCAAAACTTCAGGATTGTAGGTCTGGATTCAACCTGGAATGTTTTTAATTTGCTGATTCCAGAATGGTATGATATGTTGGGCAATGACCTTTAGGAATGAAGTTGAAAAAGTGTGACACAGTGACATTTGTATTTATTATATAGATGATCCATTATTGTACATAAGTAGGTTACAATAAAATTTGTATTTTATATAAATACTGTTATGAATAATCAAGAGTGGTCTCCTCTTGTTTCGTTACTCTCCTCTTTGAGAGAGTTATTTCTGTTTACTGGGACTATAAAAGGACACTATACACGAACCTTGTATTCTAAGTTGAATAAAGCTTTCTTAAAGCCTACACCTGTGTACCTTTATCATTACAAATACTACCTTATGAAAATTTAGATCTAGAGTGGGAGGCCCTGTATTATAGATTGTAAAATGAGACCCTTGCACTAGCCCTATGGTAAGGGGTGTAATGATTGTATATATGTCATCAAATAACTCCATGAAATTATATACCTTTCCAGTAGATAATTGTATACTTGGTATGTTGACTTCACCGCAGCATATGACCACATCAATGGAGACATTCTCTTTTCATCCATTAGAAACTTCCAAAACTCTGACTCCCCTAAATGTCTAGATCTGATAGAGGAGCTATATCAGTCCACAAAGTTGTACATACCTGGTGAAGACCCAAATACTGAAACATTTCAAACTGCATCAGGACTATGAGGAGGAGGAAATGAGGGCCATAATCTATTTAATTTCTTCCTCGACTATACACTGAGCATATACAAGCACAAATATGAAGAGATGGGCATTTAAGCATACCATACCACATCCCAAATGAATCCACTAATAGAAAACAACAATCTTGCATTCCCTTCTTAGGCTAATATACTGATGATAATGGGAGCTATGCTGATGACATAGGTATTCATAGTTGGGATAAGAACAAAAAATCAACATGTTTTACTAAGTGTTCCAAGAAATAGGACTTAAGATAAATTTTCCAAATCAGAAATTATGAACTGGAAAGTACTGATGGCACAAATTCATCATAAAAATTCAGGATATGGAATTAGTAAATGCTAAATATTTCAAATATCTCAGTGTATGGCAATTTTCTAAGTGGTGCTTAGATGTTATACAAGGCCAAATGTATGGAGAACCCAGTGAAGAATGAACTCAATATTCATTCATAATTGATCTAGTGAGACAAACTTGTTAAACATTACACCATATCAAAGTGCCTGAAATATCTCAGTGTATGAATCAGTTATAACAAATTTAGAAGAGGAGAGAAGGAAATAGAACATAGTAAAGGCCGTGCTCAGGGTCGTTTTGTCCAATACTGCAAATTGCTACAAAATCAAAACATTAACCTAAAAACTTGAGTCATGTTTTTAAATACCTTAGTCAGTTCAGGACTTTCATATGGATGCCATGTTTGGTGCCAAACTTTTACAGAAATATCTAAACCAAGTCTACTACTGAGAATCGTGAGAAAAGAAGACATTTTAAATATGTAAAAACAGATGAGACATGAAATAAACACTTTATTTCAAATTTCAAAAACTAAAATTTTATTTCACTCTTTGATTGGATGCCCTCCCAATATGGATGCCTGGGGTTGTCGCACCCTCTGCATGCTACTGAATATCATTATATGTTCAGTTGAGAAGGAGTGAATGTATTTTGTTTTGTTTTCATGTACTTTGCATTATGAGTCCTTCCATTTATACTTTTGCTTTTGTGAAACTGTATATAAACACATTTAGAAAGAATAAGTAAAAAAAAAAGAAATGTACATTTAAACAGAAAATATATTTAATAAGAAATAAGAAAGGGAACTTACTGAAATAGAACATCTGAAAAAATATCATGTAAGATAAAGAGCTTGGTGGTGGAAAAAATATACACTGAAAGAACAGTATTGTCTACTGATAAAGATGAAACTATGTAATTTTTTCACAACCTATTGTAGTGAGTTTAAACCACAACATAAATAAAAGGTAGTAGTAAAAGGACTTGAGGAAGAGGAGGAGTAGAAAAGAGAATGTCAAATCTATTATCCCAAGTATTATGAAAGGTGCAAATGAAAAAACACAAGACTTTAATCTGGTGTGAAATTTGAAAGAAATTTAAATTTTCAAATGATATAACAAATAATAATAGCACCTGTGAAAGCCAAATCTCTTCTACCTGTCTGACATGACAGGCTTTTTAAATAGCCACAAATCAGCTCCAAATTCAATCAGAAATTTAATACTATGGCTTCATGACTTACTTTCCCCATTGTGTAAAGAATCACAAAATGTATCTATTTAAACAACACCTGTTCACAACCTTTATTATAAAGGCTTTTCAGATCATAAGAATTAAACCACTTTTTATTTTACAATCATTTGGAAACCATATTTTATCGTTTTTTTTTATAAACCATCAGGTTTCATTTTGGTGGTTCTTTTATAAAATAAATTTGAACTTCATATCTACAGGGTCTTATACATCAAATTTCATTCAAGTCATTTTTTTATGAACCATCGAGCTTCATTATAGCAGTTTTTGTTTTAAAGAATATGTGTTAATAAGTTTCTTCTTTAATAAATGTTTTTTTAAACACTTCCCTCTAAAGAAAGTAATAAACAAACCTAGTCTATTGTATTATTTTGTTTATTTACCCTTTAATTATTTTTATATAATTTTTCATTTCTTTTTTATTATATACATTTTTATAGTAGAGGAGATATGTAGTAGCAATAATAGGGTTACATCTCTAATGGCAATCACTCCTCATCAGTTGGTCTATAAGTACTTTTCTTTGTTCAGAAATGTAGGCAATAGGACTCTACCTGAAAGTCTTCTTTCTGCTTCTCATCAGCATGGCTGATGCTAACCTCCATGAGATGTTGCACATTCTCAGTCTAACATTCTCAGCTGATATGAAGTGGAAAGAATCCATTGCTAGGTGTGCTGCTAAGAAAGTTGGGTCATTGTGTTGTGCTAGACCATTTTCCTCTCCAGAATCTATCTTGTATATTTATAAGTATACCATTCAATCATGATTTGAATAATGCTGCCCCATCTGGTCTGGTGCTCTTGTTGCATATA
Source organism: Acanthosepion pharaonis (assembly GCA_903632075.3). NCBI lineage: Eukaryota > Metazoa > Mollusca > Cephalopoda > Sepiida > Sepiidae > Acanthosepion > Acanthosepion pharaonis. The sequence goes on along the minus strand of CAHIKZ030005383.1, from coordinate 617,524 downwards.
TAGAGATTCTTGATAGAATCCAAAGAAGAATCAGCAATATTATTAATCCTGGCCTGTCATCTCAGTTTTAGTTACTTTCTAACAACTATAATGTAACTTCTTTGTACCTTTTCTATAAATACTTTCATGGTAATTTTTTGGATGAACTCTTTGCGATGAGTTTATGAATTTAAGCGCAGTACTAGATTGGCAGCAAGATCTCATCAATTCACAGTTGAACTGGCTAGATGTAACTAAATTTTATGCTAGCAGTTTCTTTCCTTGCACTGTTCATTTGTGGAACTCTCTTCTGGCTTCTTGCTTTCCAGCCATCTTTGATCTTCAAAAATTTAAATGCAATGTCAATTGTTATCTATTGTCTTGATTCATCTTCTATTCTTCCTGTTCCCTAATGATTGTCACTTTTTTTTGTTCTTCCACTCTTGTGTCTTAGTGTCTTCACTGTCTTGTATGGGGTAATATGATTAAAAAAAGAAAACAAGGTGTATCTTTTCCATGATTGGATATTTACTATTTTATTCTTATTTTATGGAATATTTCATAAAATTATAACCTGTCACATATTTTGCTTTTATTCTGATCCATTTTTGGTGACATAGGTACCTCCTCAGTATATATACATACTAATTCACCATAAAAAACATAAAAGTAGAAAATTACATATACTTTAGATACAGGACTTTATGGTTCATCAAGAATTCTGATACAAGGAATTTTGTTTTTTTACACAAATAGGCAATACTAACATTTTTAAAGGTAAAAACGCTAATAAAGAAAAAGATATGATAAAGCATTTCTTTTAAAAGCTCTTCATAAACACTGTTTCTATATATTCTCTATAAAAGAGAGCATATGTGAGCTAAAAGAGAATTCTCTATGATTTTAGGTACATCTGATATAAAGATGGATATCATTTGGGTATAATATAAGCTCTGAGCATATCTACTTATTCATTCATATAGAAAATACATGGATATACTTGTAAGCATTTCTGGCTTCCACAGATTTTCATTAAAAACTTTAGAGTGTATATTTTTGCCAGATTTTAATTTACCTCATATTTACTTATTTTAGAATAAATTAGCTAACATGTTGGTATAATTTTTTAAGTATACCATTTAATCATGATTTGAATAATGCTGCCCAATTTGGTCTGGTGCTCTTGTTGTATATATAGAGATTCTTGATAGAATCCAAAGAAGAATCAGCAATATTATTAATCCTGACATACAACCATTTTGCATGTTTTCCCATTTTTGAAATCACTTCCATAAGAATGACAGGCAATATTCTGATACAAGGACTTTTTGTGAAGTTAGGCCCTAATTTCTAACTAAAAGAAAATATATTATTCAAAAATGGCATCTGTTGAGTTAGGTTCCTTTCAAATAGAAAAGGAAATTGAACAAAGAATAGGCTGCAACAGGGGTAGTTTCTCCCAACACCAGAAAGTGTTTAAAAGCCAAAAGATTAACCTGAAAATTTGAATCATATTTTTAAATAGTATTGTCAGAATGAGACTTTCATATGAATGTCATGCATGGTGCCAAACTTGTTCAGAAATATCTACACTGTCAGCTGTATATAAACACTAAGATCAATGGTTAAAAATAGTTAAAAGCAAGTGAAGCATGAGGATCTTGACAAAGATCATCCTTCTTTGAACATTGAGGACTGGAGCTACAGAATCAAAGAACTGTATGAATTAACAGGAACCACATCACCTGAAGACTACCAAAAACAGCAAGAGCTAAAATGTAACTCAAAGAGAAAATAATGACATAATCAACATGTTGACATTCCACGCTACTTCAAACAGAAGGTCAGAAAGGAAACCCACATCAATACTAGAAAGAGCAATAACAGCTACTGGACTTGAGAAACCTATTATCCTGAAAAATTTTTATAATAGAAAGATTTTAAAAATTTCATTTGAAAGCAGTACTCGCTGCTTTGTCAATGAATAACAAATGTTTCCTTGTAGGGAAATGGCTAATATTACCATTACCATTTTTGTTTTCACTTATGCTCTTTTGGCATCACAATGACAAATTAATTTTGTGAGACTATAAACTCTATGCTTAAGCTGCTACAATACCAGTCTTACTTTCGAAACCATTATTATGATGATGATGATGCTATTATAAATTTTAAATAAATTAAATTAAATGTGTTAAGCATTTTTATTAATGGCTAATATTAACTATATCTATTAAAAATAATACCCATGAAGATAAAATGTTTTTTAGATATTGTTTTATTGAGAAAAGACAGAAATAAACACCACTACAGTCAAATACCAAATGAAAGAAAAAGGATTTCTGAGTCAGAGGATTGCGCATTGTTCTGGTTAATAAATTAATGCTTTGAAAATAGCTAACAGTTATCAACCAATGGGTCACATTCCAATTTGTCTTCTTACATACTGTCTTCATCAGAACTAAACACATTAAATTTACTTTAATCACTGAAAAATATGCTGGACCACTGTTCCTCTGACAACATGTGCTTGTTTGCAAATTCTAGTCTTGCTGCCTTGTTCTTTTTCTTTATTAGCAGCTTGTTCTGTGAACACCTAGCATAAAGCCCTATTTCTTGCAAGCATCTAGACACAGTTTGTTGAGACACATTAACTTCATTTGAAATTTCTTGTGAAATGCCTGCCGCAATTTGAAAAGTGTTTTTCAGTGCTAGGTGTTGAATGATCCTGTCTTCTTTAGCCGTTGTTTTCCTTGGTCTACTCACCTTGTTAGAACAGGTTAAGCAACCAGTGTTTTCTTCAGCAATATGGTCAATTGTGTGATTTTCCTTTTGCAGTTTGACAACATCAGCTCTTGGAGACTTGTCAACTTTTCGTTGATTTGCCATATTGGAAAATGATGTAGTGATGATAAACAATCTTTATCTTAACCTCACTTATCAGAAATTCGAATTGTGTGTGTTATTCTCACATATTTCCCTGATTTGTTCCTTAATTTCAGACACTTGATATTTGAATAAAGAATTATATGAATTGTAGCTCTCTGTATCATTCCAAATAACTTACAGATTTAAAGCACAACTGAAATGCCATTTGTCTACATTTACTGAAAATTTCAGAAAAATTGAACTTATATTTTTTGAGATATCAAAGTTTTAATTTTTATTCATTAATTTTGGATGCCACTATATATATATATATATATATATATATATAATAAAAAGGCTTAAACACTAAAGCCTTTTTATTATATCCTTACTCTGTCCTAGACATTGAGTTCTACCTGGATTCTTCCTCTTGGAATTTTTATTCTAAAATATACATGTATGGGTATTTATATATTTTGCATATGTATGTATATTTTCCACTAATATCTCTCTCTCTCTCTCTCTATATATATATATATATATATGCATACACAAACACTTTATAAATCAGGAGATCAGTTGAATCTGCAAGTTCTGACCATTAACCTTTTATGTATTATATATATATATATAAAAACAGTGGAATTGTTCAGCATTGATTCTGGTTTCAGTGGAGGTTCACAGTGAGAACTTGATGCTCTAGACTTTTTGGCATATTGTCTGTTCACTGTTCTTTGTTTGACTGGAATCATGAACTGGGATGGGTCATGTTGATACTGGGACTGAATCATATGAACTTACATAGACAATATTAAAGCAAACATTAAGTGGAAAGGTGGCAGCTTCATCCAGAGTTAGAATAGAGACATCCTCATCTGGGAACAAGCAAAGACTCTTCATACCAATACACTTGGTGTAATTTATCATTCCAGTTTTATCCAAAGATGTAACAGCCTGTAGAAGATCTTGTGAACAGGTTGAAGACTGATGGAACCTATGTATGTCTGTGTGTATTTGGTTTGAAATAAAAACCTCTTCTTGTAAGGATTGTTAATAGATCAAATCCATAACTTAATAATCAACATTACCCATCCTGGTTCATGATTCCAGTTTTTCACACATTTACATTTAGAAAGGAGAACACTTGTAAGCATAATAGAAAAAATAATAAAAAAATAAACGAAAGTACTGTAGTTCAATGAAACTTAAAGAAGGATTGATGTTCAAATACACTACATACATAGATATGAATAAAGAATTTATTCATAGTTTTTTTACAGAAATATTTTATGTACATCTGAATTTTTATACACACGCACACACACACATTATCAATATAAACTGATAATATCTATTAATATTCGTTTATAAAGTAAAGCTTTTGTGTTCATTGCAGTCTCAATATCAAAAAATGTTCACTTATAACCACCCCAGAAATAAAAATAAGTGTGCATTATTTCTAACGTGTAGGTTTAAAAATTTAAGTAAGTTCAACTGTATAAAAAGATTTTTTTTGCATGTCGCAGATAATACTGGCATTATCGTGACAGTGAAAATGTCATATGGAAAATTTAAAATGTATTGTAGCTTCATTATCTTATTGGTTTTCTTGACTGATTTTATCGAATTAAATTTGAAGAACTCATTTAGTTTCAATCAATTTTTTTCTTTGTAAGCAATTGCCTGTGGTTCCGAATGCTAAAAAAAACAAAACAATTCTGTTAGTGTTAGTGAGTGAGTGTTAGTGTTAACTAACAGTTAAGTTGAACTGTTTTTACTTTTTAACAATGTTACATTTTTTAACATGTCAAGAATTTATCTTTGAAAGAATAAAAATACAATATCGCAGTTTTGAAATAGAAATAAAGGAGACAACGAAACCAGAAAAGAATAATAATAATTAATACCTTTTAAAAACAGAAAAAAAGATTCTGAAATCCGATCGTTTTTTTTTCTTTTTTTGTTTTGTTTCGGAGATGACTGACTTTGTCCCCGTCTTCTCTTCCAAAAATAAAATAAAATAAGTGGAAACGCTAAAGTTCTCTGTAGTGAAGTTAATTATGATATCAATCATGTCATTAACCTATTTTTATAGATACTATTAGTAGAAAAAGATGTTAATTTGCATTTAGTCACTATGCAAACAAAATATTATTCACTGTCTTATGAATTTTAAAAAATTTGCTATCACCAAAATGCGTACGCACTTACCATAATGAAAGCAAATCGCTAGAGCCCAGTTTCAAAAATTTGTCAAAGACCAGGTAATTATCCAATTTGAATTAAATTCTTATGTTGAATTAGTTGAATAGGTCATTATTTTGGAAGGCTTTGTGGAAATATTTAAAAAAAAATTATCATCCAATTAAGAATTTTATCAGGTAAAAAAGTTAAATGTTTTTTTAGAAGCCCTAAAGAAACAATTCTCCAAGAATAAAAAAATAAAATAAAAAAATATTGCAACATTTTCTTGTAAGATTCAGAAATTAAATCAAAAAGACTAATTTAAATATGGAGAAATTAGAAATTTTAATCACTTGTTTATGCGAATTAATAGTAATTAAAAACTTTTGACAGTAAAAAAAAGTTTGAAAAATTTAGATTGCAAATTGTTTAAGAGAAATTGCTGTTTTTAGAGTTTCCATTTTTAATTAGTTGCTTTGCTTGTAATTAAGGAATGAAGTGTTTCTAAAACTAAAAAGTAATTTTATCGTCAGCTGGTCAGCCGATTTTTGACAACTTTACGAATTAAATAATTACAATGAAAAAAATTAAATATTTTTCTAACTCTAAGTCAGTCGCATAAAAAAGTAATTTACATTGGAAAAATAAATGAAAACAAAGATTTGTATTGAATTGAGTGATTGATTATTTAATGTTTTTTAAGAAAGTAGTAAAGTCTTATTGACAGTTGACTTAATCAATAACACACACACACACATTAACCAACCATATGTATGTTAAAATAAAAAAATATAATTTTATTTATTATATGAACAAAAAAAAAATCGCAGAAAAAATAAAACGAATATTTTCATATTTTTTAAAATTAAAAAATTAAAATGTAGTTTAGAATCTAAACCAAATTAATTTTTAAATTTAAAAAAATATGAAAATAAACTTTAGATTTGTTGATCATTTTGTTTTTAAATTTTAATTTTAAAGTTTCTCACGTGTAACAAATGAAAACAATGCAATAATTATTGCCTTAAAAATTACAATTAATAATTCTTATCAATTATGATTAAAAAAATAAATAAAAGCAAAAAAGTCTATTGTTTCTTATCTTTCATAAAAAATTAAAAAAAAAATGTTCAGCGAAAAAGCAAATCTATTTTTGAAGATGTTCTCACCAAAAAAAACTAATTTAATTTTTTTTATTGACTTTGGCCTAAGACTTTTAAAATTTTGTTTCAGTCAGATATTTTACAATTAAATAGACAAAAAAAACATTAATCTCTGAGGACAACATTGGCTGATGATTCTTTCGCAGACGTTTCTTTCCTGAGTCATGGATTTTTTTTTTTCGGAGCAGTTCCTGGAAGAAAACATTTTGAAAATTTCCGAGATTTGGAGTTAGACAAAAAACTGAAATTATTTTGAAGGAAAAAGTTAACATTTCTATCTTAGAAAGTTTCACTTCTTTCCTTTAATTATTAATTTATTACCAATTTGAATTTTTATTTGATTTTTTTTTTGTATTAATTTTAACTTGAAAGAGAAAGAAAGAGAGAGAGAGGGAAGAAAAAGAGAGAGTGAAGTTTAGGTTTTTATTTAATCATACATTTTTTTTCCATGGGGAAGAGGTTAAAATACGTTATGGTAATTATTTTTCATTGATTGATCTAAATTTTTAAATCAAATCTAATTTGTTTGGTTTAATTAGGAAAAGACGAAAATCAATTTCGTGTCAGTTAAAAAAAAATTTATTGCCTAGTAACATTGAATTGAATTTCATTCTGCGAAAGAGAAAAAAAGAGTTTATGGAGGAAGTGTTTATTTTATTTTAAACAACTGGCGTGATTATTTACTGTCATATCTGTATAAATCAAAAACACCGTTACAAAAAAAAAAAAAACAAACAAAAAAAAAAAACAAACAAAAAAAAAACAAAAGTGAGAAAAAAAAAAGGTCGTACTTTTTGACGTTGTTGATATTATTATTTTGCCATGAAGATAAGCAAACAGCATCGTCTGTTGTTAGCCGCACCACGTGACCACCAGTCTGACGGTTGGACTGACGGCGTGCTGGAATAAAAGCAAGGACGACGTTTAAAAGGTAAGAAAAACAAAATAGATTACTTATCATTTCACTTATCTTAGCATTCTCTATATACACAAAACACAAATCTTATGTTTCTTTAGAATTTAAATTGCTTCGGTATTTGCATTACTTTAAAATATACTTATCTGTGCGATGTACTCTCTTCCTCATCCATCAGTTGTTTATAGATGGTCACGAAGTTGGGGATCAATGCGACAGTTCAATCAATTACGAACTGATCACCCATTTTATAACCGTCTTTTGCATCCCGCGATACACGGGCTAACAAATTGCACGCTCGGCTTCATAAAAATGTATTTCGTATAAAAAAACTTCGAGTACATTCTTTGTATCAGTTATAGACATTAATGTTCAGACATTATTATACACTAGTATTTAGTTTGCCTTGACATTATTTCTGAGAGAAAGACATTGGCTTTAAAAAAAAGTCCGCTCAGGTTTGGATGCTCTTTTAATTTTTCATGTGTCTTCTTCTTCTTCCTCATCTAAAAGCGGCCATAAAGTGGGTGATCGATTTTTAATAGCCTCGTAATTGCAAACTGGTACCCCCTTAAGTGAAACATGCGTGCCAATACGTACTGCCCACAATTACTGATGTAGTAGGAAATGTTTCCCTCTTAAGTGGCCGTTAAGTGGGGGATTGCTTTGAAATAACGTTACTTTGTGAATCGTCATCTTTTTATATGTATTTCGCCTTTAATTTCCTTGTTTATTTCACTTAGTTTTACTCGCACTATTTCCCTTCTACTCTTTAGTTTGTTCTTTTTTATTTCTCTCTAGTCATTTCTAGTCTAATTCTTCTCTCCATTGTTTTGTTGCTTGAATAGAAAGTAAATGAAATTATCAGTAAAAAAAAAAATAACAAAAAATAGCTAATTGAAATCACTGTCATTAACTTGGTGACAATTTAAAAACTTTAAAGATTGAATAAAAAATAGTCATTCAAAAATTAATTTCTCGTTGCAATTTTTATTGAAAAAAAGAGTAAAAAAAACTAATTAAACAACAAAAGCTAAAAATTGCTCGATGAAGCTGTTTCTCTCCGCTTGCCTGCAGTACGTTTTATGACAAAGCAGTCATGTGAACAATTCTATTTCGGCTTAAATATCAGTTGTTTTCTGCGACAAGATAATCTTTTAACGACACTTTCATGAAAATTAGGTTTTCTTCTTTCTTGCCAAATGCAGGAAACGTAAACATATTTCCTTATTTTTTATTGTAAACGTTTTATTTTCAATGTCGAATGATGTTTAAGCTTTTTTTAAAAAAACATTTATTTGCAATATAAATCTTGATTACCAAATTCCAACAAGTGAAAAAAAAGTCTATTTTATTTGGGGGGGGGAGAGGTGGGGTCTTCCTAAAAAGAAAAAAAAAGACAGCAACATAAATTAGTAGTTTATTTTGTTGTCAGAAGGTATATAATTTGATTCATTAACTTACTTTTACTTACCTACCCAACATTTCATTACCCCCTTTTATCTTTCATCGTAACGCCTGACAGAATTACATTTTTTAATCTTGCTTCATATTATAATTACCCCCCCCAAAAAAAAAACAACTTTTTATTAGTCAGTTTTAATTAAAATAAAAAACCGAATTTTATTCTGAAAATAAATGACTTTTTCAGTTAAAATGACAATTGTTATCTTGGGCGTAAGATGTATTTTTTTAGTTTTTGCCAAAAACATGTGATAAAAAATGAAATCGTTGTGTAAAATCTTCTGACAGAAAGGAAATAGTTTCTTTCTAGAACCCTGCCACTTTTTAAAAAGTGAATCTGCTTTATTACTAAAATTCTTCGATTTAATTCATCTTAGTTTCTAATAAAATAATAATACGCAATAAAGTTTCGAAGAGAATGAATGGTGTAACAAAAATTTTTTTAAAAGTAAAACAAAAAATGTGATATTTTCTTTTAATTTTTGACTTTAAAATTTAATTTCATTGATTTAAGAAACGTTACAGACTCGCTTGATTTTCTTGTGAGGCAGAAGAATGGACTTGTTCTTTAATTAATTTTTTTTATTATTAAATCGTTATTGCTTGACAATACTGAGTTCAGAGATGTTGATAAATTTATTTGCAACTACTAAATGTTGTAGAATTTGTAGAGGAAATTAATTTTGTCACAGAAAATGTCTTTGATAAATTGTAGTTAAATGTTTACACAGAAAAGAAGTAAAAAAAAAAACAAGCTTTGATTATTATTATAACTGCAAATATTTTTTAACATTTTTATTTTTGTGTGTTAGTGTTTAGTGTTATTGTTTTGTTTTAATTTTATTTCCCAAAAGTTTCAAATCGTCACAAGTTTCGTTTTCTTTTCTTCTTCCTCTAGTTGCCATAAAAAAATGTTTCGATTTTTGTATGTTTTTTTACATTTCCTAAAAAGTCCTTCATTCCTTTTCTTCTTTTTTTTCCACCCAAATACGCATCTATTGTATTTTTACGATTGACTTTCGTCGGTAATTGATTTCCAGTGAATTCCATTTGAAAAGTAAAAGTATTTGCCTTTTAAAAATAAAATAAAACCTAAAATAAGCTTGTAGGAACCAACTTAATTTGAACTTGAAACACCCCTTGAATTTATTCACTGTTTACATTTTTAAATCAATTTGATTTTTTTTTTCATACGACTTAAGCTTTGTTGAAAAATGATTTGACAATGTTATTTTTATATATATATATATATATTATATTATATTTTAATGAATACTTTTTACAAAATCTCATAAAACGGAAAAAGAAAATTAGTGAAAAATTAGAAACCGTCTTTTTTTATGGAATTTTGGGTCTACTTTAAATGGATTATTATCATTAAATGCTAAAAATAGAGAGGATAACTTTTTTTTTTTTTTTTATAGCAATTTTCAAAGAATCTTTTCGTCAAAATTTGTGTAACTGTTTCACCGAGATATATATAGAGAAAAAAATAATCATCTTGAAATAACATCTGCAATTAATCAGAAACAACCCTTATCTTTTTTGCTTGGCACTGAATAATGAAAAGTTTAAAAAAAAAATGAGTTCCTTAAATAAACTAAACAATAAAAAAAGTCTATAGTTTTTGTTTTTTTTTTAATTTTTTTTTAATTTTATTTTTCTTAAGAGCAAACAAAATTTTTGAAGAATACATGCCATTGGCATTAACAAACAGAAATAATATCAAATTCTTTGTGTGCATTACGATCATTTTTGGTATGAAAACAATGGAGATATTTGTTGTGTCGTAGAAAAACGATTTTGGACAATTTTTGTTTTAAGACAACCCATTTTCCGATTTATCTTTGGAAATTCGTTGGAAAAAGTTATTTAATCTGTCTACTACTCTTTTTAATAACTGACAGCAATGAGGTGAATCCCTTCCCCATGAAACATTGCATGGAATTAGGCAAAGAAATCGGCATCTACTTTCAGATTTCCGTTAATAACTCAAAAACCGAATCTTTAAGAAATGTTTTACTCGCAACAAAAATCATTTTCAACGATTAAAAAAAATATTAAAATTAAAAAAAGCGTTGTTTATTACGCAATATGAAACATTGAAATAATAATGCCAACGACGATAAAGTTTTAAAATTTAAATGATGTAGTAAAAATAAAATTAAACAAATTTGAAAATATTTCATTTCAAATTAAGAACATTAGCTTTTTTTTTTTTTTTTTTTATTTTTAGTTTAGTACTTTACTACACCCACTGATTCTATCCATTTCTTGTGACTGGAAATACTTTCAAACAAAAACAAATACCACTGGCACTAACCCAAACAGTTATCGTTTTCTCTCTCTTCTTATTTAAAGAACAAGAATGGATAATAATAATGGAATATTTCTTTTAGAAAAGAATTTATTACTTTTTTTTAGTTTTTTTTCTTCTTCGAAAACTAACATTAAACGTAAACAAAGTTTTTTTTTTTTTTTCACCAGTAATCATTGATTTTTTTTTTTCTACACTGGTAAGTTTTTAGTAGTAACGTGTATCCTATCATTCCTTGATCACTTTTTTCGCAATTTCTACACACGCTTTTATTTATTTATTTTAAAAGACTTTACTCAAAGTTGTTGTTTTTTTTTTTAAGTAAAATACCCTCTCACGTGGCTAATGGTACCATCTTTCTTTCAAGTTCTCATGATGATGATTTTTTTTTTTTCTTAAAAAATAGATTTCTGTTTTTTGTTTTATTTTTCTAACATTAAAGATTGAATTGAACGGATGGATAACACTAACTTTTTTAATTTTATTTTAAAATTAGTCAAACGATTGAAGAGAGAGTTCGTCTGTCTCACTAATCAGCTGATCTTAAGAAATGTAAACAAAAAATAGGTTTTAAGCCGAAGCGGAATGCTGAATATTGTTAAGAAAAAAAACTTATTTCAAACGCATATGTAAGAGAAAAAACGGTTTAAAATTTATTTAAAATCCATTGTATTTGAATTTCATAAATTCAGTTTTAAACAGCTTTTCAGTTAATTTTTTTTACGTCTTCAGTCTATTTCCTTCTTAAAAACTTGGTATATGCAACTGAATAATTTATGAAAGATTGAAGTTATTTCTCATTGCCTTTTTTCTTTTTTAGTTATTGCTTCAAAATCATTTAATAAATTCCAGTGTTTTGTACAGTATACACCCCACTTTTTTTTTTTTAAATACTTTTGAAAAGTGAAAAAAACCGTATACAAAAAGTTTCGAGTAAATTAAGAAGCCAGTAAATAGAAAAAGTCCAATTTGAAAAATTGGAAAACTAGTAGGAAACAAAATTTACCTATTATTCTTCCTAAAACAAATGTTTTGGAAAGAATTCAACTGAAATGAATTTGGCTTTTAATCAAATGTTGAAATGTCTGTAATGTTCGTTTATCATTTTCTCTGCTACTAAATTCTTTTTTTGCTTTCAAAAGTTAGTAATTGTTTTTTAGTAGATAATCTTTTTTTTCTTTTTTTTTTTTTGTATAAAATTGAATTTGCACTGTATATCGATACTTAAACAATTGCGACTTGTCATCACATCATTCAATTAATTATTAATAATGGTCTACAGTACGAACATAGAAAAAAAAAACTTTTTTAAGCAAAGTTCAAATTTGTTTTACGATTATTGTGAAAGTGAATCCTTTTTAGAATGGGCAACAAAAAAAATGAAAAAAAAATAATCTGGTTTTAAAACGTTTTTGGGTTTTTACTTTTTCCATTTTTTACTACGCGATAAGCTGATTGCTTGAAAAATATCAACTGATTTGTTTTTATTTTATTTTACAAAGATAAAGTTAAATAGCAGTGTCAGTGTATTTCTTCTTAACTAACATTTTCAAATCATTAAAAAAAGAAAATAATGAAATTGATTTTTTTGCTTTTGTGTTCTCTTCCGGAAAAAAAGTCTAATTCTCTCTAGTCGTGTCTTATTCTTTTAGTAGCAGCAAGTACACTGAAATCATCATTATTTGCCACAGAAATGAGAGGATGAAGGAAAATAATCGACTTAAGACGAGGAAGCCTATTAATAACTACTCAATGTTAGGTTAGTGACCTGCTCACTTGGAGTACATAATAATTTACTTTTCTCCTGGCTGGTGATGATGCTTCTTCTTACGGTTGACAGCATATTGTGATGGCTACACTACTACCACCACCATCACCACGCACCCGACAATGTTGCGGTGTGGGTGAGCATGCTTCCTTGCAGACAAGGTTGTTTAATATTTTGCAAATGAATGATGATGAGAAAATAGCGTAAGAAGACTGATTTCTTTAAAAAATTAGATGTGATAATTTTGTCCGTTGTGTTTGTTTTTATTATTAGAGGAAATTTGTTTGTAGTAAATGTAGCCGTTAAATAAGAAGGGGTGTATTCATTTTTCAAAAGTTGATCAATCTCCTTCAATGAATGCTCTTTTTGCTGTGCTGTTTCAATTCATAAAAAAAAAAAATATATATATCATGAGTGAAAACTCAGATTAGACAATGTGGTCACACCAGTAAGTTACAATAACCGGCGAATTTTCTCTTGAAAATAAAAATTCAATGTTTGTGTATATAACTGTATTTTAAAAACAGTCATGATGTAACTCAGTAACGGATAGTTTTACTTTTATTTTATGTAATCTGGTTTTTAAATGGAGAGAAAAAAAATGAAAACAATCATTCATTATCATTGCTGTGCTCCAAATTATTTCTTTATTGTCGTCGTTTTCTTAGTCTTCTGAGAAAATTCTCAGATCTAATAAGAGGTCATTGATGTCTTCTTACGGGGCTTATTGCCCACCCCCTTATTTTTAAATATGATCAAGCAAGTCAAATGAATTACCTTTCCAAAGATTCGCTATGATGATGAGTATCATACATGAGAAAAGAATGTTCGAAATACGCATAATAATAATAAAAAAAAAACAAAAAAAAAAAAAAAAAACTGTTTTATCGTCAAAATCTTTAAGAGGAAAGACCAAAGGATTTTGATTATTTATTAATTAATTTTTGGAATCCTTTTTAGAACCGAAATTTTGTTTTTCTTGCGTCAGCGTGTGACATTCAGGTACCCACACCTTTTCGCTGAAAAGAAGGCCCCAAACTTATTAAAAACAATGAAAGTTTTATCGTCAAAACATGTTAAAGAATTTTTTTTAATTTTTTAAAATCTTTTTTAGCATGTTCGAAATTTAGATGGTTAATAAAAATCTTTTTTTTTTTTTTTTTTTTTACATCAGCAGTCGACGTAATATTTATGATTAGTGTTTTAGCGCCTCTTTACCAGGTGATAAACACATTGATTTGGAAAATCTTGCAAAAATCAAATTGTCAGATTTTAGTGAAACTTTCAGGATTTATTCACAAATGAATGAAAATATTTTTGAAATAGTTTTCTATTTATTTTTTACATATGTTATTCCCCACTTTCTTAATTTCATGAAATTTCAAGAAATTTTCATCCGACAGTTTTTTTTTTTTTTTTTTTTTTTTATTAAAATCAGGACTCCTTGGAAAATGTAAATGAACGATTTTTTTTTTCTTTTTCAAACTACTAAAATACTCATTTCCTGAAAATATGCTGCGAATCATAAAATACAAAAATGCAATAAAAGTAAAACCAACATTATTTAATTAGAAAAGCTTTTTATTGGTTTGTATTTATAAAGGACACTATTGCCTTATAAAAAAAAAAATTCGATAAATAATGAATCTTTGCAAGAATTTTTTTTTTTTTTTCTAAATTTTAATTTTTATAATAAATCTTTTACAATTCTGCATTACTTTTTCATTCGGTTAGGTGACATTGTTAACTTAAGTGAAAAAAACTATGTTTACTAATCAAAAATTGAAAAGCTTAATACAAATTTTTATTTTTATTTATTTTTTTTATTTATTTATTTATTTTTTTTTGCACCAAGATTTTTAAAATAATTAATTTTATTTTTTTTTATGAATATAAAATATTACGTAACATGCTCTATTTTTTTTTTTTTTTTTTTTTTTTGAAAGTATGGTCGACCGTACACAACATTATCAGAAAATAAGAGCGGCGGTAATTATAGTAAATTTAAAAAATATTTCAAAAATTAGATCTCGAAGAATATTTTCCAGCATTTTAAAGATTACTGAGTAAAAGTTATAAAAAAGGGGCTCACGTCACTTTCTTAAATTATGTTTTATAGAAAAATTCTTCATGGAACAACAATCATTATGTCAAGACCTGTCAGAGCCTTTGTCAGTTAAAATCTGGTGATGTCTGTTAAAAAAACAGCTACTATTTTGTTTTAAAAAACATTTCTGTGTTATTTTAAACTTAAAGTAAATAATATTTTTTTTTAAATCAGATTGATTATACTTTAAATCAGCTAAATATTCCTCAAATAAAGTTTCAGAAAAGTATTTTTGGAAGATTTTTTAATGCAGAGAATTACATTGCGATGAAAGACAACTAAAAAAGGATGCTAATCAGCTATTTTAGAAGAAAAAAAAATCGATTCCAATCAATGTAATTTCTACTTGAAATACACCAGAGTATTTTGCTTACTGGAAATAGTAAATTTAATCCTTTAGCTGTCAATGAAAGCTAAAATGACAGCTTCAAGAAAGCTTTTTCATTTATAAAAATTCATTTTAAACCATAGGTATCGAAAATTAGTGGAAGTACCGAGTATAAACGTTCCAGTTTTTGTAAATATGGACATCCATACATGACATCAGAAAATAATAGTGTTAACTATAGTAAATTTAAAATTTATTGGTAATTTTCTAACATTTCCTTAACCAGTATCTACATAAGACTATTAAAACAAAGTACCTATAATTTAGTAAAATATTAGATTACTTAGAATATTTTCTTAAATTTTAAAGATTAATATATAAATTGCAGTTTGCATTATATTCGTCAAATTGTTACAATAATTGCCCCACTTCAAAATATTCCCAAACAAGTTTAGTGAGAAAGTTATCAATATCTCATAAAAACACCCACCTCCATGTAAAAAATGCTTTTCTGCAATATTTTAAAAGTAAGTATTATTTGTTTCAAATCGGATTAAACTTTAAATCGGCTATCTTCTTCAAATAAAGTTCCAGGAAAGTATATTTTATTTAAAAATTATCTTTTTTGTTGAAATATTTGTAAATATGGACAAAAATTGCCGTTTTAGCATTTTGTTTTTTATCACTCTAATCAATTGAAATTGAAACTAAAAGCTTAAAGAAAATGTTTTTATTTTTATGCATGTTAAACCTTAAGTATTGCTTTTTCTTTATGAAACAAAAAAACAGGTATTATAAGTCATGTGGCTTCATTGTGTCTAGGTTGACATAAAAATGTATATAAAGTCACAATGGTAAGTCAACATAGTCAAACTTAATAAGTAACTAAACTTCCAATGATTATGCTGAAATTTAAATCCTCAATTGATTTATATTTTTACAAATGTAACTGGATTAAATTAATATTAATGTTACTCAAGTCTTCTGAATGTAACAGAATTAATGTAAAACTATAAAATTGATAAATATTGCTTTAATTTTAGTCAACACTTACAGAAAAACATTGCTTGAGCATACAAAATTATTACAACTCTGACAAATATTTCCTCTTATTAAATTTTGCTTGGTGTTTTTAAAAGTAAAACTTGAGCTAAAAAGATTTGGATATTGTATAATGATCTTTTGTTTTTTTGTTTTTTTTCATCATATCTTGTAATGATAAAAAACTGAATTTTGAGATTTAATATTCTATCTCTAGTTACCATTCCTTCATTATGATGTTAATGCTTGCAGCCAAGATGAATAAGCTGAAAAAAAAATCTTTTACTTTCTTAGTCATGTCTTCATTCTGTTTAAAGCAAAAGACATGCCTATAACAATGTAATTTATTTAAGAAATATTGATATTTGAATTCATCATGGAATGTCATTCACAATTTCCTTGTTTACAATAATAGTCTGTGTTGAGTAGAGAAGACAATATTTATCATCAAAAATACTTTGTTATAGTTTAATGGTCTTTATAGAATAATTTCTTTTTTTTTCTGCAGCCATAGCTGAAATTTTAATTACAATAAGGGAGTAAAATACAATAAAAATTGTAATTGTTTATTTACATGTATTTATTTATATGCTTGTATGTGGGTTTTTTTTTTTTTTTTTTTTTTACAATAGTAATTTTGTAAAATGTGCAGATTTCTCTTTTTTTTTTTTTATAATGTTAAGCCATATCTGAAAATAATTGTTCAACTAAAAATTAATCTCGTTTTGCTAAAGAAAAAAATTGAAATCTGGATGACGATATTTTTGAATTCTTTCAATTTCATTTCTAGTGAAAATGTGCATTCATAGAAATTCTTTATTGCAGATTATTATGCTTTGAAATGTTAATTATGACATCAGTAATAAAGACTAAGCATTTAATCATTGCTTGGCTTTCAACAAGAACAGATGACTCAGTTCTGGTGTAGCATAAAATATTCTGATTTTAGAAATGCAATAATTTTCTTCCTGTGAAGCAACAATCAAAATAATAATATCAGCAATTCATTAATCATATCCAAATTGTTTGAAAAGGAATTTTGATAATGTAAGATGATATTCTATATATTAGATATTGATTGAAAATATTGACTTGTTTTAATTTTTGTATAAGTTTATCAAGATATCACTCTGAAGTTACTCTTGGTGCATGTCCTATAAATTTAAGAAAAACCATTTAGGCACACTGATATCTAAGTGGGTCAATGCAAAAAGTTATTCTTTTTTTTATGATAATTTCATTTAGTATTGACATGCTTAAAAGCTGTACTATCGCTTGCAAACAATAGTGTTATTTTGAATCTATTTTACCTTTTTGTTATCTCTTGAGTATTCTTTCATACAAAGCTAAGCTTACTTCATAAGAAATGTGCATAATCACTGTTGTTTTAGAATCCTTCAAGAATTTCCAATTCTAATATTATTTGCATCAAAAACTTTCTCTTGATTCCCTAAAAATCTTTTTGGAATATCATAATCCTGACTATATTTTATTTTATTTTATTTTTATTTTTCATTTCATATCCAACTTTCCCTGATGGAATGATGCTGTTTTCACTTTTGTCTTGTTTTGTATTTTTCTTTTCCTTTTTATTTAAATAATTTTTTTTATCATACATATGAAGAATAAGTTATGTAAAGTTTTTGATATGGGTCTTTACAAAATATTGTTGAATACAAATATTTTTTAAAAAATAGATACATTTCCTAAGAACAGATATAACTTTTCAAATACATGAATAGATAAATCATACCAGAAATTGACTTTTGTGTAAGGTCTCTGTATTTGGATCTTGAACTCTAATCAACTATATTTATGTGTGCTGCATCAAAGCCAGTAAAAGACAAAAATGGTCATTCACTCTTCTTTCTATATTAGGATTGAAAAACATGGATAATTAGAAGATTTGTAAAATATTCTATATTTTTCTTATAAACTGGAACTTGAATGTTGATAAGTATCTTTACTTACATCACCTTTTTATTGTAAAAGAGGCTATGGTTAATTATTACTATTATTTTCTGTTTGGTTAAGTCATTTACATTGTTGGTGCTTATTTTCATAACTATATTAAATTTGTGAGTGTCATAAAAAAACATTTAGAATAAATTATTCTAATATTATTTGTTGCTGAAATGCTTCCTGTCTAATATTTTTATTTTATTTAAAAGTATTTCTTTACCTTATTTCAGTAAATGCAATTAATATTCTAAACTAGTAGTTTTGGCTAATCCTTTTTATTTTTGCATGTTCTGTAAATATCTTTTATATGAAGAAAAATTTGTCAAAATATTTTTATCAAAGTTTTCTAAGAAAGAAAGAAAAACTTTGCTTATATATTGCATAGCATCAGTTATCAAAGGATATTAAATGATTAGAGAATGTATTTTGCTCTTATAATATCAAATTTTGACCAAATAACTGAATTATTTTGAAAGGGCTTCTTGGTATGGCTGAGACCTTTTCAGCAGCTTAAAATTAAATCAAATACTATCAAAATGATTTTTCTTTTCACAGGCAAATTGTTCAATTGAAAATACTTGGGCAAGAACAGTCTTTGCTACTATTTTCTGTCAATAAAATAGAGGAAAAAAATCTTCGTATAAAGTAAGTTAATTTGATAAAAAACATTTTATAAAAAGAAATTGCAAAACGATCTGGAGGATTAGATAAAAGAAAATAGTTTGAAAAATATGAAAACTTTTAATAATTGTGAATTAATCTTAAAACATTTTACCAAAATTTGAAAAAAAAAAATCATCATAGATTAAATATAGTATGAAATATGTTTCTACAGTTATGATAAAAAATATATTCAGGTTCAAATTCTGTCATTACATGTCCAAATATGCTCTATTGAAGCAATTATTGCAAGATTTTTTTTTTTTTTTCATTCAATAAAATATAAAAAAAAACCCCCTCCAAATTCACATTTTCTTGCGTGTTGTGTTCTTCAGGATATAGGTGATCATGGCTCTACATAACTTAGCTATCTTTTGTTGCTTTAAGTACTTTTTTTTATTTTACCATTCCTGAGAGTTGAATTCTACAAGCCATCTTTTTCATTATGAGTCCTAAAAATTCCAGCTGTTTCTTTCTGATTGTTAGCAGCAGTTTCCTTGTAGTTCTTTTTCTCTTTAAAGCTTCCTCATTTCTCACATGTTTTGGTCATGGTGTTCTTAACATTTGTTGATAGAACTACATCTCGTGCTTCAAGTCTATTCATCTTTGATGAGGAAAGTGTCCAATATTGACTCTCCTATAGATTAGATATTACATTGCAGTCTAGCATTTCTTTTATTTGTTTTCTTATCTTTTAATACATTGCATAGTTTCTGAAATGTTATTTTCACACTTCCTACATACCTTCAGATATCTGTATGACATTTTGTCACTTGTTATTATACTAAGCAGAAAATTAAATTTCTGCATCTGCTTGATTTTGATTTATCTGACCCAACTCACAGCTTTTGTTATCTCTTTTGTTGACAATCATCCATTCTTTCTTATAATTAATGGTTAGTCTTTTTTTTTCTTGCCTCTCTTTGACTTCCTTGTATGTTAGTTTTCAGTTTCCTTTTTGAATTTTTCATCAACACAATATCTTTAGGATAGTGTATTTTGTTATGGTTGCATCTACTGAGACACACACAATAAACATTAAACAAAACTTTAAAAAATAACTATTATCAATTTCAAAATTTTTTAATGAAATATAATTGCTAAATGTAACATTAGAATAAATAATGCTTTTATTTTTACCTGGTTGCATATTTTATTGAATGTTGGTTTTATGAAGAAGATAATTTGACAGTATAGAATGCAGGAAGCATATCTTAACCAGATAAAGATGAAATAAGTAGAATTCTAAAATCTTATTTTATTTAATCTATTATTGTATGACATAACAATAATTTAATATATATCTTCCCAAGGCAGTGTTTAACAAGTAATTATTCAGTGACAAACACCACTTTCTTTGTTTTACAGTTACAGCATGATAGTTTTGCCAACATCAAATTAGAACAGAGACTTGTGCTTCAATTCTGTCATACTGCAGGATTTTTTAATTATTTTATTTTCTATTTTTTTTAAATGAAAGCATTTGAATTTACATAAAATGAATATTAAACAGAAATTTGTGAATTGCAGCAGTCCAAATTCTTATTCTTCTGTACAATGGTAAATGAATGACATAGAAAATGAAAATGGTGTCATTAATCTTGCGTAAGGCTTTCATATGCAGTAAAGCATTATTTTGTTAATACTTTGGCTTATACATAATTTTGCAATTTTCAAGATTTGTAGCCTGTTCTTGATGTTGTACCTTTTATAAAATAAAAATGATGATAAAATTTGAGTTATTACTGCCCAAACAAATTCAATAATTATCCTATGAATAATTTTTTTTAAATAGCAGCTTTATTGAATAGGATAGAATAATTTGATTACAAGACCTGTTACCTTTGCATATGTATACTTAATAGTGGAATAGTATTAGTATTTATTTTCTTATTTTTGTACCTGTAATATTGTTTTTGTTAATGGTTATGCAGGTGTGCATGCACACACACACACACAATATACACAACAGAATTATTTTTTTTAACCTTAAGTTTTGACATTATGTGCAGTTATGTCATTTTAAAACATGATTTTATAAATCTTTATTGTAATTGATTCTATTAACATTTATTATAAATTATTCTACAAATAAAATTTGATGTTAATTGTATAAAATGGATTTAAAAAAAATTAACAGCTTGGCCAGAAAATGACCTTGCTAAAATTGAGATGTTTTGTCATTTGGCCATATTTTGGAAGTGTACTTAGCCAAGAATTTTTCAGCACTTGCTTGCATACAAGCAAATATTAAAATGTCCTGTCTCCCAAAAATATTCTGTTGATAAAACTCGCTCATATGCAAAGAAACATTGCCTATCCATATTAATATTTGCTAGGCTTTGCTTAGTCTGGCTCAAGGCCACAAACTACAACAGTAATAACCTATGTGATTATTTTTAACCATCATTCTACAACACTAACAGGAGTTAGTCTAGTTTCTGTAAGAAAATGTAACTTCAAAAATACATACTTAAAAATATCCATAGAATTATCCACGAATTATGGCAAACATAATTTGGTCATTGGAAATTGTTCCTCAAAGATATATTGATAGTGAATATTTCTTGTTTTGTCACTTAGATAATTTGTTAGAATTAATATTATTATAAAAATTTTTTTTTTTAATTATTTTATTTTGACTCTTACTAGGATGATAGTAAATGTTATATTATGTCTCTGAATAATGCTAAAAAATAGCCTTCCACAACACTGTGACAGGAGATAGAACCATATTATTTTGTATCACATTTCAAATGCTTATTCATAGCTGCAAATAAACAAATATGCATGAAAAGTTGATGAGAGCTGTTATTCTGTTATGTAACATCATTCATTCATGTGACTTGTTGATAGTGCTTTCTATCTATAAGTGAATTTAATTTGTTAAAGACACTGTGACATCTTCCGTTTAAAGGAGTCTATTTAATCTCCATACCTACATATGTATCACCTTGTCTCTTCGTACTATCATTTATTTGTCAAATTTTATTGCTAAAATTTATTCTTTTAAATAAGATTTAATAGCTAAAGTTTTATGTACAATTTTATTAATTAAAAAGGGTTGCTATTTTAAATGTTGTCTCTTTTATGACTGATATTAATGAAAAATATTAATTATTCTCCAAAGGAACCAGTCTTTATCTGAAATTGTTTGATTTCTGATATAAGCTTACTAATGTTTAATTTGATTTCAGAAAGAATTAACAAAATCTGCTGTCTATATTTTTTGGCACTGTGCAAATAGTTGACAGCTCTTGTTTGACAGTCTGTTAGCTTTTTTTCTTATTGTTGATTTATATCAGGGAATCATGTATGATGTCATTGGGATGTGTATTCCTTTTTGCAATTGTTTTTAATATGTAGGTATATCAATAGGTTTGTAGCCTAATGATGAAAAACAACTTTTACACAGATATTTATCTCCTTCCTTGTCAATGCACTAAACATTTCTATATTAATTATATAGACCAAGCATTATATGGTGAAAATCTCAATATTCAGCTCATAATTCTCAGGCCATAGACTTGCTGATGATTACAGTGAGCCCCCTGCCTATTCGTGTTTCAGCATTCATGGCTTCACACATTTGTGGATTTTTTTTTTCAGAACATATATACTTGTTATTCACGAAAGCCTCTGAATATTTACGTGTTTTTCTGAAGAACATATGTACAAATTATTCACTGAGAACTCCCTTGATTTGCATATTTTTTCAATAGAAAATACTTAAAATATTCTTGTATTATTTTCCTGTTATTTAAGTGACTTAAAACATATAACAGTCCATTTTTATGGTAAAAATTGGCAGAATTGTACATCTTCATCGTAAAAAAAAGAAACGCAAAAACATGTGTAGTGCTTGGATTTGTTCTTTGTTAGGGGCTGCACCTGGGGTCTTAAAAGTGGCTTATGCTAAGTCTGGGGGCATCATCACAGTTCTGTTTTTAAAAAATGTTTTAAACTTTATATTTTATTTCTTGTTACACAAATTTTATACTGTATTTTCAGTGGTTGTATCGATCTATGTGTAATTAAAAACTGTTATTGTACTTGGGGAAAGAAAATTTACACTGTGTATGGTCACTAATACTATTTTTAAAAAATGTTTTAAAAACGGTTTGAAATGTTTCTAAAGTGTTTAGGATGAAAGTTTAAGGAATATGGGGTTATAACAATCAATATAGGTACTTATAAGCACTTTCAGGAGAGTTACAAGTATTTGCAGATTCTAACTATTTGTGGCCAGTTCTGGTCCCTAACTCCTGCAGATACAGGAGACTCACTGCATACTCTGCTATAGATGAAAAATGAAAACAGATGGAATGACTTCAACCCCCTTTGGTACATCTGGTTTTAAGAGATATAATTGTACAACAGCTGAGTGAAAATTGAGAACATACCAATTACAAATATTGTTGGATCATATGTGAAAATCCAGTGTTAAATTGGTAAGACTCAACCCTTACTAATTTTATTTTTTATTAAATAAGCTTGTGACAATTATAAGAAAAAGATCCTGCAAATCTCTGATTGTTTCTGTGTCATTTGGGATCAGGTTTAACATTAACCAACAGATTAATACTTGCTTCAATTGAGAGAAGTTTTGATTGTGGTGAAAGTGAGATTGGGCTTTACTGTTTACATCAGTAGCTTACTGTCTGTACAATTGTGTATACTTCTACCTGCAACTATTTCTGTGAAAAACATTTATTGAGCCTTTACATTAAAGGATAATAACAATATAAGCCAGTATTTAATTATTTAATATTCATGAGATTCTAATTATTGCCTTTAGAGCAGATTTTATTCTTTTGTAACTGGCATTTGTTTTTTTAATTTGTTTCTAGCATCTGGTATATATTTTGTTGTTACGTATTGTTAATTATAGTCATGTAAGAGATAGATACTTAAGAAACCCTGTATTTCTGTTGCAGACAGTATCTAAATTAATTAATAACCATTAATTATTTTTCAGTGAAAACATTTAAGAGAACATTTTTCATTTGTTTGCAAATTGCAATTAAATTAATAAGAAATCAGATATTCAAATCCTATTAAATTCTTGAAGATTGAATTGTTGTTTTAAATGCATTTTATACAGTATTGTTGGTAATTTTTTTTTCCATTTGTTTTTCTTTGTATTTTATGGTTTAAATCTTCCTTATTCAATTTTATTTTCTTATAAGCATCTTATTCCTTAAACTTCATATTGAAAACTTTAGGTATATGTAGATAACAAATAATTTTGATAAAATTATTCAAGCATTCTGGAAAATGCCGGCAGATAAACATTCTTGCTTATATTGTTCATCGTTATTTTGCACTATGAAGGTCTATGATTAACATATATATATTTAAAAAAAAAAACAGTTCATAAACAAATTTTGATGTGGCTTTTTTTTCTTTTCTTAATTACTCTTGAAGAATCAGTTTCAATGACAGTTTACAAGATTCCCCTGCTTTGCTGCATTCAGAAGAAATAAAAACACTTTCTTAGAGCCTCTATTCCTGGCTGACGTGATATAGTTATTGATCAGTCATTGATGTTTATTTGCAGATCTTTAGATGCCTTTTCTCAATAGATGTGTGATTTGTTTGTGCCATGTTTCAAGTAGCTTCCTTTAAGCCTTTCTTGTAAACATTGAATCCTAGCTGCTACTGCTGCTACCATGAATGGTGTTTCTATATTTGAATGTTTTTAGTATGTTGCTACTGGAAGGTTTGTCCATTCAAACTGTACATTCATCCTTTCTGTTTTGTCTGGAACATTTTACTTAGAATAAACTCCACCATCTTGAGGTGGTATATTTTGGATGAGATTGTTTTCTTATGAGACTTGGCAGAAAAATATTATGATTTTGAAAAATAATTATTTTTTTATTTAGTTTGAATGGTCTTTGTTCTGTTTCATTGAAGTAAACTGCAGTTCAACATACCAGTCAAAAAAATTACCCAGCTTAGGTCAGGGAGGTTTTGTACAAATCAAATCTTAATTCAGTTTTTGGACTAGTATATTAATTAAATTTTTAAGAATAATTTTCTTGTTTCATATTGAGGCAGGGAGGGGGGTACTTTTAGTATCATTTGTAAGGGTATATTTAATTCACTATGGCCTTTTAAATGATATATGTAATTGTAATTGTACAAATGAAAAAGTCTTCAGTTATTTAACATTGGGAATGATTTTTATTTTAACAGCAGTAAATTTTGTAGTCTTTATATTGCACAAATGAGGATTCCAATTTTATTAACATTATCAGTATAAAGGTTAACTAACAAAAACAATGAAATTGAATTTTGTTTATTAACTGTTTCTCATATATGAAGAGAAATAACATAGAAATTGATTCTGCCTCAAAAAAAAAAAAATTTTTTTCATAAATTTGGAAGTGCTTTAAAGGTTTTTATAAGTAACATGCATTTTCTTTTATATGCATGCTCATGAGCCTGGCAATTTTATAATACTGATTGTCACATGACATTTGGAGAGGAGATGGGTACTGCTAAGAAGAACAAAAGTTTCTTCCAGATTCAATCAATCAACCAACCAACAACTTTGAACCTAAATAATTTTGTTTTAAACCTGCTCAAGTGAAAGATGTGTATAATTATACCTCATGATATGTGTGTATGTTTATCTTTGGCTTTTAATATGCACTGTCTACTTTGATTATATGCTTTCCACAGCATTTATATAATTTGGAGAGTAATGAAACCTCCTCTTCACATACATGGTCTTTAAAGTAAAAAAAAAAAAAAATTACAGCTAGAAGAAAATGATAGACTGTTGAATTTATGTCTTTAGTAGTCGCAGTACTTGTACTTTGCCTAATGTGTTTTTATGGTATTGTGTTATTTTCTATTTTATAATTTCAAAATATTTTGCATCATATGTTTAATTTTTTTTTTTTTTTTTTTTTTTTAATATGGAAATAAGACAGTAAAACTATGGACAAATGGATTTGGTCCAATTTATACAGATACATTTTCACTAAAATACTAAAGTACAGCAAACTACAAGAAATAGGCAGATTCATGTAAATTTCTATAGATGCAGGATGAAACCATTACATTTTCTTATTTGAAAAGTACTTGAATTTAAAAGAAATATTGTGTACATATTTAAATTCTATACTAAACTAGCAGCATGGCCTGGCGTTGCCCGTGCTTGATTCAAAAATCATACGACTAATACAACAATCACTACCACTTGACTTAAAATTTTTTTGCCCTTCCTTGCCTTTAAAGGAGTGCTCTTTGTCGTGCTGATGTTGCTACATGCCTTACTTCTGCCTATCTCACACTGCAAATTTTTTCTAAGCTCTATAGTAAACATTAAATCTGTTACGAAAAAAAGAACTAAAACAAAATGAACACAAAACGATCAGCTTTAAAAAGGATTTGTAACTGGAAAAACCAAATGAAAAAGAATGTTAACAACAAATACTTTTTTCACACCCAACCCAGTTCTGTGGAATCAGAATCAATGTTGAGTTTAAGCAAGGCGAATGAGCCAATTGGAGTAAAGTGCCATGCAGATTTAAATTTTTCCCACTTGTGACGAATGCAGCTATCTATTTTTATTTATTTTTTTATTTTTTATTTTGCATGCTAGTTAACATTCGTATCAGTCAGCTGTTGGCTCTCACACTGGCCAATAGAATCTTCCTGCCTATTTGTGGCAGCCAGCTGGCCAGTAGAAAATGGCTGCAAACAACATGAAAACTGCCGTAGAAGCATGAAAAAATCGATTATTTCCACTATCAATGGAAGTTGGGAAATGCAAAGTCGGTCTTGGCCTTCCTGCTTACATGTGCATGTAAATTTTGGTGCAAATCCGTCGAAAATTGCGGCCGTGTATTCGTTACACACACACACACACACACACACATCCTGCCTTTTATAGATAGGGATTTATGAAAAATAGTTTCATGATTGTATTCAATAAAATGCTTCTTGTAGAGAATCTACTTTACTTGAATATTTCAATAGGTATCTGTCTATATTTCTGAGGACCCAAAGAGTGTGAGTTCAATACCCAGTTAAGGCAGTGGAGAACTTTCAGAGGGAAATTAACAGGAGATAATTGATAACTGACATCCATTAAAAAAAAACATGGCACGTGGAACTAGAACAGTCTACCCCAGTGAGCGAAATAAAGTGTTCAGTTCGACATTCCAACCACCTGAAGAAGGCTGGAGCGTACAACAGCCGAAACGTTGTAATAAATATGGCGACAAAGATGAGGACAGTAGTCCGAATAATGTAAATAATGTATTTCAATAGGTATTTGGAAGATGTTCTGCTTAAAATTTCACAAAAATATTCTAGGGAAAGTCTATCAATTTTTGATTAAGGATTATATATTATCAGATTATAGGATTAAGTTTGCCTCTTGGGTCCTTTACATAAATAATTAGCAATGTATGCTTGTCTAGATATTAATTTGTTAGTTGATACTATAATAATAATATAATTGGAAGATAGTATATCCTACAAATGTGAAAATTTAGGCTAAAAGGCACCCAAAAATATATAATTTTTTTTTATTCAAATTTTCTGTTAATTTAGAGTATGTGGTCATGTAGCATTTAATTTTGTGTGTAAGATATATGTGGGAGGGCTGAAAAGTTCTCGGTCTGAACATTAAAGAAAAACTGGCAATATTTTAATTCAAGTTAACTGCTTAAATTATTCACTGAAATGAACTTAGAATTTTTCTTAATATTTTTCTTAGTATTTTTTCTTAGTATGATGGTGTGTAATATTGGTACTTTGAAAACAGAATCTGGAAATTGTGCTTAACTTTCAGCTGAAGTAGTTTTCACTTTGAATTCATGTCCTTAGGAAAGGCATGAATTCAGTTCTTTCTGTACTCTGCTTCATCATCAGATATTTTGACCAGAGACTTGAAGGTTGTCATGAAGGTTGAAGAAAAGAATTGGTGAATGAGTCTTTAAATCATTCTGAAAACTGTTATCTACCTAGGTACAAAATATCATTACTAATGATTAGTTTCTAACCTTTTGGCTGAGTTGTGTCACCTATGATGGTCAAATATTTCAATTTGCATGAGAACTATCACCCTATCCCATGTTTACTTGCCATTCTTGCTCATATTAATGAACATTGATTGCTTGGCACTAATTCTTCTACTAATATATGCATATACTTGTGCATAGTACAGGTATACTATGCAATATAAACTGTTAAAAACAAAAAGAAAATTCTTTAGATTCTTGAAGCCTTTATCATAACCCAAAGAAACCCAAAACTAAGTAAAATTTTCAGTTTGGGCATTGGGATTTTAAATGTATTTAACAACTGATTGATTGATACATTTAGCCAATTGAAGAATTTTGTTCATATGCCACATCCTGTATAATATTTGCTTTATTCACAAACAGGCATCCTGGGTAAGACATTAAACTACATCCACGTCCTGGGTAAGACATTAAACTATGTCCAGCAGCAAGGCCTCTGATCAGAAGGTTTTGAGGAGCATGGAACCACCTCTTAATTGCTGGTGTTCCCCCACTCTGACCCGGGGTGGTAGCACCTGTTAGGGTCCCAGCTATGGGCAAATACTTAACTATTACCAGCAATACTTTTTTGAAAAAAAAATTATTACCAGCAATACAATTTTGAAGGAAATATATTACCAGCAATAAAAATATTTGTCAGCATTAAATAACCCACTGAGATTGATATGCCGTAAAACAAAATAAACCAAACCAATCTAAACCAAAGAATACATATTCTATTCATACAAATCTATCCTAAAAATGTTGTCGGTATTAAATAACCCATTGAGTTTGATATGCCGTAAAACAAAATAAACCAAACCATTATTCACAAACAGCAAACATCAAGTTTAAATTTATTTTAAAAGAATTGAAAAAAACAAACAACATCCACAGTTTTTCCCTGATTTTGATAATGGCCAGAGTTATTTTTGAAGAGTTAGATCACAAATGTTTTGACAGTATTTACATTCATTTTATCCAGGCATGTTCTCTTGCATGAAAACCTGTAGGTTCATTATAAAAATGAATTAACAAAAATTCCTTTTTTATTGTCTTTAATGAAACTTATATTAACATGCATACATGTACATCAACATGTGCTCACTTATGATTATTTATATGATGATGACCAGGCAACTGGCAGCATGAGGCACAGAAAGAAAGAAAAATGGAGGAAGGTTTTAACAATTGAAGAAAAAAGCTTTTTTTCTCTTGTTGCTTAGCAGATTTTTCCCCCTAAAAGTGATTATTTGCAAACAGGTTCTAGCTGCTCAGGCAATTAACAATAATGTGTATATTCTGTCTGTATTGAACCCCTATATATTATCAGGGAATATGATTTTTGAGAAACTTGAAGGTAAGAATGTTTTTCTTTTATCCAAGATTTCAGAATAAAAAAAAAAGTAAACAATTCTTTTGTATATTTCTATTATACTTATTATATCAAAAACAAAAAAAATGCAAATAAATAATTAAGATATCAGGAAGTGAGTACTTATTGATAAATTCTTATTTTTATTTGTTTTTTTTTGTTTTTTTAGATATGTTTTATTGCTATTAGGATGTTGTCTCTATTTTATTAAGGAGGACATCTCTACCAAGTAATTGATCCATTTCCTATTATTCCAGTTAGCTTTATCTTAAAACACTGCAAACAGATTCTTTAAATGTCATGGAAATATACATTTCTGTTCAATTCCATCTATTGCAGAAACATTTATATGTACCACTTGATATTCTATTTTGAGATGAAGAATTATTATTACATGTCTTTCTCTCTCTATTAATCTGGTCATCTTGTTTGTTATACTCTTCAATATATAGGCTGTTATACACTCTAACCTTCTTCAGGTCATATACTCATTATCTTGGCATTTTGAAGCAAACCTTTATTTAAACCAGGCAGGTAAAGTGTTCTTATTCTACTTACTATTTTATAGGGATATCTTTTTATCAGTTAATTCTTTCTGAAATTTATTCCTTTTGTGTCACTTGTCTATTCCTTCCATTAAAATCTTGCTTTTGACTCTGGCTCAAAGAATAAGCAACAGAAAGGTGAATAGACAAGAGAGAACCAACTGATAAGTAATATTGAGCTTGGAAATCAAAATGAAGACCATCTACTTCCATGAATTAAATAAAGGGCTTTTAAAATTCTGATATGATTACTGATTATGTTGTACACCTGAAAGCCAGAGTGTATAACAGTTAACTCATTGTGATTATAACAAGATGAGCATACGAGTCTGAATAGTAAGACATATATTTAAGACATTTACTTATTAGATTTGAAACTGATATTTTAGGTTTGCCTCAAAACTGCATGGATTTGGCTTTAAGCTGTTACCTGCATTTGATACTATATTAACATTGTAATATATTCAACTTGTTTTCAAGTTCTTAATTTTATTTCAGTGTTCATAATTTAAATCTATCATAGCTGTCTACAATTACCAAAAGGGAAAATGTTTTTAACCTACTTTCCAAATGGAACAAAATTGTATTAATAACATTGCATTGTTTCATGATTATGATATAACCCCTCCCCCCTTAAAACAAAGCAAAAACATCTATCTCTCTAGTGGATCATATTACTGTCTATAATTTGATGTATACTAAAATAAGTAAATGTAACTATATGACTTCTGAATACCAGAAATTATTTCAACCCAAAGTGTTGTAAGCTTGTTTCTAAAAGCTTATTTAGAAATAATTAGATTTCTCTTTGGAGAGAAAAAATCCGACCAGTATTGATTAGACTTAAATCCCTAAAACTAAGGCTCAAGCAGATTATAATTATTTTTTAAATTTTCATTTGTTTGTAGTTGGTTGATAATGAGTATATAATGATGGATTGGATCCAATTGGATAATTTTACATTTGCTTATGATATTTTTTATAAAAAAAAAAAAATTATAAGATTCACATGAAAAAAAATCTATATAAATATTACACTGTATCTATTTATATGATTTATTATGTTTGTCTATCGAAACTCAAAATGGATAGTTAAATCACTGGGTTATTCAAAAAGAAAGCAAATTTGAAAAGTTTAATAAAAACAAATGTTAAGAGGCAGAAACAAATTTACAGCACATTACTGGATAGGAAAAGGTTCAAAGTTTATTATTTTAAGGTTGTTCAAGTTGTATGCACTCAACATAAGCACATGTATTGCACGACAAGCATTGAAACGGTATATTGCTTCTTGCTACACTTGAATCAATTGATCTGTGGATATTGATTTCACAGCTTTAACAATTTGATGTTTTTATTAAATTTTCAAAATTTGCTCTTTCTTTTTGAATAACATGTATTAATACTCTATACACCATAACTCTTGTAAACCAGCAAATACACTATATTTACATTTAATTTTATTCTTGTTAAAAGAAAAGAAAAAAAAGAAGTTTTTAAATTTGTTACTCTGCCTCTCTGTTGTGGCATTTTCTAAAGAGCATCTTGAATTGATGCAAAAAAACCAAAAACGTCAAACAAGTAGAAATATATTTCCGCAAACATAAGAAAAGTTATATTTTAATGATTTTTTTCCCTCTATTGTCCTTTATTTTCTTATTCTTAGAAACTACATTCTATAGAATGTCAAATCCTGATTCTATATAATCATATTTGCTTATTGAACTCTATATAATTTGTGTGCCTCTTTCTTATTATTTCAACTGTTTCTACTCATGGAGCTACAAGTGTTTGGCCTATGTTATACTTTGATATCAAATCTAATTAGGAATCTTGTTGCTGTCAATAATCCAGAATCTAGTATTAGCTTAGTATCCATTGCAATTGTGAATCTGTAAGCAACACCTAATCCTAAATTTACTTAGTTCCAATAAAATAACACTCTATGCTGCCTCTGCGCTTAGGGTATTTGCCTGGAGATCATAGCATCTCCACTTTAATACTTATAATTGAATAAATGAAGTACTGCTAATTACAGCAGTAAGTTATAAATTATATGTGAATTCATAAAGTTAGCTTGTGTATTATGTATCCTATAAATATATAAATTTGTTTTTCCTTTTAGATTTGTATATGATTTATTCACATTAAGATGTAAGTTGTTTGAGGTCCTGGAAACAACTTGTCTCAGGAAAGTAAATTTATGCAACTTTCCATGAACATGCAAGTATGAATTTGCTTTTCTGTCTTCTATGAGGTGAAAAATGGAAAATCTTATTAAGAATATACTAAATGATACTAAATATTGTATAAAATATTCTCATGTAAAACATAAATGAATAAAAAAATACAACATGGATTTAATAGAAGTACGTAATAAGCAAGAACTGTTTATCAAACTAGTATTTAATGACAATGATGTATGTTTTATCATATGACAACATCTTTTGAGCATAATTCTTTTTTTAAAAGCTTATTTGATTTTTTTACTTTTGGAAGCACCAATCTGACATTTATATAGCCAGATACAGTCATTAACAAAAGTTTAAAACCACTTAGCTTAACAAGGTTCTTTTTGTATTACTTTCTATCATATGAGATTGCATGATGCAATAGCTTTTTGTTATTTCATCAGTCATTATTCACACGTGGTTTATGGTCTAAAATACTTGTCGTTGCCAAATTAGCAGCCATTGTGATAATATAAATTTGTAGTAAATTAGACTTAAAATACAGGCAAAAAAACAAAAAAAAACAAAATCCTCATTTTCACCTAGAGGAAGGTTTCAATTTGTGGTTTTATGTGATAAATAACACTATTTTGGGGCATGGAATTAATGTAAAAATCTGTTGTAGCAAAACCACAGTGCGCACTATCATAAATTTCCAAAATTCAGGGACATTTAGCAACAAGAGGAAAAGTAGAAAACTGATGCTGGAGATAAGTTTGATGAAGCACATTGCTACACAAACTCCAACAACTTCTTGTAAGAAGATACGTAATACTCTACTTAAAAATGATACAAGTACCTGTTCAATTACAGATTCACATCATCTGAGATTTGAGTTTTGTCTGAAATCATTCAAACCTGCTAGTAAACCATGGCTAACTGCAGCTGGGAAATCTAAGCATCTAGCATTTGTGGAGCAATGTGAAACTGGGACAGCTGGAGCAAAGTTGTTTTCAGATGAATTTACTTTCCAACAGTTTATGCATAAAAGAAAAAATTAGGATGCACCCACGAAGCCAGATGATTTGAGCCACCATGACCAAATCTAGAAGAACTGGACTCAACTTCTTGCCTCCAGGGACAAGGTATGGTGCAAGATATGTGGAAATATTGCAGGAGAAACTGCATATGCATATTAATCAATGCATGATACCACTTGTCAAATGTTGTTCAGAATTTTTTGAACAAGATCAACATGACAATACTGGACAGTTCAGATCCTGAACCCAATTGAAAATTTATGAGATTGTCAAAAGCATAGTTGCAGAAAAACAATCTGTAAGTACTGAGAGAGGCTATTAAAAAAGACTGGGCAAAAGAAATATTGGTTGACTTTTTTGATTCTCAGTATACTCAGCTGCATCTAATAAGTAACTGAAAGCAAAGGACGTTATACAGAATATTGACCATTAGACTATTTTGTTTGAAATGTATAGAGAACATCATGTAAAAATCTGTCAGTAAAATTGACTCACACTTTCATAAATTACTTGTTATTGTGTTGTTTTTAACTTTAAGATACTAAAATTGCAAAGTGGTCTTAAACCTTTGATGTTTGACCAACATACAGAAAAAAAATAACAATGTTTATTAAACTGGTGAAAATTGATGAAACTAGTGATATAAATGAAGCTGTGCTAATTTGTTTGCTTATTTTTCATTGAATATCTTCTGTTTTAGGGAAAACTAGATGTAAATTATATCTACGGCTATGTTATGTTTGACATTAAGAATTCATATATGGCCTTTTAAATTAGACAGCATCGAGTCTTAAAAGTGATTAAATTATTGACTTGCTGCAACCACATCTAAAACCTTGCCAGTCAGCATGTATTTTGTTATGCTATTTAGTTTATTTACACTCACAAAAATACATCAATGTAAATTCAGTTTACCTATGAGAAGTCACTGGTTATGTGACAGTAATTTATTTCTGAATCAGAGCGAAGGTATTTAAGTCACTTCTATTTTTAATTCAGTATATCACTTCATATTTGTTGTCTAGAACATTGTAAAACAGAAAACTAGTTATGATATTAAGTTTTAGAATAGAATGTTGCCAGTTAAAAACATACTTTTTTTTTTTTTTTTTTTTTGCAAATAGTTTATACCAGTCCTTGTAAAAATACTGAACCAATGACAGCTTGTCTCTTTATATAGACAAAAATTGACTTACAAATATTGTGAAGTTAATGATATACCCAAGCTGTCTGTACATTTACTCTTTCATTTGAAAAAGTGACCTTCATTTTCATAAAGCAGGGAAATTTTTTATCTGTAAAGGTGACTGACTGAGAGTCTCTATTATTTTGAATGATGTTGCATATATCTATTTTTTTTTTTTTTTATATATATACTAATGTTCACCAAATAGAAAGCCCAAGTGCCATTCATGATAGAGGGTTACTGAAAGTGATTATTCTGAGTGGTAAGCATAAGAGATAGGATTAAATTTTTTTTTTTTTATGACTTAGTAACCCTTTGTGGGTTAAAGCTGAAACATTCTGGATTGTAAGAATTTATTTTCTTTGTGAGTGAATATTGCATTGACAATTTTTTGATTTAACCCATAGCAGGGGGTGGGGAGATGGATTCATACCTTTCCCAAGGGTATTTGTTCATAAGTGAATGTAACAAAAACAACTGGAATTTATAGTCATATCTCCAATTTCTCATTCTGAACTTCTATCCATTACACCACCTGCATATCCATGTAAGAAGATAATAGTATATGTGGGGAAAGATAACAGTTAACACTAGATGTGAAGAAGTTAAGATTGTAGTGGTAGGGAAAGCATTACCCTATCTTGTTTTATTAAAAAACAAAAAAAACAAATAACCTCCTGATCAATTTTGTCAAACACAAGACCTTTTAATGATGAAAACCTGTATGTTCCCTCCTTTTTGTTTTATTAGAATGTGTAGGTTGTATAATGGATAGTAGCTCTGAATGAGAAATTGGAGAACTGATTCAAATTCCACTCAGGTTCTTTTACATTGACTTACATGCACTTCACTTGGGAAAGGTATGATTTCATTTTCTCTCCCCAACTATGGGATAAATAGTAGAACTTATATCAAGAAAAAAAATCATTATTCACAAAGAAGTTGTTAATGCAATATTCACTTACATGAAAAGAATTTTCTCAAAATTCAAAATGTCTTTGCCTTTAAATAACCTACAAAGGGTTGATAATCTATAAAAATCAAATCACTTACAATCTATGTGTTATTGATTGTCAGTGGCAAGATGTTGGCATCATTGTGAATAATGGTTCAAGACCTTTAAAGCAATCTTATCTGAAAAGAGGCACTGCATTTACCAACAATAATTTTTTCTTTGGCTCATTACTTTTATTGTGTATCATTTGATTTTGCTAAATCTATAGTCAGTTTAAGAATGCACTCAAATCACAGTAGCCAACTTTTACTAAGAGTTTTAATTCTCTGGGGACAAAATCAGTTCTTATTGAAATCTTATTAACTTTAATTTCATTTTAAGATAATTGTATATTTTGGACAGTCATCTAATTTGAATCCACCAAACTATAAATGCCTCTGGTAGATGATAGTTTTCTACCTAAATATGTGTTGGTGTTTCTTCACCATCCTCTCTGGCATTGTACTATGTTAATTAGCTTTATGCATTGGGCAAATAATTTACACATGATCAGGTGTTTGATACATTTTTTTCTCTTGTTATTCTAATTTATATTTTAACAAATTGTTTTTCCCCCTCTGTCTTTTTATCTCTCTCTCTTATATATATATATATATATATATATATATATATATATATATAGAGGAAAACTGTAGTTTTAGCTGACTTGTTTTGTCCAATGTGGACTTTTTCAAGGCAAAAAATGAAATGAATTTATTGAAACACAGTATCTATAAACAACAAACAATGTCGTTAGCAACTAGAAGAATTTAGAAATGCTATTATGTATTCACATGGTCAAGTGAAAAATTACGTCGATTACTTTATGTTTGAAGAGAATATTTTCACTTGTAGAAATATTGTTTGTATTGTTGTGTTGACTGATTCAACTGTTTTGTTTTGATTACTTGATATATTTGTTGTGTACATTGGTTTGGGAGAATAGTTAGGAAAGCTGATATTGGGGGGAAAAAAACCTGGGCGTAGATTAATATTTGGATAATAATTTATGCCAATGTTTCCTTTTCATATCTGAAATATAAAGAAATTTCTAAGGAAATAATAGATTTTAATTTCAGTTCAACTTTATTTTTTATTACATTAAATGTCATATTTAGTCGATGTACATGTTTAAGTAGATTGCTTGTTTTATAAACAGTGTAAATTATGTCTACTGACCTGTACATTTGAGTTTTAATAAAGAGACAATGATTTCTTATACAAGGGAGATGCAGGCTTGAATTCTGCTGGAGGGCACAATTTCTTTATGAAGACTCTTGAATGCATAGGCTGGTAGACATAATTTACTCTACTTAAAAAACGCAGGTTGCCTAGTGAAACACATAGGCACTAAATATTGCATTACTTTAAATGTTATATATGATTTTATTTATATCATTTAATAAAAAAATAGTGAAGGATAAATATTTGTTTAAGCATTTTAAACTATTAAAGTCTGAAATGAAGCCATTGCTACATAGGTAGTAGAAAAAGAAGTTTTTGTATTGACATGTTCAGCATACCTCTGGAAGTTTTGAAAGCTACAATGTTTGAATAAAAAGTTTCTAAACAAAGTTGTTCCACTTGCATCTTTTGAAACAGACTTTTTATTTCTGTTCTTTGTGTGGGTATCTGGAGAATAAGTTATTTGTGGGTTGGCTCAAACTCAACTCCTTTCAGAGATTAACCAATATAGATAAGGCAATTTTGGAAATTAACTTTATTTTTTTTAGGTAAATGGGTAAATAAAATACACTTTCTTTTTTGAGTTGGTTAGGAATCTTACTGTCAGCAACAGGATTCTTGAATTTAGTTGAAATAGTGTTTAGAATTTAATCAAACTTATTGGAAGAGTTGTAAGTATCATCACTAAAGAGTAACCATTAACTATAGAAAGACTATTATCTGTTAACAAGAGACAAAAGTGGGAGATTTGAATTTGGAGACATCAGGATCAAGTAGATACAAAAAAAAATTATCTGTCTGGGTAATGTGGCAACAAATGATGGAAATTGTGTCACAGATTTGAAGGTACATTGGTATAGCAAATGCTACCTTCCAGAAACTTAGCAAAGTATATAGAAATATTTCATTAGAAACAAAGAGTGCTGAACTGTTATTTCATATCTATCCTACTGCATGACAGTGAATGCTAAATAATCTCTTCGCAGATGAAGACGAGACTCTAAGTGAGAGAGATGTGGTTTTATAAATGGATACAAAGAATACGAACTGAACGCATGAACAACAAGCAAATTCTAAAGAAAATGGGAAGTAGAAAGACACTCATACTTAAAATTAGAAAGAAATAGATGAAATTTCTGGGGTATATTATGAGTAAAGATAGCTTTAAAATTTAATGGACAGGAAGTTGTGGAGAGACACAATCACCAATGATCTGAAAGGACATGGAACATAAATGATGACTATGACCTCTTATTACTATAACTACTATAGTATTGTAGCTGGTGACTCTAACATTAATTGTCAAATGTTTTTTCCCAAATCTTGCCATTTTCACATACAAGGCCTGCAGTTTTATACTGATATTAAGTTATTAAGCAAAAACTGTACTGAAAACATTAAATAAGAATTTCTATAAGATTGGAAAAATCAATTTAAAAGCAAGGGTTTCAGTATTTCCATTGGGAACTAGACTTTTTAGATTTTATTAAGGTTGGTATGATTTCTGGAAGAGCATCTATTGTAGAATCGCTTGAGCTCTTGCAAGTAAGTCCATTTGTCACCGAACACTATAAATATAGTTTTATTTTGGTTTGTTTAATTCACCAAATAATGTATAATGTGGTGAGTGTGATAGAAAGTATATTTGTTGATCCCATAACCTAGAAGTTGTTGAATTTCCAGGAAAGTTACTTCATAGAGACTAACTTTTCTCTAAGTCATGATCCAGAGCTTTGATTATACTGCTGCGAAGTATCACTTTAATAAATAGTATAGTACTACATTGTACTGGTAACGGGGAAAAATCCCTGGCCCAACTGAAGTGACAGTTAACATAGTATAGCAATATAAAGACCTTTGTCAAGACATGTGGCATTGAAATGTCCACAGGAAGAGCTGGATTAATGACTTTCTTGAAGATATTTGAAGTGAATATAAGAAGTTTCCAAAGAAATTCAAACTCAGCTGATTCTGTTTTCTGTAACCATTGCTCTCCCTCTCACTCCAAGAAAGAAAATTTATAATTTAGGTCATAGTTAGAAATGGATATAGAATGTAAAGGTGGTAGAAGCAAATTCATATTAAAGTTCTTCAAGCTGTTGCATATTGACTGAAGTGGATACAAAGATGTGGACAGAAAAAAAAATCTTAGGTCACAAGGTATTAGTGAGTCATGAAACTGCACAAAATATTATTTGAAGGTGAGAAAGTAGACTGGTAGAAGGCATTTTATTAACATTACTGTCTATTGTATATAATTAAATGTAGATTGGTAAAAGTTTGGTGCTTGAGAATGGCCACGTTACAACAACAAAAACCGTTAGGCTTTGATAGATACAGAAATATTAAGACAAAATTTATCAAAACTTATAAAATGGCAAGAATTCATTTTTTTTTTTTCTTGTTTAAAGACTTTGAAATTTCAGATTAAAAGAATTCTTATAATGCTAGGATGATTTCTTCATTACTTTTCCAAATGTAAATTATCCAGAAATCTGAATAAATGTAAGTTTGGAGGTTAGTTAAAGGATTTTTGTCTTAAAAAAAAAAAAAAACCAAAAAATCAAATGATCTATCATGTTTCAGTTATACTGACCTGAAGCAGCTAGAAATTGCTTCTGAATCCTTTTGGTTATTTCACTATTGTTTACTTCTGTCTCAGCATGTCCTGTCATGCTCGATTTTGAAATAATTCTATTCTAATAATTTCATGGTCTTGATCTTAATTCATAATTCCAACAGAAAATATTAAGAAAATCTAACTGCACATTTGAAAACAGCTTGAAATGTTATTTGGTTTTCACTGAAAAATAAGCATAAATTTGAATTTTATACCAGTTGTCAGGTCCTGGGTAAGAAAATAAACTACATTCACGTCCTGGGTAAGACAATAAACTACGTCTGACAGCAAGGCCTCTGATCAGGAGGTTCTGAGGAGTGTGGAACTACGTCTTAATTGCTGGTGTTCCCAGGTTCACCATAACCCGGGGTGGTAGCACCTGTTATGTTCCCAGCTATGGGCAAATAGTGAACACCCAAACTGGGGTCAAAACACTATGAAAGTGTATAAATAGATTTTAATATCAAATGTTTTGTAAAAAAATTATTACCAGCAATACATTTTTGAAGGAAAAAATATTACAAGAAATAGATTTTTGACAAAACAAAATATTACCAGCAATAAAAATTTTGTCAGTATTTAACTCATTGAGGTTGATATGCTGTAAAACAAACCAAACCAGTTGTCATGTTTTAATATTGAAATATGTTATCTAAAGAGGATGAACCGGACTGAATTACAAAACTGTAGTTGTGATTTTTTATATCATTAATATATTTTAATTCAATATAAATTAGTTGTATAATTCTCTTCCTTTTCCAGAAATATCTTATTATGTATTTAACCATGGTTATTCTTTTCTTTTCTGTAATTATTAAATGATATTCAGCAATTCTTTTGAGTTGTCTTCATTTTTGTGTTTTAGGAGTGCTACCCCTAACATGTATTTATTAGATTTTTTTTTTTTTTTTTTTTTTAAATATAAAATTCCTCAAATTTAGTGATAGTGTCTTTTGTAATCTCAAGTATTGAAAAAATTGCAATGCTGATAATATTGTTTAATAGTTCTTATCAACTTAGAAGAAACTAACTAGAATATTTACATGCCCATTAAAAGAATCTGAATAAAATGTATGCTTCCTCAGTGGTTCATTTTCCGCAAATATATAACCTGGTATAAAAATAAATATTTTTATATAATACTAAAACTCTAATCTTGTATGTATGTCTGTTTCTGAGATACAGCTTAAATGATATATAATACCCCAACTGATTTAGAAGCATATTGTACCTTAAACTTGTGCAGTGCTAAATTTCATTAAAATTAGACAAGGGTTCTTGAGCTAGGGCTGTTTTCATGGCATTTTTATACAAAAATTCAGTATTTGTTTTTGATACATTCATAACAAGCCACGTATATAAACAAACACTTGTATATTCTAACTATTATAAGTGTGAAAAATAATAAACAACATAATTAAATATACATATATATAATTTGAATAATGATTATTATTACAATAACTTGTATTGCAAATACTAATTAAAATGTGTAATTAATAAAATTAATAATATTGCTACCTCATCATTTTGTATCATGAACTACTTTAAAAGGAACTGAATGGGTTTATGAGTGGTCTAGTATGTATTAAAGGACTTTGATTTTGTTTCATATTTTGGGAAAATTATAAAATGCTCATTTGTCTACAGTGTACCTTGGATGTTTCAATTTAAATATACTGAAAACTTGTACCAAGTTGTAATTATTTCTGATTGTGTTTGTGCCAAAGAAATCCCATTGTAATTTATTTGGATGCAGTAATTAGTTTTGGGAAAATAATTAGCTAGAAACAGTAAGTACAGTTTTTGCCTTTTGCAGTGTTTGTGTTTTATACTTTCTTAGAAGATCTAAAGAATTCATGAAAGAAATAACAATTACATACATTCATAATGGTTCAGGTATTTCAAATTTTACCTCTGCAAACCTAGCCAAAATATTCTAAAGGCATATAGAAGATTAGATATGATCCAAAATTATGATCCAAAATCCAACCACAAAGTTAATTTGAAGAAAATTCATATCAGAATATGGAGGCTAAGTGATGAATCTAATTAGTATATAAACAAATGCATATGAGAACATATGTATTTTCCTAGATGTGAGCTGTTCCATTAATCAGTTCACTCAAGCTTATCAGTTATCTCAAACGGATTTCATCATTCTTACCACTCTGCTTAAAGTTGCGCTTAGGAATATGAATTATCAAAAAATATCTTCATAAGTCAGCTGAAGAACACAATTTGAATGAATATGATGTGGAAGAGAGATAGGTTGGAGCTTTTATAATACTAATTTAGCATTTTGATTTTTTTTTTTTTATTGACTGTTAGTGCTGTGGTTAATGTGTGATTATTTCATGTCATAAGCAAAAAGCATAGATTTACAGAAAAACTTGTGTACTTATGTCTTGTGTACTTTGTGTATTATACTGGCTAAAGTAACACTGATAAGATAGTGGAAAATAAGTTCATGGATCATTGACATTGGAAATATAGAGACTTCACAATGTCAGTTGTCTTTAATGAGTATCATAATGATATTGGAAGTTTATATTTTATGGGAGAAACTATACTAGTTGAAAAAGTCATGAGGAAAATAAGAGCACTGTTTAATTTCTGAAAAAAAACCGATTTACTTTTTCATTTAAATTGCTTTATGAGTGGAAATTAAAGTTTAAGAGAAAAAGTAAAATATTTTTTAATTGAGAACACCACTTGTCTCGGACGAAATTTAGTTTGAGATTTCTGCTTTCTTTTATGTTATTAGTCACAGGTTATTTTCTGATATTTGTAGATGAAAAGAAACACTTAGGGTGTGAATTAATTCTTATGACTCTTAATTACTTGAAAAATATCCATTCTACAAACAATGCAACAAAGACTTATATTTTCCTTGATGTCGAACAATGTTATATTTTATTAGCACTTAAATTAATTACTGTTTGAGAATTTTTTTTGATGGTTATAGGTATTTATAATTTTTTTTTTTTTTTTTTTTCAAAATGCATCAAAGCTCTGACTACAGTAAGCATTGACTCTGAAAGACTTGCAAAACCCTGAGGCTTAATACCCAGCCATTAGTTGAACCCACATTACCCAAAATTAATTATAAGATTATTTTCAGAGCAGAATGTTTTCATCCTAACTCAAGATAGTCTAAGTTTTATGTCTGTTTTAGAAAAATATTCAAGTATATTACAAAAAAATATGTGACACTCATATATCCTTTTTAAATAGATGACAAAAAAGTAATGCCATCTTTAAAGATAACATAGAGAAATTTCTATAAATTTATAGAATGTTTTCTAAGATATTCCCAATTTCTTTTTGTCTGTCTTATAATTAGCTGTGTGCACAATATTTAATGCTCCAGCTTTTGTAGCAAGCATTATCTGCTTTTCTCTTTTGTTGATTTTTTTTTTTTAATTTTTTTTATTGAATAATGGTTTCACAAATTGATCCTCTTAGTGTAAAACTCAGAAGTTATTGTCAGCATTTATCTTTTCTTCTGGTAAGGTTGTTTTCACTATTTGTTTAGCCTTGAAAACTGTTGAAAGACCCAAAATTGTTTATTTTTTTTTCTGTCTGAAATCATTGTTTGCATGCTACAAATTAGTTCTACATATGATGTACATAGATGTGGGTTTGGCAAATGAAAAAAAAAATTCACTATAATCTTATTGATTGTCACTGAGTGATATGTATTTTTTTTATTAGTTCTTATTTATTATGGATACTTATAGCATTTATGTATTTATGCAACAAGTAGTAAATAAATTATACAGGGTGAAATGGATAGATTGTCATCTAAATTACACAAAAATGAAAATAACACCAACATCTCATTTTAAGATATATTTACCAAAATTATACAAAAATATCATGAAATACTAAAGAGTAAATTTTGTTCAATAATATTGTTATTGGCTTCAACCACAGCCTCCAGATGACTTTGGAATCTCCTAAAACTCTTCTGGACAGTCTCCTAGTTTAAATTGTTGAATGTTGCCTTCAGTTCATCCTTGGAAGTTTTGATGGCATCTCACTCAACTGCGCCAAGGGGATTGCAGTCTGGGGCGTTAGGTGGCCAGATGTAAAGGGATGATGTGGTTGTAGAAATTGTCTGACAGCCAATGGTGCAGAGTCCTTTTGCCAGTCATAGGGTCTTCCAGCATCTGAAGGCCCTGTGGGAAGATAAATAGAGGCATAACGTTACCATCACTAGTGATCACTCCAAACAGCTTTGTAATCACCATTAGACTCCTATAACTCTTTTTGAATCCTCTGAACTATCCTCAGATAGACACCCAAATACTCTGAAATGTTCATAATGTGTATTTGCAAAATTAAAAATATAAAATGGCGCAAATTTACCCATTTAGTTAATTGTCTTGGAAATGCATGTCCAAAATGAGTTTGAAGACTTTTTTCTCTGGTATAATTTATGAGTAAAGAAAGCATATAATCAATATATATTGATGTAAAAAAAAATGTTTCTTTCTTGTATATTATCTGTATTTCATTTGAGACATTTTTTTCTACTCTTTTATTACTTTTTTATTTCCTTTTGAAATTAAAACTAATTTTTATATGTTTCTCTTATCCATGTATTAATGTTTTGAATTTTAAATAAAACTATAAATAGTTCTCATTAACAATTATTTATGGCTGATAAGATATAAATTGACAAATATTTATGTAAGTTTCAAGTCAATAACTTAGTTATTTCAGATAATCATGCCATCTTGTGATGGTACTTAAGACTTTCATTAAATATTCTAAGTGTTTATTTACTCATTTTCTTCTATTATCAGCCTTCAAATTATGAAGCACTGCTTCTGTCTTGTCTTTTAATATAAGTAACTGGCCAAATTGAACAGAAACCAATCGACAGGACCAGAGAGAATTGTAATAGAGATGCTGGAAGCCTTAGATGAAACCTTTATTTAATTTACAGGAGTAGAATGTTCTCATTCCACTTTCCAATTCAAGTTCTTATTTTTAAGAGTACTACTCGGTTATTTCTTGCCCTTTCCACTGAATCAAATTACACACTTGCCTGATCCAGGGATTGAATACAATGACTGTCATCAAATTCATGAATGAACACTTTAATCAACTAGGCCAAGAGTGAACTTGGAGCCTTAAACATAACTTGCCTGCTGAGTAATGCTGCAACT
This sequence comes from Acanthosepion pharaonis, assembly GCA_903632075.3. Classification (NCBI taxonomy): domain Eukaryota; kingdom Metazoa; phylum Mollusca; class Cephalopoda; order Sepiida; family Sepiidae; genus Acanthosepion; species Acanthosepion pharaonis. The sequence goes on along the minus strand of CAHIKZ030005383.1, from coordinate 573,445 downwards.
GCTAGTCCTGTTTTTGATTGCTGCTGCTGACTTGCTGTCATTTGTATTTCTTTATTAGTGGCTCCTATATTGTATTTACTTCTATGCTAGGCCTACTAAGGAGATTTTCATGGTACACTAATTCTTTCAGATGTCTAACACTTCAGTGTTTTTCCTTGTCCAGTATTTTCACTTCATTCCACAGAGGCTGATGACTAACCCTTTCCTTCCATACATGATCAACCATGCCTGATTTCACTGTCTCACCTCTCACTACAAGTTTTCGATGTTTCTCCAACCTCACTTTTAGGGAGCAGTTTGTTTCACCATTATATTCCCTGCCACAACTGCAAAATTCCAGTACACGCAATTCTTGGCCCTGTTCTCCCCCATGCATAGATTTCACCATAGAGTAGACCATTCTTCTAACTAATCTGACACATACCAACAAGAGGAATGGCTTGGCTATGGATTCACTGTTTATCACTAGTGTTGACAAACATATACATGGAATACTTCGAGGAAATAGCTTTAGAAACGGCATCACTAAATCCACAGTATGGCTGAGATACTTAGGTAACACCTTCATACAACCCAAAAGCCTATAGAATATTTTAGTTAAAATGTAATTAAAAAGAAAATGATTCTAGTTTCATTTTCTGATTCAGGCCATAATTTTTACACAGATTAAAATTAAATTTTCAGTGGATTTGATTTCTCTGTGGACTTGTAAACTGTAAATATTAAGTGTCCAAATTATATTTTAAGGTTTCAAAAAATTAAAGGCTGGTTAAGATTGGCTTTAAATTTCCATTTTTTTTTTTTTTTTTTTTTTTTTTACAAAATTTCCCTTTTCATAAATAAATTTATTCATAAATGAATAAGTAACCAAAATTTGTAAGTGTATATGGGGAGGGCATTATTCTGTCTTTTTACCATGATAACTTACCTGAAGAAAGTTTATATTTTATCCAATATTGACATTTGATGATGTAGATAATATTTTAGTTTTTTTCCAAAGGTAAACTGTTATTTACTGCAATTATTTTAACTTAAAAAAGTACATCACATAACCTATATAGCTGCTGATGTGCAAAAAAAAAAATACAATTTATGTAATTGTTATTTATTACTATATAACATGGGTTTTGTTAATCTGTTATTCAATTTTGAATGCATCATTTTAAGAGGAAACTGAAAGTAATTCAGTTATCACCTGCTTGTTCATGACTGGAATTGAGTACTTGTTATAAATGATAGTCTGTTAGAATTTGTTCAAGAGAAGCAATAACTTATTATATCAAAGACTTATCCCTGGAAAAGAACTTATGATTTAGACAAGGGTATATGATTGTTTACTTTGTAAGCTTATAAAATATAACTAGGTACCTCCAATAATTTGGTATACCTAAGGTTTAAATAAATTTTCATAAATGAAAAAATATTTCTTGAAGTTTTCATTTTAGCTTTAATTGAAAGCTAAAGGATTAAATTTACTATTTCCAGTAAGTAAAATACTCTGTAGCGTATTTCAAACAGAAATTGGAGTAAATTCATTTTTTGCAGCTAAAAATAGCTGATTAGTGCTCTTATTTAGCCATCTATCATTGCACTGAATTTTTTCTTTTTGCTGAAAAAAAATCTTCCAAAAATAAAATATACTTTTCGGAAACTTTATTTGAGGAATATTAGCTGATTTAATGTATAATTAATCTGATTTGAAATAAATATTATTTACTTGAAGTTGAAAATAAGTGAAATGGGTTTTTAGAAACAAATAATAAGTGCTTGTCAACACCTTGTATTGTAAGATGAGTGATTTTCAAGGTGTTGACACTTTTATTATCGTTCAATGGAGATTTTATCTGTTAAAATATAATTAAAGAAAATGATGGGTGAATGCTTTTTTTTATGCAATTTTTAAGTACTCTGTAATCTTGAAAATGTTGAAAATATTCGCCGTAATCTAATTTTAGAAATGTTGACGTTAAATTTACTATCATGATTGATCTTATTTTCTGATAATGTCGTGTATGGTCATCCATTCTCTGAAAATTGGCACCTTTATACACATAAAAAAAATATATTTAAATGAAAACAATTCTTGTAAAAATTCATTATTCATCAAAAAGTTTTTTTCTTCAGACTCTAATATCCTTAATAAAATTAATCGTGTGTGTGGGGGGGTTGTAGTAAATTCATTGATTTGTGAATAAACCTTGAAAGTTTCATTAAAATCTGGCAATTATTTGATTTTTGCAAGACTTTCCAAATTAATGTGTTATTTTATCAGAAAACAGGTGCAAAAAATTTCCATTACCAGTTCTGTTACACCACTGCTGCATTAAAAAAAAAAAAAAAAAAAAAAAAAACATTTGAATTCAAAAAATTTTTTTGCAATAATTTCTTGATTGAAAACTGGTTTTGTGATTGTTGTCAAAGAGGAAAAATAGATTTTTTTTTTTTTGTTACTATTAGTTTCCCAACAGCTTGTGTTTTCCACTGATGTTAACTGATGCTACTGGAGGTGAGGATCTTCTTCAGATCTTTCAGTCTATTTTTTATGACACTTCTGTCCCACTGAACATGATCTTTATAGACAATGTTATTTTTTTTTCCATCTTTCATACTTTTCCTATTCAATTCAGCTCTATCTGAAATTACTATGTAGAAAAAAAGTTTTTATGTAATTGCTCAGATGAGGAAATGAAAACTTAATGTCATGATTAATCTACACTATTAAAACCTTACAATTTGATATTTTTGTTTGTGTTATTATTTAAAAGTGACTGAAGTTCATGTCTTATCAATTTCAGCTAGAAAGACAAACATGAATTATTTAATTCAACATATGTACAATTTGTATATTGTGTTTATTCTTATGCTTTACATATTTCTTTTAAGATGGTTGGTTTAAATTTCTTTCTGATACAAAACTTGCAAATTGTATGTGAAAGCTAAAATATAGAAATATGGCAATAGGAATTAGCTACTTTATAAGTTTATAAGAACGAGATAGATTTTTTTTTTTTTTTGCATTAACAATGAAATGCTGGAGATGACAAACAAGACTAATATGTATTTCTGAAAAGTGGAATCGTTGAATTCACCTTGCTGTTGTATCCATAGAATCAATATCATTTTTTAATGAGTTTGGTGTATATTGCAATAGCCTTTCTTCTTTAATCTATACCATTTTAATGTTGGACTGTTCAATACCATCCAACTTGTTACGTTTGGTATACATCTATAAAAGTAAATGTTTAAAACATTAGCAATGTGCTCTTAAAAAAAAAAAAATGAAAAATAATTGTTTCTGTAGTTTAGTCAGACATCATTTTTATAGGTTTTATCACATTTTAACTGATGTACTTTTTGGCTTTCTTTTGTAATGGCTATAAGAAGGATGTGATTCATTTGAATAATGAAAACATTTTCTCTCAGAACTTCAGACAGAAATTGAAAATAATTACTACCCACCACAAAAATAACTGAATGCATCTCTTAGTTTATTATATTTGTAGAAATCAGTGGAAGTAAAAGAAAAAGGTTTCTTTTAAAGATCTATTTAGAAACCTCATCTTATATTTATCAATAAATTACATTATTTACAATGATTTATATTTATATATCGGATAAGATTTGATCACCACACCAGCAGGTTATGCAGTGCTTCTCGATAATATTGTAAAACCTTATAATATATATATATATATATATATATATATATATATATATATATATATAGATACACCAAGCTTTCCCTGACGATCCGTTTAGGTGAAACCTAGGTAGGTTTGTCTGGCTCACTAGGTGTATCTAGGTCTGCTCTATGATTGTATTGAGCTCTTTTGTTAGTTAGTTGTTACTCATATCGGGTTTTTTTTTTGGGCTTCAGACCTGCATCTGTCTGCGATTTTTTTGTCGGCAGAAGTTCATGTTTGTAGCTCTTTCTTTTTTTAAAACCTTTTTTTTTCCTCGAAATTGATTTGATTAACAAATCAAAAATTCGAGGGTTTTTCAAACGAGTCTAGTTATTTATATATATATATATATATATATATATATATATATATATATATAAATCTCTTAACATATTACTGTGATATTGACATCTTCAGACAAGCAATAAATTTAAAAGAATTATTTCTGTTGGTATCATAAATATTAATTATCAATTTATTTTAAAACAGCTAGGGTGTTTATCTCAATGTCATTCATATTTTAGTAAGTGTTTTATATATCTTTATAATTTGTAAGAGGAGAAAGTAACTTTTCTGAACCAAGTCTCTGCAACCATTGAGTTTCAAATAATAAACAATTAGGTGATAGTAATTTTTTGATACTGAGAAATATAAAAATATTTACTGTAGACATTTATCTCTTGTAGACATCAGTGAAAAATATGTACAATTCTCTTTGTATAAAAGTTGATAAAAAGCTAATTTTGTTTAAATAATTTTTTGGTACTTCATGTTTCACAGGAAGTATAAAAAAAAGCTATTAGATATTCTTAGGGTAGTGCATATTTTAGAAATAAATAAATGGATTGGTTATGGTGGGATTAAACATATTTATTGAATGCTATGAACTTAAAAAGAAATTTAATTACAGTGTCCATCAATTTTGTTTTGTCTGTATTGATTTCTTTCATTGTTTAGTGATTGATTAGTAAATCACTGCTTGAAATTTATGACCTTAAATATTGAAGCAAAATGTTTTTCCATATTAAACTTGTTCAGAATTGATTTACTAGGCATTAGTAAGGATTGGCATTCATTCTGGCAATGCTCAATTGGATGTTTCCTTTCATTTGATCGTTTGGCACAGATATGCTGATTTTTCTGTTCTCTCCTGCTTGATAATTTGTTTTGTCTGACTTTTGCACTTCTTTGTCTTCCTAATCTTTACGTTGTCTCTAAATTTACTCACTCATCTTTTTTAACTGTGGAAATGGGCAGTTGATTATTAATGCTTTAGAATCAAATCAATTCAAAGTATTTTTTACTTAGTGTATTGATCACGACTATCAGTATTTACTTTCTTTTGATAGAAATAACTGGATAACTTAATCAATTTTTTTTCTTTCAAGATAAGAGACTAACAAATGGCCAAATTTGTGTATTTTATTTTATTTTATTCAAACATTAAAACTAACATCATATCTCTTTATGTGGTTCTACAGAAGGATGCTGAGAATCCTGTGAACTGAACATGTGTGTAACAAGAATGTTTTAGGGAAAATGGAATCAAAGAAAGACATATTTAGAATTCGAAAGACAATTGAAATTCATAGGGCACATAATGAAGCAGGCTTGGAGAATTTGACACTCATAGGGTATATTGAAGGCAAGAGACGGAGGAAAGCAGTGAATAACTTATCCAATCAGCTTGTGTAAACGGTTAGCAGAATAGAGATTAAGAAAGATAGTAAAAGACCAACCTTACTAAGAGTTATAAAGGATAGGAATTTGTAGAGAGGCATGCTCATCCATAGCATATAGAAGTCATCATCACCTAACAATCTGCCTACTGTGTATTATGAGGTTTACTAAGGCATTTTCCAATTGCACACTATTGTCACCTTCTCTATAGAGTTGTTGGCATTTATTGGTCTATTATGAAAAATGTTTATTATTAGCTCTTCCTGTTTTGATAATGATTTTAGATTAAAAGCTTTCTTTTGATGATTTTAAAGTTAGTTTCCTTAGTATGAGATGAGTTTTAAACACTGTTTCACTCTTTGGCATTTCAGCATTTTTTCCAAAATATAAATTCAATAATGTATTATAAAAAGGTTAAATCTTATTCACAATATTTATATATTAATATACTTGTACTTATGTATAGTGTGTTGCATGCTTAGTATCACATACACTGAGAGGGGAAACAGAAAGAGAAGGACATAGAGAATGGAAGAGAGAGAGAGGTGTAGAGAGACAAAAAGAGAGTGCAACCCAAAGGGATTGGAGGTCGGGGTCATCTGAGATAAAAGCAATTGCTTGCAATAAAGGGTTAAATCATGTTTTGTAACTTAACAATCTATTGAGGAAATTTCAGTATTTTTAAAAGAAACTGTCACTTTTTATAACTATCTTGGAATGGTCATGGGTTGAAAAGTACAGATAGCAGCACCAAAAAATTTTAGTAAATCTGTATAATTTACACAGTTCCTGTTAATATTATGAATGTAGAATGCTAAACAAAAGTCAATATCATTTGCTAGGTAAGAATGGATTAAAAGTTAATGAACTTAATGAAAACAATGGTTTTACCAACTATAACCTCTTAATTTCAATTTTTTTTTCTTATTTTGAACTATGTTAAAATAATTTTTGTTTGGATAATTTTCTTTCTTTGATTGTTTATATAAATGTAAAATTAATGTTATGTTATGTTATGTATATATGTATGTGATTGTAGACATTTTTCTCATTTTCTTTAAAAAAATTTAAACTGCCATGATTTTTTTTTTCTTTTTTTACTGTTTCTCTTAAAATTGATAATGTTGCTTGTATTCAAATGAAATGATTGTTTTTACCATAACTAAGCCTTGTTTGGTATGAGGCTATATTCATTGTATTTCTAGCAAACATGAAAATCATTTCTAGCTTCTGAGAGTAGAGCATGTTAACCACTTGACAATATGATGAGAGTTCTTGAATGGAAACGAGAATGGAAATCAATATTAATAACTAAGATGTGCTGTTTTTTTTCTGGTTGCATCATTTCTAAGTTGATGTTAAAAAGGAAGATTTTATTATAGTAAAATTTTATAGAAAATTCCTTTAAAATATTTTTTTACACTAATTATTAATCCAATTTTGTAATTCACTGGTTATTGATTGCTTTTAAGAAATAACCCTCTTCTGCTCACCATAAAAGAAAAAAACCAATGGCAGAAACCTGTGTTCTTGTACTACATTTAATGAGTTCTGTTGTGGCCTTTGAATCTTTGGCTGCAAATTCAATAAAAGAGAACTGTTTATATTGGACATTCATATATTTTTTATAGTATTTGTTTCTCTTTAAAAGAATATTTCATATCAGAGAAAAACAATACTTTAATGCTCAGCAAAAGTGTTATGTCTCAAGTGGATTCATTTCATATAATAACCATACATTTAGCTTATTGCTTTGGGATTGGTTTTTCCATTTTGAGCTGATGTAGAAATTTTCTCTTGAGTAAAGAGTTTTTGCAAAAGTATTGCTTCTAAAATATTTAGGAAAAAAATGAGGTAATATGTACATTATTTTACCATAGCTTGACTTTAAAGTATTCAACCCTCATAATTATGGGGGTGGATAAATAGTTCAGCAGCTTGACCTCATTAACTGAATTTTGATTTGATAAATGTAATTAATGTTTTTCACAAAATTAAATGCACTGACATGGAAGTAGCTTGTTGAAAAATATTTTTGTACTTACATAAGTATTATGATAAATACAATATTATGTGAATGAATAAGAAATTATATTTAAATAAAGATACTGGTTCATAACTTATAAATATGATAAAACTGATATAATAATTTTGTTATATATTTCAGTGGCATATTTTCTCCAAAAGACAGTTCTTGTATCATCTAAACAAGAACCGTCTTTAGAATAAAAGCTGATGTTTATCAACGCCATAATTAGAAGACTTAAATACTGCACATGTGAAAATGTGCAAATTGTAACTGTTTCTAAAAAATATTAAGTCTGCATATGGGGCATTTATTTTTAGTTGTAAATTTTCATATAGCAAAATTTGAATATTACTTATGAATTTTTTAAACTAGTAAATGAGGAAAGTTCTTCTCAAAGTGTTCTCCTGGATCATTAAGCAAATAAGTGGCTTAGAAAATAAATTGTCATAATAGATAATTTAATTATATAATGTTTAAATTTACATTTGTGTTAATGTATAATATTTGATATCTTGATCAAGTATAAATTTATATGGAATACATCAGCTTGGGTTAATGGCACTACCAGAGACTCAACAATTTGATAATTACTCTTGGGATGCAAAATAAATATCCTGCAAATAGCAGTTGTTATGGTGATGAGAAAGAACCACAATTCATTATGATTTTTGAATTACTTCTGTCTATAAATGTAATGATGTTCTTAAATTATCCCCAAACACTCAACCCCATTTCATTGGATATTGATTTAAAAACAAAAAATGGTTTCTCTACTGATATTTTTTCGCTGTGAACTTGACAAATTTCAGTATTACTTTTCATGTGCATCAAACTTAATTCTGTTTTATTTCACTTACAGAATTGAATGCTGCCAACCAAGAGCAGAAGTAGCAAGCTGCAGAAAAAACAGTCAGTATTTTACTGTCGACACCAGTGTATCCATTTTATGAGGAATGTGTTAGTGACTTGCACCTCTAATTTGTCCCACAACAGTAGTGTAATTGCTCTCTGCTATTGTCATCATGATACCCACTCTCTCTTACAAATACTAGATAGAGTTCTCTAGCAGGACTTATCCAGCACACAATGGACACTTACCTCAGTCAAACCCGGAAAAGCGTGGTAAGTTGTTCATTAAAATTTTATGAGACCATGAATTTCTGTGGCATAAGGAAGTTGGATTATCTTTATTTTCTACATATGATGGTTGTATTACTGTTTTATAAGTAGCATTAGTTTCTTAGATTTCATTAAATATAAAATTATATAATTTCTTCAATTGCTTGCAGGCCTGTATCTCTGGCAATATTATTATTATTTTTTTTTAATGAGTAGCTGATGTATTGATCTGAGAATCCATATTAGATCAATGGAAGTTTGAATGTATTACTGGATACTTTACACGTCTCCCAGTTGTTTTTTTATCTGATGACCAATTTAGTCATGGAAATAAGGTTGAATGAATGTTTATATTTAGATGTACATGGATGTGTGTGTGTGTGCATGTTTATATGAGAAGAGAAATATAATTGTGTGTGTGTGTGTGTGTGCGCATGTGCATATATAAGGAAAGATATTTTTTATGTAAATATTAATTTATGATGAGATTTCCAGCTCAACTGTAAGTAGTTACGAGAAAGTGTACTAAAATAGCAAACCCTTTTCAAGAATTGCTGATTATTACTTAAGACTGATACTCTCAAAATATTAATTTTTTACATTTCTAAAAAAATCATTTAGTAGTTGGATTCTTGAAATATTTTCTATAAAAAGAATCTTATTTGTAAACCTTTTAATTCTTTGCTTCTATTTAATAAACTTTTTTTTTCTTAAATTCAGAACTGTGATCACATTTCTACTATGATGATTCCTAAATATATTCATATTATTTAATTCCTTTGTTCCTTTGTTTGTTATATATTTAGTTTTTTTCATATATATATATATATATATATATATATATATATTTCCAGAAATCATTTTTATCTGGAAATTCAGCTTGATCAGCTAATGGATATTTGCATCCTTTCCCCCACCTCTGTATTAAACTTCCAAGAGGAATCTTGAATTTTATAACTCTGCAACTATCATTATTTAACTGATTTAACCCAGGCTTTAACCACATATATACAAACTTATATTACTTTAAAGATCTGTCTCCTGATTTTAACAGATCTGTTATTTTTAAAATGAATATAAATGTGCATAATAAATTCTTTATGCTTATGTCAATATGAATCCTTAGTATTATTTAAATATCGTTTGCTGCTAGGTACATATTTTATTTTTAGTCTTGTGCTTCTTAAAATTTTATTGCAGAATTTATGACTGATTTACTTAATGCAACATGTTCCTTCTATTGATCGAATGTCTCCTTATATCAAGTAGTTGTTTTTAATGCAGAATTTCTGATACATGTATTGTAAGGAAAAGCGAATATGTTTTAATGTAGTTTTAAATTGTGTTTATACTTGTGAAACAAGTCATTTCTGTTTTATACCTCATGAGCATTGTCATATTTGTCTGAAGTTCAAATGCTACAGAAAGGGACTGATGAAATTCTATTTTGGGTATAAGGCTAACTATAGTATTGTTCATTAAATAAATATGATTTGAACAAAGACAAATGAACCTTTCTTTCAGCAGTTTTGTATTTATCATATTGAGATTGAGGTCTTGTTCTTATTTTTGAATATCTACCTGAAATATTTAAAATTTGACAGATATGTTAAATTTAGGGTGATAAGTTTAGAGTTATTTTACTTATTACTCAGATGAGACGTGATTGAAGAACTTTTAATTTTTGTGAGAGTGGGTGCAATATTTAATAGCTTAGTTTATAAGCTTCACAGATTAACATACGAATGAATTTTACATGTCATTTCAGGTAGTGGTCAAAATATAGAAATGAAAGCAAAAATAATTATAAATAACTGAATATTGTTGTTTTTTTGTGGGACTTTATAACTTTCTTACTTATTAGAGCACCCAGTGAGGAGTGAACTCAAAATGATTTGTAAGACTTTCTCAATAATAGTTGTACTATAAAAAGCACCTTTTCAAATGTGTTATGAAGATTAGAGATGAGTGGTTTAACTGAAAAACTGACTTTTTTCAGTTTCATCTTCACACCGTGAAACCGCATTGAAATTTTTAACGAAACCGAAATTGTTTGTATTTTTTAAGTGTTGTCACTACTGAGTGACCATCTTCAAAGAAATAATTTTGAAAAAGACTTTCAGATGTTAATAAAATTAAATTTCATCAATGTTTATGTCATTGTAAGAGGAAAAGATTGAACAAAAATGTTAAAAACATTTAACTAATTAGTTTTAGGAAATAAATGTGAACTTTATTTGTTTACAAAAGAAAGGAAGAAGAAAAAAAGAAACACGATGTCTGAAATCTGTTTCAGTTTTGTAAAAAAAAAGTTTTTGCAGTAAAATTAAGTTAACAATAGCAAGTAAAAATAAAAAATAGTTGCCAGTTTCATCTTAATGTTAAATTTTATGAAGTTGTTTTTTTTTTTTTTGCAAGGGTTTTTGTTTTCTAGTAAGCCAGTCTCATACGCCAATCACAAAATAAGGTTGTTATAAACAAGAAAAATGAATGAAGATTTATTTATTTATTTATTTTTTTTTTTTTTTTAAATAAATTTTTTTATCTAGGTTATGCACCCAAATTAGATAAGAATAATTAAAATAGTTCTTAATTTCATTTTTAAAATGTATATATTTCCAGATATGCAAATAAAATTGTTTTTATCTAGTGAATACACCTAAAATTAGATATTAAAAAAATTAATGTAAGTTTTAATCAGTTTCAAAATGTGTATATTTTCAAAACTGCAAGTCATTTTTTAAAACCCATAACTTTTTTTTTTTTTTTTTTTTTTTTTTTTAGCCAATAGTCAGTGTCAGAGAGTAGTTTCAATAATTTGAAAGTTCTTTTATCACACATTTGTTACTATCAGTTGCTCTTTTTTTTTTTTTTTTTTTTTTTTTACTTCTTGCTTACTTTAGAATTTTTGAAGGAATACTCTTACATGGGTCAGAGACGTGTACAATTTCAAGAATATTGATAAAGATTGGTCACTTTGATTTTGCAAAACAAAGTAACGTGTAAAATTTTGTCTCAGAGAGTGGGGGGAATCATATTTCTCATTTTCAGTTGGTCAAAGCAAAATATCATTTCCTGTATAAAAAAAAAAAAAAAAAAAAAAAGAATAAAAGCACATACATATTACATATTTAGAAAGATTTTATTTTCTTTCCAGCCATATGAATATTTTTAAGATTGGACCATATATACACAAGATATTGTGAGTTGAATGGACTAAGTTGCAAATTTATCAATCTCAAACGAAATCAGATATCGACTGAAAATGCTATCATTACACAAGAAAATAAATAGCTTCCTTAGAAAGTAAGAATACTAAATTATAAACTGAAAAAAATAAATCGAAAACCGTGGTATCAAAGGAAAAAAAAAAAAAACAGAAACCAATACTGAAACATAAATTGCCAAACTGACCAAATCTAATGGCAATATAACTAATTTCATTTGCATTTTATTAATATTGAATTCAAGCCAAATATTTTTATTCAGATCTTTTATTAGCTTGTAACATTTAAATATTTAGATTCCAGAACATTTCTTTTAAATTATATACATATTCTAGCGAATCATCATTTATATGCCATATCCCTTCAGGACATGGGTGATCATGGCTCACAACAATTTCCTATCCATTATAGCTTTAAGCCCCTTACTATTCCTCCCAGTACCTGTTCTGCTCTCCATTTACATAAGGTTGTTAGGTAAGGTAATTGCTGTTCCTCTCTGTCCATTATGCTTTCTTTTAAGTGTCAAATCATCCAAGCCTTCTTTCCTCATGTGTCTCAGAAATTTCAATTCTTTCTAATTTCAAGTACAATTGTCCTTTTATTTCCCATTTTCCTTAAAATTTTTGTCATATATATATATATATATATATATATATATATATATATATATATATATATATATATATATAGATACACCTAGTGAGCCAAACAAACCTACCTAGGTTTCACATAAGCGGATCGTCAGGGAAAGTTTGGCTTTCCCTGACAATCCGTTTGGCCAAACTTTCCCTGACTATCCATTTAGGTGAAACCTAGGTAGGTTTTTCTGGCTCACTAGGTGTATCTAGGTCTGCTCTACGGTTGTATTGAGCTCTTTTGTTAGTTAGTTGTTACTTACTGTATCGGGGTTTTTTCTTTGGGCTTCAGACCTGCATCTGTCTGATTTTTTTTTTTTTTTTTTTTTTTTTTTTGTCTGCAGAAGTTCATGTTTGTAGCTCTTTCTTTTTTTTTAAAACCTTTTTCCCCTCGAGATTGATTTGATTAGCAAATCAAAAATTCGAGGGTTTTTTTTTTTTAAACGAGTCTAGTTATCTAGATTTATATGTGTATACACACACACACACATATATATATATATATATATATATATATATGGTGCTGAGACAAGGCCTCTCAGCAAGACACTTGCCTCCCATGTCTTTATATGAGAATCCCACACTCTCAGGAACAATGAGGAGCTCCACCAGATGACTGATCAGCTGAACACCCTCCGCACCATCTCTTAGCACTGTGTTTGCTAGCTTGGTCATGTCCTGTGACAACCTGATGAACATCCTACCAAAGTCCTCTACCAGTCCCTTCCCCCCATCTATAAACAGGTGGTAATCTCGCAGTAGACCATGCATCTGCTTGAATGTCTGCTAGAACCTCCAGCAGATTAATCTGGTACTGGATGATGTTTCAACGCTTTGCCAAGATCATAAGAGGTGGAGGGACAAGGTGACTCTTGTAGGCTTGGCTCCTTCATGGCATGAGATTCAGCAGCAGCTCAAATGTTCTATCTATGGTATTCTATCTCATCCGTTGTCTCAAATCTTTTTCATCTGTGGGGACATTGTTCAGCATTCACTGCCCTACAGGAGGATTGATATTACATAGCAGTTCATTATCCTTTTCTTTGTTATTAAATTTTCATGTTTCTTAAAATGTTTAGTTTTTGGAAGGTATTTCTGCTATTTTAATGAACCTTCAGACTTTTGTCACATTTTCTGACATTTGTTATAACACTTCCCAGATCTTTAAATTTCTGTACTTGCTTGATTTTGATGTCTCCAATTCATAGCTTGCATCTTGGCTTATTTCTCATACTAACAACCATACATTTTGTTTTCTTAAAATTGGTTGTTAGTCCTTTCTTCTTGCTTTTCTTCATTACTTTTTCTAGTTCTTGCAGTTTTCTTTCTGTGTCTCATGTTCCTCTTGCATATCTTATGTTAAGATTGTGTCCATTAATAATGAATATGGTGACAAGACACACCCTTGTCTTTTTTGTGTTTTTATGTACTTTTATGTACTTGATCAATTCATTTTATGTCAATTTACACGTGGATTGTTTCCAGTAAATGTCCTGCATTATTTTAATATCTTTCCCAAGTAAATCAAGTTTTTCTAGAAGTTCAATAGATCTTTACATTGTACCTTATCAAATACTTTTGCATAATTTGTGAAATTTAGGCATATTTCCCTCTGCTCATGCTGATAGGCAATCTTCAGAATGCTTTCTTGTTTCACTGTCTTTAATTAAGTTACGCTTGCCTTATTTCTGGTCTAATTCTGCTAAATGCTCTATTCATTAGAATTCAGATAGCCTGGTTTTGAGGTTTGTTAAGCTGAACGTCCAATGGAGTTTGCATTGATTTGCACTTACCTTCTTAGGCAGTGTTATGAAGATAGTTCTACTAAGGTCTTCCAGTATGTTGCTACTGTCATATATTTCATTTATTTTCATAATTTTGTTGATCCTGAAATCCTGTAAGGCTGATAGCATCTCTATTACAATCCTATCTGATCCTGTTGTTTTGTTCTTGTTCATCTTAACTCTTGCTGATCTTACCTTAGATTTTAATATTTCAAGTCTTTCTTGTGTATAGTAGGTTTCCTCTTTTTTGTTGTGGAAGAGTTCTCTATTCACTGTATCTTTGAAGTATTTTTTCTTTCTCTATTATGAGTATTGTGTTTTTTTTTGTTTTTTTTTTATAGATTTTATGCATCTTGTCATATTGAGCAGCATACTTTTATCCCATTATTTTTTCTTTTATGCATGCCTGCTGTATCTATGATGCACATTCTTTCTCTCTCTCTCTCTGTACATTTAACATTGAACTTTTCATCTTTTGCTTGTTTGCATTTATTTCTACTGCTTGTGGTAAATATTCTGTATTCTGTACTATTACTTGGCATTGTTCACTGTCTTTTTCATCATCCCAAAATCTCTTCTGTTATCCACTTCTTTTTTTTTTTTTTTTTTTTTTCCCATGAAATGATTTTGTTTTTTGATGTCACTAAAACTTTACTTTCTGGCTTCTAAGCTATTATATTTGCTTTTAACAAAATTACCATCTTCTGAATCCTTTTCTTTTATTGTCCTTTCTCTTCACTAACATTTTCTCATTTTCTTTCACACTCGGTAATCCCTTGCATTTTAGTGGCATTATTGCCCTGCTTAAGGGTGAAATGATTAAAAAAACAAAACAAAACAAACTCTGTTAGCATATATCTGTTTGCAAGTTGAGGCATCCTGGAGTCTGTCATATTGAAGTCTAGACATTGCTTTATTCAGGGGATTAGTCTACCTTATATTGGCCTGGGAATGAAATGATCTTTGATTCATTTCCTGCTGTACTTAGTTTATTAAATGGTGATAATTTTTGTGTAAGAATTTTGTTACTATCAGTAATTTTCCTGTCATGTGTTACTTGAGTGGCTTAACATTTGTCTTCAACAGTCAAACTATCCTGACAGCATAATGATATTAGTGAAAATAAGAGAAAATTTATTCAAATGTACTTCTTATTAAGGTTAATGGTCACAAGACCTTGAATTTTGTAGAAATCATACCTCTTATGTGCTTCATGTATGAAAAATCTTTTAATAAAAGTATGGAAGAAGTTATTTGAAAAAAATACAGTACACAAAATAAAGGAACAGGTATACAGTATCATTTTTATGATAAATTTTAGAAGATAAATTATTCATAAATATTCTTTTCTTTTCTTTTTTTTTTTTTTTTTTTTTAACTTAAAATAGTTAGTATGAAGTATAAAGACTTTAAGCACCTTGATGGCTGTAGTGCACAACAAGTTTCTTGCACAGATCTAGTGTTATTTTTCCATTCATTTTTGAATATTTCTCATAAATTTTGTCCCTGACTTTGTCTCCTATTATCTTCCACAAATTCTCAATGATATTTAAGTCAAGATGATACAAGCCCTCTCATGACTTTCATGTTCTCTTTTTGGAAAAACTTATATTGTTTAACTATGTGAGAAGAGATGTCCTGTATAAAAATGACTAGCTGGCTGGGAGATGCCTTTCGAGAAGGAATGGCATGTTGCTTCAGTAAGATAAACAATAGAATTTACAATTCCATATTAATTCTTACAATAGATCTAATACCTTTAAAGGAAAATATCCTGTATGCCATATCATTTTTATGTCCAATCTTAGATTTTTTTAAAAAATCTATTGCCTTTACAAGATTGAGCAAACTATCTGCTGAACCGAACTTACTTTTCTTGCAGAAATTAACTTTAAAGCTATTTTCATTCTTCCAAACAATGTTTTTTTTCATGTTCAAGTCTAGCCTCATTGTATTTACTTTTTATAGGTTTAGTAACTAGGAAATAAAATTTTCTTCCATGTTTTTTCAGTTGTCAGGACGCAATACAGCAGCTTACCTCCTTGTTGAGATCAGCTTTGATTTACTTTTAAATCATGTTGCAGTGTTGAAAGAATCATTTATGGAATGTCTTTTAATTATTATTTTCTTCTTAAAGATAGTCTTATGAGGTTGACTAGCTTTTATCCCTAAAACAAATGGCTTTATCATACAACTGAGTTGTTTTGTGTCAAATCAACAAGGGTCTGACTATCACTGACCAAATTTTTTTTCAAATTTGGTATGCTTATAGCGCTTCATTATAGAAATTGAATGGTACCTATTTTATATCTCTAAGTCAAAGGGTTCCCGAAATATGACCCTTTGACTTTTGCCAAAAAGGTGAATTTTGGAAAATAGCAAAAAATTTTAAATATTAATAACTCACTTGTTTTTTCATCTACAAAGCTAAATTATATAGCATTTTAAAGTACTTGGATAGATCTAAAAGCTGATCTATTTTTCTTTTTGTTTAAAGGTCAAATAAGATAATATAACCTTTAATTTCTCAAAAAATTTTTTTTTTTTTTTTTAAAGTTGATAACAAATTTGTCTGCTTTATGGTAAGATATATACAAAATTTTGTAGTGGACTTTTGACTGTGGCCTGAGTTACAAGGATTTTAGAGAGTTGGGTCAAATTCAAAATGGCGGATTTTGGTTTTTGCTCTTATATGCTAACATTTTCATATCTCCCAATATGGTCAAGTGGGTACATCTTTAAAAAGCTTTTTGAATGTTGATTAATATTCACATAAGAACTATGGTCATAAAATTAACAGAATTTGTGTTATTTTTGGTTGAATATTGATCAATTTGGTAGAAAATAAACAACCTTGTTTTGGGTTTTGTTTACATTTAACAAATAGATTTTTATATGAAAAAGTGACATAATGAAAATAATTATTTAAAAAAGGTGTCATGAATTAATGTTAAGATAACAAAGTAATATGAAAATGTGCAACAAATGATGTGAATAGCTAACAAATTTTTGTTGACATTTGACATGGTACACTAAATGCACAAAACAATCAAATGACTCAACTTCAAAATGTTAAAAATGACACTGTTGAAACTGAAACTGTTGACACTATTGACTAATGATACTATTGAAACTGCAGTCTCTATCTTGAGAATTTGTTGTTGAAGAACTGAAATTACTTTAACATGTTCCAGCATATCTTGTAGCTGTTACAACACTGAGAATATTGCATTTAGTAAGGTCAATATTGCCATATACATTATACATGTAAGAAATTTGTAGAACATGGCAAAAATGAACAGAAATTTGTTCAAATGTTTTGTTTTGTAACCACTTTTAAAGTCTTTTTCATTCATGAAATATATAACAAAAGCACTAATTTTTATAAATTCTGTGGTAGTAACTATTAATAACTAATTTGAATAAGTTGTTTTGTATTGGCTGGTAATGTATGAAATTTTTTTTTTTTTTTTTTTTTTCAAAAGAAATGATGTTTATTGCTAAATATATTCTTATCATATTTGCAGATTTAACAATGAAATACTTTTCTTAGATAATTCGGCAGTTACCAAACTTTTAATGGTTACTATTCCATCAGTTTTTATTCATAACTTTCTCCTTTTTCATCAGTCATTTTTTATTTTTTGCTATAGAGTATTCCATTCTCTTTTTGTTTGTCTTTTGATGAACCTTCATGCACATCTGGAAACTATGGAAGTAAATATTCATTCCAGCATTTCATGGTGATTTTCTCCATTTTTCATTTGGTGAAAATCATCAAGGGGTCATGTAGTTTATAATCAACAATGCTGACTTCAAATGCTTACTATTTGCCTTTATTGATTTGTCCTTTTTGTTTATACAGATATGTATCTGTTTGTTTTTTTTGTTTTTTTAATCTATTCACCCAAGCAAGGCAATAATGACGCAAGGGGCTACTGGGAGAGTGAGAAAACTTTAGAAGGAACCAGAGATGCAATCCTAAACAGGAAAAAAAGAGATAAACCTCTACTCCTGTTCAATAGACTGACTGGGAAGGAGTGTGAGCCATACAATAGATATCTACTTCTATTGAGGGTGGGGAAAAATAACAAATAGTAAATAAAGATGTTTAGATGGAGTATAACAAAAACACCTTGGTTGATCCTGGGCTGCAGCAGCCAGATAATATGGCTACTGTCGCATGACGCCTATACAAGAAGGTGTGACTACACCTGTGGTCTGGTCGTCAGGGTTGTAGGACAACGAATCAACCACAAGGTCAACCCTGTGATGGCTAGTACTGTCATCAGTCAACTGGTTGTTGGTTGCTGACCATTTTGATCCACACCAATCTGCTCACACTGTGTTCTTTGATCTCATATCAGTGAAGATCGAATGTTGTCAGTAATTGAGAGTGCTGGTTCAAGCCACGGCAAACCTGTATTATGAAAAAAATAAAAATGCCCAGGCAGACAAAATAAAAATGGAAGATTTGTCAGGTTAGTTTTAAGTTAGTTTATTATGGTACAAAAATCAACACTTCCCTCTTAAATTTCTTTAGTAACACTTTCTCACCAAGCATGCAGTTGAATTAAAGTGTTTCTTTTTAGGTTCATGAGCATGCATGTTCATATTGGCGGGTTTGCATCACCTCTTACAATTTAATCCTTTGACTTGTTTTATGGCTTGTTCCTCTTAGTCAATTTTCCTCTCTCCACAATAGTATTTTTTTGTTTTCCATTGACATGTCAATTCTGCTTCTAGTTCCTCTACCGAATTCTACTCAGTCTTTTCCTCCTGCGATATGGATTGATCCGCTTTGGTAAAGAACACTAATTGGTGTTCCTCTCTCATTTTCATGCACACTTGCCAATACCTGGGAATTAGTTGATTTTCTCCTATGCTTCTTCAACTTCCATATTCTTGTCATTATGGCAGCAATGACTACTAAGGTACATAATATAGCATACCAGTTCATTATGGACGCTGAATTATCTCTCCAAACAGTACTCTCTTCTCCCATGGTACTCAATTTGTCCTTCAATTGGTCTAGATTAATTCTCTCTATCTGCTTTAATAACTTTGGCACTGCTTTCAAGGCAATTCCTGGGAGTTTCTCAGCCACTGTTTCACATAACTTTTTCCAGTTATTCAGACCTGTTTAGATTAACTTTACCAATGAATTTTTTTCCTCATATTTCTCTTTGGCATGATAATATAGGGGAAGAGAGACAGATAACCCAAATGATGAATACCCCAGGGTTAACTCTATTAAAGTCAGTTGGGGATTTATGCTCCTGTGTGTCTCTCCCCACATACTCTTGATAGATCAATGTGTGTTTGGGTGGCCACTGTCCAAACTTCATCAGATATACTGATAGCTTGTGGTAATACTGTATTTGTCAATATCCTCATTTGATAATTTTCCTCAATTCTTTATCTCCCTTAACAATTCAAGCACATTGATTGCCCGTCACATAAATGGGACTTAATGAGGTACTCATCCCTGAAACATCTGCTTTAATTTTCCCTGTGTCTCCTGTTGTCATCAATATAACTCTTGGTCTTGTTGAATTTAAGGCTATATATATTCTGTTTCAATTTGATATTTTGCAATTGCTCCTGGTTCTACTTGTGGGTAGGGGATAGGTAAGTTTATCACCTGATATATCTCAAAAATACTTTCCCTGTCTAACAATGGAATGAACAACGGAAACCAATAACTTATCATCTAGCAAAGTAACACAACCTAATACCTTGTAGTATTTCCATAACTCTTGGGTGGGGTCTACTGGCAATCTCTAATGGTGAGGCAATTCGGTTTGTATTTTTAACAGAAACTCTTTCAAGTGACCAGGGGTCACTATACACGGAGATGAATGTCCCAATGATAACATGTCTAGCTGAGCTCTCACATGCTCAGACAAAATCATCAGAGACTGACTGGTCTGGCATATCTTATTTACAATTGTTATTAATTGAAAATACTGCTGAATGAAGCTACTTATGTTCAGCTGCCATGGTTCATGAAATATTGGTTACTTTTTGTCTTAATTCTTGCATGTTACTTATTAGCCAATCTATGCTTGCTGTATTTATGACAATTCTAATCTTGTCACATTCACTATTGATACACTCTCCTGTACCCATTTTGCTAAAATGTTCTCCTTCTCCACGCCTTCCTGCTGTCTCCTTACGATCTTAACATCTGCTTCAGACACTGTTCTGAACAGAACACTTAATGTCTTCCAAACAATGGAGACTACTGTTCTTTTCCCTCTTATTCATCTACACCAACACATTGATCACTAGTGTCTATATATAGGATCATCAGTTTGCTGAGATTGGGACATGTCGATAAAGGTATCGCTGTCAGTTGTTCCTTTAAATGCTCTGACAATCCTCTGTCCATTTGAATCTAGCATACTTCTTGATCAATATCAGAGGGTTCACTAGTCTTGAGAATGCTGGGATGAATTTCCTGTGGTACCTTATAGCTCCTATGAAACACCTTACTTGTCTTAGGCTTTGGCATTGCTCTTATAATCTTCAGCTTGTCCATATTGGGCTTAATCCTGTCCATTTTATGAAAAAACGCAAGTACTCTCTTAGGAACTGACATTTCGGCAGTTTCAACTTTCTGTGCTTCCATAATTGATCTAGGACTTCTTGCAGATGGTCAAAATGCTCCTCAGATGTTTTGGAGAACACCAAGATGTCATCCAAATAGGCCATGACAAAGCTCTCCTTTCACTTTGTACTAATGACCCTGAACGGGAATAACCCCATATGACATGCAAATGCATCTTTTTCCTGGTTTACCTCATCGAGAGCCATCTGTCAATAGCCTGATCTCAAATCTATCATTAAAAATACTTAGCCTTTCCCTGAAGGCCCAAGATGTCATCTATCAATGGAAAGGGTACTACCAGTGGTTTTGAGATGGTGTTCAACTTTCTAAAGTCAACACAAAATCTGTCCCCCATCCTCCTTATCCACTACCACGATGGGGAAACTCTGGGGAGACTTGATCCTCTCAACTATCCCCAATTTTAACATGTCTCTATCTGTTTCCTCCACTTATGGTTGGGTGTTCTGTATGGTCTTAATTTGATCTGCGCATTGTTGCCAATATCAATTTTGATCCTTTCTGTGTGTGTGTCTGGCCAACTTCTTATCTGAGTTAGCCACCACATCTCTGTTGGCTCTTAGCAATCGCTCTACCCTGACCTTCAATTTCTCAGGGACTATTATCTCTTCTCCTCTCACTTCTCCTAATCGACTCTGTCCTCTCTTTCTCTGCTCATCAAATTTATACTCACTTAATAGCCCTTATTGGCAAGGCCTTCCCTACCTCTTCTCCCCTTGATATTTTTACAGCTTTATTAGCCTGATTGATCAACATAATAGGCATAATTTCTGCTCCTTCCATCACTGTCTCACACAACACTACTTCCTCTTTTCCAGGGCTGTATATCTTCATAGGGGTTATCTGAAAGATTTCACTTTCTAACCTTTACTTTGTTACCAGGCTGCCTTTTACTAGATACTGCTATCTTAGGAGGTATTTTTATATCAGTGTCAACTACTACTGCCACTTGTTCACTGGAAGCACTTCCCAATGGTATTTCTACACCCTCAACCAACAATACTGCAGGGTTGAATTTTAATTGGGTCCTATGTTGGCCCAGCCAATCCTCACCTAAGATCACTTTCCTACAGTCCGAGGGCCACAAATAACATACGGACACTATTTGTTCCTCCTATCTTTATTGGGAGCCATGCTATTCCTGTTATCATCATCTTCTTCCCATCTGTTTGGCTAATTGTAATGTCAGGCCTTTTTAACCACCCTGCAGCATCAAACTCTTCTACTGGGTCCTCTCTGATCAAGGACATAGATGACATGTCTATCAGAGCCCTCATCACTTTTCCTTTCACTACTACTTCACAAGTGATCTCCCCCTCCTGGGTTAACAAGGAAAATACTATAGATTTCTTTCTTGACACGAGTGCTGGCAGCAAAAACTTCATCAGCTACATAGACTGGGGTCCCGAACTGTCCATATTTACTTTGTGGCACCTTTGAACCATCCTTCTGAGGTCTATATATACTAGATGTAATCACACCCACAGTCTGGTCCTCAGGGTTGTAAGGCAACAAGTCGATCCCAGGGTCAACCCTACACTGGCCAGTACCATTATCAATCAACTGGTTGTTGGTTGCTGGCTGTTTTGATCCATACCAATCTGCCCACGCTGTATTCTTGGATCTCAGAGCAGTGAAGATTGAATATCATCGGTAATTTGGTGCACTGGTTCATGCCATGGCAAAGCTGTATTATGAATGAAATAAAAATGCTCTTACAGACAAAATAAAAACAGAAGATTCATCAGGTTAGTTTTAAATTGGTTTATATAGTTCCTTGTACAAAATCCAACCCTTCCCTCTTAAATTTCTGTAGTGACATTTTGCTCATCTAAATCTTGGAATGAGGTTCAAAGTTGGGAATTCTTCTGGCACCAGGTCATTCATGGTTTTGGTAGCAGCTCATCTGCTTTTCACTACTCATCTCTTCTCTGAGGTATCATGATCTGCTTATATCAAATCTGGCCCAAGACTGGCATAGGTTCGACTGGTCTGGGAATTAGGTAATTCCCCAACTTTCAGATATGGTTGCAGAGGTAAATTTTCCCACTTTCTCCTCCTCTCTTGGTATTCTGTCATATATCCATGCATTTCATGGCAGTGCAAGAACCCTGGTATTGTTTGACTGGTGATCAGAGTAGCCTCATTAAATATTACCAGAGAGTCTGGCCTCCTTACTACCATTTGGAATGCAAATAAGAAAATAAAGATAAAAGGAAAAATAAAATAAGGTAAAATTAAGCACAATGAACGGGTGCTGGGATTCCAGGTGTGAGATTAATTTCATATATATGTATTTTGGTATGGAGCTTAGGAATTTGTCAGTGCATTATTAACTGTTAACTTATTATAAGTTTGCAATAACTCCAATGAGCTAAAAATCAAGTGGAAAATTAATTTACTCTTGTCAGAAGAGATTTTCCCATCAGTTATTTTAAGGTAGGTGTGCAAAACCTTGTTTTTATAGATTTAAGGGGTCTACATAAATCTTATTTGTTATATATTGCCTGTGCAAAAGAAAATGATAAATGATCCATATGATTATTGGTATACTTGAATCTCATTCATAAAATCCCTGAAATAGTATTTGCTTTTCAGTCATAGAAGGAGATTGTACCATCTTAAAAAAAAATACTTTATTAAAGCAATAAAATGGCCATGTTAAAACAAGAAGAAAATTTCTAACAAAAAAGGATGAGTAACAAAAAATATTACTGCAAAAATTAACAAAAAAGACAGCTAAGCCAGTTTATCAGACTTCTCTAATCAAAGCTAAGATCAAGGGCAAAAATGTGGACAACAACTAAAAAAGAACACCCAAGACCAAATGTTATATGAAAGAAAATGTAACACTTACAGGTTAATTACTTTTAAGCCCACCAACCACTCATGCTTAGAGATGGCTGGTATGACTTGATGTAAATAAATTTTAACACTTTGAAATTAAATTTGTAATTAGCCTTGATCAGTACTGAAAAAACATAAGACCAGGCACAATGCTGGGTTTTTATCAAATGTTCAGCTATTGCCAAACCTGTTGTATGTATACACCTATGCAAATTGTCCACTTTGCCTTTGCAAATATTGGCTGGTAGATGTTGGTTGATCTGTGCTTTCAGCCTTTCTTTGATTCATTCTACCTACATAGTCAGCATTACATTTGGTTTTAAATTAGTAATTTACTAAACTGATATGAGTAGGTAGAATATCTTTCCAGATTTTGACAGTTGTGACAGATTTTGTTGCAAACCATTTGTGTCCCTTTATGCTCACTTTTTTTCCCCAAAGTTGGTTTGTTTCAGAAAGATAATACAACCTCCCATGGAACATGAGTGACATGAAAACTTGTTCCAGAAATACTTGGCTGATTGCCAGCTACTGTATTGATCACTAGATTTAAACCCTATTGTGCATGTATGAAACCTGTTGCAGAACTCATTAATTTCCTAAAGCCACACCCAACAAACACAACTCCTTTATGGACAGCCATGGAACATGCTTTAGTATATCCACACAATGACATCAGAACCTCATAGACTCCATGCCATCTCATGTAGCCAAGCAAATGGAAGATATACATGTCACTAAGTAGCATTAAGTAGCTATATTACACTTTAGTTTATAAAATTAATTTTTATAACTTAATGTGACAAAGACTAATAATACCTGCTACTTTCAGTTCATTTTATTCTTTCTCTTAGTTGTGCTTGTTTATGTGAAGGGAAAGAAAGATTAAGATAACTGGTCATGTTGTTTGCTTGATACTGTGTAGTTATAAAATTAAATATAAAGAAGGCTTCTGTCATTTGAGTTAAGTATACTTGCTTACCAAATAATCTGGATTCTAAAGTGACAAAGCAGACTATATTAGTAGTGAAATATATTTCATTAAAGTCAATGTTGAAAGGAACAAAATTAGAAACCTGTGAGACTAATTTGGCCTGATTAACATTAGTTATATATAAAGGTTGATGTGCACACACACACACACACCTACACAAAATATAGTCAACATTAGGTAGGGTTTTCAGTGTGCATGTTTTTGCTTAGGAGTTTCAATGAACTAGTAGTTAAATTACTGTAACTTTTCATCAAATGTTTGGAGAATGCATTTATTGACCTATTATAACCATGATAAAGGCAGTGAATTATATTGTTTTAGATCAAAGCCTGTAAAATCTACAGTTCAGTTTTCCTTGTATAATATAAATATTAAACTTATGTAAAAATGTTTTTTTTTTCTTTATAGAAAAAGTGAATGGAATTTCAACAAGATACCGAAATATATACTATAAAGACAAATAAGATACTAGATTTCTACATTTATAAGGTGTACTTTGATTAATACTCATTTTTTCTATTTGATAATTATTTCAGCATGTAAGCACTTTGAGCACCTTCAAAGAGGGGTTAATAGTCTTTAATAAATCAGAGTCTAATCAATCTCCCACTCTATCAAACTAGTCAGTAACATTTATCTACTTGTAAGGAATATATAAGAGATAAATCTTCAAAGTATGCAAATTACCTTTTGTAATTTAAGCTAATTTTAAGAGTAAAAATAGTGAAGAGTTGTACACTGTATGAGTCTCTGTTCTAAAATTTTGACATTTTTTTCATGGCCATTACAAGTTGTGAACCTTTTAAAAATTATACTATAAATAAAAATCAGGAGGATAGCAAGCAAAAATATTTTGTATCTGAATACGTCCTAGATTTATTTTGTAAACACGCATTTTCATTGCTGGTTATATGAGTGATATTCAGTACAATCTCTAGAATTCCATTTTGAAAAATACTGTCATCAGAGATATCAATTGGCTTCTTTTAATAAACTATTTAATATTATTTTTTATGAATCTGAATATTTCACTTGTCAGCAATGGATGAATACACACCTTTTATTAATGTCTCAAGTGGACAAATCTTTGTTCATATTCAAGCATCCTGTGTTTTGTCTTTATTTTATTTATTTTTTTTTTTTCATTATGTTTTGGGATAATACCTTTCCAGGAAATTTTCTTTTTCTCTTTTATACTTCTGACCCATTTGCTGAAAGCTATAACTTTCTTTGTATGGAAGCTGGTGAATACGGTAACAGCTGGAGCTGTTTTTAATGTTCTTATGGCAATTGCATATGTGTAATTGTTATTGATATCTTAATGTGCAGCTTGTGTGTCACAGTAACTTACTGTTTATTTACTGTAGAGTTTACATCTCTTTGCTGTTGCTTTGGATATGATGTGGGGTTTTACTTTTAGATTAAGTGATGTAGTGCACTGTGCAAAATGGACAGGCAAAGAGAATATTTGCTTTGTTTTGTGCAAGAAATGTGCATAATTAAAATAAAAGCTGCTCTTTTGTGTTCTCCTTATAATGTTTGATACTTTGTTAGTTGTGACTGGATTACATGGTTTATCTTATGAGTGACTGCCTTTTTCTTTTGTCTTTTCTTAATTTCCTTTTTCTTCATTCATCTCTAGTCATTGTTTAAAATGCAGTAACTTTTCAGGTATAGTGATTTATATTTTTTGTATGCTTTCTCTGTGCAAGTGTGCTGGATTGAACCAATAAATTTACTTTTAGGCTTTGTTGATAATATCTGCTAAATATGACGCATATGATCAGAGATATTAAACTTTCCTGGGTGCTTTTCGCCATTGTATACTATTTAAAATCAAGACAGCTTTTTCTATTGCAGTTCTCTTACAAGTGTTAAGGGCATTTTTAAGCTAGCAATTTTTCCCTCAAAGGAATGCTTGTAAGGTTTTATTCAAGATAACACTGGTTTTGCTGAAATTATTTTTATTCTCAAATTACTTTAGCATAAACAGATTTGTTGAAGATTGTGTTTTTGTTCAGCATCTGAAGGACTTACTATTACAGTGAATAAATAAATGATCAGTTTCTATTTTGCTATTAAAAATAATGATTTCCTAATTGATATGTCATATTTGGATTTGTTATGTAGTTGGAGGATTGCTTAAATAACAAGGCTAAATAACATATTAATTCTGTACTTGTTTTGTTTATTGCTTAAGATTAGCACTTTATAGGTGACTATTTTTACCAAGCAAAATGTTAGTCCTTCCAATAGAAATCAAATTTGAATTTCTTGGTTGTGTAGTCATATCATCCAATGACAAAACCTAAAACAATCTTGACTGAAATTGATTACCAGGCTACTACAATGTCAAATATATAGAATTTATATATAAAACACTAATTTTGAAGGGATTCCATATATAGTAATAGGGGTAAGCAATATTTATAAATGAAGGAGTCCTAAATGTTAAAATATGAAAATCAAATGTAAATATTTCATTGCCTCATTTTTAATTCATGAAATGATTTGTTTTAACATTTTAATCTTTTATAATTAATATTTTGAATTTACCTTCATCCATTTACCTATTCTAATGAAATAACATTTAATATAAAAAGCTTGAATAATTAATCAGCCATTAAGAATTAGAAAGTCAAGTGAGAATTGATAGTCGCAAAATTTTGAATTATTTAGGAAATATATTAATAATTAAAAATTTTGTGACTATAAATTTTCACTTGACTTATTCTTGTTAAACTTTGAGGAAGGAAATCCAGAAAAAATAACTTCAAAATAAGGTGTTTGTATACTTAATACATGTTTATGTGTATTCTCAAGTAGAGATGGGTGGTTTAACCGAAAAAACGACTTTTCAGTTTCATCTTCACACCGTGGAAACACATCAAAATCTTTTAGAAACTGAAATTGTTCGGTTTACTGCTATCACTACTGAGTCACCATATCCAAAGAAACACTATTTAAAAAGACTTTCACATGTTAATAAAATTAACCTCTTTATAGCATTGCAAGAGAAAATGATTAAACAAAAATATGTTAAAAACATTTAATTGACTAGTTTTAGCCTAGGAAATAAATATGAAATCTATTTGTTTACAAAAGAAATGAAGAAGATGAAAGGAAATACGATATAATGTCTGAAATCTATTTGTTTCAGTTTTCAAAAAAAAACGAAACAAAAAACTTTTTGTGGTAAAAATTAAGTAACTGAACAATAAAATAGAGTAAAAATTAGTTGCCAGTTTCGTCTTAATGTTAAATTTTATGAAGTCATTTTTTTTTGTAAGGGTTTTCTAGTAAGCCAGTATGACAATCACGAAATAAAGTTGTTGTAAACAAGAAAAATAATGAAGATTTTTTATTTTTTATAAATAAATTTGTTTTTTATCTAGGGTATGTACCTAAATTAGATATTAAGAATAATTAAAATAGTTCTTAATTTCACTTTTAAAATGTGTATATTTCCATATATGCGAGTCTGTAGTGTAGTTAAATTGTTTGTTTTGTACAAATAAAATTATATTTCTATCTAGCGAATACACCTAAAATTATATATTAAAAAAATAGTAATTTTTGATCTCAGTTTTAAAATGTGTATATTTTCAAAACTGCCAGTCATTTTTTTAATCCCAAAGTAAAAAATTTTTTTTTTTTTAGCCACTAGTGTTCAGTGGGTGTTTTACTGTTCTGTCTATAACATTCTTCTAAACAAGGAAAATTAATTTTATTTTTACAAATATCTTTATGGTTTTATCTGGCAAATCCACTTAGGTAAGATTATATTAAAATGATTAAAAAAAAAAAAAAAAAGTTTTTAATTTCTGGTTTACAATGTATTTAAAAAAGATCAGGTGATACTTGCAGATTTGGAAATCTATACGTTCTAAAAATGAAATTAAAAGCTTTTGATCATTTTTAATATTTAATTTTAGGTGTATTCACTAGATAAAAACACATTTATTTAGGGGTAAAAAAATAACTCATTGATTGTCCTTGTTTAGAAGAAATTTATTTGCAAAACCCCAATAATAGTTGACTGGCATACCAGAAAAGAATAGGTGTATTTTATTTTATTTTTTTTTTTTTTTTTATAGTTTTTGAAGGAATTCGCTTCCTCAGATAGAGAAGAAATGAATATATCCTGGTTGTAGTTTAAGGTATCTTCTAATTGAGTGTACAATTTCAAGAATATTGATAAAGATTGGTCACTTTGATTTTGCAAAACAAAGTAATGTGTAAAATTTAGTCTCAAAAAAATATTTTGCATTTTCGGTTGGTCGAAGCAAAATGGTGTTTTCGGTATTAAAAAACAAAACAAAAACAGTTTGATGAAAAAGCACATACAAATTCCATATTTAGAAAGATTATTTTATTTTTCCCCAGCCATTTGAATATTTTTAAGATTGGACCACAAATACACGAGATATTGTGAGTTGAATGGACTAAGTTGCAAATTTATCAATCTCAAGCGAAATCAGATATCAAGTGGAAATGCTATCATTACACAAGAAAATGAATGGCTTCCCTTAGAAAGCAAAAATACTAAATTAAAAACCAAATCAAAACCTGTGGTATCAAGGGGGGAAAAAAAAACAGAAACCGATACTGAAACATAAATTGCCAAACTGACCAACTCTACTCTCAAGTGTAAATGATAATGAATCCATTAATTTTTGTGCGAATAATTATAGTAATTAAAATTTACATTGTCTCAAACTTATTTCATTTGGGATCCATCACATGAATTTTCAGATTAGTCCTAAGGGATGTATCTTAATATTGCTTTTCCGTACCTATAGAGGACTAATAGGTATTTTTATTATACCTAACTCTTGTATTGGATTTGAAACCTTACACAATTAGCAGCAAAAATTGTATTCACTTCAGAAAAAAAATGCTTGTCTAATGAATCCAAGTTAAGTGAAACTCTTGGATATCAAACTAAAAAGCAATTTTTTCTGAGAATATTTGTTTGCCATGGATTGACTGCTTGGAAAAAATGGTTGGAATTCAACTTTTGTATCAACAAGTTCTTTTGTGCACACCTGCACTCTTGTAGTAAACACTTGGCAATAAAAATATACGTGACACTTTCAG
This sequence comes from Acanthosepion pharaonis, assembly GCA_903632075.3. Classification (NCBI taxonomy): domain Eukaryota; kingdom Metazoa; phylum Mollusca; class Cephalopoda; order Sepiida; family Sepiidae; genus Acanthosepion; species Acanthosepion pharaonis. Next base: position 543,716 of record CAHIKZ030005383.1, on the reverse strand, counting down.
CAAGATGAGACTAATGCAAATGACACACAGAACAATTAGGCAAGTGACACTTTTTCACCAAAAGGAAACAACTGGCACCTGGAACAAACATTTGCAGGGACATAACTAACACATACACCAATTTTTGTCCTATCTGCCTGACTATATGTTTTTCTTTTCTTTTCCTTCAGCCAATACATATGTGATTTGGTGCCTTTTCCACAACTTCACATGTGAGCCTTCATCAAGTTCAAAGTTAGTTTTTCTTTTAGATGGTTTTTTAATAAAGTTTTTTGTCACTGGTCCAAAGCATCATTCACTGAATAATCCCATTCTTCTGGCTTTGTGAGGTTTTTGTATTTTCTTTCCTTTTTCAGCAAACATGTTCCATATAAAATCTAATTTACTTTGTGAGCTGAACAATCTTATTGATGACCACACTATTCTTAATGAGTTTAAGTCTTGAACTTTGCTGTCTCCACTTCAAAGCTCTGCCATTTCAACCAAGTTTCTGATACTGTTGACATCTTTTTCCTTTTTATTATATTGTAATTTTAGAGCAAATTTGTTTTTTGTTTTTTTTTTTTATATATACTATACAGAAATGTCTTTTTTTTCATTAGACAATCATTTATCAATATAATCATGACAGTAAAGGAAAGTTAAATAAAATTTTGAGCTTATTTTTGTTTTATTAAGGAAATTCTAAAGGATTTGATAATTCATTTCTTGATATATCTGAAGTAATTTTACTCTACTGAGGTAAAATTGTTATTCTTTCAGGATTCAGGATTACATTGTTCAGCAAATGACACTAATAAAGGATGCTTTATTGCTTTCATAAACAAATACAAGACATTTACAAGATTAAAAAAGATACTTTACTTTAAAATTAAAACTCTATCAGTTGTATTTGCAACCAACTCTGTGTGAATATTTTTCTCTCAAATTGATAGAAATCAATTGCTACCCAAAAATGCTGTATTGAGCAGTGGCCAAACATTGTTAATCTATGACTAAATAAATCAAGTAGCTTTAATCTTGTTATATGCATTGAGTTGTTCAGAGACTATAATTATTGTTTATATAAAATGGGAATCAATTTTTCATTATTCATAACAATAATAAACCAAGTTGTATCCTTGTGGTCTGATTATTGTCAAATTTGGTTATAAAGTGATACACTAATAAAAATAAAAATCAAGTTCTATTATTTTAATTATAAAACTTTACCATTAAATATTATATTAAACTATAATAAAGTGTTGTAAGTAAAATGTTTGTTTTTATGTAGCTATCACCCAAAATTTGCTAAATGACTATAAATTATGAAAAAATTGCATCCAATATAATAAAAGCAAAGTTTTATTAAAATCATTGTGTTATTTCTTAAAGATTTTAGCGATAAAATTTTGTTTTTACTGTTTTGTGCTTTGATTAAAGGATTTTTTTGATGTAAAAAGATTATTTTATTATCCTTTTTAGAACCTTAGTAACTTTGTTTCAAAATTTTGTTTTTTCTCATATCAACACAGGATCATGAATTTGTATAGGAAATTTGAGCATCTATTTGTGGTCAAAAACACATTGATTTGGAAATTCTTGCATAAATCAGTATTGTCTGATTTTAATGAAACTTTCAGGACTTATTCAGAAATTATTTTTGAAATGTTTTTTTAAAATTTTTATAAAATATATTTGTACATTTTCTACCCCACCTTTTAATTTTATGTAATTTCAAGAAATTCTTTTTTGTATTGTTTTAAGTTTATGTTAATTATAAGAACAAGTATTCCAAAAATTTAGATAAATTTTGTTTTGGTCAAACAAGAGCCACAGTTAAAAATCTGTTCTGAATTGTAAAATAAAAAATGCAATAACTAAGACATTTAATTAGAAAAGCTTTTAGTTGCTTTTATGAATAAAATATATTTTAAAAAATTTGAGCACAGTATTTAAAAAAAAAAAATTTGAATTTGTTTTATGTGAGTATAAATGTGTTGATTTTTTTTTTTAAATACAGACATCCATAAATGAGATTATCAAGAAATAAGTGTGGTACATAATAGCAAATTTTAAATTATTGGTAATTTTCTAGCATTTCCATAACAAGCATCTTCATAAATAAGGCTATAATGCTTATATACTTAAAATTCACTAAAATATTAGAAGGCATAAATTATTTGAAATTTTTAAGATTACTGAGTATTTAAAAAAATTATATAAAAAGGTTTCCATGTTGTATTCGCTACATAATTTTATTTCTATTATGTGCCTCTTATTTAAATTTCTCAAACATCAGTCTGTCAAATACATCACTCAGCACATCAAAAACACACCTCCTTTATATAAAAAGATGCTTTTCTGTGGTATTTTAAACTATAAGTAATATTTGTTGCAATTCAAATAAACTTTAAGTCAGCTAATTTTTCACAAATAAAGTTTGAGAAAAGTATTTTATTTTTGAAAGATTTTTTTACTAAAGATTTCTTTACTGTTGTGATGACAGATTTGTCAATATGTACAAATTTATAAATTTTACTAAGCTTTCACCATATTAATAAAATCTATAAATTCATACCAAAGATTCCAATCAATTTAAATTTGTTTTGAGATACAGATATGTATTTTGCTTATTGTGAATATTAAATTTAATATATTAACTTAGAATTAAAACTAAAATTAAAGCTTCAAGAAAGATTTTCATTTTTCTAATATGTATTTTAAATGTTAGGCATTTTTCTTTTTCTTCCCTTAAGAGGTACCTGTATTTAACTTTAAGACTCTGTATGTAAGATATATTTTATGTGAAATTATCATATTTTGATAATTGAAAAGCTGGTTGTTTTCATTTCTGCAGTTATAATTATTACGACAGAAATGCATTTCTCTTTTGTTAAATTTGATTAATGATGTAATTAATAATAATAAAAAAGACCTAAGTGGCGAGTGGCTAATCTGTATAGTTAATCAAGGAGACTGTGTGGGTCTCATTGATTAATTATACAGATTAGCCACTTGCAGTTTAAGAAACTTTTGTTAACAATTTTGTTTGCTTGTTTTTTATTTTCAAGTTCAGCTTTTAGTTTATCAAAATATATTCACATTTTAAATCCTTTGCACAAATTTGAGAGAACTAAAAAAAAAAAAAAAAGAATCTCAAATTGCATTAAAGTTGAGTTCTAGATATTAAGTTTGTAGTTTATAATCAACTTTAATGTTTGTTATGGAATGTTACCATATATTAGCAGCTTTGAAATTTAGAAATAAATTTGGCACTTCAGTTATAATCAGAAACTGAGGTTTGTTAAATTTTTATGCTAATTATAGGCATATTACAAATTTGTTAAGTTCAGTGGCAATTGCAACTGTGAATTGTTAATTGCACTGAAATCAACTTAACAAGTATGAATTCATGAAACTAATGGTAAAAAACAAGTATTATTTTCATATATTTTAGGATAGGCTGAGCTTTTCAAGCAAATCTGTTTTGAAAATTATGCCATTCTAATGAATTTTGACTTGTGTATTATCAAAAGGTAGAGTTCAATATGCCAAAATAAATTTTAAAATATCCAAGCAGAATTCAAAATCTGGAAATCACTTCTGATAATTAAATTAAGATAATTTGTAAAATTTCAGCTCCTTGTACTGGCATTTTTTTTTTTTTTTTTTTTTTTACTGGAAGAGATTTATATTGAAAAGGCCATAAAAAATGGCTGAAAATTAAGCAATCAAATTTGATATGTTCCAACAAAGAGAATGCTAGAAAAAGATTTTATTGTTGAACCAAAAATAGATTTCTTTTTGTGTTTTGAATTTTGTTAAAACATGTCTCATAATCTAATAAAAAACAAAGAGACTGATGCCAGTAATATTTTGAAATGAAAGTATACCAAAATAAGCACAAATTGGATTGAAATTAATTTTTATATCTTGCTGTTTGCAATATTTTTAATTTTTACATGAAATATATTTAAAGTAGTAATATCTATTAAACTTTATTATAGCTTCTGAAAAATCATAAAAATTACATTTATTGGACATTTGATATAGTAAATTTATATATGAATAAGCATGTAAATGCATAGTATGCGTGGGTGGATACACCTACATGAGTGCAGCATATGTAGGTGGATGTGCTTTTACATATAGTGTTTAATGTGAAAATCTAATTGAGTAAACTTATAAAATGAAAGATTTTGAGGTCTACTTCACTTGTATAAAGAAAAATATACCTGCTACTCGGGAACATTTTTTTTTGTATTTTAGTAAAATATATTTCCATCTACTGTTAATTCAGTTCAATTCTACAAATGTCTAAATTGCTTGGCACAATCTAATAAAAATAATCTAAAATTATGCCACTAAGATGCAAAGAGCTCCTTGGAGTGAAAGAGAATGAGAAGATTTTAAAATGGAGACGCAATCCTAAACAGGAAACAAGGGATAAACCTCTACTCCTGTTCAAAAGATCATGTGAACAGAAAGTCTGGAGAGGAGTGTGAACTTGCTTAATTTGTTCAATATCAAAAGGATGGAAATGGACAGAATCATATTTTCCCTGTTTGGCATATTTTTCAATGAACAAATCTTAATTAAACACTGATTTCTCTTTTAATGTAATTATACTGATGTGTTACAGTAATGTTTTTGAGGTTCCAAATTTTGATAATTCCCTATGGTCAGAGGGATGTGAATTAGGTTCCTTGATTCATAATGGAGGTGAGAACAAATTAATTATCCCCTTAATATTCTTCTCTTTAACTCTCTCTGCACTCAAACAAGTTACTTCTATTTAGTTTTTATGAAAATAACTGGGAAATATTTACAAGACTTGATCTTTAATTTGTTCTCTTAATTCAGTTCAGTTCTTCAAATAATTGTATAAATTGCATGATATGTGTTACTGGAGAGAGAAGGGATCTATTTTTTATGGTCAAGTTACTTTTTATCTTAAAGTCAAGGGCATTAGTACATAAAGTATTACTGAATATGTGATAAATGGCTTTTGAAACCTCAATTTTGATTTTGTATTGACAACTTTTTTTTCTTTTTATACATATTTTTAATGTAAAAATACATGTGTATGTGATGTGTTGCCTCCTGCTCTTTCAAGATTTCTGCAGTACACTTAAGAATTACTGACTGCACAATCTAGTGAAGATCTTTAGCAAGTGACTAGTGGTATTAGACAATGACTTCATTTAATTGCAAGACATTAAAATGCTCATGAATTAACTTTTGAAACTCTAGGAACATTTTCTGATGAAACAGTAAGCAACTGGTCTGTTTGTAATAATTTCACCATTGATACAATCAGATAGATCTTAATGCATGTCCAACTGGTGTCAGTTTAAATGGATATTTCCCTTTTTTTGCTATATATTGGGACCATTTTACTTAATGTTCATATTTTCTTGATTTCAGATGAAAACTTGGAAATTTTCCAATGTATTTCAATGAAATTTTCACTTTCCAAAATTATGGTTTATAATTTCAATTTAGATATATGGAAAAATGATCTCAGTGTAAACTGATATTAGGATATTTTTTTTCCAAAAATATTGATAGGAATGTTAATACTTTCTTTCTTAAGCAATTATTTGACTTCATATAAAAAGATTTATTTTTGGTATTTGTGTGGTTTCAAGCAGTTTTTGCTGCCAATCATTAATTCTTTGATTTTTAAGAATATGAAAAATCCTTTTAAATTCTATTACAACTTTTGACTATTATTCTACATTGCAGAAAACAAATAAGGAACAGTACTCAACTTCCAGCTACTCACCTCAGCATATAGCAATGATTACCAAGTTGGACTTACAGACCATTATAACTTTAGTGTGATCCTCTTTGGGTATTCTACAATTGTGAATTTTTGATATGCTTACAATACTAAGCTTCGCAAATATTCATCTTATAGTTTCAATTTACCAAACTTTTATTGTATTTATAACAATTGTAATGATTATTTTCCGAGTATAACATCTCCCCTTGTAAAAAAAAAAAAAAGTTTTGTTTGTAACAATGGAGTGGGTATCAGGAAAAAATTACATAGTCACTCCAATAATAATGTCTGACCCTTTTCTTTATTTCCTGGGTTTTAATTGATTTATATACCTCTTGGGTATCCCATTTTTCTCTGAATCAAATGCACCAACTTACTGGTGTGATTGTAGATTCTTCCCGATTTCCATTTTTGTTTACCTACTTGGTAAACCCGAAATAATATTAGTTCACCTTTTTGAACTGAGGTTCTAATTTTAATTTATCATTGTACTCACCGGCAATAATTTATCAAATGCTGCCATTATTTTCTGATTAAACATTTGTTCTGCCAGTGAAGTACCATCAAGTGTGTTTGGGTTTGGAATTTGCCTATAAGTGGCCAAAAGTTGTTGAAGTGACTCTTCCACCCTTCCCCCCCATGATTTTTTTTTTTTTTTTTTCAAGGTCAAGGCTTTTTTAAAAGTATCTACAAATTTTATACTGCATCCATTTGATCTTGGGTGGTATGGTGCCATTGTTACATTTTTGACTATCTGTTCACTGCAAAATTCCTTGAATTCAGCTGCCATAAATGGTGTACCATTATCTGTTACTATAGTGACCAGAATTCCAAATCTAGCAAAGGTAATATTTTAATGGTACCTATGATTGTTGCTCTGCTATATCTTACCACCTCAAGCCACTTAGAAAAACTATCTACTATTACTAAATAGTATCATTGGTCCTACATAATCCATATGTAACTGGGACCATGAATTTTTCATTTTTGGCCAAGGTTGAATTGTCAGTTGGTGGTGATTTAACTGTCAAAACAGTTTTGGCAAGACTTCAGTAGATCTTCGACATCCTGATCAATGCCCTTCCAGTACTTTGCAACAATGCTTTCATGCGAGATATCCCAGGATGTCCCTGTGGAACTATTTAAATACTTGTTTTTGTAAAGTCTCTGGTAATAAAATTCCTTCTCTGTACATTAAACATCCATCACACATGAAAAATGACTTTTTCTTACCACTGAATATTTTTAATTTGTTTTTCCTTTTTTATCACTATTCGCTCATTTTTATAATACTGTCGTCTATCTGGCATTCACTCTTAATATCCTCTTTTGTAATTGATAACAATCTTATTTTATTCCATAGGGTATATTTTATTTCTTCCTTGGCTTTTATCGGGGCAATGATGGTATCTTCAAGGAAACTCCCACACTTAGGTATTAATCTTGACAGACTATCCACATGTCCCATTTCTTTAGATGGCATATATTCAATAGTGAAATCATCATCCTAACAACATTGTTTCCCGTCATTGTAGGTGTATTGCCAAATGTAATGGAATATCTTTTTTCAAGCTGAATATTTCCAAAAGTGGTTTATGATTGGTTTGTAGTACAAACTTTTTACTGTATAACATTCAGTGGAATTTTTTATTGCAAAAATTATTGCCAATGCTTCTTTTTCAATTTGGCTATAATTTCTTTCTACTGGTAACAAAGTTCCTGACACATGAGTAACAACAGTTTTTGTTTTTCCATCCTTTTTTTTGTCTAGTAATACAGCTCCAATACTGTATTTACTAGCGTCAGCAGCTATTATTATTTCTAATGAAGGGTCAAAATATGCCAGCACAATCTCAGAAGTTAGTATTTTAAAAATTTTTTCAAATGCCTTCTGGCAATCAACCAGCTAATTCCATTGTTTATCTTTTTTTAGTAGCCTGTTCAATGGAGCTCTCAGTTCATACATTTTTGTATATATTCCTAAAATTTATTATAATGTAGAAATGTTTGAAGGAGCCGGCATTTCCTTTATGGTCCTCATTTTTTTCAGGATCCAGTCTACAACCATTTTTATCAATAATTTAGCCTAAATATTTAACTTCATTCATCTTCAGCCAGTTTAAAACCAAACTCTCTTGCTACGTGGCTTCTGTGTTTGTCTACTGTTTTGCTTCAAATCATAATATCATCCAAGTATCCATTAAATGAAATAACCTTTTAAGTGTATTAATAGTAAGAAATTCTTTAATTACTTCTTCCATTTCAACTTGAAGATACAAATCTATTTTGGAGAATATAGCTCTTCCGATTCATTTTGTAAATACTTCTTTGGTTGTTGGTAGTGGACAATTAATGTCTTGTAGGGCATTATTCAACCCTGTTGAAAAATCTGCATACACTCGTAACTTACCAGTCTTTTTTTACTATTACAGTGGGTGCTGCCCAACTTAAAGAGTTGACCAGTGAAATAACTCCCATATTTTATAGTCTGTCCAGTTTCTTGTTCACTGTCTCAATGGCAGCAGAGAGGATGAGTTGTTTTAGTTTAAAAGTCGGTTTCACATTTTCTTTTACCTGAAAAGATGCCTTTACTTTAGTGCAGAGACCCAATTAATTCCTCTGTAAACAAGTGTTTATACTCTTGTATAATTTTTTCTTTAAACTATCAATATTTACATTTTATCATCTGACAAACTGACCAATAGAATTGATTGGTTCATTCCATAAATGAAAGTAGCCAATCTGCACCTAATAAATTTAACTGTTTTCCTTTTGTCACATATTTCACTTCATTAACTTTTTTCTTTCAGAACAAGATTTTGCAATTCAATTCAGCTACTATTTTATTTTCTCCCTCAAAATACTATGTACTTCAAGGTAACTTTTTTCAGTTTCAGTGCACCTATTTTTTCCAAATCTCTTCTGAAATAGTAATATCAGAGCTTGTATTTAATTGTTGGCTCACGGTTTCTTGTTCATGCAGATACATTTTCTATTTAAATTATTTTTTTTTTTTTTTTTTTGGGTAGTGAGACTTAATTTCACAAAACCTATTCCTTTAGCATGATTATTATTCTTTATTTTTTTTTTTTTTTCTGACCTGCAGAAATATTTTTGTGTTCTAGCTCAACACAACAGAAGCATTTTTTTTTTTGCTTTAAATGAGCAATGTTTTGGAAATTCATTCCTCCACAACTGTAACAGGGGTACGGTGCAGTATTATTTTTTTGCCATATTTTTTATTGCTTTGACCAACGTTTTTGTTTCCTTGGGTTCTTCAATCTGACATGTGTCATGTTTTAAATTTATTAACCTTTGACACTCCTCAGCCATCAGCTGTAAATTTATTGCTGGTTCCTGTTCAAGCTTTGTTAACATTCTTGTCCTTATTTCGTTATCTTTGTGTGTGACTTGAGACCAACATGAAAATTAAACATTAGAACTGGTCTTCTGTTAAATCTATTAATTTACTCTTTCACATTCTCTGTTCACTATTCCCGCATATGTGGAAAAATCATCAGTCTTTTTTTCTTCAAGTTGAAAACTTGATATCAGGTATAGAAAACACTTTTTCACCAAAAATTGTCAAGAAAACTTTTACCATGTTTTTAAATCCACATCACTTGTTTTTCTTTTTTTTCTTTTAATATAAAATTACAGTACCTTTTTGTGTTCTTTTGTTCCCAGCCAGTCTCTTCAGTATAGTTGTGCTTTTCTTTTTCTTTTTTTTTTTTTGTCTATCCATCCTGTGCTTTCTTTTTCAAAGAAATCCTCAAAACATCAAAAATATACCTCAAATGTGAGGTTATACTTTCAAGTGTAATTAAATTCTGGAATTAAATTTCAAGTGAAATCCATTGAACTTAAATTTTTTTTTTCTTGTGCTTAAGAATGCTTCCAAAAGCTGTGTCTGGTACTGGAAAAGTAGCTGCAACTCATCTATATTGGTAGAAGAAAGAAAAAAAAAAGTTTTTTTTTTTTTTTTTTAAATTTCCACAATCTCGTCTTGTTGACATTGTTGTAATGTGTTTATTATTTAGTTGAGTTCAGTCACTCTTAGAGTAAGTCCAGTTGCAGATTACTACTGTATTTTCTCAGACGACCATTAAATACAGCGTTTGCTGTCTCCCCTAGTCCCATGTTTTGTTCTCACATTTATAGACAAGTGGATGAGTCTACCTCATCACTTGGTGTATAACAATTCTAATGATTATTTTTAATATGACCCATTTCTGTTAACACCCATGCATTACCATATAAGTAATTTCTTGTATTATACTTTGATGATTGCAGAATTATTCTAACATTGTAGTTAACCTAAAAAAAGAAAGAGGAGAGAGAACTCTAATTTTAATATCAATAATAAACTCAATTAAATCTCTCTTGCATTGCCTTTGGCACTCATCATGATATACTGTTTTGAAGTTCAATTTTAAGATATTGAAATTCTCAAATTAAAATATTTAACAACTTCACATTTAAAATTCTATGGAATTAAAATGATTTCTGAGGCTTTCATGTTATCAAAGTTTTATGCAAAAATAATGTGTAAAAGAAAAATGTAAACAAGGTGGAGTTATCCAACAAGAAGCTAAATATCAATTGAATTATCAGGTGGAAATGTAAATGAAACTGAAGAGAAAATCTAGGTAAGCTATGCCTTACATACATCAACACAACATGGATATATCTTAAGAACAAGGCGAAATAGTGATTTAAGCATCTCAAGTACACTTAAAAGATATGTGAAAAATGTTCAAATTAAGGAACTGAAACAAAAAGAAAGTAAATTTTCACAGTAAGGAAAGATAGAATTTAGGAAGTAAAATTAATACAAAATGATGGGGGATTCCTTTATTCTATTAGGTTCTTTTGATTTCTTTTTATATTTGTGTATTTACCATTGCTTTCTGTAGCAAAAAATTAAGATACATTTTAAATGTTAAATTTCCCCTGATTGCTTTCTACTAATTTAAAATTGTGCCATTAAAATATGTTTTTATTTGCAATTAGCTTAAAAGCAGCACAGTGTGTGTTTTTTTTTAAGCTAGCTATTGCGGAAGCTAAATTAGGCCTCCACCACAAAACTAAAGGTACCTCTGGTTCAGCTTAGAAAACGGCAATGATAATTTTGAAGAAATAACTTTGAATTCCTCAATTCACTCCATGGAACTTCAAAACCTCACTTTAACTCTGAATCGAGCCAAAAGACTGACTTTCAAAAAAACACTGATTTGGGCTTAAATTCCAATTCAGGCTAAAAACTGAGTTCTTCAAATCACAAACTCTGTGGTACTTCAAAGCCTCATGTCAGAAAACCTTTCACTTTAACTCTGATTCCTTGGCATTTTGAAGAAATAAAATTGATTTCCTCAATTTACAAAGTTTTCGTTGATATATTTTAAACTGAATTTAAAACAAAATTTTTTAAATTCACTGTTTTTGTGTTAATTTAAAGTCAATATGAATTAAAAACTTTTAAAATCATTAACTTTCTTTTTGGTTATTTTAAAATTTGAAATTTTAACTATTCCCTTTGCATCTGGACACAAATCCCAATGCTGGATGGTCAAGCACCAAATGAAAAGCAGATTTCAATTGCAGGATCATCCTGATTCCAAAAAGGTATAATGTCCATGTAGAGCAAGTGTGGGCAGACAGGTAGAATTTGCTGTTTATTTATTTAGAAGATATTTTTTTATATTAGAATGTTAGTTTGTTACTGTCTGATAAATACAACCTGTTTCATTATCAAATTTCGAGTTGTTTTTTTAACCTTATGTTAATTTTATACTAGTAAAAAATAATACTTCTTTTTCTAAGAAATTCAGATAATTTAATACTAACTACAACTAGATGTAAACAGAAAATAAAATTTATGTAAAAAAAAAAAAACTAGTAAAAAAAATGAATGAAAATGTTTCTTCTAACAAATTCAGACAATTAAAAATTATTACCATTTGCTCTAGTTCTGAAATTGATGCCATCTTGATCAGTTTTGCTTAAGAATTGCTATGAGTTGAAATATTAATGTTGAGATCATCTCCCATTTAATGCTTTAGTGAATTTAAACATATAAGATAAAAAATAAGAATCAGTTGCTCTTGGGTATTTAATAGCATTAAACCAACAGTTGAGTGGTAATTGGTTGTCTCTTTTTATCGCTGACCTCATGAATTGAAGCATTACCCTTTCCTTTCAACCCTTACAGATAAAATCCCAAATTGCTACTTCCAAGTGTCTACTCAATTTGTTGCAGCTTAAATCTTCTTATACAAAGAGGCTTGGATACGTAAATCTGTTTCATCTGTAAAACCTAATCTCTCACCCTTTCAAAATATTGTAACTATCACATTTCTCTGTTCAGATTTTGACAACTTTTTTTTTTTTTAATTTGTTATCAGAGTTGGTTTCATAAGCAACTCTTCTGTACTAAGAGGCACTGAATCCTTTAACAAGTTATTCATGATTATTATCCATCTACTAATGAGAATTACATTGATACCTGCCATAACTCCTTAAATTCACATCTCAATAGAAATTGGCTAATTTGAAATCTTTACCGATAAGTATTTAAATCTGCTTCATATTTGATCTGTTATGGTTTTGCTTTGAATAGTTCTCTGCATCAGTATACCCTCCAAGGGATAGATAGATAGAGAGAAGCACACACACACACACACACACACACACACACACACACACACACAACTGGGAAAGAAAAAAGAGCTTTATGCATGAAAAAATATAGGAAGCTATCATTTATTTTTTGTTTTTATTCCAGTCTGTTAAATCACAACAGTTCTTTGAATACACCAGTACATGATAGTAATTAAGATCCTTGAAGCTATTTTCACTTCAGTTATGAGTTTGATTTAAATCTTACTTGCCCTCTCAATATCAAAAATAAATATGACACATTGAAATTAAAAAAAATTCAAATAAAAGCGAACTTTGACATTTGATGTTTCATTGTTCTTAATTCACCAGCTGACAAACTGAATGTCTAAGTGTGTGTGTGTGTGTGAGAGATTATGAAGATAAAATTACAGAATGGAAACTGATGTAATTATGCAAGTGTTTAGATAATCATAATGTTGTGCATATACACCTTTAGGATTGTATATAGTAAAATTATATTTATTAACAATTCTTCAGACTGATATCCAGGCTGTAGATTCACCTACTGAATAAGGCATTTAAAAAAAAAATATTAGATTAATTTTTTAATTACATTTGTTTCTTTTAGTATTATGGTGAAGATACACTTCCAATTTTATTAAAGTAATACATTGATATTATTGTTGTTAGAGGTTGCTGATATTGGGAAATTTCTCAGGTCTTAGTTTTTGTTTTCATTCACCTGTCTTGCTTTTAAAAGGATTTCAGTATTTCTAATGCTATTTGATAAACAAATCATTGCCATATGTACATTTTGTGGCTGATTTTCTTTTCTGTTTGTATAATAACTAGGTATTATTATCTTCCATGAACAACTTGATTGTTAGCTTTCTGAAAATGTCAACTGCTTGCAGCAATTTGTCTTTATTTGGTAGCAGGGTGATATGTCTTTCAATAAGCTATTTCTTATAATGTATTTTTCACTTCCCAATGTGCTTTGGCTTCATTTCATTATACGAAAGGGAGCTTGCAAAATATGTTTTTCAGGAAATTAATATCCTATGCACTAGCCACTTAGGTTGAAGGTAGATGTTTACAGCTTTTCGACAACAACTCCATGAAATAGGCAATAGAACAAGAATTTTACTCTGGTTATAACAAAACAATTATCATTTTTGCTATTTATATCAGACAGAAATCCATTTCTTTTATAATAATGCTTATGAACTCTTCTATTTTGCAGTTTCATTGAATCTTTGTATGATGTGGTCATTGTTTCTTCATGTTTATTTTATAAGATACTAAATTTGTTTGGTCCACTTTGTAAGATATTAGAATTCATTTCGCACTTAAAAATCTTATCAAAATTTTTTATGTAAAATTTGTTGTTATTGGACATGGCCTATCTCCCAAGGAAAGAGACACAAAATCGCTTGTGCCATGGTCATGTAAATTACCTAGTGCCTTCGGACCAATAAAATGCCTCTAGGTGAGCATGAAAAAAATCTGCTCAGTTGACTGGGGCACACATAAAAGATGGCAGATTTTGCCAGAGAGTGTGGGGACGATTAGGATACAGAGGAATAGTTTCAACAAGCCAGCTGTGAGGTTCAAAGACAAAGTCTGGCAGTGAGGAGAGTGAAACAGATTACTGCAAATATGTTACTACAAGCTATTTCGGCACCATAACTGACCTGTTTGACTCCAAACTAATACCGGAATTTTGATGGCTTTGATCCTGAAAACTCCATTGTTGAATGAATAGAGAAGGCATAATTGATATGCTGCCTGTGCATGGTCAAAAGGATTGTGTTTATAGTTCTGATATTTCTAATGGGTGGCGCATACGTAGTGTATTGTCGGCTGAGTGAAGAAAAAAAAAAGACTTTGGCTGCATAATCTACAGTCTTTACTGCTGATTTGTTTGCAGCATATGAATGATTTGTGGCACCCTGGAGAATCTGTTGATGTTTTTCTGGTGCAGCTATGAAAATGCTGTTCTGTTTGGTGGTATACCAGAACAGGGCTTAATGTGTTTTTGTGGCTGGTCTACCATTTGTTGCAGAACTTTTTGGGAAACGGATAAGAGGAAGAATCATCAGTGCCAGTCTTGTCCCCTGACAAAATGTGAATTAGGCATTGCTCACAATTGAGGTGTATGTGTGCAGGAAGAGAGTTGTGGCACAATTGACACAATTCAACAGAAAGATGTGCCAGAAGTGGTGTTGGGCAGCAGATAGATCTTTGGGTGGACAGAAGAACTGCAGAACTTTGGTAGCACAAGAGGACCCCCCCCGGATTTGACATACTGATCAGCGTGGATGCAATCAAGGTCAGGGGAGGTGCAGTTTCTCTGCAAGCAAACGTCTGCATGCATAATAGCAGCACTCTTCATTGATGAACCTGATTTTTATGTGGAATTTGATCAATGACAAAATCAGTGGGTTATATCATGGACTGATTGCAAAGCACCTTGCAAGCTGCAAAACCACATTGCAGAGTACATCAGCTTGACAAAAGTTAAGAAATTCTATGAAAATGAATTGTGTCAAGAAAGGCTAGCTTATTCCCTATGACAAATGAAAATTTGAATGCCTGAAAGAGTTTCTTCTGTTTATGGCCGTCATGCAACAAAACAAATCGAAGGTGTTGCCCGTAATGGATTACCGGTAACTTAACCTCCACATTGGCACATATACAGCAGACACTGATGTTTGCACCAGCAAACTAAGAGAGTGGAGACAGCAAGAGTCAAATGTATGTGGCACTACTGGACTTCAGATCTACCTATCTACAAGTGTGTGTTAATGAACAACTTTGGCCATACCAGACAGTTATTTTCCAAGGCAGAAGGTATTGCCTGACTAGATCGGGTTTTGGGCTGAACATCTCCAATGATACCCCCACCCCAATAATGAAATCCATTGTCAAAACAGTGCTGTTTTAGGCAGAAGATGTCTAAAAGGCAACCTCTGCATATATCGATACATAAATGAAGTTGTTGTGTCTGTAAATTGTGTTGTGGAACACTTGTTGCACTTTAGACTACCAACTAACAATTCAGAGTGAACAAAAGATGTGGCTAGGATGCTTGGCTCCCTGGAGGAAGGATGTTGCCCTATGGTGTAAATGTGGCAATCTGTTTCCAGACGTCCCTGAAGTGGTCACCAGGAAAAGTGTGTTCCCTTTTTGTGGCAGGCTTGTTGGATACCTTCCAGTATTTGGATGGTTTCAGGTAGTGATTGGTGTCATCAAGTAAAGAGCAAATGCAGTAACAAAAAAAAAGAATGCTGACAAAGCAAGCCAATCCATGCAAAATCAAATGATGTGTGGATAGTAAATTTACCATGTGGGTTGATGCAAATTCTTTAGCAACTAGAGTTACAATGGAGACTGGTGGGTCTATTGTTGGAGATGCATGTTGGTTGATACCAGAGTCAGACACACAACATATTAAACTTGCAGAATTGGATGTGGTTATTAGAGGAGTCAACCTAACCATACAATGGGAGACAAAGACCATACACCTAAAAACAGACTTGCTATACATGTATAAATAGCTCACAGACACTCTGACCAGCAAGGCACAGGTGAGCATCAAGGCTGTGGGTGAAATGTTAGTCAGAAGAAGGCTCCAAACCTTCTTGGAACTAGTCAAGGAGTTTGCTTTGTTGGTGGACATTGCCCTTGTCAGGTAGAACTAAAACAAGGCAGACATAATTACCAGAGTCCCACAGAAGTGGCTGGAAATGGAAAATGAAGCCAGACCTGTGCTACAGGTATGTGCTACAACTGGCAGTGGAATGGAGTTTGGCCAGATCAATAAGATACACCTGCATTGTGGACATCCTGATGTTAGACAAACAACCTACTTCATTAGGAAGATCACCCCATTCATGAATAAAGAGGTTATCAGATCGGTAGTTGGATTCTGTTTGGAATATCCATCAATTGATCCAGCACTGATCTGATGGCAGAGAAAGAAACTGGTAAAAGCATTTGGCAACCCTTAGTGCAAGATGATTCTGCTGCTGTAATCTAGTGTTTCACAGCAATCTTGAAAGGAGCCCACCTGAAGACTGACACTGGTACAGCATTCAACAGCAGGAATTTCTGGACATTTGCAGAAGATTGGGACATCTGTTTGTGATTTCAATGTGTATATGTACCATCTGAAAACGGCATTGCTGAACAAACTCTTACACAGAACCAAAGGGGATCGCTGCCAGGAAGTGGTGTACTGGTACAACATTATACGCCAAAGGATGGTATTCACAGTGAGACTGCTCTACCCAATGTGTTGTACTCCTATGAAGTTCATATGAAAGGTTTTGATAACATTGCATCACTGGAGGCTGAGCCTAGACAGGGAATATATGAAAAAAAGATGTTGTGCTGGTAAAAAACATCACCCAATAAATGCATGAGTAAATATAGAAAAGGAACAGTGACCAGAATTTTGAATCCCCAGGTAGTCTATGTAGAAGGAATATCAAGACACATGAGAAACCTTCACCATCTCCCTCAAGTAGTGGGCAGTCCTGTGGCGGATGACATCACCCCATCAAGTGATGATGGAATGTGTCTATCAATGGTGATTGACGAGGACAACCGTTTGACTGATGGTGACTGATCAATCAAGTGAAGGTGACAATGAAGAGGATCAGCTGGTTGTAGCAGAAACTGTTGGAGAGGCAAGTGAGTCTGTTGTGCCAACACTTTGGAGAAGCACCAGGCACAAGAGAAACTACACCCACCCCGACAACTGCTATCTATGTGATCATGAGATTGAGGGGGGGGGTTCGGTCTGGATGTAATGGACATGGCATATTTCCCTAACCAAAGAGGCACAAAATCACCTGTGCTGTAAACGGTCATGTAAATTTACCTAGTGCCTTTAGGACTAATTAATTGCCTGAAGGTATGCATGAAAAAAAAATCTCTTTAACTGACTGGGGCACACACAAAAGCCAGCAAATTTTGCCTTGTGGGTTGGGGGAGAAGAATTATGGTGTGAGATGGTTAGGAATACGTTTCAACAGGCCAGCTGTTCAAGGATAAAAACTTGGCAGTGAGAAAAGTGACGGGATTACTACAAATATATTACTACATTTTACTACACATATTTTGAAATAAACTATTTAATACTTTGAATGGAGGGAAAATATTGTATAAACAGGCATACCAAAAAGTTTTTAAAAAAATTCCATTTTGTTATGGGTAGTTTTCATGCATATTTTTCCTTCAATTCTATACAAAAAAACCCCTATAAAACTGATATTTATAATTTAACCCTTTTAAAGTATAAAATAAATCAAAAAGAAAATGTTAGGCTCCCTAATTTATTATATTTTTAACAGTATTATACTCTTTGAAACATTCTATATACAATGCAATTGTGTATTCTTTGCACCAAGTTGTTACCATTTTTCATCTCTTTTCTATTTGAGAACTATGCATACAGACAACACTCTCTTTGGCTTGTTTTGGCAGCTTTATTTGCAGACAAATATTCCAGGAAATTACCTCACGAATCTTAAGTTGCCAAATAGGCATTTAGATTCTAGTCAGGAATGAATGATACCTGTATTGTTGGGAAATTCAAATAATGAATTGATTATATACACTTCTCTTCAATGAAACATCAGTTGGTGATACCTGCTATGTAAGAGTTAAATCTAAGACTAATAAATTTAAACTAAATATTTTATAAGTGTGTTACTTCACACTTTTTGTATCAGATCCAGTTAATGCATTTTACCTATACACTTAACTGAGCCCAGTTTAAAAGTTATTTATTATGAAAATAAATATACACTATTGAATTTTGTACAGTAAACACAAAATCTAAACATATTATGCAGAAAATTTAGAATTATTTTATTATAGACAAACTATAAACTCCTTTTTCAATTATCATTATATTATAGACAGAAATCTACCTTGTTTGCAATGAAATAGATAATTTACCATAGTCATATAAGTACAGGTTTCTATTTTTTTTTTTTACTCTGGATAAAAGATGATTAGCTGATAACTGTAAGGCTACAGACTTAGTGATCCATCCTTATATACAGGTATGGTGCTATTCATGTTAAACTTGTTCAGAAGTATGCAAAATATCTTGAACAATTGAGTGTTCCCATCTAGTAAAGTTTTTAAATTATTTTTATGAATGATTCAATACCTATTGATTAGAGAAAAAGGTTTACATATATGTTCTTTGATGGAAAGATGGAGGTAGGTTCACAAAAATTCTCAACCAGGAGTCTGTGGGGAAATTTGTCTAAATAAATGCTGATATGACCTTACCAAAGAGTCATAGCAGTTGCTTTAACATTTTTTTTTTATTTTACCTTCTGTAATTTAGAGGCTTCATTGTCATTCCAAGATCTTTCTGGATCATTGAACTCCATATATTTTTGTTTTATTTTTGCTTTTGTTATTAGCACATATTTAGCTGATCTATTCTACAGCTTTTTTCAGGTCTACAATCCATATGAAAAAAGAAGTGTACTTTTTCCAATATTTATTTTTAGGTTTATACAAAACTAAAGTATAACTCACAGCCATTACAGAGGACGAGAATTTGTTGATCTTCATGCAGCCAAACACAAAATTAAGTAGATGCATTCCTTGACATCAAGCAATGTTATTTCATTTACCACAATACCTCATTTATTCTGAATACCATTTTCACACTATAATTGCCATAATACTACAGTTTCTCAATGACTTTACTCATAAATTCCTATGAAGTGTAAATACAGATCTCAGATGAGAGATTGGTGAAGATATTAAAACTATTCATAATTTAGCATTATAGACTGTTGTATAGATCATCAAATAATTTTGGTTCAGAATACAAAACAAATTGAACAGGTGGGAGCCATGTTAATCCTTTTATTCTGAACTATATGAAAATAGCCTAACATAGTGTTAGTAATGTAGATGAATGAGTAAACAAAGGAAAGGGAGATAATATCAACTTTTGGTTCTTCATTTACTTCCAAGCTAAGTTGAGCAAAAAAAAAATCATTTATACAAACTTACCTATTTGGGATGGGCTGACAGGGCATTTCTCATTTGCAAAATATTTATCTGCTATTTTAGATGACACTCCAGGTTAGATGCATGATAGAATAATATCCACTTTTATGAGGGAAGTGGAATAGCCAAAGATTGAAGCTACGATTGAAGATGTCAAAATCAAGGAAGTACAGAAATATAAATATTTGGGAAATGTTTTAACAGACTTTGATGGAAAATGTGGCACAGAAATCCAAAGATACATTGGAATTAGTAAAAAGTTACCTTCTAAAGGTTAAACATTTTATTAAGAAGCTGGAAAATTTCATTAGAAACAAAGAAAAGAACTGTGATATCAGTCCTCTTATATGGCAGTGAATACTGGACAATTTCCTGATAGATGAAGAGGTGATTTGAGGCAACAAAGATGTAGAATGTTGAGAATACCATGGATGGAGCATGTGAACAATTTTAAGGAAAATGGAAACAAAAGGACATTTACAGTTAGAAAGAGACAGTTGAAATTTCTGAGAGCCAATGAGGAAAGAGGAGTTGGAGAATTTGACACTTAAGGATATATTTAAGGCAAGAGGGATAGAGGGAAACAGCGAGTAACCTACCTAATGAGCTTGTGTAGATGAATGGCAGAACAAGGAGTTGGAGGGATAGTAAAAACACAAAAGAGCTATAAAGGAGAGGAAGTTGTGGAGAGCCATCATTACTTGTTCTGAATGGACATGACACATAGAAGAAGAAAGCTGATGTTTAATGCAACAAGTCAATGGAAGAAAGATTTTTTTTTAGTCCAATAACATGGTCATCAAGATCATGATTCAAAAGGGTTTTAAAAAGATTTTTAAAAAAAAACTTAATCAGAGAGTATGCTGAACATGAGCCCTTTGGTAAGATTTCACAATGGTTTACAATTTTACATTTAAAGAAGTCATGTTGTACATGTTCAAATCGCTGTAGCAGTTAATGAATTCATCAATCTCCTAAAGGCTTCTTTTTAATGAACCACAGTGCCTTCCATGAAATCACAAACAATACTAGAAAGAACTTTATCAAATAACAAAAACCACATCACTTGAAGACTTCCAACAGTAGCAGCACATAAAATGGATAGCATATGTAACTAAAAGGGAAAATGATATAATCAAGATGACTTTCTGCACTACCTTAAAGAAAAGGTTAGGAAGGGAACTCTTATGAATACTAGAGTGAGTGATAATAGTGGACTTGAGAAGCCTATTTTTCTGAAAAAATCTTAAAAACATTTTATAAATTTCAACTAACAGTAACACTGTCAATGAATGGTGAATGTTTACTATGTTCTCACTATTAGCATACTTCATCAAGATGAATTGTTTGATCAGGTTGTCTCAGACAGTACTGTTTGCTCACATCTTGATAGGCTTTACAGTGTTTGGATTTTCAACATTTTTGGAACATTCTGGCCAGTGAAAGGAGGAGCTTAAACAGTTTTCTTTCTAGTATCTCACTATAGGTGTATGAGTAGAAATACTGTATTGATAACAACAGATCAAGCAGCACACACATTTCAACCCTCCTCTTTAAAGGGAGATTTCTTTTATACATGAAATAACAATAGCAGTAGTCTTGATTTTCTTCTGTATCTTTGATGAATTCTCCAAATAAGTTATTTTTGAACTATCACCAAATATCTTACACAGTTATCTGTATAAGTAGTAAGTATGGTTAAGTTGGAAACACCTAACAAGGTGATACTGCCTAGGGCTGAGCTCATCCTCACTCTGCATTAAAAGGTTCCAATGCAAAGACTAAAATGAACAACCTTGAAGAATTGAGCAAGACAATGTAAAAGGTTTACCTCTATCCCATCTGAGATTAATATAGGAAATGAATACAGATGCAAAAGATCAACAGAAATCAAACAAGATATCCTTGTAGATTCAATTGTCTAACCTCATAGCTTGAACTAACAGAACTCTGTTCTTACATCATTTTTTTCACTCTCATCCTCTGTTTAAAAGAATATTATATCATTTGAAAAAAGGTTTTGTGAACTTGAAAAACCTATTTTACTGAAAAATGTCTGTTTGTTAATTAATATTCAGTGTTTATTAAATTATTTTACATTTTGGTGAATCCATTTTCTAACATTTTCTAAATGAATGTTTGGTGGATGATTCTGTTCGCATCTGAACTTTGTGTTCTAATGCTTTTTGTTCATTATTGTGTTTCAGTGATCCTTCAAAATTGAAGGAGTTGGTTACTATAAAAGTATTGTATGGATCAGTGAGAGAATAGAAGTTTCATATGATATTATTGATGTGGTCCTATTATTGCTCTCTTTCCTGAGAGAGAGAGAGAGAGACTGAACTTTAATTTCAAAACATGTCTTCTTATCAATCATATAACTTCTTATTAATTAAAATGTCTTTTTTATTTGTAAAACTCGATTGTGAAGGAAACTTTATTTTCATTAAAATATTTTTCTTTTATAGTTTAAATGGATATTTCTGTAAACCTTATACTTGGCTTGGAGTTTTTTAATCAATTCAAGGAAGAGTATATTATGATTTGGTAGTAAGTTTAAACAAGTGTATTGGGAGTGAAGACACAGAATGAGGAAGGGATAAAAAGTTTTTGTTCTGTTTTAATTAGGGGTTAACCTCTTAAATAAAATTACTTCAGGAAGTCTGCTTTGGATATTTGGTTTTGAAACTAGTCAAAAAGCATTATATTATGATACAACATCAATAATAAAATTATGACTTGTGTATAATGGCAGTTTAAAATACCAACAAAATTCATTAATTGCAATTTTTTTTCTTAGTATCTAAAATTCTTTTTGGCAGTTTTACTTAGATAATAAGGATTTATTATCAGTTGAAACACCATTTTTAATATCACTATGAGCATTTGTTCTGTATTCTACTTGATATTGGATTGGGTATATAATCTGTTTAGTTGTTCACACTGCTTTTTTGTTTCTCATTCTAGTCTACCACATTAGCATATGGATACATAAAAAAGCAAGCAAAGAATATAAGGATAACTTGATTAAATCAATGAATTAAAATAATTATCATACTTGTTTGTTCAAATTATGTCTGAACAGATTTGATGTCAGATCTTATCTAGACATTCTCTGATCAAAATAAATGAAGAAATGTTTTTATCTTTAAAATTCTGTAATAACAAGTTAGAATTCTGGAGCTTAGAAATCATGAAATGTCAAATATTGTAGGATTTATTTTTTTTATATAAAAACTTTTCCATTATTAAATGTCATTAGAAATTTTGACATATTATTCTGTGAATTATACTAGTATCCTTATTTTTGTTATTTCTGTCACAATTTTTCAATCAATAAGTTCTGAATCTGGTAATATTTGGACAAAATATTCAATTAGGTTGATGCAAAAGTACCTGCAACCAATCTTTTTGCACAATACTAGGGAAATCTTGCAAGTGTCTTTGAAGTTGGGAAGATTGATTATGCATAAATTCACAGAAAAGAATATTGGTCAGCATTGAAACACCCATCTTCCATTTTTGCTACAGGATGGCACCTGCCCTCATGTTGCAAACAATCATGGATATGGAATATGAAATTCTTCCACCTACAACATATTCTTCAGACTCTTTTCTCTTCAGAGTATCATTTGGTTGACTCCATGCAACACTCTTTATTTGCTTAGCAGTTTCAACAAGTTCAAGATATCAAAATATTGCTTGAGTAATTTACTGAATCAAAAGCAATTTACCTGAAAGATGTTGAAAAGCCATAGAAAAGGTTTTGATGACTGAATAATGAGGCTATGAATTTATAACCCCCCCCCCCCGGATACGCATATAAAAATTTAGTTATTTACAAATCAAGGCATAAAGAGTCAGGAGTCTAGTTTATAAAGATGAAGATACTTGCTAGGACTTTTCAATTATATTCATTCATCTAGTGTGAGTTTTTTAATCTGATTTTTTTTTTTTTTTTTTTTTTTTTTTTTTTTTAATTATTTATAATCTTTTACTTGATATTTCTTTCTAATGTTACTTAATGAAAAAACAAATGCCTTATTAGATCAAATCTAACAATAGGCACTCATTTTTCTTTTGTCTGTGCAGTGAGAAAACAAGTGAAAGTTAATCTCACACTTTTATTTTTTTTTTTTTTTTACAATCTGCAAATAATTATTATTGGTTAACATATAATTTTTCTTTTTTTTTATTAAAATAGCTTTTGTTCTTTTTCTTGGAATTTTATCAAAGCAAACTCTGTTTTATCATTTTAGGAATGCATATCTGATTATGAAACTATCCATGCAGTATTAGGGAATGCAGCAGCTGATTTGGACTCTGTGATTTCATCCCTTGTTCAAGCATTCTATTTGTATCAAGTAAGTAAACTTTTTTTTTTTTTTTTTTTTTTGTAAAGGTACTAAAATGTAAAAAAAAAAAATCCTTTTTCTCCAGATTGTTTATATTACATTGAAATATGTATAAAATATTACTTGATTAATGAAGTTGTAATGCCATAAAATGATACCAGATTAAAAAAAATGCTGACTTTTATGAAATAAAAATGCAAAACATATTTTGTGTGTGTAGGTGGAGGGGCTGAATGGAGAATTGATTTTTATGAAGACTAATAATACAATATAAATAGCAATGGTACTATTCTGAAAGATAGTATCATAAAAAACCAAAATAAACAGATTAACAATTTATTTAAATATTCATGATTTTATCATATTACATCTTCCACTTTATTTATAGATAAAGAATAAAATACATTGTTGGTTTTGCACATGTTGGAAGTTGCTATTGTATGAAGTACAACATACAAAACTTGTCTTTTAAGATAAAAAGATAAAAAGAAATTTACTCTTTTCTTTTCACTATTAAATTTGTGTAAATGTAAGGTAAATGTTCTGGTATATAGATTTTATATTTTCCTTTTTAACTAACCATCATAATTTTAACCAGTAAGTTTAAATTAAGGTTTGAAGCCAATTTTTCATGTTAGATAACTATCATGAATTATTGTTCACAATAAGCAATTTTTTCTGACCTGACATTATCCACATTTTTGTTTCAATAATCATATAAAACAGGTGTTTGAGACCTGCTTCCATTTTTCTTAGTGAATCTTTTACTAACCAAATGTTTCTTGTTATAGTATCTACTCTATAAAAAGGAAGGCATATTTTAATGCATGTTTGCCTAGGTCTTTGCTCAAGTACTGATAGATTCATAGAGAAAATGTTTGGAAAGGATCAAATTTTGAGTTTCCTATTATTTCATTATTGATTGGTGCATGATTTATATTGATGCTAAAAAATAATATTTGATATTTGCTACAAGAGATTTAATGCAATTTATTTAATAATGATCTTTAAAATGAATGTAATGAGGACTTTGATGCAATTCACAAATGATTCTTATAGCAACAAATGTCAATTGGTATAGAATGTAATTTTTTTTTGTCTGTTAACCCATTAATGCCCACTGTAAAATTCTGTATTATAATCTAATGGGATGGCAAACATGAACAGGTTATGTCATCTTTTAAGTTAGAAAATCCATTTTTAAATTTTTTTATATAATTATGGTTTAAATGGAAAATTAAAAAAAAAAAAAAATTATAACACAAGTATACCAAGCACTCACAACAGAACAAAAACAATTTATTTAGCTTGGATTTTAATGAGGAAATTCCTATTCACAAAAAATACTGTTGGTAAATATCCAAGAGAAAAATGAATCAACCTTTTGATCATTTCAGCTTAAGTTCATTTTATACCTTGCCACTCCTATCTCATCCCCACTTCCATACATGTTCCACGCTCACCAGTCACCTCACATGTTATCCCTAATCTTAAAAATCATTTCACCCTATGCTAAGTTAACAAATACAAAATAAAAATACAACTATTTATAATTTGGTATCCATGCCTGACTTCCTCATGCTGTT
Source organism: Acanthosepion pharaonis (assembly GCA_903632075.3). Lineage (NCBI taxonomy): Eukaryota > Metazoa > Mollusca > Cephalopoda > Sepiida > Sepiidae > Acanthosepion > Acanthosepion pharaonis. Next base: position 518,334 of record CAHIKZ030005383.1, on the reverse strand, counting down.
TCATTGTTACACATTAAGCAAGGCAAATCTCTTTCTCTGACCTTTGTGGGACTGCATATTCATATCTGAATACAATCCTTTTGGGCACCAACTCCATGACCATCCCCAACTTAGATGTCATGTTGTATCAAAATATTACTTCAGTTGGCAATATGAGCCCCTCTCAGCCATTGCTTTAACCATTCATTGATGTTTTTCTATATGTAGCTCTTAAGTAATTTTCAATTTGTTCTATATCTCTTTTAGTGTTTTTGAATGAAAGTATTGCTTGTTATCCCTTAATACTGCCTTCACTGAACATTGTACTACCCTTGCCATCTGAGTCTACTCTCTGCTTTAGCTTCCTTTTGTTCGGCCACTTGTCTTAGTTTATAGTTTACCATTGAAAAATATAACCCTTTTTGATAATGTGTCACATTGATAGCCAGCTTTGTTCAGTTGTTTCTTTCTTGGACCGCTCTCATCTCGTGTACATCTAACACATGTTCATTTAATTGGCAACTGTTGCAACTTCTCATCACCTTCAAAATGCTCTCCTTAGTTACATGTAGGTTAATTTTTTTTTTTATCAAAACAGGCAACTGTCTATTCCACTATGGTGCATGCTGTGCAATTCTTTCAACTCTGCATCCTCCAAACAACATTCTGTGGCTAATCTTATCTCCTGAATTTTCCAGTAACCCTGATCAGGTTTTCCTTACCCTAGTAAGATTATTTGCCTTGTTCTTTTCTGGATGATTATATGGAGTTTTAGCTCCACATTAGCAACTAACTTGGCTAGTTTTACCAGTTGATGTTTAATAAGTATTTTCCAGCAGCTACTGTTTATACTCTCTCCTTTCAAACCAAGCACAGTAGCTGAATCAGTCCTGATTTTTACATTCAGCAACTTCCCACATCAGTACACTTAAAATGGCATCTAATTTGGCTGCACTTATAATTTTTACCTTAGTCATGCTATATCCTCTGATTCAACATCCCCTACCTCAAGAAAAATGCCCACTACTAACATTACACCATATGACCCCTTTTCTCTGTTTTGGAAACATACCAGTTTCTCACTGGTTTTTCTCTCTTCACTTCCTCCATATCTCTTGTTGTTGCAACTGTCTTTTATCTTCCCAGCTCACTATTATTTTTAACATTGCTGCATGCAATTTGGAAACCCCCTGCAATAAGGTAGTCCCTAAACAATCTCCTGCATATTGAGAACAATCCCATTCTGCTCATTTCATCTTTCATCCTCAGGATATAAGTCCCCCTCTAAAAAAACATTTTGTTGACCCCATCCTTCTTTGGTTTGAGCCCTAATGCTGCCCTCACTTTCAACAATTCTGGTAGTTTTACAATCAGCCTAAATTTCTTCAGGTGATCCACAACTTCTGCTACTGACATCAATGTCTTTTCCATGAGAATGTAATTTATAAAAGAGCTGGTAGCTCTAATCATTCTTTCCACCTTTCCCAGTGTCATTCTGAGGATTATTGCCATAATCTTAGGTGCTGGTTCAGCCTAAATCCTCATCTGCATTTCACATCGCTCTCCTTGACCATCCTTATTTTGTTCATCCCACCTTCTTAACTTGTCAACAAAGGTCCTTGCTTCTCATCTACCAGCACTTTAAGAGCTAGCAATGTACATAAGATTGAAGAGATAACCACTGATACAGCAGCCACATGCTGACTTTCTCTGAACATAGTATCTTGTCGTGGCCCACCTGACCACACTGTTAGCATGTCAACTTGGGTTTCAGTTCCTTAATTCCTAACCATATGCAGTCCCAACATCTGAAATATTTGAACTTTCAGGATGTATAAGTGAAAATGGCTAACCTCCTAGAACAAAATGTGCTCATACGTGTCCTGCATGCAAGATACTTGGAAGAAAACATAGCTGATCTAAAAGCTACAGTTTAAGGAAAACCTGATCTTGTAGCTTGGAGAAATTGCAAGATGAAATTGTGGCTTATACAAATTTCTGAGCCTCAGCCACTATATAAAATGAACATTAGTGAGAGAACAAACAGCAGAGGCTGACGAGTCAGGTGGTCGTGCTTTGCCTGTGGAGTCTTGCAGTAGTCTCACCAATTGTGATCATAAAATGACTGTACAACTGGTACTCCAAACAAATGAACCTTTTTGCAACAAAACATTCATGCCTGCTCTTTTTCTCTTTGATTCCTCCCCATCTGCAGTGTTTTTTTTCCTTCTCCCTGTCCCTCAGTAACCACTACACAAGATCTTGGACCTTATTCACGATTAGCACCTTCAGCCTTCACCATCAAATCTCCAATACCCATGCTTGTAATAGGAGGCAACTTCTCCATGATTTGTCTTACCATTTCCAGCTTACCATATGTCAGAAATGTTCTCTCTGTGAATGTTTCCTTTAACTGAACTTCAATTTTTTTTCCATATCTAAGTGTTCATCATGGCTCACTTCTAAGTGTTCATGCTTTCCCTTCCAAATATAATAGAATGAAACTGGCAACATCAGGAAATTTCTGCCCCTTTACCATTTGCCTCACTACTTTTTTTTTTTTTTTTTTTTTTTTTCATGCATCTATGTTTCCCTTACCACTAAGCAGTCTTATTTGGCTGCTTATTCTAATCTTCCTCGACAGTGTTTCTCTTATTTTTTCCAAAATGTGCTTTAAATGACAAAATAAATAAGTTATTTTTACCTTTTTTGTGGAACACAAGTAAAGCAGTCACCCACAATAAAAAAGAGCAAAAGTGGTTTCCTTAGCCTAGACTTGAACAAGTAAAGACCCACAGTCCAACCTGGTAGTAGCCAAGAGATAAAAAAAAAAGCAACCTTCTGCTCATTTCAGCTTAAATTCACTTTTTTTTCCCCCAGCCTCATCTCATCTTACCTGCTTTCCCTTCCAACTCCTGCTTCCATATAAATTTGTCACAAGTTGCTTTTTTATGTTAGAAATTGCAATGAAAGGTAGTAACATTGTAAAAAATTGGACAGTTATTCCTTTATTGAATACTTACTTAACTGTAATTTTCATAAATTGGCATTTTATGTTTGAACATTGTCAGGTTTTAATATCAGACATGAAGTTAGCTCTTTATTAAACTAGAAAAAATATTAAGACAATTTAACTTAACTTTTTCTATGAAAATAAGATTTTGAACTTTACTAGCAGTAAGAAGCCAAAATATGTCAACAAAAAGAATTAAAGTGACACTTGAAGAAACAGATCTCTCCTGTTTCTCTTAACATTTGTCAATTATTTTATAATTTTTATTTAATTAGCTGCTGTGTTAAATGAAAATCAGATAAAAATTATTGATATTAGAACCTACTCTGAACTGAACGATACAAAATCTACTTCATTTCAAATAAGAAAAAAAACCTTGTATTCTAGTGCATTTACTCATGCCTTGTAATTAATATGTGCTTAAAAGAAAAGTGCTTTCCTGTTTTCTCTTTCAAAACAGGAAACAAAGGATAAACCTCTACTCCTGTTCAAAAGGCTTCTTTTGTTTTTGGAACAGGAGTAGGGGTTTATCCCTTGTTTCCTGTTTAGGATTTGGTTTCCAGTTCCTTATAAATTCTTTTTCATTCTCTTTCATTTCCAGTATCCCTTTGTATCATAGTGGCATTAACACCTTGCCTGGGGTAAATTGATTAAATTTTTTTTTAAAATTATATCTTGCTTTCAGTATAAAAAACTTATGCTGAAGAAAAGATATAATTTTATTAATGTTTATCTTTTTAATTTACTTGCAATTACACTTTATATTTATTTGGAAATAAGATTATACATTTTGTTTAAAATTATATTATGGAACCTCCTGAATTAAAAGCTACTGCACTTCTTTATAAATGGACTTTTCCTCTAAGATACTATAAATGAGCTGAATTTGTCTGTCTCTGGAGTTTCACCATCTTTGTGTACTCACTGAACTCATTCTCTATCCACATGTAAGTTTTTTGTTCCCATTAAAAGATATAGATTACTCAAATATTCTTTGCATATAAATCAAGCCTTCCTCACATTTCAAGAAGGGTTTTATGCCATATTGTATCAAATGTTATTTTTTATGTCTTCTATGAAACTTAGGTATAGGTTTTTCTGTATTTGTATTGCTCATTCTGAAAAAATAATCTTGGGCTTCAGTCAATAGTGAAAAAAAAAAATCATCATGGTTCATTTTTCTGATTTCCAAATGTTGAAGCTAACCAGAAAGTGAGGAATGGTTACTACATGTTTAAGACCAATACTAATGCTGCTACTACTATTAATAATAAATTAATTCACCTGTTTTATGGAAATATTTTTTCTTTGTTGTTTGTAAGAGCAAAATAGTTACAGTTAGATCCATTTAGTGCAAGAAAACATTTCAATAGAAAGAATGGGAACTGAGAAACACTCTAATTAATGACTGATAGAAAAAGATGATGCACTTGACACTCTAACTCTAAAACTATTTATAATTTAAAACTTATAATACAATAATTAAAACTTTTTTGCATGTTGCATATATATTTTTATTTATTTTAAAAAAATCTTTTTTCTTGTGAAAAAGATCAGTTGAAATAAGAACTTCAAAGAAACAAAAATTATATTTACAACTTTTAACTTGTAATTTAATAATTAAATTTATTATAACATATATATTTTTAAATTGTATTTACATTACATAAACAAAGTTTGAAATAAGAGCTTTAAAAAATTGTTTATAATATTTCATTTAAACATGTTTTATTAAATAGAATGAACATAGAATGTCTTTTGTACTTTTTGGTGAATTTCTCCTCATGTCAAATATGGCTTTATAATATTTAAGCTGCAATATTTATCATTTAAGACTTTATTAATTTATTGAAAATCTAACCATGAGCAATTTGACATAAAACTTTGAAGTCAGTTGGTGAGATAAGTGTATTGAATATTTACTGATTTATTGAATAATTTACATTTTTAGAATAATTATATTTCATTACAGACTGTATGACATTTATTTACATTTGGTTGAATCTGACTTTTTTCATTGTTAAAAAATAATCTGTCGCTATCAGTAGAGTTTTGTAAAACTTTTCTTTCCTTGAATTCCAAACCTAATCTTAAATGCTAATTAGGCAATTTGTTTTTATTCTGTAAATTATAGAATTCACCAAGAGTAAATTGGGTAGTTTATAGAAAATATTATACTATTTAAATACTGAAAAGACTAAATCTTCAAAAAAATGTTATATGAAAGTTAATTTGTTAATCAAATTCTCTGGTCATCAGTTTCTATTTGTTGCTATAATTATTACAAATCTCTGTTGTGTAAATTCTCAGAATGTATTCCTATTTTAACAGATTATTACAGTGCTCTATTATTTCCATAGCAAGCACTTTCCAATAGGGTTGTCGATGCAGTGCATAAAACTTCTGATTTTGATCCTTTTATCTTGGAAAATCAATGTTTATATTTATTCAATATTTCCTATATTGATTGCAAGCATGCAACAAAAAGTTTTTTAACACTGCCATCATGAACCATCAGGTTACTTTTGGGAACCTTAACCTGTTAAAGTTTAGGTCAAAAGTTGTACCATTGTGACATTTTTTTATTTTATTGATTAAAGAAACAAACATTCAGTAATTTTAATTTAAACAAAAGACAACTTAGAAAACAAAAACATTGATGTATTTTTTTTTTTTTTTTTTACTAAAAAGTTACAAATTATAAAGTAATGAGATATAAAACAAAGTATACAAGAAAATAAAGGACATCTTTCTCTATAAGTTCCTTTCCTTTTCAAGATTAAAGGATTATTTAGATATAAAATTTAAATAAATAGAACATGAAACATTTCATTAAATGAAATGAAAAATTATATGATTAATACAGAAAAGGTACAGGGAAACAACTTTACAATGGTGGGAAAGTGACTGAAGCTGAGATGCCAGGTCATGACTAATAATATTGCTGATTCTTTGGATTTTAGCAAGAATCTCTAAATATATAGCTGGACCATATGTGGTAGCAATATTCTAAGCATGGATGAATGGTAGACATAGATATGTAAGATATATTCTGGAGAGAAAAATTGTCTTGTATGAAACGGTAAACTAAATTTCTTAGCATCTGATCTAGCAATAGATTCAATATAGTTTTTCACTTCATGTCAGACAAGAATGTTAGACTGAAAAGGTACAATGATTCACTCTTCTAGAGGTGAGCATCATCCATGATGATGAAAGGCAGAAAAGGGTCTCTCAAAGAATTAATAGAGATCAGTTTTGTTTTGGGGCCATTAAAATTAACAAGCCATTCTTTGTCCCAATTAACAGACTTAAGATGGCTGAAAATTTGATCTTATCAAACTGACCAGAATTACTATTGAGACAGGAATAAATGGTTATGTCATCAACACAGGTATCAAGTTAAGAGCTGATGCCATTGGGAAGTTGGTCAATGAATATTAAGAACAAAGTAGAACCAAGGCTAGAGCCCTGCATTAGTACAAATGGTTCTAGAAGAGTGGTCATTCACAATAACTTTCATTTCATGATTTAATAAAAAACACTGAATCAGTTCAAAAATTTGTCCAGAGACATAACTTTTCAACTTGTGGAGAGCAAGATAACATTGTATCTCCAATAAGGAAGCTATCAGCAATTAATTGCTTATTTTTGTTCAAGTGATACATCAAGCTTTCATTCCAACAGGATTTTACTTGGTGTCAAATCTTCAGATTGCAACTTCTTGGTGATAATAGAAAAGTGAGAAAGCAGACTTTCTAACTCTATCACTTGTACCCACTGGCTTTCACCTCCTGAAACCTGTTGTCCAGATCATCAAGAAATCATTTGCATTTAGTCAATCACATTTATCATTAAATAAATACTTCCTCTTCAGTATGCTGCTTGATCTAAAATGACTCCATTTCCATGTTTCTGCAGAATAATATCATAGCTGCAACAACTACTTTCCTCAAGGTGTTAATGACAGTAGATGCATGATGATCTTTCAGTCTGCCTCTTATTGCTAGTCTCGGAGTATCAACAGTACAATGCATATATTGAATTATAATTAACTTAGATACTGCTTTGATAATACCATCAAAAATTTCAATTCTTGCTTCTGTTTGTGCTCTTTGTGAATTATTTGCACAATCACATTCATCTAATATTTGTGTACTTTCTTTATTGTGCTTAACATGTTTGAAACTGTTACTATATATGGAACATGCTTTTTGATTTCAAAATCTTCTAAAATGACTTCCATTAACTTTAGAATACATTTACTGCTATTGTCATGTGCATGGGTGTCTGAATTATCATTTTACTGTTTGTATCAACAGATCTTATATTTATAACAAACTAAGTGACTGCAACATTTCCATGCATCTATTTTAATAAAGACAAACTGCCTCTTCAGATTTTATCAAAGTTCTTCTTTTCTTACATTTGGCTTCTTCAATTTCCCCTTTCCTCTTTCCAGAGGAAACTCCAATTTCTTCACTATTTTTTTCTATTTAAGCTTAAAAAGACGGGTTGTGTATGCAGGCAATTAAAGTACCTAATTTTTCACAGCCAGTTTAATGTTATGGTTTTTAAACCTTTCTGACAGCATTATTTGTATTTTGGTAGTTAGGTTTAGCATCAAGCATATTTCTCATTTTTCTTTAGCCTTGAAATAGATGGAATGTTTTTGATTTTTGTATTGTTGACTTTCTCATTCACAAAGTCTAACACTTTAGGATGAAAACACTGCAAATTTCTTAAAATTTAATTTATTTTTTTTTTTTTTTATCAGAATCTCCAAAATTAATATTTTTGGAGATTCTGATAAACTATTAATTTTGGATCATATGCATTTTCATGATGATTATCATCATTTATAAAACACATGCACACACACTTTCCCATTTGTTGCTATTGTAAAGTGTTCAAGAACAGCCAACTTTGTTTTTGCCATTGAGAAGTTTTACTTTTAGTCATTAGCATAACCATTTTGAAATTCACAAAGAACTTGAAATTAAAATATATCCCAAAAATATAACCTAAAAAATAGGTTAATCAATTATCAGTGAAATCAGAAATTTTAACTTATTAGAATTTAAAGTTACAGGAGTCAGTTGGCAAATTTTTGTTGAGTAGGACTTGATAACTCTGTTCTGAAATATCATAGAATTTGTTTCTTATTTTACAAGAATAAATTGCTTACAGCTTTATTTTTATTTTTTTTAGTTTACATTTAACAGATATGAAGAAAGTTGATTTGTATTTCTGCTTTTCATTTAGCAGTTTTCTTGTTTATTGAAAGATAAATGACAGTTTTGGGTGTAATTATGCTTACATGGGGAAAATATTTTTTCCTGTAAGTAAAGAAAACAAAAGAATGAATTTTTTTTTTTTATTATTTACTTATCAGTGCTTTTTATTTTATTTTTTATTATCAGATAAACAGTTCTCCCAAAACACTTATTGTTCCAGTACTGAACATTCCAAGAAGTGATTACTACCTAAAGACAGAAACAATACATATTTTGAAACAACATAGAATCACAGCTGAGCTGTTGACATTCCGTGATGATTTGAACCTGCTTGAACTTCATAACCTCAAGAAATTGAAACTCACTTTAGTTGATCAAAATGTACTTCCCAATAAGGATTTACCTTTGGAAGAGTGTGTTGTCAGAGTGATTGATCACCGGTCTAGAGAGAGGCCAGAATCAAGGTAAGATTTTTTTTTTTTTTTAAAAAATCTCTGTATTGACCAAGTTTAATTTATTTCATGCAATTAACTATTAATTATTTATACTTTGATAGGTTTTATATAGATTTATTCAAAAAGGGTGAATTTAAGAGGAGAGGAATAGGGGGAAGACAGACTATTATTGACAAATTCAAAGTTGAAAGTTTATCATGAAAGAGCTGCACTGGATTTCCATGTATATTTTTCTGAGAAACCCAAAGAAAGAGATCATGATGAGGAATGTTCCCTGTTGATCAGGGCTAAATAAATGCCATTTTTTTTTTTTTTTTTTTTTTTTTTTTAAACATCTGATAATCATAAAATATCATAGTTATTTCATTCTAATTAGAAAGATCTAACTGTAATTACTGACACCGAGCTGCTCATTTACTGTGAAATTTGTTAGCATTTACATGCACATAGATATTACTGAACAGCTCACATGGGAAAAGCCTCAGTTATCTTTTTATTAGCTTTGCAATAAACTGTTCTCTTTAACTTTGAATCTTGGTAGTTGTGTTTGGCCTTGAGTAGGTTTCTGATTTTCTTTAGCCCTGTGTGTATGTTTGTGTGTGTTATATAAACATACACACAAACAAAGTATACCTTCCCTAAAATATTTTATCTTTGGTCAGATTTTTGGCCAAGAACTACTCAGTGCCCCTTGTATAGGTTCCTTCGAAATAAGCTAGAAATTAACATTTTCAAATTCAAATTTTCATATTTGTATCTTTGTAAACAAAATGTTTCCAGTTTATGTCCAAAGATATTGATGTTACTATTTTATCCTCATTTCTTTATTCCCCTTACCACTGTCAATTCTTACTTTGTATTTTAGTCAGATGAATATATTTTTTTTATTTATTCTACTTAGGGTTTAAGAGCTATACTCTTTTGTCATGGTCCTTTATGGTAACTGATTCTGTTCAACATACACTCCAAGATGTACCAGAACTTTAGTTGTATTTCTGTTATTTTTCTTTGCCTTTATGTATTTTTATGACTTAATTTTTACCACTGTAAAGTTCTTTTGGAGAGAGAGTGTAGTATTTTTCTCTGCATGTGAGCTGTCTGTTTCTAGATTTTCATCTGTTAACACACATCACAGATTGTAATGTTTTTGAAGGCATATCTTTTTGCTGTAGCTTTCTATTGGGGCTTTTATTTAATTTTTCTTTTTTTCTTAATTTTTGACTATTGGTCCCCAGAGTTATGTCCAACATATGTATAGACATACAGAATGAAAACTTTGATGCACATTAGAGCAATGTTTTATTTTTTGGGCACCAAATAAGGAATAAATTATCAATTAATTTAAAGACCATTATGCTGTGAGATGAACAATAGTTACTGTTTTTGAGAAATGTTATTTTTCTTGTTTCTTTTCAACGCAAACTCAAAACTCAAGCAGACAAATGCTGTTTCACAACTCTTAAAATGCTCAGAGACATATGCAAACTAACTTTTTTTTTTTTTTTTTTTTTTTTTTTTTTTTTTAACTATACATCAAATTTAGTAGGAATATCTGAAAAAAGATTGAGCTCGCCAGCATATGTTCATCTTGGTTGTTATACTTACAAGGTTCCAATGTTGTATCCTGGGTCTGGTAGTGTCAAAATGTTGCATACTCTGGTTCAGTGAAAGAAATAGACAAGATAAAGTTGAATAAGTATAAAGTGAATATTAACTGATATGAAAATATTCCCTAAACATGGGAAGTGGAATGATAACATCTACCCCTGTGGACTGAAGAAACAGTCCAGTTTAAAATTCTGTGAAGTTTATAGAATATGACAACACACTTGAAGAAGGATTGTGTTCATACAATAATGATAATTCCTCATTTAAAAAAATGTCAAGATAAATTCTTTTTTCTGTATATTTTCTGCTAGGTGCTATTTTGGTATATGGCTATATCCTCAGTCTTTCTCTCATGGTAAACCAGTAATTATACATTCGCACATAAATCAGAGAATAACACATTTAATAGAATATTGGACTGAACAAGGTTAAAAAGAATGCTTATTAAAAAAAATGAAGTGATTATGAATCCTCCTCTCCAAACACTAAATTTTCTCCAGTCTTGATGAGTAGTTGACTTTCTATGAGGATTGCTTGTCTTGAACACTTATTAAAACTCCAGCTTACTCTAGATGTCAAGCTGAACCTGTGTATACACACACACACACACACACACACACACAATTTCATTCCATGTGAAATCAACAAGGGTTTGACCATCACCAACATGGATTTTCTTTTTCAAATTTGGTACACTTATAGAGCTTCATGATACAAATTGAATGGTGCCTATTTTACATCTCTAGGTCAAAGGGTTCCAGATTTATGACTCTTTAACTGTTGCTAAAAAAGTGAATTTTGGAAGATAGTTGAGGTTTAAATATCAATATCACTGCCATTTTTTCACTTACAAAGCTAAATTACATATCATTTTAAAGTACTTGGATAGATCTCTAATGTAATCTATTTATCTTCTTGTTTAGAAGTCAAATAAAATAGTTGGAGAATGAAAGATTAATATAATTAGTCTTATTTATATTGAGTGATAATTTGTTAACATCAAGCCACTTTTTAACAGCTTTGAGTTCAGTGTTAACAGTTTTGAATAGTGTTTTCATAGATTCTGATTCACAATAAATGTTAGTATCATCAGCAAATAAATAAAATGTTAACCTTTTTGATACATTTGGTAAATCGTTAATGAAGATGAGAAAAAGGAATGGATTAATATTACCAATTGAAACATATTGATCTCTATCAAATAAGTATGATTTGAACATTTCTTCCTCTGATGTCATAATGATGAGGTTTTGACAGTAGGATTTCATGGTTGACTGTATCAAATGCTTTTTGAAGGTCAATAAAGATCCCACATCCAATCATTCTTTGATCCCAGGCAGATCTTATAGCCTCAGTCATACTTATCAAAGTATGGTCAATAGTGTTTGGCTTGAAATCTAAATTGTAAAGAATAAATAAATTTGTGGTGGTTGAAGAAAGAATAGACATTTGTACATTTAGTTTTTCAAATATTTTACTAAATACTGGTAGAAGAGAAATCGGCCTATAGTTTGATTGGTAATGCTGAGCCTCCCTTTTTTAAAATAGGTATAACTGTGACAGTTTTTAATTTAGGAAAAATACCTTGGCAGAATGACTGGTTAATAAGTTGAGCAAGAGCTTGGGAAGTAAAAGATCTAAGAATTTTTCTATAATTTAACAAGTATACTATTGAAGCCAGTCGATTTAGATTGATTAATATTTGATATAATATCTGTAATTTCCAAATGTGTAACAGCTATAAGAAATAAAGATTTTATATTTTTGCTAGAGAGGTAATCAAGAGGAGTTTGGGGAGTATTCTTTGATATATTTTCTACGACACTAACAAAATAGCCATTCAAAACATTTGATATCTCATCTGGGTCAGATGTTACATTTATTTTCATTACTGCTTTCAATATTATTGATAGTATAAATAATAGGGTTTTTGTAACTAATGAGTGATTTTTTTATGCCAGACCATAATTTTTTCATATTTTGAGTGTTAGCTGGAAAATAATCATGGAAATAATTAGTTTTGCTTATCTTCAATTCTGTAGCCACATGGTTTCTAAATTTTTTGTAAATGTAGATATTAATTTCAGAGTTGTGTTTTCTCATTTGCCTACGTGTATAATCTTGGGGATTCTCATTAATTTTTGTATTCTATCGTTTATCCATGGTTTATTCCTAGGTTTAATTTCTTTCCTAGTAAATTTCTTAATTGGTCAGGGCTCTATGGACAAATTTACCTTTAGTTGACCTTTGACAACTAAATATTTTCGTTTACTAGCCAAATAGAAAAGTTACTAGCCAAATCCATGTAATGTTATTTCACTCTAATGTTATGAATAAAACAATTCCAGGTGAAGTTTTGTTTTATTTTCTAATTCTCTAAGACAATACAGATGAAATTTATGGGAGGAAATTTAGAAATTTCAAGAACAATTACATTCAGTGGTACTGTTACCTGGCAAATATCACTTAGAATAATTCAGTTAACTAACAAATACATGTTTGAAGATCTCATCAGTTTCAATATTAGTTACTAAACTTGAAACAACAACCTCATAAAGACATTACATTCACTTCAATTGTTACCTGGCAAACTTTGAAAGGTGTCATTTAGAAATATTCAGTAAACTTACTGACAAAATTTAAATGCAAATTTGAAGTCTTCAAGATCTCATCAGTTTCAATATTACTAAACAACCTCAAACAAAAAGATCATAAATACATTATATTGAGTCTAGAAACTGTAGAACTGTTTACAGTTACCTGGCAAATATCACTCAGGATAATTCAGTCAACTGACAAATGCAAGTTTGAAGATCGCATCAGTTTCAATATTATTAAACTTGAAACAACAAGAACAACCTCATAAAAATATTACATTCACTTCAACTGTTACCTGGCAAAGGTGTCATTTAGAAATATTCAGTCATGATTTGCAGTTATTGTAACACTCTTAACAACAGGGTTTTACCTTATTTTCAATTTTCCTATCAGGTTGGTAAATGTCACACAAATATTAACTATATTAACGCTGATCTAAGATAAAGTGGGACTGGAAAGGGAAATCCTTCTCCTGCTGTTTGCCATCCACTTGTCAATGGATTTCTCTGGGTTGAATTCAGCCAGATCTGAACCTTCAGAAGAAAGCAAGATTAAGTCTGACAGTCTCTGTACAGACAGGCTGCTCTGTATTTTTATTCTCTTCTGTGCAGAAAAGGCTCTCTCACACCCTGCGGAGCTGATTGGAAGAGTGAGCATTATTCTCACAAGATGAAGTACATTGCAGAAGTCAGTCTTGTATGGGTCATTGGTCAGTAGGATTTGCCACAGATCAGAATAAGATTTGTCCCTGAAAGTATTTGCAACAAAGAATTTGTCTCCATTCCGTCTGAACAACTTCCATATTGCATCCTGCAGCCACAAGAGGTTTTCCAAACCAGTCACAAATAATGTCTATTTCATGATTTCCAAAATGGACAAGTTCCCTTTTGCATTCTGGTCATGTGTCATGATTGAACACCTTAATGAAACTTTTCACCACACCATGAGCATCTACACTTGTATTTGTTCCCAACAGATTTTGAAACCTTGACTCTAGTTCTTTGATTGTAATGTCAACCTTAGACTCAACATGCTTCTTTAGTTTTTCTTTGACCTCATAAACAGGACTCCCGGTCATTTCAACTCCTTGAAATTTGGGATTACACTGCAAATTTTCAGACTGTTGTTCTTCAATACACAGGATAAACTTTTTATACATTCCCCCAGGATTGTATTCCTCCTTCATCCTTGAAACAGTTTCCATACAATCCTTAATTGATGCAACTGCTACAGGAAGAATCAGATTGTTTGTCTGTAGTTTTAGACTGAGCAAAGCTAGCTCGCCAAATAGATTGGATACGAAATGGCAAAATGCAGTGAATACAAGATCCTTCAATTGCTTGTTTATTTTCTTAGCTCTACCAGTAATGTCTGCATTTGATGATGTTGCTGCAAGATTTTCCATATGAATGTAGACTGCTGTGTATTGACCATGATTCTCAGCCAAATGACCATCTTTCTTTCCTTGGAGAAAGACTCATTGCCCTGTCTACATGGGGAATCCATCTGGTACCCTTCACTGGCGCTGGTGAGTAGATTCTTGCTTCAAGTTCTTCTCCAATAATCTTGAGTTCTCTCTTGCTCTTTGGACTGAAGTGGTAAGTCTTCCATATCAAATGTAGACGGTCATTGACAGACTGCATAATAGGAGTCTGTTTTTGTAGTTTCAATAGGGCTAATTCAAGCCTATGTGCCATACAGTGAAAGTCTATGAGATGGGGAACTTCCTGCCTTAACAGTGACACAACACCATTCCTCTGTCCTGTATTCACATTTGCCCCATCTGCACAAAACCCAACAATTCTTGATGACATTTCATCATCACTGATCCCCACTTTTGAAAGAGCAGATTTAGTAGCAGAGATAATGCCTTTAGCATGGCCATATTCAATGGCAATAACTTCAACAAGTTTATTTTCTGCTTTGCCATTCAACACTGTTCTCACATAAACTGCTTCATTTTCTGACACAGAGCTGTCAGTGGTACCATCAATCATAACTGACGCATAATGAGAATCACTGATAGATTCCAATGTCTCATCTCTGATTGTGCTTGCAATAGTAGACATCATTTCACCATACCTAACATTGTTACTGTATGCTGATGTCACAGGTAGCCCATTTTTGTATTGAAGTAAGAGTAAGGGGCTTACTTCCCTATACAATAAACTGTGTTAAATTTAACTTTCAAATCCGTCAAATCCTTTGCGTTTGATTTGATTTCTGCATCAAGAAATTTCTTGGCAATGTGAGACTTTTCAATTGAGTGTTTGCTTGTTTTATTAATGATAAAGTCGCGGCACTTGCCGTGTCTAAGACTTTTACTATGGGCAAGGATGTTTTCACGTTTAAATTTAGTACTACCATCTACAAAATCAGTTTTTCCAGCCAAAGTTGAACCAGCCCTACGACAAAAATCACAATACATTGCATTTTTTTTCTCTATCGTAACGAAGCCAGGTGAAAGTTGACAACCAAACTTGTCGGAATTCTCGTACAATGGACGGCTTACTTTCATTTTGTGTGTCATCATTACTTTGTTTATCATTCGAGGTATTCTTTTGTGTCTCAGTTTCATTCAGCATTTCTACTTTGTTCGATTTTGCGAAGAAAGACGATATCAGCTTTAGTATTGTTTTCTTTGTTGCCATGTTTCTTTAAATCTTTGCACATGCTCAGAAAGACGAATGAAACATAAAACTGCGAATAAAAGGTGTGCTGCCATCGTCAAAATGTCAATTAATATCTTGTATATTGTTCTATTAAACCTTTTATTGTTTAAATAATTTGACTTTGCTCGTTTTATTAAAAAAAAAGGTTGAACAGGCATATTTCACTCGGTAATGAGCTTTGGAAGATTGTCAGTGAAAAAAACACAGTCGCCAAAAAAAAACACAGTTGCCAAAAGATAAGCGTTTTATTATTTCTAGACGCCACTTGGAAAAATCACTCGAAAATGCGACTTTTTCACTCGCAACGTAGAGCCCTGTTGGTACATGCATGTTGATTAGTGATGTAATATCACTTAGAAATTTACCATAATTATTATTAACATTTTAGTCATCGTTATCCAGGTATGAGAAGTCACTTTGATGAAAATCCTTAATAAACTTTCCTTCATCAAAGTCAGTAATCATATTTGTACCCATTGGATTTAGTGTGATGAATACTTGCATTTTCAAGAAATATGTGTCAAGATTTTATCACAGGTTATTCTGGTGCTGAAGATATTAATGTAAATATTATCAATAATAGATGAAGAGTGATCATATATTCTGGTAGGATGATGGATACATGGCAGAAAGTTGTTCAAGAAAATGTTATTAATTTATTTGAAAGGGTATGGGTGTCATAATAAGAAGATTAATATTAAAATCACCTGGGCTTCTTATATTAGTGTGTAGAATAGATAGACTATGCGCTTTGGTATTAACGAGGTTAGTTCAGGAATAGTGAAATACTGTGAATTAATGGTTTGAGGAATGTGTTCATCAATATCATAGTCACTTGGCATTTTGGAAAGACCTGAAGTCATATTTGATGGCATATAAGACGCACTTTTTTTTTTTTTTTTTACTAAAAATAAATTTTAAAATTCCCCTACATCCTATGACATGTGTAGGTTTAAAATTTGTGATAGTCAGCCAAAATTAGCTACCTGGCAAGTCCTATTAACTTTCATATACCTATTGTTATTATTTAAAAGGCTATTATGCAAAATATATATATTATTTATATTAATTTCATCACATTTAATATTAGTACTTCGTTTCACTAAAATTATATACAATAAATTCAAATTATATATTTGTAAAATATATTTGTTTCATTAATATTTTTCTTGCGATAACTTACGGTTACATTGGTATAAATACAATCGGAATGTTTATATCCTAATTATTCCACTAAGATGTTTACAAGATGCAGGTTGTGCAGATTATATAAAGGAAAATTTTTGACTGAATTTCACTCCTTCAGATATGACAACAGCAAGAAAGAGGTTAAGCTACACTGTTGCATACAAGCTTCATGTAATAAACTATGCTAAAGAGCATAGAAATAGAGCAGCTGCAAAATATTTTGGCCCTTCACCTACAGAAAAAATGATGCGTTACTAGCAGTTGCAGGAAAATAACCTATGGACAGCAAAGAAAGGAAACTGTAACCTTCGCCACCCAGCCTCACACTGGCCTGAAATTGAAGAGGAAATTAAAATGTGGGTTGTAGATCAGAGGGGATACAGGCAGATTTGTTATTACGAAAATAAGGAATGTGCTAGAAGATTAGTAAACGAAAGGAGGATTCAAAAATTCAGATTCAAGGATGGTTTTGATGTTTTATGAAACGGGAAGGTTTGTCAAGGTGTATAAAAACATCAATTGCGCAGAGAATGCCAGCTAGCGATGATAAAATAGTAAAGTTTTATAAATTTGTTATGCATGCTTGAAAAAGAACTTTTGAACTAAGCCAGATAGGAAATATGGATGAAGTCCCACTAACATCTAATGTTCCACCAAACAAAACTCTGAGTATTAAGGGATCCAAAACTATTACAATAAAAACCACAAACCATGAGAAGACCCATTATATGGTCATTCTTGCATGTTGCACTGATGGCACAAAACTGCCTTCTTTTCTGAGAAAAACTACACCAAAAGATAAAATACCAAAAGGTGTTTATATTCATCCAAAAGGCTGGATGGACAAAGCTGGTTTACAGTTATGGCTACAAGTTGTATGGCAAAGACGTCCTGGTGGACTATTACAAAAGCCCTTTCTTCTGGTTTGGGATCAGTTTCAAGCTCATTGGACTGAATTCATTAAAAAGAAAGTGGCAGAATTGAAGACAAGTGATAATTCTTGGTGGACTAACTAGTCAGTTGCAACCTCTGGATGTGTCTTTAAGTAGACCATTTAAGCAAAACTTGAAGGAGCAATGGAACACGTGGATGGCAATGTCTGATGTTACAAACTTGTAGCATATAGATGAAACACGGGTTGAAAAAAAAGAAAATGTGGGATCCTTTCTCGGTCTCCACTCAGAAATGGAAGTGACACAAGGGAGTCAATGAAGAACAGACACAAGACGATGGATTTCAAAATAAAACATTTATTTATATAAACAGATAAAGAAAGAAAAAGAAAATTTATTTAACAAAGGGGAAAGGGGACCATTAAAGAACAGAAGGTGCGAGCGAATACATACATATATATAAAAAAAGATCAAGCCAAGAGAATCAACTTATCTGTCAGTCAAGTTGATATTTTCACACAAAATTCTGATTCACCGAAGCGAGAGTTCTTATGCTAAAACAATATTTTGGTCGGCCAGCAATTTTCCTGGATTCCTTTTCTTTTGCAAGTGTTCGATGTCCACAGCATTTCGTACAGGAGTTTCGTTGGGTCGATTCAATTTCATAGCAGTCCTTTCATCTCTAGTCGACAGACTTTGCTGTCTTCTTCATCTCAGTGGGCAGTCTATTTGGAATCGGGATGAGTTGCCCAGCGACATTCATCTGCCACTGGTTAGAGGGAAACTGAAAATCCTTCTTTTGATTTTTGCTGTCCCCAAAGACAGTCACGTGGGTTCCCTTTGTCCTTGACCGGGTACGCAGAACGATGGGGCGCAAATCACGCAGTGTTTGTGTGATGGCCAAAATTTCAATACACGCTTAGTATGGTCTGATCACGTGAATCACAGCATGGTGCCTGGAATTCACTTATGGTCAACTGCCTGATAGCTGCGAAATTTTGGAACCGGGTCATTCTTGCGTCGGCTTCAAAGTTCACGGGTGGAAGAGTAGGTAAAGAGGGAAAGAATTTGTGAAGAGAAGAGGAGCGTATGGCTAATCATGGAACATATTCGCTCGCAAGTTGAAAGCATTGGATTTTATCTATTTTTATTTATTTATTTATTTTTCTTTTATATCTAACTAATTTCCAACTAGAATTTGAGATTTTACTTCGGGGTGCTTTTTAGCCTTACACCTATATGGTTAATGAAATCGTGGCTACGTTACACTGATCATGACCTTACACTTACAGGAAGAATATAAAGACCCAGTATTGCACAAGTCTACGACTGGGTGAAGCAAGCTTAGGATATTAGACCAGAAGTTGTGAAATCTTTTAAAAAGTGTGGCATTAGCAATGCTCTTGATGGAACGGAAGATGACACATTATTAAACAATGATGATAGCAGTATTGAAAATGAGTATCAGAGGTTTGATAATGAAGTTGACGAATTTTAAGGATTTGAAGATGAATAAAATTTTAATGGTAACTGTAGTGTTTTGCTCAGTTGCAATAATTGCTTGATTTTTATTTTGTTTTCTTACCTTTGGATATAATAAAGTTTTTATAGGCTTGTGTGCTTTTTTCCTATTATTTTTTGTTTAATTGTAATCATGGCTTGTTTAACCGAAATCTTAGCTCATATATATAATCTAGGCTGTACCATTTACTAATAATTTTACTAATTCTAATTTTTTCTTGATTTACCCTGCTGAAATTGTGGTGTGTCTCATACACCTGTGTGTCTTATATGTTGTCAAGTACGGTAAATACAAAAAAAAATAAAGAAAATATACAGCTTACAAGAAATAATAATTATTGTTGCCATGGAACTCTCAAGAAGCCACCTGACTATTCAGGTTTTCATTTTCCCTTCCATGAAACATTGCTAGCCTCTCAATATTACTCTATTGCTATTTTTATGTTCAGATGAGCTATATTTCTTAGTCTCACCAATTCTTACCTTTACAGGGAGCACCTGTCATGTCATGTACACAGTGTCGACTCCTTCTCATTCCCTTTGAATGCCTTTGGTAAAGAAGTTCCATTCAGACAGCTTCTTCCCCAGAACTATAGAACACACCCAAGAGGGAATTTCCCTGATTACTGCAATCTTAACCTCTTCAAGTTTTGGGTTATACTCATAATATACACTTACTTTATCCCTTTACACCCTTAAAATAACCTCATTCAGTAACCCTCTACATTGAGTGACTCTTGGGTGAACAAGTGTGTGTGTGTATATATATATATATATATATATATATATATATATATATATATATATATATATAATATTAGTGGTCTTATAAGGTCATCCCATAAGTTGTGTCTGAATTTTGAATAAAGAAAACAAGTGACCAAATGTTACCTTTAATTACAGATTCAATCAACAATATATTTTCCCTGATTATCTATGACTTCCTTCCATCTATTAACAAGCTTACTAATTCCATTACTGTAAAATTCTTTTTTGGCTTTTGATTCAAGAACTCACAAATGTCAGTTTTAACCTCTTCCTGTGTTACAAAAGCTGTCTCTTCCAAATGATTCTGTAAGCTCCGAAACAAATGGTAGTCTGAAGGAGCAAGATCGAGAGAATAAGGTGGATGAGGTATTTTCCCCCAACCAAGTTCTTCAATCTTTTGTGACGTGATTCTTGCTGTGTGAGGTCGTGCATTGTCCTGATGAAACATCACCCCTTTTTTCCTAAAAGCTTGGTTCAAACGCTCTAATTGCTGACAGTATATTTGAGCATTAATTGTTGCATTAGGTGGTAAGAATTCAAAGTGGATTATTCCTTGGTGATCCCACCAGATTGAAAGAAGAACCTTTTGCCCATGAAGTTTCCTTCTCAGCTGTGGCTGGGGTCCTTCCCCTTTACCAAGCCACTGTCTACGAACGTTAACATTTCAATAAAAGATCCCTTTTTTGTCGCCAGGCACAAGTCTATCCAAAAAAGGTGAAACAAGTTGGCGAGAATGGAGAGAAGAGCAGATGTCAACTCGGGATTTGAGGTTGTTTTCAGACAATTCATGAGGCATCCATTTTCCAAGTTTAGGAACTTTTCCAAGTTGTTGAAGATGACGATGAACAGTTGTGTGGTTTGAACTGAGAACCACTGCCAATTCCGCAACTGATAAAGCAGATTGTATGTGTATATGTACCACTAATATTATCAATTTCTTTTTGAATTTGTAGGTCTGATGAATTGGATCGTATTTACGATTCCAATGGAATAAATTATAACCATGGAATATTAGTGTTTAAGCCTTTTATTATATATATATATATATATATATATATCTATTTCCAAGAGGATAGAAACCAGGTAGAGCTCAATGTCCAGAGCAGAGCAAGAATATAATATAAAAGGCTCAAACACTAATATTCCATGGTTATAATTTATTTCATTGGAATCATAATCACAATCCAATTCATCAGACCTACAAATTCAAAAAGAAATTGGAAAATATAACTTCGGATAGAAAAAAAAATTCAGTGTTTTTTACATACATACCAACGTACATATATATCAACACATAAATCAAGACTGCTAAAACAAATAAAAAGATTAAAAAATATATAGAGCACCGCATAAACACAAACAATGATATGTAATAAGTGTCATTCCATCAAAATGTCATATCCGATAATAGGTAATAACAGGTGTCAATCCATTTAAATATCATATTCGATGTTAGGAATCAAAGACCAAACCTTTTATAGCAGGTAACAACACTTTATAAAACCGTGTTTATGTTTTAAAGCGTTGTTTATGACTGCATTTGGAAATGATCTCACTATGAAAATTCAGCAACTCTTCTCTTTTATTGCTAATAATAAAAGTTTTTGCCGCAATGCATAGATCACACCTGTCACAGAAGTTACCAGGAGTTCTCGCTCTTGATATGAATCTCCATTCCAAATGCGGGGTTAGTCCCTTGTCCACCAGATCCCAATAGTGTTTGGATAAGGAAGTTTGATTTTTTAAGGATTGATATTTAAAAGAATGTCTGTGGTTGTACCGACGTTGCTTCCAATTACCACTGGATATACCTATGTATCTTTTGTTCAAGCTGATATTTTCTTTGGTTGTACAGACGTTGCTTCCAATTACCAGTGGATATACCTATGTATCTTTTTTTCAAGCTGATATTTTCTTTGGGGAGGATTGTAGCTTCATGTATACATTTTCCCTCGATTGGACATTCAGCTCTACTCCTACAATTGCAGGTGGGGCTCTTGGCTTGAGCTTCACTATTATGAAAGTTCTTAAGTATTTTACAATTGTGGGAAGATATAATTTTCTCCATATTACTTACGCATGAATAACTAATTTTCAGTGTCTTCCTATTGAAAATTTTATGTAGTGGATGTTTACTATCAAAGTGCTTGTCTATTAACCTTAGAAAGAACCTTCCTATATCAATGTTGGAAAGCTTGCAATACAGTGGGTGAAACCATATTACTTTCCCCCTTTCTGTTTTTAGATTTATTAACACTATGATTTTTCAATTCTTTGTGATAGTCTAATTCCTGTTTAAAATCACTATTCTTGAGAGCTAGGTTGTACGTAAACTTATGTTCATCAAAGATTTTCGGCTATTTATTTTAGCATTTACGGTTTTGGGGATGTGATCTATTACAGATTTCAGGTGGTTAGAGTGGACATTGATTTATAAGGGTGTCTGATTAACTTTATGGAAGGGCTTAAATGTCTCATTATGGAGGTTGAGGGTGATGTCTAAAAACTTGACTATTTTAAGGTTGGAAGATATGTCAATCTTAAGGCCTAGGTATTTGAAAGCTCTAATGATCCTCTTAGTTAAGTTGGAAGTTAAGAGACCATTACTATTAGGGACAATAATTAAGCCATCATCTCTATAAATTCCAACTTGATTGTGATTAACTATTCTTAATGTGTCTAAAATATATATGCCCATCAAATCTGCAATTTGGGCAGAGTCGAATGCTCCCATAGGTACATTGAAACTTTCATTATTCTTTTTCACCCAAGTAGTGTCATTGTATGTAAGTATTGATCTTCTTGGTGCTAAAACAATGTCCAGATCATTTTCCGTAATTTCAATATACCTTTTGACGAAATTAAGGCTACTGAAATAGAAGGGTAGAAATCCAAGATGTCAAATTGGATGAAAGTAGCTTTCCCTTTATTGGGGATCTTTAGGAAGCATTTAATCGTCTCTGCTGAGTCCTTCCAAGGGTTGACAGTATTTGTATTTAGATTTTTTTCTTTAACTTAGTTGTTACTCTCAGTAATTTCTTTACGTCAAGTTGCTGTTAATAATACAGATATGTCTGTAAGCTTTATGTACTTTATGTTTAGAGGTTTTTGATAAAATCCTAAGAATCTGCAATGTTATCAATCCTAACCTGCCATCTCAGCTTCAGTTACTTTCCCACCACCATAATGTAGCTTCCCTGTGCTTTTTTATTTATATATATATATATATATATATGTATGTATATATTTTCATAAAAATTGTTCTGATGAGCTTTCGTCTTTGGTACTTAGAATTTATAAAATTTAAGCACAATTTTAGATTGGCAGCTAGTTCCAATCATTTTACAGTTGAAATGGCTAGATGTAGCTTTTAAGTTTTATGCTAACAGGTTCTTTCTTTCACACTTCTCACTTGTGGATCTCTTGTCTGACTTCCAGTCAAAAGTTTAAATAAAATAAAAAGTCAATCGTTATCTTTTGTCTTCCTAATCCCTATTCTTTTATTGTTCTTTCACCTTAATGTTTGTCTTTTTCTAATATTCTTTCACATTCAGTAACCCCTTGCATCTTAGTAGCTTTATTGCCTTGCTTGTGGTGAAATGGTTAAAAAAAATTTTCATGTAGGAGTATACTTGATTATATTTTTCTGATTCATTTTGATTAAAAAAAAAAAAAAAATCTCATACTGTTGGGGGTGCAATGGTTCACAAAGTTGTTTCATACCATTATTATTGAGAGATGGTCTTGCGGTGTACTAAACAAAGTTAATTGTTGAGTTCTTAAATTGAATTTATGTCAGCTAATAATACTTTATTCTATGCTTATGTCAAGATAATGTATCTGAATTCTACCAGTTTCCTGTACTTTATTAAACTTTTTGTTTTTCATAATAGTTCAAATGTTGTTTTCATTTTTGTAAGAAGTAGCCTTGTTTAGTAATTGTCTGAACATTTTGCACAGGGCTGTATTAAAACTAAGCTGGAAAAATTTGAGAATTATTTTCTTTTGGTGAAATTATTTTTCTTTGATATTTTCATTGTAATGCTTGCCTGGTTCCTATCAAGTGTTTCTAATCACTTCGTAAGAGATTCAATTGAAACATAAATGATGACCTTTTTTGACTTTTCTAAATGCATTTATATTTAAGAATCTTTACATTTTGTATACAAAGCTTTCTTAGCCTTAAAAACAAATTACTATTTTCATATTTTCTACTAAATTTTCTAATTGGTTTACTTTGTTTATTTTTGTGGAGAAGAGGTTCAGCAAATGTGATTCTTGGAAAGGTCAGAAAAAGAATTCAAATCTTTTATTTTCATTAAGTACCAAATAATTCTGATGAAGCTACATAGTCTGTTGACAAAGGATAGAAATACTTATTTGAAGCTATATTTTAATTACTAATTTTTCTCTATAACCTTTATTTTTTAGATTTGAAGAGAACTTGTCTAATGTATATTTCTGCTAATATCTCAATTGTAAATTTTAGGATATATAAAACTTCTAGTTATAAAATTGATGGAGACTTAATATTCTTCCTAGTTTGTTTTTAAAAATCCTTTATCATCTCTTACTGAATCCTTTTTTTTTTTTTTATTATATAAAAGCTCACTAAAGATGTTCCTTTTATCTCTCAGAAAAACAAAGTAGTAGGATAGTGGAGTTTTGCTGAGACAACATTAGCAAGGGTGAGCTGAAGCTGTTTATTACATCTGATAACTCGTACATGGCAGCTATTTTTATATAGCTTTTCTGTTGATTTTATAATTTTTACAACCAAAAGAAGAAAATGAAATACAAAATCTTGATTGAACATGTCTGGAGTTTGTATTAAATGTTTTCATTATGTATTCCTTTGTTTATTATGGACATGTTATGTCTGCAGAAAAAGGAAGCTGTAGATTGTTGATGTTTGGACAAGCCTGCAGGGTGTTTGACATCCCTTTTCTTTTGTTCCACTTCATCTAAACAACAGAAGTGGATGCTGGTCATTGATTTCTTTGATTATGCCTTTCTCTTTTAACTCACCATTTCTGTTATGGCAGAACTACAACAGACTCTGCACATTGCTTATTCTTGGTTTCAAGTTCTTTTTTGGTATTATTATTTATAACAATTTTCCTTTACCACTCCCTTAGCATTAAAGTTTACCTACATACAAATTTAGAATGAAATCTAAAATCTTGATAGAATTCAAATAATGTCCAAATCTTGTATATCAAGCATGTTTTTGGTTCAGTTAAACCTGATGCTGAAAAATATTTTATCTTGATGTTAAATGAATTTACTTGTAAATGTGTATGAATAAGAGATTTAAAAATGACAAAACAGACTTTTGTTGTTGTAGAATTAAATTATGAACTTTTATAATTGCTATATTGTTAGAAATCTGATTTCTTTAAATCTTTGCTTTAAGTTTATAATTTTTGATTTTATATATTGACAACTACAATGCTATATATCTAAGTGTATCATGTTGATATTTCTCACTTTTTTGCCAGGAAATATAAAAAGGATAATGATTTTTATTTTGCATCTAGAACATTTTTAAACCCAATACATTTCCAGTTGCATATACAGTCCCTCAAAATAGAATTAACATTACAATTAGCATGTTACTTAAATATCATGTATGTTCAGAGATATTATTTTTTTTACTCCTACAAGATGCAAATATAATACCTTTAGTTTCAACAAAAAATTCTTTGTCTGGGTGAATCCCTGATCCTACTCTTCTTAGTATAATGGGGAGCTGTTTGAAGAGTGGATCCTTGAGCTAATTCTATTTGCTGGTAAAGACAAAATTGAGAAAAATATATTGACATAATATAAAGTGATCATATGAAAAATAATTAGATTGAACTTTATTTCAGGCATCTACATTTATGAAAAAAATTTTGTACTGTATTTTAAAGCAACTTTTAACATTTTAAATTATTTCTCACCATTCATATTTCATTTTATTTTTCTTCTGGTTACTTACTAAGTGATATTAACCTTTTTAAGTTTGATAGCATTGTTTAAACATCATAAAAGGCTATTAAACATGATATTTTTTTTTATCTCAAAACATCTGTGATTGTATCAAAATCTTGTAAACTATCAGCATGCTTCAAAATAACTCTTATATGTTATGTTCCTAAAGTTGAAATACAGTTTTGATTTGAGCTTTGAATTGTTTCTATTTTGGTCATACTAAATGTAAGACAGTGTGAGTTATGCATGATGTAGATCTCTGTTTATCTGCACTTCTGTATTTCCCTAGAGATCAATGCAAATTTTTGTTTGTCATTTGACTTGATACCTATCTCAATGTAGGTACTTACCTTATAATAGATTGCTTGGTTAAATGTCAGTGCTACAAATGTCAATCTTTCTCTCTTTCTTGTAGGGCTACTTTGAACTAAATAGATAAGTCTTATTCAAACTAGTAGACACTTTGGATTCTTGAAATTGGTACTTTCAAGAACATAAGACATTTCTCTCAGTAATAAAAAGAATACAGCTAATAACAATTTGGAAATCATTTTATTTTGTCCAGAGAATAGAATATTTACTTGAAAGGCCACAATGCAAAATTCTTTCTGTTTTGTTTTTCTTTTTCTTTCCTGTTATGTTTTTACTTCATGGCTTAAATGTTAAGCTTCTCTTCCAATTAAGCTCTTATAGCCTTTGAGCTTCTTTTCTGTAAAATGTGAAAGAAAGAAAAAATACTTGTTGCTAAGTCTGTGCTGGAAGCTGGATGTGAAGTATGCATCTGGTTTTTGTGATTATCTGCCATTGTTCAAATAGCTTGGCTTTTTTCAAACATTGACTCGAGTTTGTTCTTATCTGTTGCCTGAAAGAAGTGATTGTTGGATTATTCCATAGTTGTTGCTATGTGCAACTCTTGTTTAGGAAGAATTGTAGAGATTGTTAGTTAAATCCCAAACTGATCTGACAATTAGAAATTATCTTAAAGCAATGTTTGACATTTTTTATTTTTATCTACAGTGGTTTGCATACAAATATCTATCTATCTATCTATCTATCTATCTATCTATCTATCTATCTATCTATCTATATATCTATCTATCTATCTATCTATATATCTATATATATATATATATATATATATATATTCTGTCATTTTTAGATAACTTCTGTTACCTGAAAGCTACCTTGGAAAATACTGATTAAAACTAGAAGAATGATTGAGATAATCATTGTGTGGGAATGATTAAAAATAACAATTTATTATCAGATATAATGTCTCTAAATTTAAATGTTATTAAAATTTATTTTATCATTGTAATTCCTTATACCATGCAGAGATAAGAATTAGAATGCATTTATCTGCAGGTTTATAACAGTGACATAGGCTGTCTTGTTCTCAATGTGTCAACAACAATATTTCCATAAAAGTAATATGGAATGTTGTTGGAATAACAAATTATATTCTGATTTTATATAACAAACCTCTACTTCAATTTTATTTTTGCTAAATGGAGTCACCATATTTACTACAACAAAATCTTATTCCACCAACTGATCTTCCCTAACCACACTGTATTTAAGTTTTTGATCTGAGTAAGTCTTAGGTGAAGTTGATTGAAATGTAATCAGAAGTGAAAGAGGCAACTTGTAAAAAGAAAATAACTTTTAAAACAGACAACTGAGTCTTTCTTGTGTTAATAATCACATTAAGTTTGTCATGTGTTGCAATTAACAGTTTAAATCTTCCTAATTCTGTACTGATGTGGTCTGCCTAACTGTGGTCAGTTTTCAGCATATTGTAAAAACAACACTAGTGACTGGTAGCTGGTTCAATAATTCATTCAGGGAACTTTGATCTTAGTTTTGCAAACAAATCTGGTCTCAAATATTTTTACATGATCAGTCTGTAAATGAAAACATTTTAAAGCTGAGTAAAATTTCTTCTATTGACAAAGTCTTCTTGTGCAATGTCTTTCATGGGTTGGTGGAGTAGGATGATGAAATGGGTTGTGTTCTCAATTTGCAGTATCTTCCTTAGCACCTGAACTGTAACTACTAATTTTCTAAGCTTCTTCAAATTTTTCTTGTTCCAAACCCTTCTACTGGTTTTCATTAGTTGGGAAACTTTTTGTCACTACTCTTGGGGTGGATTTGTACTGGTTATGGCACTAACTAGAATCACTCAACCAATTAACATTACCTGGTAAAATTATGATTTTTCTAGCATTCAATTTTCTATCTGCCCAGATAAATTCAAACCCCAACATTTTTTTTATCCCGCTAGTCCCACCTGTACTTCATTTCATGGTCATTTTGTTTCTCCAACAACTCTCTTTGAGATTTTAACTGTTCCCTTTAGGCTGACATTTTTTTTCTGAATTTCTCTCAAATGATATCCAAACACCTGGCTTATATCTTGTCAACATCTTATTTTGTGAAACATTAAGTTATACCTCCTTTCTCTTGCAAAGGAGGTGGTAGTTCAAATGGGTGTACTTCTTTTGTAACATACAAATTAATAGCTTTGTTATCTAAGTTTTCATATCAACTTATCAAATTAAATCTTATGAAAACCAGCTACCAGGTACAAATTCATTTACCTATAAACTCCACACCAATATGTCTCTTACATTACCTATATAAGAAATATCAGGATAGTATTGATATGATGATGGTATTAACAAGCATATAGTTTAATAACTCTTTTTAGCTCGATTTAGAAATGTAATGAGTAACAATTTTATTGATTATTATAAAGTAATTACTTAATGGATTGATAGGTGAGTTTGTGTTAGTTTAGAGATTATGGTAAAAAAGTGTTAATTATCCAAATGCTTTCTTACTGCTATAGATAAAATAATTAGCACAAGTATAAATTTTTTTACAGTAGAAAATTTTTAAGAAAGCTTCAGAAAAATGTCTTCCCAGAGAAAGTATTGTAAATCAATTAAATGACTTGTATTGAAAATTTTTGTAGTACGATTATTTTTGTAGTAAGATTATAATCACTAACTTAAAATGAAGTATCCTAGCTGAATTATTATACCTCAGTTTTGTTTTGTGATCTAAAAACCTTTTCTCTGGGTTAATTTATTAAACCATACTTATTTGTATCTTATGCGTATTTTTATGTCTGTTATAAGTTCACTTATTTTGGACCTTATATATGCTCTCATTTGTCAGTGGTTGCTTGTTGAATGATTTCTGCTTATGCAATTAAATATAATAAATTGATCATGTCTGAATGACTTT
The DNA here is from genome assembly GCA_903632075.3 of Acanthosepion pharaonis. Classification (NCBI taxonomy): domain Eukaryota; kingdom Metazoa; phylum Mollusca; class Cephalopoda; order Sepiida; family Sepiidae; genus Acanthosepion; species Acanthosepion pharaonis. Next base: position 489,174 of record CAHIKZ030005383.1, on the reverse strand, counting down.
GCACTTGTATCCATTTGATCTATATACTGGCAGTAAGCATTACTTTCCTTTGCTCTCTTGAGCTACACAATTGTTTATTAGCAATGATGATTGTAATTATAGCATTTTGATAGGTTTAAATATTTTGGCAGTTGCTTCATATATGGATTTTTATATTACGATTTATAATATTTGTAAGATTTTCAAAATTTACTATTAAACAAGCTGCCAACATTTCTTTAATCTAAATGCTAAAGTAGTTACCACTTAGAAGATAGAAAATGGTTTTTATTTGAATAACAAAGCAATTTTAAGTACCGTTAATAAAACCACATCTTATTTAAAGGCACAAAAGAATAAATTGGAAATTAATAAGTTATTTTTTTTTTAAAAAAAATTGATATCAAAAGTTTAATATACAAATGACTTATTTCTATTAAGCATGAACTGCAAATCTAGTCAAGGTAAAACATGTTCAGTTAAGATAATACAGCTATATTTGTAGCCTCCAAAGTAGACAATATGTCAATATTTTTATTTTTTTTACTTTAGAAGCAGAACTTATTTGCTATTCATTCACTGACTATATTAATAAGATTATTTTATTTTGGTCTACAGCCAATGAGCAAATGTCCCCGTATTAAGCATATTATGTATGTTCTGGCATATAACTATTTTTCACCAACATTGAACATTGTAGTATAATGGCTATCAACAGAGAAGGTGGGATCCATCTTTTAGCTATAGGTTAAATAGCATGGCAGTCTGGAGTAGCTTGTCTTGGATGACAGTCTAGGAAAAGAAAAGCTCTAAATCTGCCCCCCCCCCGCCATAATAGGGTATACTGCACATTTTAGCTTTGATAGAGCAAGCAATCTGGTAGATAAAATTTTGAAGTAAATGCCAGCTTAAAGAGTGATGGATTCTGTTTGTCTTATCTTGATCAAGACACACCATTTGCAGTACATACCATGCCCTAGCAACTATGAGTTACAGAACATGTTTATTCTTTATAGAACATGAATTCACTGCCACCAAAACAGCTGGAATATAGAAATTTAACAATTCTTCAGCACTAAAAATATTCAAGATAAAATCAAAACTGTCAAGATGCTATTTACTGAATTGATGCTAAAGAAGTAATCCAGATTACTTTTTCAACAATGTGTACATTCCAGGACTAATGTTACATTGATTTTCATTAGTATTTGAAGCAGTCTATCAAAAGTAGTGTTAAAGTTGTTTATTCTTTCATACTTCCTGACCATGCTACTGCTCTCTCAGCAGGAACTGCTAAGGCAGTTCTGTGTTAGTGCAAATTCAAAGAGCTATGGTCCCCAGACCTAGGATTCAATTGCTTTCTCTTTGGAGATCTATTTATTTGGAATATACATTGATGTAAATGTCAGATCATCTGAAGACAAAATACAAAGAAAAAATTGTTAACATTATAATTAGTTAATTGTTGTATGATGGATTTAATAGCCTGTGTCCAACATCTTCCAGCTTAATTACTTGCTGCTCTATTTGTTGACATCCTCTGTCTGCCACTGGGACATCTAAGTTGTACTATCTTTGATTGATGGAAAAGACCATAGCAAAATTTGAATACTCTAGTCACAGTCAAGAAACATTTGCAGCAAGTTAGTATAAACCTGGCAAAAGATTATTATTTTGATTCTATTGTTTTATCAATGTTTCATGTTTTAACTACAAATCTAACCAAACCACTATCATTTGCTTTTAATTTCAGTGTTCAAGTAATTAGTTATTTCTGTTGAAACAAAACAGAAATAAGCTAAAAAGAAAGAATTGCCTGTATAAGTCAGAAATGGTATTCTTAAAAAATATTAAGTGGTTAGATGAAAGATTCACTCCAGCCTGAAAGTTGCCTTTGAGCACAATAAGAACTGCAGACGTCAATGGCAGAAGTTGGATTTAAACTTTATGCTAGTACAATTTCTAGAATACTGGTTTGAAAGGTAGGGTGGATTAACTCAAAAACCATTATTAAAAAAATATATTCAGGTGAGACTCGCTTTTACAAAAATGTATTTGGCTGAGGTATTCTAGTCAGAGGAAACCAAAATAGAATTATTTTATCCAAATTCAAAATTTTCTCTCTGTCAACAGATGGTAGCTTGACTGGCATTCGCTGTGGCGTTTTGCTTTTATAGCAGTATCTCATTTACATAGAATACTACATTTCCTTTTGTCAAGCATGGATGTAGACGTATTTGGATGTATCTCTCTGGGCCAGGAGAGCTTGTCACCATAAATGAGACAAAAGACAATACTATGTAACACCAGATTCTAAAAGAATTTCTTCAAATAATACAGGAAACTCCACTTAGGTTAAAATTTCATCTTCCAACAGGTTAATGACATGAAAGGAATATATATAAATTCTTTTGTTAAGTTGAATGTAAATAATTTTGTGTTTATTGATGTGTTTGAGTGGTCAAGTGATCTGAATAGTAGCTGTTTTATGGCTTCACTTCATAATTCATCTTTGAATTATTTTTTTTTTCTCTATTGGGTTTAGTTCAGAAGATCCAAATGAAACTTTGCCACTGTAAAATTTGTATCTTATTCTATTTGACCCATGTAAGTATTGATATATCAAAGAATTATATTTTTATTCTATGAATTATTTTGATGAGTAGATTTGTTTTTTAGTTGTGTTCTAGCCAAAGCATTTTCTAGTCTTTTTTAGTTACAAACTCTGGGAAATCCCAAAAAGCCAAAGTAGTTTTTGAACATTTTTCATTATAACCAAATGCATTAGATAAAACTGAATAAATAACTAGAATTGTGTGTCTTTTATATTTCTGTAGGCATTCAAATCTGGAATATAACTAGAAATGTCAGTGCTGTGACATTCCTACTTGATGATTTTCTAGAGTTGATTTGTATTTGTAAACTTCATTTCAACCATTTTGTAGTGAATACAGGCCTATAGGATCTAAATTAGGACTTTAACCTGGTTAGTACATTTTTATTTTCTTCTCGTTCAGCCATATTTTGGTTGTTTTGGATACTGGGAAGCAATCGATTCTGCAGAAATTTTCTGGTATTTTTACCATTTTCAGATTGATTATACGGCAAAAGTTTACCAAAATCATTTTGTATAAATGCTACTTCTTATAAGCTTCACAATTCTTGATGTACAGTCAGAATTAAACCACTCACCAGATCTACAATGGTAGTATTCAGGGGCATCACTCTCTCAAGATTAAACCTGGATTCATAATTTCATGGAACTTTTCAAAGCCAATCTGAATCATAGCTCTTCTATTTCGTTCAAAAGTGTTGTTTGATTTTGTTTTTATTTGACAAGCTAGGTTTTCAAAGACATTTTTCTTTTCAGGTGAAACGAGCTTCCACCAATCTCCAACATCTACAAATTAGCTTATCATTCGGAGTTCTGAAATTTTGTGTTTCCACAAACTTTACTTTTTGTACAGAAGAATTACATGTTTTAGCTGTCATTTTCCCTTGTAGTAACTCTATACCTGCTAGATCCATTCTTTCAGTGACACCCATTTTTGGAAATGGATAAATTCTTTTTATGACATGGGAATTTTTGAATCTCGGCATATTTCAGTTGATATGACAAATTGAAAATAATGATGCCTGAGATTGTTAACTGTTAAATGGGCATCATTTTAAGACAGTTAATTTTCTACAGAAAAATCCTTTTTCTAAGGAGGCTTATACCTGTTTCTTACTAATTCTTGCAAATTTCTTCACTAATACTTGAACTTGTAAAATCTTTGCAATTATTTTTTTTATTTTTTTTGCAACATCTGTTGCCACGTATGTTGCAGCTGATAATCCTTGAATTAAATTTCCTACTGTTTACCATTTTTAATTTTTTGCAATGCTTTATAAAATCAAGTACTCTAAATTTAAAGAATTTTAAAATTCTTTAAACCAATGTTAAAATAGCATAAGGATTGTCAGTTTTCTTCAGGTAAGCAAATCTGAAAAGAAATCTGTTATCCTTCTTTGATAAATAATTTTCAAATGAGATTTACTTTCTGAAAAGCTGATGCATAAGCAAAGACTAGGCAAACAAGAGATAAGAGTGATATCTAGAATTTAAAGAATGGCTGAAAAAACTGGAATATAAAAAAGTCACAGAAGGGAATCTGTTTTGTATCACATCATTGCATAATATCAAACTTACTTTTTGTTTTTTGAATGTATGCTTCTATCTTTAATTTTTCCTCCTACCTATCTTATCAATCAAGATTTATTCCATTTCTGTTGCATTTTCTTTTACTATTTTTTCTTCCTTCCATATTAATTTGCAGCTCTACCTTCAGTTTCCTGACACAGTGTGATTATTGCAAATTTTATGAAAAAAAAAAAATTGGTTTCTTCTTACCATATCAGCTTGACTTTCAAAAACGGCTGTGAACCTATTGTTACTGTAAACATGTTGCTACACAACATTATTTACAATTTGCCAATTCAAAAAAAAAAATCATCATTCAAAGCTTGCTAATATCTTCAAGACTAGAATATTGTGGATTGAAGATTAATTTTCTATTTTTTACTAGAAAATATTAAGATTATTTTTATGCTGCTTTTATTTTTTTCTCAAAATTTTAATTGGCTAAACATCTTTAATTGGTGAGAGTTAAAGATTTTATTTATTTCAAATGATATTTTTTAACCTCTGAAAGCTGACTTTGACAGGTAATACTGTCTTGAAAAGACGACTCATGAAATATTTACATTATTTAAGTGCATATTATTGTCCTCGTCTTTGTTGTTATTTTAATGTTTCAGCTGTGGTGCCCTCCAGCCTTTGCCAGGTGTCTGTGAGTCTAGTTAACGTGGAAATTTCAAATTGAATCCTTTTTATTTAATCTACAGGGGTAGATTATTCTCGTTCCACTGACCATGTCTATCTCATCTAATTCTTATTTAGTATGGCTCAGTTATTACTTGGTTCATTTCCACCAAGTTCAAGTATGCACTACCTAACCCAGGGATTGAACTCAGAATTATTTATGTCAACAAATTCACAAACCAATGTTTTAATCCCCTAGGTTATTGTTCTACAGATTAAGTAAAGATTCAGTTCAAAATTCTCTGAAAGTTACCCAGATTGACAAGCACCTGATGTAGGCTAGAGGATACATTGGTTGAAATGTGATAATAATAACAACAAAGATGCAGATAATAGTCTGTATGTAAATGATGTCTCCTTATTCCAGAAATATAGATAGAATTTATGAAATAATTTTTTTAAAACCTATGTATTGTAGATTTTTTTCATTTAAAATTTCTTGCAGTTTTTACATGAATGTCCCAAAATAAATTTAAAGATATTTACCTGGAGAAAAAGAACAAAATTATAATATAACTATGCTTGTTGTATTTTAATGGTTGTTGATAAATTTGGCATTAATTGTTTGCTTCTCTTATTAAAATTCATATTTTCTCTTTATCTTTTGAAAAATGATGATTAATATTCTCTTATGTGCCAGTCCTTTCAGATATGGGTAACCATTGTTTTCCACAGCTTCCTGCTTTTTCTTGTTCCCAACAGTACTTATTCTTTTTCAACCCTTTTTGTTTTTGTAGTACTTGTTCCTTAATCCATTTGTTCAAACTTATCAAATAGGTTCTTCTTTTATGTTCAATGTCCTTTCAGGATGTGGACAATCACGGATCTCCATAATTTCTTGCCCTTTTTAGCTCTTGGTAAAGTATGTCTTTTTGCTATATCTCCTAATCCGTGTTTGGTCAACGTTTTACACAATCTCATTAAGTAGGGTATGAAGTGCTTTCCACTATCCCCCCCCCCTGACTTCAATTTGTCCTATGAATGTCAAATTTCTCAAGCCCTTTTTCCTCATTGTCTCCTAGAAATTTCAATTGTTGCTTTCTGATACTATATATGTATATAAGTGTCCTTTTTTTGTTTCAATTGTCTCTAAAACTTTGTTGTTTCTCACGTGTTCAGTTTGTGATATTTTCACCATTTTCCTCCGGAATGACATTTCTCTTGCCTCAATCTCTTCTACATTTGTGATGAGATTGTTCAACATTCACTGCCATATGGGAGTATCAATATTACATAACAGTTCTATACTCTTTTCTTTGTCTCTAATGAAATTTTCCTTGTTTTCTTTTGGAAGGCATATTTTACTATCTCAATGCACCTTCAGATTTCAGTGTCACATTTTCTGACATCTATTAAAACACTTCCAAGTTATTTAAATTTTTGCACTTGCTTAATTTTCATATCTTCTGCATGTTGGGTTGTTTCTTTTGCTGGCAACCATACATTTTATCTTCTTACAGTTGATGTTTAATCCTTCTAGCTTTCCCCTCACTACCCTCTCATGAATTCCTATAGTTTCCTTTCTATGTTTGCTATCAACATTGTGTCATCTGCATATTAAATGTTAAGATTGTGACCACCAATAATGAATCCTAGTAATTCTTTCTAATTAGAAATTAGACATCTAATTTTTTCAGGATTGATTCACTGTAAAGGTTGAATAAGTCTCATGAATAGACACATCCTTGTCTTACACCCCATTCTATTTTTGTATATTTACTGAATTCATTTTCTATCCATTTCCAGATTGTTTACTGCCAGTATAAATTCTGTATTCTAATATCCTTTCCAAATAAATCAAGCTTGTCTAACGTTTCTGACAGTCCTTTTTGATATATCTTGTCAAATGATTTTTAATAATATTTAAAACATAAGTATACATTCCTTCTTTCTGATATCATTCTGAGCATGAATATTGTATTCCTCATGTCTTTAATGAAGCCACACTGTTCTTGTCCTATTTCTGGTCTAATTCTGTTGTGTACTCTTTTCATCAGAATTTAGATAAGTTTTGTTATCTGATTCATTTGGCTGATTGTCTAATGGAGTTTGCATTTGTTTGCCCCATGGCTTCTTAGGCAGTGCTAGCTTATCCATTGCTTTCCTGTCTTAGTCTGTGAGTGTTAAACCCTCAGAACTTTCTTTCTTTCTATGCCTAAACAATTCCAGCCATCTCTTGATTGTTAGCAAAAATTTCTTTGTTTCTATTCTCCTTAAAAGGTCTTCATTTATCATATACTCTGCGAAGGGTATTCTTAATATTTGTTGGTTGAACCACATCTTGGTTGTTTCAAGATTTTCTTTCATTGTAATTAAATTGGTTAGCTAATACTGTCATATACAAGAATAACAAGGTAGCAAATTGTTTCATTTTAACTTCATTCAATATACAAACATCTTGGTTTAATATAACATTTATTATAGAAAATCCACATTGCTTCATGATAATCACAATTTTAAGAGTGAGAGAATTGCCATTTTTATGATAAATAGAAATGAGCTTTAATGTTAATTCATGATAACATGAAATAAGTAAGGTAGTTAAGTAGATGTACAGATTGAAAACAAAATCATGATGACTTGTTTCTGAACCACTGGTTGTACTATATCACTGGTATTATGGATTTTATACACAACTAATCTGGGCATATCAACTTTAGCAAAAAACCCAAGGCAGCTATTTAATTGTTTAAGAAATCAATATCCTTAACAACATTTCCTTTAGCTGTTGTACTTGGCTCAGAAGTTATATATTTGGGAATAACTTTTAAAAGTGAAGATCAATTTTATTTTATATTTTTAAAATCAGTATCACCCCATGCAAGACAGTAAAGTCACTAAAATATAAAGGGTTATAGAGTATGAAATAATGAGGAACAGAAACATTAATAATTAGTGGAAAAAGAAAAGAAGTAATCAGGAGGACAGTAGATAGTGATTGACATTGTATTTATTTAAATTTTTGCAGATTAAAGTTGACCAGAAAGCATAGAGCCGGAAGGGAGTTCCATAAGCGAGAAGTATGGGATAAGAAACTATTAGCATAGAAGTTACGGCTACATCTAGCTAGCTCAACTGTAAATTGTTGAGATCTCGCTACCAGTCAAGTTTTGCGCTTAAATTCATACAGTCTAGGGACCATAGCAAAGAGCTCATCCAAACAATTGCCATGAAAGTATTTGTAAAAAAGGCACAGAGAGGCAACCTTACAGCAGTGGGCAATTGACTGAAGCCAAGCTGCAAGATCAGGACAAATAATATTGCTGATACTTCTTTGGATCTTATCAAGGAGCTCTAGGTAAATAGCAGGGGCACCAGACCATATGTCAATAATATTCTAAGCATGGGCAAATGATAGACATATATATATAAGATAGATTCTGGAGAGAAAAATGATCACACTTGACACAGTGAACTGACTTTCTTAGTAACTGACCTAGCAGTGGATTAAATATAGTCTTTCCACTTCATGTCAGCTGAGAACATTAGCTAGAGAAGGTGCAACAAGTCACTTTTCTGAGTTAGCATCAGCCATGAAAATAATGGCGATGTTGAGATACTTAACTTTAATTAAAAAAGAAAAATCTTTGATGTCCAATGTATCTAAAAACATAACTTCATACAGCTTTCTACTGTTTTTTTTCTTTCATCATTTCACCCCAAGTAAGATGGGAAAGCTACTGGTATACAAAGGTTTACAGAGAGTGAAAGTGAGAGAAAAGACTGGGTATGAGGGGGATTGAAGAAAGGATAAAAGCTTAATGGGATTCAAGAAGATAGATGGTGATTAAAGTTGCATTTAAATTTTTGAAGATTGTAGTTATCAGGGAAGAAAGTAAACAGAAAAGAGTTTCACAGGCAGGAAGTGCAAGAAAAGAAACTGTTGGAGTAGAAGTGGCAGTTGCATTTTAACTATTTCAACAGTAAACGGATGGGACCTAAATGCCAATCTAGTAGCATGCTTAAATTCACGTAGTCGGGGCACCAGGGGAAAAAAGCTCATCAGAGAAGTTAGCAGGAAAATGTTTGTAGAAAAAACAGAGGGAAGCCATATCACATCAGTGAGAAAGTGACTGAAGTCGAGATGCCAGGTCAGGATCAATTACATTGTAGATACTTCTTTGGATTTTGTCAAGAACCTCAAGAGCAGGAGCACCAGACCAGATATGGCAACAGTATTCAATGCATAGATGAATGGTAGATTTGTAAATGTGAAAGATGGATTCTGACTACTGCTTTGGTTTTGGTTTTTGCTGTTTTTAAATATCCCACATTGTAATAGCAATAGTTTTGTTATGAAAGGTGATGTATTATATGAATGTAGATGTAAATTTAAGTTGGAAGACTCAGAAATTAGTACATTTTCTATACAATTTTACCTTAATAAATTACTTCCTCTTTTAATTAAAACTGCATTCTTTCAGTTGAAACTATAGTCAGATTTATTACACTGAACAACTAATGTGTTGAGTGTATTGTTTTGTAAAAGGTGCCTTTTGTATTCACATTATTCACAATCTTTGGAGTTTCACCTATGTATTTTTTATAGAATTTTTTACAATCTAGTTCATAAATTCCTGTTTCAGTTTTTAGACTGTTATTATTTGGGTTTCTGTTAAGTGAATCTCCTAGTCCTTTCAAGTAGTTGTAACAAATTTTATATTTTTTCAATTGTTGCCATTATTGAATTTGTAGTATTATGTGTTTAAATTGTGTTCAAGATTATATTTGCCAAGAGTGAGACATAATAAAAAATTACTTTACTACAAAACAAAGATTTTAATCTTTCATTGCTTTGGATAATAAAGGAAAACACTCTTTTATATTCTTCAGTCTTATCTTCCACCTTTTTGTTTGATTCTGATGCCATGCTATGAGCAAAATCTTTTCCCCACATTTCATAACAGAAAGACTAATGTTATGTGATTCATGTTCCACCTTCTTGACTTAATTAGGTCCAAAGAAGATAATTCATAAAACAAGCTTCTATATTACAAAAGCTAATAAGGCAGAAAATTGAATGGGCAAAATGTGTTTCTTTTTCTTTTAAATTCAAAATGAATTATAGTCCTAAAATAAACAAGTAGTAAAAACAAAAATAATTACTGCATTTAATTCAACTGGCAGTTCACAAATACTTTATTTATTGTACTTTTATTGCCTTTACTGTCTTTTAAATAGTAGAAATTAAAAAGCTTGACCTTTTTTTGTTTTTAAATAAATGAATAGTCAACTATCTTTAAGAAATTATTTGAATTATTTAGGTGTAATAATTTAGAAGATAATACAGTGATTTAAAAATAATTAAGCATCTGTAAATTTATGATTGTAAATTTATGCATGCTGCAGATAACAGGTTAAATTTTTCATAGCTTTCACATTTTGAAAGAAATAAAAATTTTCAAGTGTTAAATTATGTAACATGTCAAACAACATTTCCTCTGTATTCATTGATAACAGCATGTTTCTAAAGGATTAATTGAATTTTATTTTTAATCCAGTATTTTTTTTATTTCTTCAAATGTTATTTTTAGTGGTTACCTGTGTTTGAATATATGCCCCATTTTTTAAAAAAGTGTTATGCCTACCAGTTTGCACACTCAAGATAAGTTAAAGAAAATTAAGAGCACATTTTCTGTTAAAAGAAAAAGAGACATTTGAAGGAATATATATTTTATGTATAACCTGATTCCTCTTAACTTTCCATCTTGCGGGTGCTACGTGGGCATCTCAGTTTGCCATTTGATCTTCCCCTGTCTGCATTGTGTTTAAGTTTTTGATTTGAGGAAGTCTTAGGTGAAGATCATTGAAATGCCCTCAAGATTGAAGAGAATGAGTTACAAGAAAAATGAAGAAAGAAGTGTTTTTCAGAAGAGACAATTCGCTTGTAGAAACAATAACATAGTTTATTTTTTAGGGTTACAGCTATCAGTTTAATGCTTCCTGAGTCTGTAATGCTGTGGTCTACCTAACTGCCCATTGATTTGTGAAGGAATAGGTGTTAACCTTATTCAAATAGATCACAAATTAATCATCAGTTTTCTTAGGCGATGGAAAATTTCTTCAGTTGACAAAATTCTTCTTGGCTATATCTTGCAAGAGAGGTTACAAAGCAGGGTGGTGATGTGAACTACTTGATTCTCTGTATACTTTTGGAAGACTTTCCCACAACTTCTGGTTAGTCCCTGTATCTACTGCATTTCTTTCAGGTGTTACAACTCACTTTGCATATTTGCATAGTAACATCTAGAGAATAAGTTTAGTGACATCATTCTGTTATGTATAGCTAACTCTTGAACCCAATAGACAAAGCAGAATGGTGAATAGTATTAAAAATTACCAATTTCTATTGATGAATTTTGACCAAGCATAGGCCAGCTGGTTTATCTCAGTTGTCATTCTTCTACCAGCATGTGGGGAATGAGGGGTGGTTGCACCTTGTTTCAACTGATCTTAATCGTTAAAACCCTGATGAGTCATGAGTTCACACCCAAAACCAGGTGTTGATTCAATTTATTGTAATTAAATACTTTTAATTTCTTTGACATCCCATTAGAAAAACTAAATGCAAAGTACTTCTGGTATGCTAGTAAAATACAAATGACTCTTTTCATACCAACAAGCTAACTCCTCTTCCGACATTAAGCATGTATTTAGTTATTGATAAACTCCACACCATTAGCTTTGTTGCATTTAACCCTCAACTTGTAATTTATTTGACATGTTAAAACCACAGCAATTTTCATTCTAACTTACTGCCAAATATAAATCCATACCAGTAACTGTATGTTTTTATTTTTTGTTTAGAATGTGAAACAGATGGGTTATTACACATGACATCCATTGATGTTCTTGTTAAATAAGCTGCATGGGAGCAATACAAGGGAAAAGAACATTTCTAATAGAAGATTATTATTTTTCATTATATTTCTGTGGCTATAGATATTTGCACTTACCTCATTCAAAGTGCCCGAGGTGTCTGGCCTGACAAACTGCCATTTATGAGAGGTCCAAGGCATATGCGTGATGTTGAGCCTTTTTATGAATGTTGGTCATTTGCATACGAGGACGACCACCTGCTTTAAAAGGCAGTATACAATGACAGTGAAGGGGAGAGGAAAAATTGGAAGTGGAAGTGAGCAGACGTGACAGTTGGGAGATGTTTGTTTATTGTTGCAAAGACTGTGCTATTTGTTACATGCCATGATCTGCTCTCTGACAAGCAATATAGTTTCCACTTTGCCCAATCTACTGCTGATGTGTTCACGGCCATAACTGAATTGTATGCCAAGCACTCCACAATAACTGAGAAACTCTAGCTGTGGCTCTAGATATCTCTAAAGTGTTTAATAGGGTTTGACATGCTGGCCTTCTTCGTAAGATTCAGGGATGATTATTTCTTTGATACAATCATTCCTGTCAAACTGTGAAATGAAGGTCATCCTAAATGGGTTCTTCTCCAGCTCCTTTCTCACAAACTCTGGTGTTCCCCAAGGCTCTATCCTGGGACCTACACTGTTTTTGATCTTCATTAACGATCTTTCTGATGTCATCAGCTCCCAAGTAGGCATCTACGTAGATGGTACTACTATTTACTCCTACCTCAATAGTAAATCTGGTATTGTTGACAAAACTAACCTGGCTGGTGGTCTTGAAAAGGACCTCCAATCTGTGGTTGACTGGGGCAGGAAATGGCTTGTAAACTTTAATACCTCCAAAACGAAACTGCTCTCATTTACCCACCACAGAGAACGCTCCCTGTATCCCATCAGAATGGCTGATGCCCAAATCCATGGGAGTGCCTTGCTGTGCCTGCTTGGTCTCCCTGTCCACTGACCTAAGTTGTAACAAATACATTGAATCAATATCTTCGTCCACCGCAAGGAAAGTTGGTTCTCTGTGTCATGCAAGGAAGTTTTTCTCGTCTGAGTCCATCCTTCAAATCTATAAATCACCCATCCGTCCTTGCATGGAATACTGCTGTCATATATGGTCTGGTGCTCCTGCTCTATGTCTCGAGGTCCTTGACAAAATCCAGAGACAAATATGCAATGTGATAGGTCCTGATCTGTCATCTTATCTACAGTCACTAACTGATGTGCAATGGCTTCCCTCTTTCTGATAATCTACTTCCGCTGGTTCCCAAATCACATAAATTTAAGCATGCTACTAAGTTGGCATCTCTGTCCCAATCTTTCACTGTCAAAACGGTTAAATGTAGCTGTCTATTCTATTCCAGATGGCTTCTTCTCTCACACTTCCTGTCTGTGGAACTTCTTTTTACTTGCTTCCCAGATAACTATAATCTTCAAATATTCAAGTGTAATGTCAATTGACATCTTCTGATGCCTTGATCTTGTTGATCGTCCTTCTCTTTATCCTTTGCTTAAACACGCCTCTTTACTCTTGCTCTTACCCTCTCTGACCCCTTGTGTGCTAGTGGTGCTCCCACTTTGCTTGGAGTGAAATGCATAAAGATATATATGAGGATGTGCTGTCAGTGGAATCTGAGAAAGCATCTTGAACTGTACAGACTGATTAGCAAGGAGCTGGAGAAGTTGCAGGATGGTGCCAGAGTGCTATGACTAGAGGTCTGGGGGAGCATGGTTGACTGCAATGGCAACATGGAAGTAATGTGGTAAATGGTCCTATGACCATGATGTGGAGAGGCAACTTTTCCATGTGTGGCAAACTGGGGAGACACTTTCCCATGTGTGGATGGCTGTGAGTACCAACAGGCTTCATCAAATGTTGAGCCACTGCCATCATGTAGAACTGGAAGGACAAAATCAGTGATGCTCCTCTGGGATGTATGATAATGGACACGCTCGCCTGGGTACAGCCACTAGATCCTGCCCAGGGAGAGTGGTACATGGACCCAAGGGAACTGGATGTGTGGGTGGACGCGAGTTCACTGTATGTGGGTTTTGGTGCTTAATGTTGATGGTACCATAATTGAAGACACATGTCGGTTGTGGCCAATAAAGGACACTCAACCTATCAATGTGGTAGAGCTGGATGCTGTGCTAAGACAAATCATGCTCGCACTCAAGTGGTGGGCCATGGTGTGTTACACATGTAAACAGACTTCCTCTGTGTGTACCATTGGTTGACCAATACCCTTACAAGCAAGTCTTGGCAGAACACCAAAGCCGCAAGCAGGATGCTAATAAAGTGGCAACTGGACATACTAACCTCACTTGTGAAGGAGTACAACCTTTCAGTCAATAAGGTGCGAGTAGAATCTGACCAGAACCAGATGAAGTTAGTGACTAGAGTTCCACAGAGGTGGATCAACACTGTGCAGGAGATACAGCCAGTGTGTGCTTTTGCTGCAGGTAATCTAAACCCTGCACATCTGACAGGTTCATCAAGACTGATTGCTGCATGGAGGAGCTGCCCTATCATGGAGGATGTCTATTTTTATAACATCACACCCAAGGACAATGTATCCACCTCGTATGCACCTGTCAATCTGCTGCATTCGAACCAGATTCAATTGAAAGGAATTGATGTTGTGCTTCCACCTGATCACCAAAGGATGTCAGCCTTGTACAAAGAGGGGGATTCAGTCTGGGTGAAAAATCTAAAGGGACAGTGCACATCAAAATTTAATCCAGGTTGCGTTACCGAGATACAGTCAAGTTTGGGGTTGCCAGTGGATGATGGCAGTGACGCATCATTGGAGAGTAATGAATGGCAAGAACCAGGCTGCAGTGCAGGCAGCAGTGGCACTCCATCTGAGAGCAAGAGAGAGATGGGACCAACCTTTATAAAATCCCCTCATTCTGTGGATTCTGATTCAGACTGCAGCATATCTGATGATTCAGGCAGAGTGGAAGAAGTTCTTGTCCTACTGTGAAGGAGTGCTAGGGTGAAATGACCAGCCCCCTCACTATCACCTGTGTAATCATATGATCATGAGGGAGTGTGGTGATAGCCATTCACATTTACCTGATCCAAAGCACTCAAGGTGTTTGGCCTGCCAAACCGCCATTTACAAGAGGTCCAAAGTGAATGTGTGATTCTGAACCTTTTTATAAAAGTCGATCATTTGTATACGAGGACGACCACCCGCTTTAAAAGGCAGTATACAATGATGGTGAAGGAGAGAGGAAAAATTGGAAGTGGAAGAAAACAGACCTGGAGATGTTTGTCTGTTGTTGCAAAGACTATGCTATTTGTTAACAATTTTATATATTATTATAAATCTTATATCAAAACAATCTTTGTTAAATGTTTAATGACGTAGTTCTTTCGAAGTCACCATGATAAAAAAAATTGTTTTAATTCAAAGCAACAGAAAACGGCAATTAATAAAAATTATTTTTGAATGGTTTTATGGCCAAGTTGCTATCTGGATTTATTTTTTTCTGTTGTTAAATAACTATCAAGGTGTACACTACTGAGGCAGTTGCTTCTGGTTCATTTTTAAGTAATTTTATTGATGCAGTTCTGCCAACCCACACCTCTTTTTCAGTAGGTCAGTAATTAATAAGCTAGTCTTGCAGACCGTAACTGTAATGATTTCTTAAGTGGTCTCACACTTATGACCTTGTGCCAGGTTAAATTTATTATCTATTTTTAACTTAGTTTTATTTATTTCATTTCATTTTGTTTTTTAGTTTTTTAATTCTGTTGCCATTAAGTAAGCAATTTTTCATTGAAGCTGCTTATCAGTTGTATAATGTAAAAAATAGCATTAGTTATGGTAATTAAGATGCAAAGGGTGACTGAGAGTGAAAGAAAATGAAAAGATGTTAGTGAGGAGAAAGGATAATAAAGGACAGGATTCCAGGAAACAGAAGATGGCGATTGATCTTGCACCTAAAGTTTTGAAGATTACAAGTGACAGGTAAGCAAGAAACTGGAAGAGTTCCACAGGCATGTGAGAATGTAAACTATTAGAATAGAACTTGCAATTACATCTATCAAAAAAATTAGATGAATTAGCACATTTTAGTAAGATCTTTTTATTAGCATAATACAATTTAAAAAAAAAGAGTTCTTAAAAATTAAATCAATTTCCAGTCTAATTTGCAACTTAATAGGATGGGATATGCATTTGCCCTCAACTCAATAATAATGACCTGATTTTAAAGGGAGATAACCTAACATATAGTAAATGCTAATTATAAATAAAGTAGTTTCTCTTATTTAATTATTTTTAAATAATTGTAATATATATATACATACACACACACACACACACACACACACACACACACACTCACTCTATCATCTCTGTACATTTCTGAGATGAGGTATTGTAACTATTTACACTATTTGGACTGTTATTGTTTTTGTTGTCATATTCACAAAAACTTAAGGAACTGGTGCCTATGCTATGCCACAAATCTAAGCTGGCCATGCATAGGCATGAATACAATAAAAATTCATTCACTGATGTCCCCACATGGCCCAGTGTATAAAAGCAGTAATCCAGTGACTTGATCCAAAGAATTGTGAGTTAAATACCTGGCCACAACAGAGGTGAACAAAAACTTGGAGAGTTGAGTTACTAAAGGAAAATAACATAAACTGACACATCCAGAAAAAAAAAACTAGAATAATCTACCCCAGTGAACTAAATAAAGGGTTCGGTTAAAAATTCCAACATATATCACCTGCAGAAGGCTGGAGTGTACAACAGCCGAAACATTGTGAATATGACAACAAAGATGAGGACAACAATCAGAATAATGTAAATAGTGTAAATATATACTCTTAATTACAAAGTGATTTTTATATCCAACTTAATGACTGTTGATAGTAGCCTTTTAAGTAAGTTGCAAAAAATAAATATGTAATTCTGGAAGGAATCATTTTATACATGCTCTAAGGATTATAAAGATAAAATATTAACACAATCAAGTATAAGTGTTTCATTAGCATGTTTTTCATCTTTACATATAGATCTTAAAATTGTTCAAGTTGTGAGTGCATCAGTTCAGATTTTCACACCTGCCATCATTGAAACCAATCTGTATATAATATCTAAGGTGTGGATATCTACTCTTTGAAATTTGAGTGTGTGTGAAAAGGCAGATATAAAATGTCTCTGAATATTAAATATTAAAAAGGATTTTCTTTCATCTATTACTCATTAGTGTGCACAAGTCCTAAGCTCAGTTGTAATCACATATGTAGTTTAACATCATATTGAATTACATACCACTGTAGATCATCCAGCACAATTTCCTGGCCTAAAGGTGAGTAATGGAATAAATATACTACAAGTATTTGGAAATTTTGGCTAGACAGATTTAAATGGATTTGTTCAATGAGGATTTATTGATGCATAGGCATTGAACATAAGCCAGTAAATGATCACCCCCTCCCCACTTCTTTATTCTTATAAGTGATGTTAATGTGTTGAGGTTGTCATGGTTATTATTTGAATTTTTTTTTCTTAATGATGTTTTGAATACTTTTCAAGTATGTTCATGTGGATGATTTCTCTAAAGAGATGGCAACTTGCATGTCTTTATCTGCAGTGGATTATTTTATTTACAGATACTTTTTTTTATCCACATATCTGTAGTTAAATATATAAACAAATGAAATATAATTTAAGTTTTTGGAAAACATTTAAAAAATTTCTTTTTAACCTTTTATATTTTATTTGAAAAATATATAAATCACAGAAATAAGCTAATTTCCTAAGTCATTATACAACATTTTAGAGCAATAATTATTTTCAGCACAGTAAGCGTCATGTTATAATTTCTCAAATGTTTATTTAAAAAAATCATTAAATATAATTTAACTAACATTTGCTTATACTTATTAAAATATTATAATTACTAATTTATTGGAATAGTTGTTAATATCATGAGTAGTCCTTTATTAGAGAATATCAGATTTCACTATTTTTAAATATATATGTAACTCTTATCTCATCCTGACATCAATTTAAGCTGAGGCCTTCTTTTTTCAATATATCTAAACTATAATTATAATTTTTGGAAGTAAAAATTATGTGGGAAAACTTTCAAGTTTTCATCTGAAATCAAGAAAATATGACTTTAAACAAAATGCTTACAATATGGGAAAAGTTTATAAACAGGAGTAAAAATATTGTTAGTTTTACAGAATTTTTTATTTAAGAATGCTCATAAAAATATTTCAAGCTAAATGAAAGTTGAGGTAAATTATAGAGGTTGCTGATTGTTAATATTTTAAATAATAGAAGGTTATGAATTTAACCATTTCCTTTTAAATTTAAAAAAACAATTTTTATAGTCCTCTATGTTGGTTTGTGAAAAGAGTATATCTTTTAGGAAAGGAAATATTTGAAAAAATTCGGAAAATTGGTCGGAAGCACACACAAGGGGGAAAAAATCCCCCAAAACAGGGGGAAAAAGCAATAGGCAAGTCTAATACATCCAATCGACAAAACATATTCGCAATTCATTCTGTTTCTGAATCTCAAATACGCCAGAAGTGACCTTGTCAGAAGCACCCCCACCTTGAATGAGCATACTGTGCTTTTATGCACCTGACCCAGCCCAATAAAAATGGCAACAAGCGACGGCACCACTTACGCCCACACAAAGTGCTATCATATTCATCTTCAGTCTGAAGCTCGCCAATTCGCCATCTCTACACTTCATTGCAAAACATACACACGACTCTAGCTCTTTTGGGTCACTGAGTTAAGTCACGCTACACTCATATACTGATCAGAGCTGATGCATCCCGGGGCAGGTATTTTTTTTATTAGGTACTCCTAGTCTTGTTCTCGGACAAACTATTGCCTTGGAGGGTCATTGGGTGCTCTAGTATTAGTCTCTGAACTGCTGGTATTGGAGGAATCACCTGGTGAACTGAATTCTAAGTACACAAATTGTTCACTCTTTTCTGTGTCACTATCAGAGTTTGATGATGGATATGACCTCAGAAAAGTGTGTAAACTCTTCACGTGATGTGGCATTCCATCAATCGTGACCGACTGCAAACTGATTACTTGGCCTGTTATGAATTTGGTCATGCATCTACCATGTGGAGGAGTCTTTACCCAGATAATGTCCCCTTCTTTGCATGCCCCTTAAATATTCTGCTGTTCACGTGAGGACATGGCATCAATGTTTTGTATCCAGATGTAGTACCTATGCAGCATGTTGGCTGGTGCTGTGGAAGATGAAAGACTGTCCTTGGGAGTGACATTGTGCCAGTAGACCACCTCTGATATTGAGCATTGCTTTCTGGCTGCGATGGTCTCGATACTTTTATGACTGCATTCGATGATTCCATTTTCAGCGGGCGCATGGGCGCATTAGAATCTCAAGTGCACACCCCAGCTATTTAAAAAGTTCTTGAAGTGCTTACAAGTGAATACAGTGTCATTATCAGTCAATATTTCAGTCAGTGGGCCCCGCTCATAGAAAATTGATTCCAGCTGATGAATGAGACTAGCAGTCCTGTTGATGCAGCAACTGCCATATTGCAAACCGAGAGGGACTGCAATCAATGAACATTAGAAAATGACTGCCTCCATAAGGGGTAATGTCCATCACTAACCTACTCCAAGTTAACTTTACACCCAGTGTTCCTTTCTTCCAACACACTGGTGCTGGATCAATTGACTGGCAGACTTCACAGGTTTTGTCAACAGATTCGACAAGCTTTCTAGACACTAATGGGTTAACTGGCCTGGTAAAGTATAGGTCCTCTTCACACCTGAGTGGCCACTTTGGTGGTGGATAGTGGTCACTTGATTCTTATTTAATCCACTCCCCCACAGTGGCACAGCCTTCTGGCACTGGCTCTTCTCTTTGCTTATGTTAATTCAACCACCTCCGTAGCACTCAAGTAAGGCAGTCTGCACAGTTTAGACAGGATTTCACCAGTGTCACATCTATTATCAAGGCATATTCTTCCGCCAATGCTCTCAATGTCACTTTTATTTCTGCATCAAGTTCAGCCAAATTGATATGCTTGGCATGTTCAGTTGAACACAACCAACAAGCATCCTCCACAATGCTCCCATTCAGCTCTAGTGCCACTCCTTCACCATGCACCAATCTCCTCTCACGGATCCATCTTGTGTACTTTGGCCATTATTTCCATTAGCATGCAATGGAGAGAGAAAACCTTGACTTTATTATACCATCCATTGGCCACTTTATGAATGCAGTTGCCACTCTGAGCCACCCACACACAGGGAAATGACCTACAAGTTTCCCACTTAGAAAAAAGATGCTCCAATGGATCACGATCTGTGGAACATCTGAGATTTCGCCTCCCTGTTTCTGTCAAAGGATGTCATCCTCCTCCCCAGACCTGCAGGCCCAGGACTTTGGCTCTATCTTTCAATCGCTCTGGATCCTTACAGACAAGACTGTAATTGGATAAGTGCTGCCGCATGTGCACTGCAGAAACCAGTTTTTCATTGATGAAAATGTTGTCAATATATGTTGATGTGGCACTCTTAATCGCCTGATCTTGATTCATCACTGAATCGATGACAGCTCTCATGATGAGCAGCGCCATATTTAACCCAAAGCCCAATCGTGTAAGGCAAAATTGCTGACCTTTAAAAACCACAGTCTGAAAGAGTCATAACACCTTATCAACATGGATTTTCAAGTAGCCCTTTCTTAGGTCCAAGAGCGATACATTGGGTCCTTGTCATTGCCATTCTCTAAGCTTCTGTGTACATATCTCCACATTAGCAATGAATGCCTCCACAAATTCATTCAATTCATGATAGTCGAGCACTGGCTGGATCTTCTGCTATAATTGCCATCAAACCATTGGATGTTCCAAGCTCTTTTTTGAGATATGGCAACAGCCATCCATTATGCTGCCACAACAAGAGTTATTTCTCATATGCATCCTGAGTATGTTTGGGCACTGTGTATTCTGGCACCTTATATTTCAATTCACCAGGTGCGTAACCACCTGCCCATTTCCACAAGGTGGTTCACACCTTATTGTTTTTGTCATGTCATGTTAATGTCAGGCTCGTTGATAGAAATGGCAGCACACTGGTTTAACTTTCCATCCGGAAAGTGCACTTCACCTGATCTGGTTAAGTGTATGCCTATCAGCTTCCTGATTGCGTTGATCCCGAGAATAAGATCATATCCCAACAATTGTGTCTCAATGATCAGAGCCTCAATAGTCACAGGACAAGTCTGTCTGGTGCCCAACTTGATTTTGCTGTACCCACGGCACTTCAAGGTTCTCCCATCGACCGTTAATACTTCCACTTCCTTCTACCTCCAAAGACAGCATACAGCTTTGCTCATGAGTGTCTGTGAGCACCCAGAGTCCACCAGAGTGGCACACTTCTATCCATCAAAAAATACCTCTACAGCAGGCAGTTTCCGTTTTTGAAATTGTTTGGGAAAAAGACTGGCGCTGATGTCCTCTTCTTTCAGGCATTTCCCTGATATATGCACTCCGATGATATGTGCACGATCTTGTTGCATTTCAAACACTGCATTTCATGGTGGGTCCTTTGCACTCGATTATCCATCCCTTGCATACAGTCTCTGGCCATATGGTTAGGACCAGAGCACCTATAGCAAACTACAGCCCCTTTGCATGAACTAGTGGGAAGAATTTCCTTGTCTGTATACATTTGTTGAGCAGATGTGGCAAATGATTCCTCATGCTATTCAGCCAAAAATTCATCCACTGTTTTATCCTGTTGAAATCATCATGCCATGAATTAGTCAAACACATTGAATACATCTGTTACATATATGGTCATAAGGGCCGGTTTGATCTGTTCCAAATCTGTCCTTTGCTCCTTACTCAGCTGTTGATACATGATGAGAGCACCATCTTGCAGTCGTAGCAGCAAGACATGCTTGACTTGGTTCATGGCATAGAGCTCCCAGACTAATTCAATGTTTTTGATCCATTCTACGATGATCTGAACTCTGGAATTGGGCAGATATCAAAGGCCTTGTCAGACATCATGGAAAGGAAGAAACAATAAAACAATCACAGGAATAGATTTTGTGAAAATTGGTTGGAAGCATGCATGAGGCAGAGGTGGGGGAGAAAAGCAATATGCAAGTCCAATAGATCCAATCAGCAAAACAAATTCACAATTCATTCCATTTCTCAATCTCAAATACGCCACACCTCATCAGAAGCAACCCCCTTTTGAATGAGTGTACTGTGTTTTTATACGCTTGACCCAGCCATCGCTCAGTCAGTGAGCGCCCAGAACCAGTCAATAAAAATGGCTACAAGCGACACCACCACTTCCACCCACACGAAGTGCTGCTCAATTCACCTTCAGTGTGAAGCTCACCAATTTTCCGTCTCCACACTCCATTGCAAAACATACACGCACCTCTGGCCTTTTTTTGTCTTTGAGTTAAGTCTACACTACAAGTACAGATTTATATTTTGGTAAGATTTGATATTGACACTGTCAAGAATTTTCCGTCTCAGTTATTTTATCTTTTAGTAAATGTAGTATTCTTTCTGGAAGTTTCTTCAATATATTGTAGAGAACAGTTGTGACAATTTATTTTATATATACCTACTTCAGAATTATTATTAGTAATTATTTAGTGTAATGATGTATAACAGAATACAAATGCAATATACATGAATTCTTTAAAATGTATTTCATGATTTTCTGTATATTTGTTGTTCTAATCAATTAGGTATCTGTTTGATAATTGAAGAACAATTTGACATATTCAGTAATATTGAACAAAGATTTATAAGATAAATATCTAAATGTGTTTACGTTCTAGATGCTCTTAATTTTTAGTTTTGCATTCATACTGAAGCAATCAATTTTCTTTTTAATTACTTATCTGCTGTAAACAGGTTTAGTTTTGTAAATTTCAAATGGAAGATGGTATCAATGCAGTAATTTGTATGGAAAAACTATGATTGAATATTTTGCACAATATTTGGGATAGGCTTAACATCTAAAGATTAGCAATGAAAACATATTTGTAATAAATATTCAATTTTGACAAGCTATATATTGACACTCCTCCTCAGTCTCAATAGCAGTAGAGGTTTATCCCTTGTTTCCTGTTTAGGATTGGGTTTTCGGCTCCTTCTAAAGTCTTTTCCATTCTTTCACTCCCAGTAGCCACTTGCATCTTAGTGGCATTATTGCCTTGCTTGGGGTGAATTGATTTTAAAAAAAAATGTATATGAGTAAATATGCTGGAGTATATGTTCCTTTATATAGCTTTTTATAAATTGTCTCTATTAGATATTTTGCTTGCACAAAAGAATTCAAAAGAATTTTTCAGTCAGAATGAATAAGGACATTTTATTTGACAGTATATACTTGTGTATAAGCTGACCTCTTGTATAGTACAACCCTGAATGTTTTTGCATGAATTTTAAACCCTCCAGAAAAAAAAATACGTGCATATAGGGCAACCAGTTACCAACAATGCATAATTTTTAACCACTTCAAAAAAATTACCTGTGTATAGTGTAACCCGCAGTATTCTCAAGCATATATAGTAATCCATTTTCTTGTATTTTATCAACTGTTACGTGATAGGAATTGTTTTCTTTTATTGTGAATGAGACTTGTTTGCTTGAAGAGTAACCCAATAACTATTTCAGAATCTGTAGAAAAATTATTCGAATTTTATTTTATAGAATTTTTGATTCTATAAATATTGCAAATTTTACAAGTATGCAAATATGCTAACAACTCAAGGAGACTATATAGATTCAAATGCTAATTTCAAAGTTTTCTGACAGAACATTACACTTACCAATTTTTATGTTGTAGATTAAATTGGAAATAGTCTCATAATTTTGTGATGATATTTAAAATATTAATATTTGATATCAGCCAAGAAACTTGATAGATATTCATTTTATTTTTTGTGTATTATCATGGAATGATATTCAAAGTAAGCAAAATAAAGTTTGATGGTGTACTTAAAAGCTTAATGCTTAAACATTATTGACAATGATGAAAATGTTGTAAAGCTACTATACAAATCAGCTGGTTTGAAAAAAGTAAAATGTTTGAAAATTTTGGACAAATATTACTATATTTGGAAGTTTAACCCAGAAATGAAGAATGATTTTAAAATAAAAATTATTTAAAATAATCCTATTTGTTTAGGTATCTTCATGAGATTGCTAAAAAAAGAGTATAGTCTGATGAAAAAGATGCCAAACTTGACGAAAACAAAATTTTACTGTCAAAATGTTTGTTATTATTAAGAGGAAAGACTGAAGTATTTTTTAATTATTTAAAAAAAAATTTTCCTCCTTTTTAGAACTTTCTAAATTTTGATTAAAAAAGATCTTGTTTCTCTTTATATCACCGGAACTAGTAAAATAACAATTTTTAGCACGTTTTTTTGTATGACACATATTATTTGGAAAATCTTGCAAAAATAAAAATAATTGTCTGATGTTAAATGAAACTTAAATGAAACTTTCAGGAACTATTCACAGATGATCAAAATTATTATAAATATGTTTTCTTTTCTTGACAAAAATGTTTTTTTTTTTATATTTATTACCCCCTAACTAATTTTATGAAATTCAATCGCATTCATTTAGTGATTATATTAGTTAAAAGCACAAGGCTTTGAGGAAAGTAAATCATGTATTTTTTTTTTTTTTAATTGGACTCCCCACCTGAAAATCAGCTCATACAAAACTCAATAAAACAAAGATATTATTTTTTAGTTGTTTTTATGAATATGGACAATATTTTCTGAAAGCAAAAAATGTTTTCAATGAAAAATGAATTTTTAATAAAATTATTTGTTATCTTTTTAATTATTTTAGAATTTTACATTTAAGTTGTTAAAATATAAAATTAGTTGAAAGCCGCATTCAGTTTCATAAATGTCCTTATGAGATAGATCATTTTTTAGCGCATTGTAAATTGTATAATTTCGACCAATCAGAAGACCTGCAGTAATTAAAAAATGTAATTTTATGTTTATAATACGACTGTAATTATAAAGTATGGAAGACCAGTAAGAATATAATTAAGTTGTGTCATTTGAGTTAAGCATTGTTCTCTGCTGTTAAGACCTTTATTTTTGTGAAACACGTGTGAAGATAATTTGATTTTTCAGTTTCACCTGAGAATGCTGCCTGCAAGTATTAGTATCATCTTATGAAATTTATATGATCTTATTTTTATATTAATCTCAGTTATGACATTTTTCCATAAATAAAATATCAAAATTAATAATAAAATGAATAGAAATACAAATAACACAGTAAAATGTAATAAATGTACATAAAATTATAGTATTTTATATACACTTCTGATAAAATTTCATAAGAAAGGTACCTATAAATTAATTAGATATCTTATGAAATTTAATCTAACTCTTAACAGTCTTATTTTAATTTTTTTATAATAGATTTTCCATAAAGCACCGTAAACGTAAAGGTGAAAGCTAAGTACAAAAAAAAAAATTAGAGCGCTGAAAGTTTTCCTTAAAAATAACGAGATAAATAATTTGTTCATTTAAATCTAAATAATTATATCACATCTGTCCTACTGTACGATAAGTTTTCCTCACATAAGCTGTCAATACGTGATTAAATCATCAATCATCACCTGTCAAGTGATGCGAAATGTTATGACCTGTTTTGTTTTATTTTTAAACATTTTTTTGGCGCAGAAACTAAGTAATGCTTGTTTCAAAATATTTTAAATAAACATTATAATTTCTAATTTTCTTAAAATTAGTTATGAAAAAATTATAATTGATTTTTAAAAGAATTTTAAACTGAGATTTTCATTTTTTTTATAAAATAGAAAAAAATGGTCGACCTGAGGGATTATCTGTCAATTTTGCTGACCCAAAAAAAAACAAGATTTTTAACAAAAATTTCGGACATGCTAGGAACAATTAAAAAAAATGTAAAAAAATACCCCCAAAATACTTTGATCTTTCCTTTTAATAATAACATAAACATTTAGATGATAAAAGTTTGTTTTCATCAAGTTTGGTGCCTTTTTTTATCATGCTATGCTCTTTTTTAGTGATCTCATGAAGCTATCTATATTTGTTCAATGCAGGTAGTAAGAAAGGAAAACAATCAAAACAGTAACACATTAAAAAGATGTCATTCATTCTTACCTTTATTAGTTAGTCATGAAAGTTTGGACAATGTTACTATTCGCTTTTCTATTTTTAAGAACCAAAAGGGTACTTTATTGACAGCAACAGTCCACTGGAAATTTCCAATAGAATTAACTGATATGGAATCATCATTTTACTTGGACACTTTTTTTTTTGTTTGTGAATATACTTACTAGTGGAGCCAAATGCTTCCTCTATTTTATAACTTCCTTTTTACATTAATTTTTAAGTGACTCTTTGATAATTTTTTTTCTTTCTTTTCTTAATTTAATTTCAATTTTTATCTATAAGATTTGAACAAATTTTCTTGGTTTATACAATATAATCATTGATGCTTCTCTTATGGTTTAAAACTTGGCTACTTTAATCTTTGTTTTAATTTCAGAAAAGCCCTAAATTATTTGTACTAGCTTTATAGGAAAAGTGTTTCTATTTATTTTCAGGCAGACACTTCTTAATTGTAATAAATGCACAGCCATCATTCATCATCACCAGCTGGATATCTTAAAAAAAAAAAAGTGCTGTTATTCACCTTTTCCCTGCTCTTTAAATAATGGGTTGTTGTATTGGCCTACAGTCCACTTATTACAAGTGACCTACCAATAATTATGAGTACATTTTTGCATATGTCTATTTCAACATTTTGTTAATTTTAATCTTGTTCTCACAAGTTAATTTTGTTCAGAAATTAGACAATGATTCTCTCAATTGTTTTATAGTCCTTTTGATGTTAAAAACATTTCTTTTTGCTTGAATAAATATTGTATTCTTTATGATGTTCATATGCTACACATTGTCTAATGATTTGGGGCAATGTGTAGCTTCTGTCAGTCTTTAAGCTGGTTACAAAAACTTCAGCTTTAAATATATTCTCCTAAAATTCTGAAAAATTGTAACCCAAATAAAACAATGTATAAATTGGAAAAAAATAATATCATTGGGTTTAAAACAAGGCGATACATATACCAGGCCTTACACCATGCGACTGGGGGTCCATGACTTGGGGCGGACCTGTGGAAGCCTAAATTACTACTAAATAACAATTCTTGAGAACATTTTAGCAGGGAACTTGTTAATAACGCCCAGTAATTAGTTAATTGGGGTAAACTGCATCATTTAATTTCGGCAGCTTAACAAATTGAGTTTTTTCATACTCAAAAGGACATTTTACAATTTCCCATTTTGCTGTCTGTAGTATTCGTATGCAAATGAGATAGACAAGTATAAATAAAAAACAACTGGTGAACATAAGGGCATTGCTTAGCAATCCCATTTGCTAAACGTAATGCTGAAAACTGTGCTACAACTGCTACGACACAGAGATATACCAGACATAACAATGGCATCACTGATAGGATCGTTAAATTCGCTGGACGACCTAGAACACATAGAAAAATAGATAAGAACTTTTTTTGCATTTGCAAGAGTGAAAAAAATTAAGATACACAAAGACCAACGGAGGAGAGAACAGAATAATGGATTTATTTCTTGTTACTGCTGGGTGCAAAATTGTGAAGAAAATTTTGACAATGTGTTACCCAAGCAAATTAGAAGAAATGACATTTGAAGAAATTAAAATTTTAAAAAAGAATATAAGACCAAAAAAAGGATTAGTCATTGCTGAAAGAACCAAGTTTTTGGAGACAAGACAAGCACCCAATGAGTCCATTATACAATACTTACATAGATTGAAAGAACGAGCCAAGTATTGTGAATTTGAAAAGTTGGGAGCTCGGGAAATGACTATAGAAGATGAATTAATCCTCCTCAAAATAAGTGAAGGCTTGCAAGACCAAAGCCACAAATGAAAAATACTGGAATGTCTCCAGAGTAGTAGCATGAATTTGGAAGTAGCATCAAGTTTTTATAACAATTAGTTGATTAGAAAATTTAATCAACCAAAAGAAGAATTCAAGACATACAGGATGAGCACAACCAAATCCATAATTAAATATAGATATTGTGGAAAAAATCATGAGAGAGACAAGTACAAATGTCCATCTCTAGGAAAAATATACTTAAATTGCAAAAAAGAGATAATTTTCAGAACATATGCAAATATGAAAAGAAAATAGAAAAAGTAAAAAAGGTACAAACCCCTCCAAAGAAGAAGCGAAAACATTTACAATAAATACGCAAAAAAGGAGTAGAGAAAAAATAGGATAAATGGCCAAATACTTAATATACAACTTGATCCAGGCATGAAGTGATGTTGATACCAAAGATTTTATTCAAAATTAGTTTTAATATTTTTCCAGTCAATAAATAAGTTAAAAAAAGCAACATTCAATCAAAGCAATTTGATTGAATGACTATAAAAATAATGGGTACATTTTAAGGCAATTTTGAAACTGACGAGCGTTTTGAAGTAATTCCCATTACAGTTGTAGAATGCAAAAAAGATCACAGATCACATAGGAGTTGATGTATTAAAAGTAGATACAGCAAGACTAATCAATTCCATGGAAGCAGAAGAAAGTGAAATAGGATTATTGAATGGCTATAAAGCAAGCATTTGACTAAAAGAAAATTATCACCCAAAATATATAGTCAAGAAAAGTTCCAATTCATATCCTACCTTTGATACAACAAGGCATACTAGAAAGAGTAACTCAAGGTGGTAGTAATTGGGTGTCACCGATAGTAATGATAAAGAAACCTGATGGAGATTTACCTGTTTTTGGTAATCCTTCAGGATTTTCAGCCAAACCAAATAAATTTCCTCCATGATATTGTAAAGCAACTTTAGCATACATTTCATCAACTAAAAGCATACACTTTTTTTTTTCTGATTTTCATGAATTTTGCTAAAAATACCACCAAGAAAATTAAAGTCATCTAATTTTGAGACTTTTGATGCCAATGCTGATAATGTTCTTAGATTGGGTAACTTAAAATCATCCTGAAGTCTGTTATATAATTTGAATTTTTGAGAGAGAAAAAAATTGTAAAAAAAAATTTTGCCATACAATTTTTTCTCTCTCAAAAATTCAAATATCAATGTTTCAACACTGGTCACAAATCAATGAAGCAATTCATTATCTTAACTTAAAAATTGCTACAAAAAAATTTTTTTTAAGAGAACATGTGGACTGGGACAAAACCTTATGGTTCTGATATTCTTATCTGGGCATTTGAATATTTTGTGACATCTCTGTCATTATATTATATGCAAAATTCAAATAAAATAAATAAACATTATGCTTACTTCAGTATCTTAAATAATAAACTTATAATCCAAAGGTAAAACATAAAAATTTCTTTAAAAAAAAAAAATTCTTAATTTAATTCCAGCAACAAACTTTCACATGTTAATCATCCGCCCCCAGTCGCCTATTGGTCTTAAATCAATTTTGAGAGTCGAGTTAAGGATCATCTTGATTTTTAAAACCATTATTCTCTGCTTTGGGAATATTGCATCTAATAATATTTTACTATTGCACTTGGTATTAAATACAGCTATATAAACATTTTATATACTGACGGTATGCACTAGTAATTTTACACAAAACAACTAAAATGTGTTTAATTGTTAACATGAATAATTGGTCTACCAAAACAGCCCAACTTCTGCAAATCTCTAGATTAAAGAAAAAAATATTTAAAAATATAACTTTATTATATAAATTTAAAAGAAATAATGAAATATAAACAGTTCCATAGACAAGTTTGTTTGTAGTAAAAACTTATTCCTTGTATTGATTTCAAATTTCTCATCTATCTAAATATTCTCATGAAAATATGAATTTTCTTTTTGATGCATAAATAAATACTACTTCATTAAATCTGCTTTTAGAATCTCTGTTGAAGCCATTTCTTTTTTGGTATTTTTTAAGAGTTTGCATCTAAATGAAATCTTTTAAACTTTATACAATCTCTCCTGGTTCACAAACACATGCAACTATTTTGACTTGTATGTCTATTGTTTAGTTTTTCTGTTCTTTGCACACAGTTACTCTATAATTGTATATTGGTCACTGTGTACTTAAATACCTCGATCTGATTCATGACCATTGTTTATATCTCATGGGCAACATAGATTTTACTAGTAATATATAAGATACTACTTATAAAATCAAAATAAATTTTATTATATCAATATAAAGTTTGTATTGAATATTTATTTTTAGATTTTGGCAAAACTAGGAAAATAGAATTCTTAAAAATAAGTGAGTTCAATTAATTACTGATAAAATCCAACATGGTTTTAGAAATTGAAAATGAATATGTCATCAAAAGAAATTAAAAAGTGAAAAATGTTATCTATACCATAAGAAATATATTATCTAGATAAGTGGTTCTCAACTATTTTTTGACTCAATACACCCTTTTTTACCATAAGTCATTTTCCCCACTTTTCAAGATTGTCCATCTCAAAAGGTATATTGAAAATAATATACATACTGAAAATTTTCATTCTTTTTCAGAAAAGTATAGATAAATTTACACATGGTTTATTTTTATAGAGGAGGTTTTTACAAATAATAGCAGTAGAAAATGTTTGATTTTTTTTTTTTTTTTTTTTTTTTAAAATTTGAATATATCTACAGTAATTTATTTTAATTTATATCTACAAGGTAACCAAAAAAGTTTTGTCCATTTTTTGATTAGTCATTGAATGAAGTTGAAATATATACGAAATGCATGTAGCAATTGTTTTCAAATTCGGACAGCTGGAAGTAGGAACATCAGACATTATAAAAAAAACACGCGCACCATGCCCGGCCATCAGTTATAAGCCGGACAGCTGTGAGATAGATGGAAGTGTCTAGAGATCTCGTTCAGGGCTGTTTGCTTTATGACTTCAAAGTGGGCTTATCAGCAGCTGCATCAAGTCGCCGCATATGCCAAGCATTTAGGGATAGTGTTATGGATGAACGTACTGCAAGGCGTTGGTTTCGAAAATTCAAGTCGGGAGATTTGTCTCTCCATGATGAGCCTCGCAGTGGATGACCACAGGTCTTGAATGACGGAGTCCTGAAGTCAGTAGTCTAACGTGTGGTGAACTTGCAAGACAGTTCAACGTTTCCGATGAAACAGTTAGACTTCACCTGCACTGCCTAAGTAAGATGTACAAACTGAGCAAGTGGCTTCCGCAAATGCTGTTGGAGGTCCACAAGGGACAATGAGTGGCAACCTGCGTATCGCTGCTTTCTCGCCACCGTACTGCATCCTTATTCAATCGAGTGCTTACCAGTGATGAAAAGTGGGTTCTGTACGAAACTCCCAAGCCTTCCAGACATTGGTTGTCTCCTTAGGATGCTGTCCCTCACACCGCAAGACCACCTATGCACCCACACAAAATTATGCTTTGTGTCTGGTGGACAGGTCGTCAAGTGGTTCATTATGAACTGCTACCAACGGGCCAAACGGTCACTATACTTGCAGCGATTGAAACGTGTGCAGCAGGCATTGTGCCAGAAGGAGCCAGCACTGGTGAATTGCAAGGGTGTGCTTTTCCTCCATGACAACACCAGGCTGCATGTCGCGTGAGTGATCAGGGATACCATACAGCAACTTAGGTGGGAGACTTTGTGCCATCCACCTTATTCACCTGACCTTGCGCCATCCAGTTACCACCTCTTCCACTCCCTGGATAATCATCTTCGTGGGAAATCCTTCATCAATGAAGCAGACTTGCGCAAAGCCCTTACGGACTTCTTTGCGTCAAAACCCCCGAGTTCTACCGCAAGGGCATTGAACAACTGGAGACACGTTGACAGAAGGTGCTGGATGCCGATGACGATTACTTCAAAGACTAAATATAAGTTACACATACTGTGAAGCGTTTTCTTTTTTTTCCTTTAAAAACGGACATAACTTTTTTCGTTACCTTGTAATTATTAAATAAACTGAAGCATAATTCAGTAAACAAAACATTCAATAGAAGACCAACAATAAACAAAATTCTGTAAATAAAAAAATTTTTTAAAAAAAAGTAAGATTTTTCCCTCCTTCCTGAAATTTCCCATAGTTGAGAACCCTCTGATCTAAACCATTAAAGAAATTTTTATAACAGAACTATCATAATAATAATTAAAAAAAAAATCCTAGAAATTGAATTTTGTAATAAAAATAAAGTTAGTATATCACAAATATTGCTTTGGAATGAATCATAGACTAACATCCTTATCACTGTTTTATAAATAAATAAGAAATGTTCTCTTTAAAGTATGATTTACAAATAAAAAAATGAGCATTTTAAGTTTTATCATAAGCATAGAGAAAGGATAAGCAAAGCAAAGGTAGTTATTTTTCTACTAATATATATCCATATCAGTATAGTTTTTTTTTTTTTTTTTTTTGTTAGCAATGATACCGTGTTGTGTAGGTTAAGTCCTTTTCTTTTGCTGTTCTAGGCAATCATTTCCTTGAGAAATATGAGTATACTCTAAAATTATATTAGTAAAATTAATGCAATTTGATAAGTTTAAACATTAATATTATAATTTCAAAATATACCATTGAAAAATGTCAACTTTACTTCCATTTACTCCCAATCTGTGATCTAAATGCTCAGGTCATTACCACAGGAAGGAAAATTATTTGAACGAATATCTGAAAGTAACCAGAAAAATAGTCACTTATCACAAAAGACCAACTAGGAAATGAATAAATAAAATGCAGTTATTTTAAAAAAAAAAAAAAAAAGCATCTATTTGGTGTCACAGCTTTATGTAATATTTGCATATTTACATACATCAATGGACAAATCTATCTATAAAAGGCAGAATGTGTGTGTGTGTGTAACGATTACATGACTGCAATTTTTGACGGATTTGCACCAAAATTTACATGCACATGCTCCAAGTTAGTGGGAAGGCCAAGACCGACTTTGCATTTCCCAACTACCATTGATAGTGGAAATAATTGATTTTTTTCATGCTTCTACAGCAGTTTTCATGTAGTTTGTGGCCATTTTCTACTAGCCAGAGTGAGAGCCTATAGCTGGCTGCCACAAATAGGCAGGAAGATTCTATTGGCCAGCATGAGAGCCAACAGCTGACTGACACGAATGTTTGCTAGCATGCAAAAAAAATCAATAGCTGCATTCATCACAAGTGGGAAAAATTTAAATTTGCATGGCACTTTACTCCAATTGGCTCATTCACTTGCTTAAACTCAATGTTGATTCTGATTCCGCAGAACGGGGTTGGGTGTGAAAAAGTATTTGTTGTTAACGTTCTTTTTTCATTCGGTTTTTGCAGTTACGAGTCCTTTTTTTAAAGCTGATCATTTTGTGTTCATTTTGTTTAATTCCTTTTTTGTAATGGATTTAATGTTTAGTATAGAGCTTAGAAAAAATTTGCAGTGTGAGATAGGCAAGAAGTAAGGCATGTAGCAACATCAGCACGGCAAAGGGCACTCCTTTAAAGGCAAGGAACAGCAAAAATATTTTAAGTCAAGTGATAGCGATTGCTGTATGAGTCGTACGATTTTTGAATCAAGCACGGGCAACGCCGGGCCATGCTGCTAGTAACTTTATATATTTTGCTAATTTTCATGTATTTGAGTGAATGAATGCACAAATTTTGAGCTTTATATATTAGATAAGATATATTACTAGTTAGTGGGAATCAAAAATCCAAATTTAGAGGGCAATTGTCTAAGAATGTTTTTTTAGTATCCATTATTTAAGAGAGGATAAATTGTTTACAAATGTTTTTCCACATCCTTAAATTTTAACTTTTATTTATTTAATTTTTAAATGTGTTTATGAAAAAAAGAGAGATTCTGTCCCCGTGTTACTCTTTAAACGTCTCTTGGGTTTTCCTCAATATTTACCCCAGACTCATTTCTATACACTGCCCATTATTTTATTAAAGTAGTTGGTTTTAAAGTTGCTTTCAATGTAGACGTGATCAAATTGATCTAAACCAAGTATTTCATATCTAGTATCCTTTGTCATTTGAAAACCTGTAATAACCCCTGATACCAGTACTAGCTGTGTGGTGGGAAGTTTTTAACCCAGATACAGTACTTTGTCTTTAAATTGATTTCTGCTGCAATGAAAACATTAAGAAACCATCTGTTGAGTCCAGCAATGAGCAACATTTTTAGAGATATGTTAGCAAAATATCTAGCTGCTTTGATTCTTAAATCTAATTGCACACAGTCAGTCACAGAAATATTTTCCTGCACTAAAAAGTATTTCATTTGTTTACTCAAAGTATCTTAGATTAATTCTAATAGAAGAAATTGTTAAAAACCTATACCGGCTATAGTCTTGTACCTGATAATATGAATTTAAAATAAGCATAAACCATCTGTTTTCGTGTGAATAAATATAGTCTACTTATCTCTGAGTAAATCTTGGGGAAGGAAAGAATGATTTGAATAAAAATACCTTCTTTTTTTTTCTTTTTTTTTTTTTTTTTTTTGTATCATCAGAAAAAACAAAAATGAATCAGGTATGTTTGTTAGCTTTTGTATCGTTATTGCAAATTGTTGTGCATCCCACCTGCTCAGTTAGGCATAAGTTTCTTATCTTTCTGCTCAGATAAAGTTGATATTTCTTTTGAGGGATTTCCTGATTTATAAAAAGTGACAGTTTGCCTGATGTCTAAACTTTTTGCTCCAAATAGTTTTTTCACCAAAGGCTACTGAAAATTTATTGACTAAGTAGCCTTACTTGAATACCATATTTAGAATGAGTAGATTGAATGAGTTGAAGCATCAGTACTTGATTTGCTATCAATATGTTTATATTCCTACATGATGTGGATGTCCGTCATTGAAATAAACAACTTACAATTAAATGATTACCATAAATCACTCAAGCATGATGAACGGTTACTTGAAAACATTTTAGCTTAGTACTAGTTACTGGTTTGATAAAACTTGATATCTTCTGTTATGTGCAGTGTCCCTTCAGGAGGTAGATGATCATGGCTCTCCACTTCCCTCTATTCTTTGTAGTTCTCAAATTTTTGTCCTTTTGCTACTTCTCCCAAGCACTGTTCTGTCATCCACTTGCTTAAGTTTGCTAGGTATGTCACACATTACTTTCCTTTATCTTGCTTTCCCTCTATCCACCTTGTGAGTATCAGATTCTCCAAGCTCTCCTTTCTCTTTATCTCTGTTGCCTTGAGTCTCTTCTTTGTCTTTGAGGAGACAGTCCAACATTCGCTGCTATAAAGGAGGACAGATATCACATAGCAGTTCAGTACTCTTTTCTTTCTTACCAATGAAATCCTCCTGTCTTGTAAATACTCTGCCTAGGTTTTGGAATGCGTCTTTGGCCATCCCAATATGACTTTGGGTCTCAGCATCGCACTTACCATCCTCTGTCAGAACACTTCCCAGATATTTAAATTTCTGCACCTGTTTGATTTTAGTGTCCCCAACCTGTAAATCGCATTTTGGACTCATTTTTTTTACTGATGACCATGCATTCTGTCTTCTTGTAGTTTATACTTAGTCCCTTCTTCTTGCTCTCCTTCACTACCTTCTGTGGGAGGTTTTGTAATTTCCTTTCTGTGTGTTATCAGCACTGTGTCATCTGCATATCTTATGTTAAGATTGTGACTGCCAATGATGAATCCTGGTAGGATTTCCAGTTCTCTCATAGTTGCTTTGCTGTATAGATTTAATAAGTCCAGTGAGAAGACACATCCTTGCCTTATGATTCTTGCTCTTTTTGTATATTTACTGAAATCATTTTTTATCTTTATGCAGGCAGTTTGCTGCCAGTATAGGTTCTTGATTATTCTAACATCTTTCCCAAATATATCAAGGTTGCTGAGCAATTCCAACAGATCTTTATAGTATACTTTGTCAAACACCTCTATGTAGCCTATAAAACATAGGTGCACGTCCTTCTCCATTTGTATTACTCTTTCTGATAACATCCTGAGCATGAATATTGCATTCTTTGTTCCAGTGTCTTTAATGAACACACACTGTTCTATCTCTGGCCTGATTCATCAGAATATGGATGATGAGTTATGTGGCTCATTAGGCTGATTGTTTGGTGATGTTCACATTTCGTTTGTGCCTAGTTTCTTAGGCAGTGCTATGAAAATAAATCTGCTGAGATCTTCTAGTATATCACCACTGTTTTAGATTTCATTTATTATTTCTGTAATTTTGTCTATGCAAAATTCATCTAAGGCTGTCAGCATTTCTGTTACAATTTCATCTGGCACCGCTGCCTAGTTTCTGTTCAATTTGGTCAGTACAGCTTCTACTTTGTTTTTTAGAATTTCAGGCCCATCAGTAGTTCTGTGTATTGTTGTGGAAGAGTTCTCCAATATATTCGCTCCAGCGATGAAGAATTTTTTCTTTCTTTAATATGAGTTTCCATCCTTTGATTTTATACAGCCTGTTGATGAGCACGTCTTCTCTTCTGTTTGTGCCCTTATTTGTTGAAGCAAATCTCCTTTGTTGGTGATAGCCAGTCTCTCTATTTCTGCACATTTTTTGTTTAGCCACTATTCTTTAGCCTGCCGGCATTTGGTCCTTATTTCATTGTATAGTTTACTGTATTCCATCTCATATCTTTTCTGGTTTTCTAGTTTTCTGTCTCCTTTGCATCATGTCAAGAATCTCATCAGTCATCCATTCTCCTTTGGGATGATATTGTTTGCTGATGTCACTAAAGTTTCTCTTAGAGCATCCCACTCACTTCAAATCAGTGAAAGAAAAAAAGTCCTGAGCATTCATAATCTGTCCTCAAAATAACTTAAGTATTATATATTATTAGAAATGGGTAGAACAAAAGGTCTAGCTCCATCTGATATTTACAGAAATCAGAATTGCTTTGGTTCATGTATGTGTACAAGATAAAGATTTTTAACCTTGTTTTTTTTTTTTTTTTCTGGAAAAAAAAATAATCTCAGAATTCCTTTGGTGGAAACAATTTTCCCTTTGAAGTTTATTTTATTTAATTTTTAAAAAAATATTTATATCCTCTTATGCTTATGGCTTACTGCAGTCATCATTTATTTTATTTTCAAAAGAAGAGGGAATTGGGGAGTTTTTTTTTCTTTCTTTCACAGTAACCTATAATTTGGCTCCGACATTGAACTGAAATGGAAAAATAATCATGTCTTACATTATTTCATTTTATTAAAAAGATTTTTAAAACTAAAATAGAAATGTTCTTTTAGAAAAATGCTGGATACAGACATTAATTATATATTAAAAGAATTAATAAGTCTTGTGGATAATTAACATTCAGATACAAATTCTTTCAATTTGTGTATACACAAAATATATATTAATAAACTAAGCAGAGAGGAGTTTTACAATATTTCTTTAAAATTTGTTACTTTGTTGAAAGCAAATATAGATTCTACCAATACAAATTAACACTGATAAATGAAGCAAATACAAAATTTTCCATAATGTGGTAGATTTAAAATTAATGATAACTATCTTAAAATTTGTATCAAGAATATACTCTTGAATAGATTAAAAATTCTTCATTTTCTATTATTTCTATTACAATTTTCCCTTGTTACTTCTTTGTGTGTGATATATACACATTTCATTAAAATCATCCTTGATAATGGCTAAAGTATAGCTGAAAGTGCTTGGAATTCTAGAACGTCTGAACAGTTTCTATACACTGTGTCCAAAAAAGAAAACACTTGTTTGAACACAAGAAAAATGAAATAAAAAGCTTAATCAAAGTACATTGTCTGTGGTCTTTACTGAAACATGTATAAATGAAGGACTGCTGCCTAAATACTATATATATATATAATGAGAGTTCTTCATCTCATCCACTTTCCAAACTCCATGTTCTGATCTTTGGTTATTGAAATACTGAGTTTGGGAAGTCAGTCCATTTTTTTTTTTTTCTATCTAATTTCATCTGGCTGTGCAGCCTGGGAGAGGAATTATATGTTTATAGGTTTCTATTCGAAGACTACTGAAAATTTGTACCTTAATCTTACCTTAGATTTTTTTCTTTACATGAATTCTTTCTTTGCAAAGGTATTTATGATTTTTTCCCCTCAAAAACAAGGGCTTGGCTCAGTAACTATGGCAGCAGACTGTTAGCCAACTTTCAGATTCTACTTGTCGTGATTTCTTTTTAAAGATCTCATTTCATTGATATTTAATCTTGTAAAATTTGTTTTATGCATATGGATCAACTAAATAGATAACTTGTTTTTTAAAACTAGCTGTCTATATAACCTGTGATATTGTGTGTAGGATTTATGAAAGAAATATGTCCAAGCTCTTATTCATGCTAAGGATTTTATATATATATATATATATATATAAATTGAACTCATGCTGTCAAAAATGACAGAAATTGTTAGAAAGTTTTAATAGTGAGATGCAATGATACAAAAGTCTTGAAATAATGTATTGGGATTCAGTAAAGTGGAAATAATGAATTTATAACTAAAATAAATAAAATAATATAAATAAAATTAATGAACCGTTTAATTAATCTATTCTCTTTATATGCTTTTAGACATTCAATGGTATCTAATTCATTGATTACTCCTTGTATTATATAAAATCACTTTTTGCTTAATATCTGATCTCAATGTTAAAAATTTGATATGTTTAATATAACAATGAATTGGAAATATCTCTCCGAAGAAAAAGATTATCAACAGAACAACAAACCCTAATTCAAAATCAAGTTGAAGCAGGGCAATCACTTCAGACAAAGGTATCTGAATGCCTCACAAGAAACTCTTGAACAAATAAGAATGCAATCTAAGAAATGTATGTGTAAGGGAACTGATTACTTAAATAGTTTCATTTTGCTCGGGAACTAATTTTGTTTAAATGCAGATAAATATTTTATTTGTATAGATTATTAAAACCACTAAAGCAAGTATTCATTCATAAATTCATTAATTTAAAGTGATTTAGCTCCCTTTCCACTACAGATGTGACAAGAAACATATAAATAAATACGCATTGATATTGTTTGATAACGATTGATGATAGTGGCAGAAAAGTGATGTATAGGAGAATAAATCAGTTGTGTGATAGTATTTGAACCTAGTCAGTAGGGTTTCAAATTTTCTTATTGGTGGGTATTGACATCTTCAGTTAGTATTAGATTATTCTGCATTATCAAACTAAATATTCTTTTCAGTAAAGAAAATCAAAAGTTGAGGATTAACTACTGAATTCATTAATTTTTAACCTAAAATTTGTTTTTAGCAAGAATCAACACCCAATCTTATGCATAGAAAATTAGATATAATTTGTCAGGAATTAATGCAAGTATTACTTTTACAATAGGGAGTTAATAGGTATAATTATTTCTTATTCTAAAATATCACTTTGATTAAAAGCACTTTGGTTAAAATGAAGTAAATCTGTATATTAGTTACACAACATCTGAAATCATTTTCTTTTATGATTACTTTGATCTTGTTAGGCTAACAAGTTTAATTCCTAATAAAATAAAATCATGCTTTACTAACAATACATCTTGCATGTTTAGAGGTCTACCATTCATCCCTGCTTTGAATATTATTGAAACATCTGGCCTGGTGCTCCTGCTATATATCTTGTGATTCTTGACAAAATCCAAAGACCTAGCATCTCTATTTCAATCACTTTCTCAGTGCCATAATGGAGCTTCATTGTGCCTTTTCTATAAATATTTTCATGGAGATTGTTCTTTGGTACTTCAACTTTGTGAATTTAAGCATAGTACAATATTGGCAGCTAGATCTCCTCATTTTACTGTTGAAGTTTTGTTTTAATAGTTTCTTCTCTCACATTTCTTGACTGTGGAACTTCTTTCAAGCTTCCTGCTTTCCCGTCAGTTATGGTCTTCAAAAATTTAAATGCAACATCAGTTGTTTTTTTTTAATTGTGTGTGTGTGTTTTCTTTTTTGTTATTGTCCTCACTAACATTTTCTTGTTTTATTTCACTCTCAATAACCTCTTGTGTCTTAGTGTATTTAATTCCTTGCTTGGAGTAAAAATGATTAAAACATTATAATGAAAAAACACTTGTGAATACTAAAAAAAAAAAACTTGTTTGTCTGGAATTAAGTCAACTTTCAATGGGAAACATTGTTTGTGGTAAATATAAAAATATGCCATATATTCTATCAATAAGGTAAGACATGCTCTGTTTGTGTGTGCTTAGAAAAGCTTTTGTCATAAAATATCTTTTCTAGTCTGTGATGCTGCAACAAAATAGAAAAAGATACCACAGTACATCTCAGGTAGAGAAAAGTCATATCTTGATGGCTTGAGTCTTATTGGAAGTAGCATGTCATTAATTTTTGCACATTTCATTTTTATATAGCTATTTGTTTGTTTGTTTTTTTTTTGTTTTTTTTTTTTTTTAAATCTAGGATTAATTTTGGAATTTCTGATTGCAGTAAGTACCTCAATATACAAGTAAAAGACATGTATATCTTTCAGAATACATTGGTATCTGGAAACCAATATATGTTCTTTTGAGATAACTAAGAATGTTTTTAACTATCTGTAGTTTATCCTGAAAAAAAGTAGGGAAGTAAATTTACATAGTTGTTATTACTTATATCAAATTTCTTAACTAGAGTTTTCTTTAGTCATTTATTTTATCTTGTCAAGAGATTGCTGAAAAGTTCTCAACTCAACCAAGAAGGATTCCAAAATAAATTCTGTTTTTTACTCATTAGATCAGATTAGTCTTTTTCAGCACCATTTATGTGTCTGTATGCATATTATAGGGTATATTTAAGAAAGTACTTTTTTAATATGTCATAAATGGAAGATATCTTGATACAGTGGAACCTCAGTTGACAAATTTAATTTGTTCCTGAAACCCATTCATAACCTGAAATGTTTGTTAACTGGATCTATTTTTCCAATAGGAATTACTGTAAAACGGATTAATCTGTTTCTGGTCCCAAGATGATTGCTTATTTAAACTTTTACAAAAGTACATTGTACACAGGTTTATACACAAAACTATTCAAAATCATTAAATCTAAGAAACAATAAATAAACCAATACTAAATAGATGAAATATAGACAAACACTTCAATTTTCCAGTAGGAAAGTTGATGGCCTAAGTGGAAGATGGTGTGGAAAGGAAAGGGATATTATTCTTTGGAAAGGGGAAGGAAAGACATTATTGTCTCTTTATTTATAAGAATAGCATAGATTGTTGATTTTGCCATACTGAATTGAGTAGGAAGGGACAATATCATCAATAATTGTTTTTCTCTCAACTTTTTTTTTTCCTTTACCAGTATCACTGCTATCTTTCTTTGGAGCCACAACTGAGTACTAATGAAGAGAGAAAAAAAAAAGCACAGTACAACACATGAATGTATACAATACAATGGTCGACTCGGAAATGATTCCATTCTGGTCAACTCAGTTTGGCAATGTTGTTCGATAACTGAGGCATTTTCATCTTGGATTTTCTGTTTGAAAACCGGTTTGTTCAACATGTGAGACGTTTGAGAACCAAAGTTTCGCTGTATAGTCATTTCTTTCAGATCTATTGAGAGCCTTAATGCTGCAGCTTCAAGTATGATACAGGAAGAGGCCAACCATGCTTAAAGATATGTCATGAGTGTGTAAAAAAAATTTTAAGCAGTCAGACATTATGATGGCAGAGTTCATTCAGTAGGTCCAAGACATCTTCAACTCATCAAGTTGATGAGAAGTATTGTTGAGCAATATAAAAAGACAGTTGCAAGTCAATCACAATGAAGATAGTGCAGTTCATGTTGTTGGACCCAGAAAAGCCATGTAATTTGATCAAAGCACTTGTTCATCAAAAGAAGCACTTCAACCAGAAAAGCAACAGCAGGTTGTATGCAGACCACATGGAATTATCCATTGTGATGAACACAGTTCACAGTGTGTATAATAGGTCTTGGTGATTGTGAGCAATGGACACCATCTTGTGTTGCTTTAGGTCAATGCCACTGTCTACATTTAGTTACTGGACATGGTGGTTGCATTGCATTTTTTTTTCTAAGTTAGAATTTCTAATCAAGTCCGTCGAAAAGTGTTGTTAGACATTTTAAATATTTCAGTTATACACACACACACACACACACACACACACACACATTTCATACTTTTCTTTGATAAATTGCTTGTCATTTTTACATTTTTGTAGAAACAAACTTCTTTCCAAGATAATTTTATTATAGTTTTCTATTTATTTACAGAACAACAACGAGGGCCTCTGTCTGACTGAGTGGAATTGCTTTTTATTGAATACCAGCTTATTTTATAGAAAAAAAACGTTTAAACTAGGGGTTATGGATTTTGCTTTTTAATGCTTGCAAAATGTCAGCAACTTGTATTATTCATATCTTCAGTTAAGAATGCTGCTGATAAAACATAAAACTGCCAGCCATGAAAAAAATTATAATAATTTATTGATTATATAATAAAAACAGGTTTGGTGCCATATTTACATTTGTACTTTAACCAAATTGAATTATTGAAAGAATCAGGAAATATAATTTTCTGCCAATATTAGTAACCATGAGTATTCAATGGAGGAAATCCTTTTTGTGGCAAGCATTATTGAAATGCTGTAGTTTATCCTTTCTCAAGAGAATGTCTTACATTATATAAAAATTATCTTCTGTTTTGTGTAACCTAAGATAAATGGATAATTGGAACTACAGTAAATTTATAGCAATTACTCTTCATCACCAGCTTGTATGGATGACTTAATTATGATTGATGTCAGGTGACATATTTGGGCAAACCCATGTAAATAATAGAATAAAATTGTTCACAAGGTGAATGGATTATATCCTTTGAAATTTTTTTACTAATTTTTGTTTTTATAATCTAAGGTGGTAATCCAAAATAAATAATTAAAAAAAAAAGTTTATATGAAGATAATTTGTTCAACATTTATTGATTTGTTTGCGTTTGTATATTTATATATAAAATTATAAATACATATCTCTATATACAAAATATTAAAACTTGAAATATTTTATATATCAAAATTTAATTTAAAAAATAACAAATTTCAAAACAATTTCCAATATGTTCCTCAGCTGTATTATTTACTTAATGATTTCAAAATTTTCTTTCCATTATAATATACAAATTTATATTATGTTATCTACAATGATGTTTATTTAAGGTCTTAAATTTTATAATTTGTATTTTTTTTTTTAATAATTTGTTATAATCAACTGACTTAGAATGAAATAATTCTTTTTAGAATTCTGCAAAACTTAATTTATGAATTACTCTTAATCCTCTACTATTTAGAAACATCTGTATAATCATAGTTTACAAAATGAGATTTTATGTAATTTGAGCAAAATATAGTATGGCTTTAGCTAAGGAGTGTATCTGAAATCCCTCAGTTGTGAAGGCAATTCATGGAAAAATGCCATTGTTAATGATTATATCCAGCTTTTAGCATATATCAAGATGACCCGTGCTCTTTGCAGTCTGGCCTGTTTATAATTGCAGTGAAGAAATCAATATACTTCTAAATCAAGTATTTATAGGCTTTCAAGATTATAGTTTCAAGACAATGACTTGAAGGAGAAAATGATGAAACCAATGTAGACAGAATGAATAAATAAAATTGAATAAAAAGAAATAATAAAAATAACATGCTTTTTCTCACAAAACACATTTTTGATTGACTTTTTTTTCTGCTACTTTTTTGTTTTTAATTAAGTTTTTACAATTTGTTTACATTCAAAAGTTAGTTTTGAAATAGAATTTACTGGGTTATATTAGATGTGGCTTGAACTCTTTTTTTATCTATATATATAAAAAAAAAAAAAAAGACAAAAGAGTTTACTCAATATTACCTAGATTAAAATGGGATTTTGGACCATCATTAACATCTGAATATCGTATAATGAAAATGAAATTGTTTTGTGGTTGTGGCTTGGACAATGCAGTACAAAATTCTTTTTCTACACATCTGCAAGCTAAACTCATTCATAGTAGTTAATGCATCAGAACATGTAATGTAATTTCTAATGGCCAGAGTCTTGAAGAACCTATCAGAACAAAGAAATGGTTAAGAGTTAAACTGATATTATAATAAAAAAAATCAACCCATGAAGCATGGTTTCATTGTCAATTAAACAGCATGAAACATGTATTTATGTCCAGCCATTTTGCTTAAGTGCACATTAATATACTATATCAATACATCAGTAAATTGCTATCTAATTTTTTGGCACTTCAATTTATATATACTCTCATGAATGTAAAGAAATAAGAATTGATCAATAACTTTCATATTCTAATAGAAAAAAGTCACAGGAATGTTTTAACAGAGGATTGATTTTGAATAAGGAAACTTTAGGCACAGTTT
Organism: Acanthosepion pharaonis; assembly: GCA_903632075.3. Classification (NCBI taxonomy): domain Eukaryota; kingdom Metazoa; phylum Mollusca; class Cephalopoda; order Sepiida; family Sepiidae; genus Acanthosepion; species Acanthosepion pharaonis. The sequence continues at coordinate 444,989 of CAHIKZ030005383.1, read as the reverse complement.
TTTATGGGAGGAATGTCTGCAAATAGTCCATCAATTTTACATTGTTTTCAAATTTATAAAAGGCATGTTATTGCTTAAATAACATTGTATATAACTTGTTGTGGTGTACAAAGCAGTAAAATTGTTACTTAAAAATGTTTTTAAACTATTGTTCACCCCCCTTTTTGGTGTTTTATACTTTACCAGAATTGCTACATTAGTTTCATATCCATAAAATATAAGTAACCATGTATAAAATTTTATAAAAGCAATAAATTCAACCATGTATAAATATATATTAAAAATGATGCATTTTGATTTATACATTTATTATAGGTATTTTTTTATACAGTCATAACTAATAAAATCACATATTTTATTCACATCCTATTTTCATATACAATTTGGATAACATAAAAGTAATACTTTAAAAAGCATAGATAAACAAACTTTTGTTTGAAAGAAATGTTTTTCCTCAACAAATATCCCAAGTTGTTGTTATTATTAATCTTAGCTCAGTCATGCATAAAACCATATTGTCTAAGAGTGCCTCAAAATGGAAATAGCCTGCTTACTTTGAAAAATCATTACTTTTTTTTTCTTATTGCCAACATAGTTAAAAAATAATACCCCAGATATTCAAACCCTATTCTTTTGACTGAAAAACAGTAAAACGTAGAATTTTATTGCTTTCAGCATTCTCATCATTATCATGACTTTGCTTCCTGAATGTGGAGGCTCCACATCTATTATAGAATCCTTTGTGAGACAGCTATTTTTCTGAGGCATATATAGGAGTGGCATTTTTATATCTGTTCTGACATAGAATATAATGAAATCAATTTTGACATTATTGTTTTCCTTAAAGTTTTCTACCTGATTTTAAAATGAAAGCTGATACTTTTGTTAATTCAACTATATTGCATATTTCAAAATCAGGCAGATTATATATTCTTTGTTTTAATGTAATAAGATAATATTTTTAACATAATCTGAAGGAAAATACATGAAAATGGAGCATCAGTTCACAAAGATTTTTATTATTCTCAAGTATATTTGTGCATTGTATTAAGTTTTCTCCATGAAAATTGATTTAATATTTGCATTCACTTGGTGATGAAATTTGTGACAAATAATATCTGTGCTTGCAGTGGATGAGAAACTCAGTTTTTACTTTTCATGCTTAATTACTTCCAACTTAGATTGAGATATTATTGCCTTAGTTTTTTTTGTTTTTTTTAAGTTTTTCCTATTAAGTGTCTATCTTCTACTTGGTCACTGTAATGTATTTTACTTAAGATTTGTGCATGTATATATAATGTCTTTGCCATGGAGAAATACAGTTTATGTAGGCGGTGGGTTCCTTGATATAGTGTTGAATTTTGTAAAGATCACAGCATTTGCAGATATTTAGGAAATAGATAGTTACAAGATATTATTCTACATCTTTCAGATTGAAGAATATATTTTGTACTATATCTGTGCTTATTTGTCTATACTGACTATAAATTATTTTTCATTTGAGATAATATATTCATAGTTCTTTTCATTGAAACATCTTTTACATTTTATGATGTATTTGGAGCTGGATTTGTATGAAAACTTACTTTTTGATTTGGCATGAAAGTAGTATAAGACCCAGGTAAATATTATTTTTCTCATTGCAGTCATCACTGTCTACTAGCTCATCTGCTTATTATTGTCAGTAACTGCTACTAACAGTTGAGTATTCTTTGGTTTGTTAATGGATTTTAATTTGTCTCCGAACATTTTTATCTAGTGTTAATTATTATTTTTATAGTAGGCATTCTTTGGCCAATTTTAAGCATCAAAATATGAACACTTTCTTTACATTATTATTTTTATTACTTTGTTTCAGCTATTAGTACATTTCTTTATGCACATAATTTGCTAGGTACAGGAACACAGCAGTTGCATGAATATGCATCCTCAAAAATCAACAGATAATTCTGCCATACTTTCACAACTTGAAGGAAAAAAAATTACTAATATTCATTTCTTCATCATATTTAATATTTTTCTGCTTAAATGACCTTATTTTGTAGCTTATCAGGTGTGAAACTATTGTTGCCAGTATTGATTTTTAGCTGAATGACTTAATAAAGCATATAATTTCTTTTGAAGTGTAAAAGATTAATTTTATTATTCTTTTGCAAAGCTAAGGCTTGGTTCATATGTGTGCTTATATATATATATATATATATATATATATATATATATATAATATGACATGACATGGGGGAAAAAGTTTTTGTAACATCTTTAATCCATTAGGATTTCATCAGACTTCAGATTTCATTGTCACAAAACCTTTTTCCAAATTTGTCATACCATTTTTCTAAATACTGCTAAAAAATTATATAAATTTATATAAAATTATATATTGTTTTTATACACACACACACACCCCTCTGTCCTTATAGCTTTTACTCTTTATTCTTGTATCAGTTCTCATGTCATCGGAAAACTGATCTTGAGAGCAAAAGTTGTTATTTTAAGTGACTAATGAATAAAAACCTTCATCTATAAGCAGGATTATGCACTTGCAAGTATAGCATAGCAATTACTTGGTAGGGCTCAAATTTGAATGATCTCTAACTATTACTAAGTTGCTGATATTCATTACAAGATTAAGTTTGAAAAAAATAAAGCTAGTAATAACTGTACATTCTTTGTTATGAAGTAAATGAGTTTATATAGATTTGATATTGTCTAAGTTTCTCTTGACTGTCTCGCTAACATTTTGTGTGAGGAACATTTAACATGGGAATAAAGAGGAAGACTTGTTAGAATCTGTACAATTGAGATTATTCTTTGTAAATGTACTTATAGTGTTGCTAAAAGTTTTGAATGTTATTGTCATCATTTTTACCTAATGAAATTCGAAAATGTTAGGAAGTTATATTGTCTTTCTCTATTGGTACTTAAATTGCAAGTTTTCAATATCTTTGGCCATAACTATTCAGTTCTTATAAACACGAACACCTGAGACAGCTTGGTCATTAGAAAATCCAAGTTAATTGGAACTGATTTCACATGGTTGCTATAAAAAAAGGAAAAAAAAATACAAATTTTTCTTCCCTGTCCATTATGAAATGTTAATCTTGTTTTCCATTCAAAGTGTAACTCAATTTATCTTATAATAATATATCTTCAGGTATGATTTCTATTATTAAATCCAACATAAATTTTTCCTGGGGATTTATACTTTTTCTCTATGATGATGACCAATTTTCTACAATTTTGTTATAATTAAGAATTAATGAAGCAATATACAATTTCTTATGCTTGATCGCTTTATTCTATGTAAATAAAAATAAAACAATAAAATAAAAAAATTTTGCCAGAAGCAAATTTTAAAGTACATCTTTGCTTTTGTCTGGAAATTTGAAAAGCAAAAGAAATTAATTCAGTATGATTTTCTGTATTATTTTTCTATCCTGATTTCTATCTCATGTTTTTTTTTTTTTTTGCAAAATCATTGATTCTGCTTTGTAAAATTCTTTCAACTGTGAACAGTCTGGAATTGTAAAAATCATAAATGCGTGTAAAAATTGGTTATGTAGCAAAGTAACTCTCAGGTGTCTGGAAATTTGCTTAATAACTAGAACTGGATATTATTTTAGAATAAGAGCATAGGGAAAATGACAGTTGTAAATAACTTTCAATTTATTAAAGATAGTCTGTTATTTTATAGGCTATATAAAATGCATGTTAGCAAATAGTAACTAAAGTATTAGCTTGCTCCTTTTTATAAATAATTGTTTAAGATTACTTTCATATTAATATGTGGTATATAAAATCAGGAGGTGCAAGATTGCAACATCATAGAATATGGAATCATCAAATATAATTTGAATTTTAGCTGAAGCTACTTGTGTTGTGAAAGTTATGAATCCATACCATTATGCTCTTAATAAAAGAAAACTTGTCTTGTCCTGATTGTCATATAAGACCAGACAAAAATTTATATAAAACCAGCAATACTCATTTAGCAATGCAGTTAAGAACTATTTTTTAAGTTTGATATTGTTATAGTTTTTGATTTGTATCAATTCTAGCTGTAATAATGTGACTGAGATTAATGCTTTACTGTAATTTTGTTTGTCCTACAACTCCATTCAATTGAACATTTATAATCAGATGTCTTTAGTTTGCTTGATAGAAATAAAACTGATAATCTCAGTTACTTGAGTGATTCAACTATCTACTGAGAAATTGTTTTCATAACAGGACATCTATTTTTAAAGCCAACACTTAAAAACCTGTTTGTATTTGTATACTTTTGATTTAGATATTATATTACTATCAATGGATTTCATTGCTTTCAGCCTGTATAAATACATTCTGTTAATAACATAATTTAAGATAGCTGTTGAAATGTTTAAAAAAAAAAATGACGTTAGAAGACAGTACTGTTTCCACTTTCTCTATTGGAAATTTGCAAAACATTAGTTTTATGTTGTTTAAAAATGTTTTTCCCCTTGGTGCTGTTATTAAAATTGATTACTCTTGATAGTTTATATCCAAATAAATTATTCAACAAAAGGGGATATAGTCACACACAGTTGTTTTTATAATAAATAACAATTGTGTATTTTTCTATATATTTTTTAAGTTGACTACTTACTCTGAGTTCACTTCTCTGAAAGCTTATGAAGATTTATTATATTAAAATGGTTATTGATCCATCCAGTTCCATTATTATTTATGAGGATATACTCCTATTTCTGTTTACATATACTTTCTCATAGAATTTCCATAAAAATAATTCTTGTTGAAGACAGTATTACAATCGGTCAACATGATTTAATTGGTGTATTTTGGAAGTGGATATTTTCAGGCTGATAGAAAGTACAAGTTTGTTTCTTTATTGTGGGGAAAATAGAAATTAGCTTCAAGAAATTAGAGGATTTGAGGTGTTCTTAAAGAATTTAATCTGAATATTAACTTGAGAATAACTGTGGCTTGTTTCTAAAATGGCATATTCACCAGTGGTCTTAGAGGAAGAATAGATTTTGGGAAGTAGGTTATCAGAAGTTGATTAAGTGGCTAGCTACCCATGAACAGAAAAGAAATTAAATTAATACTAAAATGTACTGATACATCTTTTGGGATAAGCTAGCAGGCTGAATTATAGAGTCACTGTGGGGAAAATAGAAACGGCCTACCTCGCAAACGTTCTCGCATCTTCCTGGCCTGTGGGTTGAGAAAGGAAAGAAAAGATTCAAAATGGCGTCCGTGACTTTTAATATTCACGGTCTCGTGCAGTCACGCAAAGTCGCGTTACACACATGCTAATGAGGTGTGTCTGGGCTCCATAAAAGCAGGTTGCTTGGAGACATTGGCAGACCAACATTTCACCCGTGCTTGGTGTACATCGTTTTGCGTTGCAGACATTTTCAGACGGAAAGAGTTGCGTCCCTTACACTGTTTAAGTCGACTCATTTGCTACATTTATTTTCAGTTGTTTTGTTTTTCAATTAAACTAAGGGTCATTTTGAGCACATGCACTATTCTACAGAGATTATTATTGTGCAGATGAAAATGTATAACCTACAAACTATTTTGTTTTTGTTTTGTTGTTAATGGCTTGATCATATACTATTTTCTTAAGGAAGAGGTATCTATGCTATGAATTATTGTGATAAAAATGCTCGTTTTTGAGCAATGATTAATTATGCTAGCCACAAATCTATTAGTGAGATTGTAATAGGAAATATTAAAGTACAGCTATATCTACATGATAATAGTTTGCAGTTCTCAGTCTATTTACATAATTGTTAGACTTTTCTTCTTTTAATATCACTAATCTCTTGAATTTAGCATTCACTTTCACTGCTGTTTTTAAGATTTCTTATAGTTATTTGGCTCTCAAAGCATAATTTACAATTTGATTAAATACAAGTGTATAATCAAGTAGATAACACTTTCATAAAAGAAAGAAACTTTATTTGCAAACTTTTATTAAATCACCATCCTACCATTGTGAGCTTTGTTTTATTTATTTATTTTTATGATTACATGAAGATAAGGAAAATTTAGTTTTTTTTGTTTTTGTTTTTTTGTTTGTTTTTTTTTGTTAAAAAAAAGTTTCACAATTTTAGCTTGTTTAATGAAGCTGTGTTAAGAGGATAGATCATTCATTTCATGTCTTTCTCACCACAACTTCAATTGTGTTATGTGCTGCTATTAAAGTACTTTCATACTAGTCTTAGAACCAAACAAGAAGTAAATTCCTTAGCAAAAGACTGAAACATTATTCCACCCAACATGGAGAATATCAGCTAAAATTCAGCAGTTAACATACTATATTTATTGCTCAGTTTTCATAGTTCATTCCTCATTAGGTGCTTTGCATGTTGGACTTTGTGATAATGTTGACAGTCATATAATTAACTTGACCAACAACCTATTTCTTCAAATCTGAAATATTAATGTCTAGTAGGTTCTATATTCTACTGACTTCAAAATCAAAAAGGGACAAAAGAGTTTATCAACAACTTACTTTGATTTCAGCCAATTAATGTATGCTATCATGCAGTTTATTTTAACCAAATACATTTACATGTAATTTCTTGCTACAAACATTATTTTTTACAAATGCTTTATTCTTGTTTTTATATACTGCATTTCATTTACATATCTTACCAATTTGTTAAATCTTTTTAATAAGCAGCAAATGTTCTCTAAGAAGGCAATCTTTTTTTTTTCTCAGATATTTTCTAAGCTTAGCCTGTCATAAGGCCACAAATATAGGCACCCAATGAGGTCCCAACTCATTAAAGTATTAATTGTTTGCAAGACTAATAAGCACCATTCTACAGTCTGATGCTTTTATATATATGAGTTGAGTGTTGTAGATTAAATTTAATAAAGTTGTCTTGGTAATTGTAATTACAATTATAGAAAATACATTAAATATTTCAACATCTGTAACTTTTAAATGAAAGTGAATTTGTGATATTTATATCAGTTATATCTCTTTGAAAAAGAAAAGTCATTGTTTTAGTTGGATTACTTGTTTTAGATAAAATCAGTTCATACAACAAGCTCTTAGTTGTTATGATTATATTATCATATATTACTTTGTAAAATTTATAAATCTTTTAATCAAATGAATTAACCTTTTTGATTTAATAGTTAATAATTTATTTAAAATAACACAATACTTACAGAAGTTCAATTTTCTATAGAATGTTTTAATAGATTATAATAAATTCATATTATCAAATTAAACATAAAATTGCAAATGTATTTTAAGCAAAAACTGAAAAGAAAATTATTGAAAAACATTAAATCAAAATGTCCCTCCTCAGTTTATTATATTTATTTTCATGAACTGTCAGCTGTCAGTAGTTTGATTTGTTTGTTTTTTGTTATTGTTTTTTTGTCAGATTTTGCTGGTTATTTAAAGCCAGAAAATATTTTTAGATTATGAGAATTTTTTGGCAATAATAGTGATTTACTGATACAAGTTCTACTTATTAACCTATAGCTGTGGGAATAAAAGGCGGATTTATACCTTTCCCAAGTGTATGTAAGTGAATATAATGAACCTGACTGGAATTTGAACACAGCTGATTTCTAATTTCAAGCCATTATCCCTCACACAACCTGCACATACAGTCTTAGAGCAACTGGTATTTCCAAGCAGTCAACTATCCAGGTATTAACCAGGTTCAATGTTGCTTAACTGTGGTTATTGTATGAGAACTGGCATTTCAACATGATTTGGTCTCAAGCCAGTATGAGAGGAGAAACAGACCTGAATGCATTGTGATATTGAAAATAAGACATCTAAAGGTTATGAGCCACTGGATCCACCTCAAGGTTAAAATCCCAGATTAAGATACACCTGCAAATTTCTGTTAAATGATCAAAAGCACAGTCTGAAGCCTTCACTCTTGTCTTTTTATCACAAGTGATTCAACTTTGAAAATGGAAAGATTGAGTTTAATGAAGAGAATGGAAACTATTGAAATGCTACAAAGAATGAGTCAATATGCTAAAGAGCTTGGAACATGAAGGCATGCTGTCCATGGCACCTCAAAGAAGTATACCGATGCTGGAGACATTTTTGGATATGAAAAAGACAAAAGAGATTAAAGAAAGCTCATAATGTTATCAGTATCCAACTCAAAATTAACAGCTCATCAAGTAATGGATAAAAGCAACATTACTACTGAAGAGTCAACTCATACAATAAGAATGATACTATTTAATAGTAATCTAAATGGATTCATTGCAGCAAAAAAAGGCACTATTAACTAAAAAAAAAAAAAAATTAGCTGAAAATACTGGGTGAAAGAATATCTGCTATGAGATAATGAAAAATGGGCAAGTGTATTGTGATGAAAGCAAAATAGAACTGAATTATAATACAAGAGAGTGTGTCAGAAGACCAATTGGTACAAGAGACCATCCAAAATATGCAACAAAGACAGTAACATTTCTTGGAGTGGTCTAATGATTTGAGGTCTACTTCAAAGGTAATGGTACAAAAAGTTCATAAAAATTGATGGAACACTGAACAGAAAAAAAATACATTATATTACCAGATACAGCAAAAAGTTAAATATCCCAGTGTGAAGAATTACCTTGCAATACATGTGTAACAAAAAAAATATTTCACTTATGCAGACATTACAGTGTTACAAGATTGGCCTTCCCAAATCCATGACCATAATATAACTGTATTTATGTGGAGAGAGTTGTAAACTCTGGTGTATAAAAGAAAATCAAAATCTTGTAAGCGCTTTTGGTTTAGTGGCAAGTAGAGTAGATGAAAATTATGAAAATTTTTTTAAAGTTATATGCCTCTATTTCACATTAAGTTGAGACTATAGTTTGTGCCAATAGGTGCCACACTAAATACTGATTATAATTTTTGATCTGCTTAAATATACAAGGCAACCAAAATAGTCCTTGTTGTTTTTATTTATTAGAACAAAAGGTATACAACAAACTTGACACACTTAGTCCTCAAAGTAATCCTCATTGTCATCCAGAAACTTTTGCCAACGTAACTCCAGCAGTGCAATGCCCTGACAGCAAGATTTAGGCATTTTAGCCTGCCACAAGTTTGCCTCATTTTTGAAGATTTCCCAAAAAGGTGGTTGTCCAGGTAATGGAAGAGTTGGTAATTTTTTGACGCAAGTTTTGGGGAGTAAGGTGGATGGCACGGTGCCTCTCAGCCAATTTGCTGTATGGTATGTATTCCTGGCCACTTGTACCATATGAGGCCTGGCATTATCATGGAGGAACAGTACAACCTTGTGATTGACCAATGCTGGCTCCTCCTGATTCAGTGCTTGTTGCACATGGTCCAACTGCTACAAGTACATGTCTACAGTGATGGTTTGGCCATTGGTAGCAGCTCATAGTGCACTACTTGTTGACTAGTCCTACAGAGCATGTAGAGAGCGTAAAGGTGGTCTTGTGGTGTGAGGCACAAAATAGGGTCCCACTGTGACAACCAATATCTGACATGCTTGGGAGTATCATACAAGATCCACTTTTTGTCACGTTATCAAATATGGATACATTGCAGTACCAAGAAAGCAATGAGAAACAGATTGTCACTTGTTGTTGCTTGTTGGCTTCCAACAGTGTGTGGAGTACCCCACTTTCTCAATTTGTTTGCCTTCTCTGTGTGGTGCAGGTGAACGCTGACTGTTTCATCAGAAATTTGGAAACGTACAGCACACTTACCACAGTTTTGGCTGTTGTCCTCCTCAATGGTTGCCTTCCGGGTCTCATCATTCAGGACCTGTGGCTGACCACTGCAGAGTTCATCACAGAGAGACAGATCTCCTGACCTGAAATTCTGGAACCAGTGTCTGGCATGCATTCACATATAACATTATCCTTAAAGGCTTAATGTATTCGGTGACTTGATACAACTGAGGAGAAGCCCACCTTAAAGTTATAAATCTAACAACTCTGGACAATTTGCTTTGACATGTTTCCTCACTGCTGCTTGAGCTATGGCACATGATGCAATCACTTATGTATCTTCCCACACAAAGTAAAAGGACTTTTTGGGTTATCTTATATAAATAGCCTTTATGCAATTTTAGTATTTTTCTACCAATAAAAACAGTTAATTCTGTTTCCTATCATAGCTTATAACTTTTGCATGTCTTATTTTCAGTATCACAATACCTTCATGTCTGTATCTCTTCTTGTACTAGGTCCATATAACTGTGATATCTTGTATTACAGTCCTGAATGACTACATATACTACTTCTGGATGTGTATTGTTCATATATTTAAACCTTTTATTATTATTTATTTATTTAATTTTATTTTATTTTATTTTATTTTTTTTTTTTTTTTAAAGGTTCACAAAAAAAAAATTTCTAATTTGAAAAATTTAGTGGATGAAATACCACTTGAAAATCAACTATTTTTTTTTTTTTTTTTAAAAGAAGAAAAAAATGAAATTTACCCCTCCTTGTAGAGTAATATTTTGTTTTTAATAATCAGTTATGCACATGCAACTTAAGATGCACTCAAATCGAAAGGAAGGTATACTGTGTTCATTTCCTTCATAATGGTTGGGTCTGACACATCAAAAATTTTATTACTGGCGAAATAATGAATGTACATCACCAGCTGAATCACATTTTAAATTGGACTTTTTTTCATCAATGAATATTAAATTTAAACTTTTTCTTTAATGATGCATTCAAAATGCAATTTGCAGGTTGGGGACACTAAAATCAAGCAGGTGCGGAAGTTTAATTATCTGGAAAGTGTTTTGATGAAGGATGGCAAGTGCGACACTGAAATCTGAAGACGTATTGGGAAGGCCAAGGATACATTCCAGAAGCTGGGCAGAGTGTTGCAAGACAGGAGGATTTCTTTGGTTACAAAGAAAAGAGTACTGACCTGCTACGTGACATTTGTCCTTCTCTATGGCAGCGAAAAAAATGAAGACTCAAGACAACGGAGCTATGATTCTACAGAAGGATGCTAAGGATATCATGGACTGAACATGTGAGAAATGATGGAGAGATACATCAGGAAAAGCAGATGAAATTTCTGGGACACGTAATGAGAAAGGAGGGCTTGGAGAATCTGATACTCACAGGTTGAATAGAAGGAAAGAGAGACAAGGGAAAGCAACACATGACATACCTGGCGGGATTAAGAAAGTGGATGACAGAACGTGGTCTGGGGGAGGTGGCAGAGGGACAAAACTTTATTGAGAACTAAAAGGGATGGGGGGAAGTGAAGAGCCATGATCACTTAGGTCCTGAAGGGACATGGTATATAAAAAGAATAGAAAGATAAAGAAATTATTTATTCTTAAAATAGAGTTGAAAGTTTGGACAAAATAGTTTTAACTTGTCCAAACTGTCATCTAGAGTTCTTGTTGTCCCAGCTATTATTTTCTTTAAAAAATAATTAACTGAAATAATAAAATAAAAAAATAAATAGGGTATATTTTTTAATTCTTTAAATTGTGCTCATTCTCTTTTGTTCATAAAAATTTTAAATAAAATTTTTAATGGTCATTTATAAATTATCACTATGCACTTTACTAAAGAAAACTTTAAAATGCATTTTAAATAATGTAAATGTTTTGTTTGAAGTTAAATTTTGTTTTTATTTGAATGATAACAGCCTAATGTTAATTTGTATTTTAAAAATAGAAATCAATTTTATTTATTTAAATAAGGTTTTAACTTTTTAAGACATTTTTTAAAATGTTGCTACAGTCACTTATTAAAGCTCCATTCTTGATGACAAATGAATATAAAAAATTGAAAATCTCTTAAAAATTCAATATTTGTCTTTTTTTATTTCAAAGTTATAGCAAAATTAATGAATAACTGACTGGATTTTGCAAAATACTTATTTTTTGATTAAAACAAAATAAAAAATAAAGTCTATTTATGCACAGTAACCCATGAGCTGTCATAAACACAGTAGCATGTTAACACTCAAAAATGGTATCAAGTTTTACACTTTTCAGTTCTTAGAATATATCTTCATTTAATAGGAAAAAAAAACACTTATTGCAAACAACAATTGAAGGAATTTAAAAATTCTAATGAAAAATTACAAGTACATTGTTTAAAAATAGATATTAATGTAGATTTTTGCATGTCAAATGTGAAAGAAAATATTTAAAATCATACAAATACCAACTCTCAACCAAAAATGGTTTTTGAGCTTTAAGTTTTTTTGGAAAGGTTCATGATAAACTTTTATGTTCATGGTTGAATTTTTTTTTTTTTTTTTTTGCTCTAATAACATCTTCAGGGATTTTTATTTTATGTAAGTGCAAAAAATTTTGTCTCAAAAATTTAAATGTGTTAACAATATTTGAAAGTTTGGTTGGGACTGACAAAAAGAAAAAATAAGACAACATCAATCAACCTCAAACATGCTCAAGCATAAGTAGACTTTGGCTTCACTGGAAACAAAATCAGCAACTAAGCAGCAATCACTTTTTGGTATCTCAAGAAAGCATGTAAAACATCTGCGACAAAGATACAAACAACAAGAAGTACTTTCGAAACTTCATACAGGAAAGGATTTCTAAAAATGTGAGGTAAAAGAAAAGTGTCAATCTGCTGCTGAGGAACAGAGAATCATTAACTCAGTCATCAAGCATGGTGTTCCTGTGAAGTATATTAAAGGTGTACAATGAGCAGTGGTTTGGAAGCACTGGAAGATCAACTTAGATATCAAGATTAACACTAATGGAAGTAAATTTCAGCAATTACTTAACAGCAAGAAAACTATTTGATTCATAATAGTAAAAGTTAAGTTTGTTAAAAGGCATAAACCTGTATTGTTTATATATTAAAGATGTTCAGATTGTAATGCATAATTATTTTTCTTAGCTTTTTCTTTTTATCTTTTAATTAATATTACTTTTGGAAGCTACTTAGATTAGTGAAATTTTATCTTACTTATTATAAAACGCAGATTGTGTGTGTGTGTGTGTGTGTCTGTAACATTTATATGTTGGATCGAATTTCCTACATTTTTTAGCCGATTTCAACAAAACTTCACAGGACTACATAAAATTACCTTGCGGTGGTTCTAACGGGGCCGAAAATGGGAAAAACACAGTTATTTTTTAATAAAATCATTTTGAAAATACGATTAAGACACATCGTGAGAATGAAAGGGGGACAACTCACCCACGAAAATGTAAACAAAAAAAGAGCATAACATGATGAAAAAGGCGCCGAACTTGACGAAAACAAAATTTTATCGTCTAATGTTCATATTATTATTAAAGAGGAAAGATCAAAAAAGTATATTTTGGGGGTATTTTTTTTTATTTTTTAATCATTCCTAGCACGTCTGAAATTTTCGTTAAAAATATTGTTTTTTTTTTTTTTTTTTGGTCAAAAAAAGGACAGATAATCATTTTCAATCATTTTTTCGATTTGATAAAAAAAGATTGATATTCTTTAAAAATCAATTATCATTTTTTCAAAACTGATTTTAATAAAAACCGAAATTATACTGTTTATTTAAAATATTTTGAACCAAAAGCTTAACTTAGCTTCTGTGCGAAAAAATGTAATTTGAAAATAAAACAAAGCAGGTCATAACCTTTCGCGTCGCTTGACAAAACAAAAGGCACATTCATGACGTTTAGATAACTTACGGGAGGAGAATTCTTTCTCTGGATGGAAGGAAGTGAAATTATTTAAGTGAACAAATTATTTACCTTGTTACTTTTAAGGAAAACTTTCAGCGCTCTAATTTTTTTAATTTTTTATTTTTTTAAAAAATTTTTTTTACTTAGCTTTCATTTTTACGTTTACGATGCTTTATGGAAAATATAAAGAAATTAAAAAATAAGACTATTAATAGTGAGATTAAATTTCATAAGAAAAAGGTATCTAATTAATTTAGGTACCTTTCTTATGAAATTTTATCAGAAAAATACATAAAATACTATAATTTTATGTACATTTATTACATTTACTGTGTTATTTGTATTTCCATTCATTTTATTATTAATTTTGATATTTCATTTATGGAAAAATGTCATAACTGAGATTAATATAAAAATAAGATCATATAAATTAAAGTTTAGCCATAGTTAAATTTCATAAGATGATACTGTTACTTGTAGGTACCCTTCTCAGTTGAAATTGAAAACTCAAATTAACTTCTCCATACGTGTTTCGCAAAAGTAAAGGGCTTAACAGCGGAGAACAATGCTGAACTCAAATAATGCAACTAAATTGTATTCTGGTTGGTCTTCCGTACTTGATAATTACTGTCCGACTATAAACACAAAAATTACATTTCTTAATTACCATGGCTAATCTGATTGGTCCAAATTATACAAAGCGCTAGACAATGACAATCTCACACGGACATTTTGAAAGGTTGATGTTGCTTTTAACTAATGTTAAAATATTTTTTAAAATTCAATTTAAACATTTAAAAAATCTTTTTTTTAAAATTAAAGAAATAAGAAATAATTGTATTAAAATTCAATTTTCATTGAAAAAAATTTTTTGCTTTCAGAAAATATTGTCCATATTCATAAAAACAAATTAAAACAAATAAAAGCATTTGAAACTAAATAATATATTTGTTTTATTGAGTTTTGTATGTTACAATTCACAGCTGATTTTCAGGTACATTGGCCCAAAAAACAAAAAAAAAAAAAAAACATGATTTGCATTCTTCAAAGCCTTGTGCTTTTAACTATTGTAATCACTAAAACCGATGGTCTCGAATTTCTAGAGTTTTTCATAAAATTAGTTATGGGGGTGTTAATAAATATAAAAAAAAATATTTCTGCCATGACTTTAATAAAAAAAAAAAAAAAAAAAAAACATATTTATAATAATTTCGATCATCTGTGAATAGTTTCTGAAAGTTTCATTAACATCTGACAATTATTTTTATTTTTGCAAGATTTTCCAAATTAATGTGTGTAAATACAAAAAAAAAAAAACGCGCTAAAATTATCTATGTTATTTACTACCCCTTGTTGTGACAAAAGAAACAAGGTTTTTTAAATCAAAATTTAGAATATTCTAAAAGATGGAAAAATTTTAAAAAATAATTAAAAAAAAATTTAGTCTATCCTCTTCATAAAAACATAAGCATTTTGACGATAAAATTTTGTTTTCATAAACTTTGGCGTCTTTTTCATCAGACTATGCTCTGTTTTAGCGATTCCGTGGAGTGACTTAGGTTAAAAAACCCAGGTTGTGTGTGTGTGTGTGTGTGTGCGTGTTCCTTTATATATGGGATCAGATTTCTTACATTTTTCAGCCGATAAAACAAACATCCACTTTTTTTTCGGCAGGTAGTATTTCTTATTGTCTTGCACACTTTTTTCTTTATTTACATTCAGAATGCTTTAAAATTCCATTTACAAGACAATTGTTTATAATAAAATTCTATTCACCAATCGATAGACTCATAACGATTGTAAACAATGTTTTTGATTGAATTTGGGTTTGACCAATTCGTAAAAAAAAAAAAAAAAAAAAAAAATTAAGACATGCGTGTCCGTCAACCTTAAACAATAATCTTTGTCAATTTTATTTTTCAGTCTTTATGATGGTCGATACTTGATCTATCTCTTACTGTTACATCCCAGAGCAACGCCGGGCTCTACTGCTAGTTTGTTTATAATTGAGAATGATTAACATATCTAATATTATTTGAACAAAGCTCTTTGTATATTTGGCTTTGTAAAAACATTTCTGCTTATCTAGTCTTCCTTCTCAGGTGTATTCCATGAAGAAAAAATATTGCTGAAACATGTCTTTGTTGATGAAAATCTTCTGTAAGCAAAGAGTGA
The DNA here is from genome assembly GCA_903632075.3 of Acanthosepion pharaonis. NCBI lineage: Eukaryota > Metazoa > Mollusca > Cephalopoda > Sepiida > Sepiidae > Acanthosepion > Acanthosepion pharaonis. The sequence continues at coordinate 429,177 of CAHIKZ030005383.1, read as the reverse complement.
TAAGAACTTTAAAGTGAGCAAGGGATGGCTTTATAAAGTGTTACAAACTCCAAGAACTGTAACATCAATAGAAATTTGACATCAGCTAATGCAGAAGCAGCACTGAAGTTCCTCAAACACTTCAGAACAGTAATTGATAAAAAAAAAAGGCTACTGTCAAAAGCAAGTTTTTAATTTTGATGAAACAGACTTTTTCTTTTTTTAAAAAAAAAAAAAAAAATACTGAGTTGTTCCTAAATTCATAAGAGTACCAACCAGTTTCCAGGATTTAAGACTTGGAAGGTTCATTTTATTCTGATATTATATTGCAATGTAGTAAGTCATGAGATCAAGTCAAGCCTATTGTAGTGATATCAGTTGTCAGCTGATGTTGTCAGGATGTTACAGAAATCATTTTCCTGGGTTCTTGAATGACTTTATATGAAAGCTGACAGGACAAAGAAGGCCTCTTTTCTATAAGACAGTGGTCCCTAGCAGCCTGAAACTGAGGACTGCTTGCTCATGTCAGTTAGGCTGTTCACCCACTTACCTCATCTCAATTTTCCCTGCTTGCCTACAGCCGGCCCTTATAAGAAGATTGCAGCAGAATAAAATTTGCCAATTGCTACAATTTCATCTCATGGTGTTTTTTCTTGGGTAATGATCCAGCCAAAGAATTATTTTCCTTGTATCAGGCCACAAGTGTCCAATTGGAAAAAGCTCACTCTGCTTTATACTTCAAGAAGTACCCTGAGAAGAAGAAACTATCATTTAAGATCCTTATCACTGACATGGGTCTCGGCCATTCCAAATCCCTGACATATGTTTCTGTTTCCTAAGATATTGTCACTGCTGTAGTCATTTGATAAATATATAAATTGTGTGAAGGTGATATACACCTGTCTTACCTTTTAGCAAGATTTGTCTTCATTTGATAATAACTGAATTACAGCAACATGGATTTATGAACAACTTCACAATTGTTGATGCAATTGAGCTTATTGTCAAATTTGATGCCCTAAAACTCCAGACAGTCAAAGCCTGCAAGAAAGCAATATGGAGTGAGGTAGTCAAGTGCATCTCTACAACTGATAAAGTGAATGAGATTTTCAGGTTGCCAGGAAATTTGGTAGAGAAGGCTTCTCTGATATGATTGAGGAAGATGTTGAACAACACGGGGAAGACCATTGAGAAATTCTAATTAACAATAACCTGGAAAAACTGCTAAAGTTGCCAGTGGAAGAGGAAGAAGCTGTAGTGGAGGCTCATCCATCCCTGTGGACACTGTAGAAGTTTTTCACCAGGTCTAAATTTTGAAAGCATACAACCTTTTGGAATGAATCTTGTGTATTGCCCATGCAATCATAGTTGACATTAAGCTACTAAAAGTGTTGTTTGATCATGTCAAGAGAAATAAGCAGCTTTCTACAATTGTATTGTACAAAGAAATCCATAATTGTGAAGCCTCATTCCACTATCAGAAATCCTAGCCCATCAACCTCCATAGAACCTGACATTATACTTTTTCCAAAATATTAGCATACATACTTTTATATGAAAGTTCTTATGGATGACAATGTTTGGGAGTCTTAAATGTACATGGTTTTTAAATAATGTAAGGGTTGGGGAATCAGTTGAAAATGTAAGAGTATTGAATGAAGAAATTTGACTTGTAGTTATGTATTTTACCTTGCGTGTGGATAATGCAACAGTTCACTGTTTTCCAATATATTCACAATTTGATAACAATTGTATAGCGAAGAAAACGGCGACTTGCCTCATCAAACCAAGCGACAGCGCGTTGCATGTATTCTACAACAGAAAATGTGGCGAAAAAGAAAATTACTTACCAAACAAAAGGGCATGTATTCAGCATGACATGCTGAAAATGGAATATTTGAATTAAAAAACCAAAAAACAAACAAGTCCATCACAGGAGTCTCTATAAAGTATGTTGATATGCAAATTACTGAACATCCTCTCCCAGCTGTCGACGAATTGAAAAGAAAATGTTCGGCCGATAAAAGCAGTTGGTGTTCTCGAATCTGGGGAAAAGTCAGTGATTTGGGTTGCCGAGGGAGTTATTTTTCTGACTGGTTGCGTGCATTGTGATTTGTGAAATAGTACTTGCGAATCGAATTTTCGGCATTTTCTTTCTGTCCGCGATGTTCGAGTCTGAACTTAGTGATTTATTCTCAGCGAAGTGGAAATAATCTGCGACAAACATTTCCTTTGCAATCCCAGATCACTTACAAATTGAAAACCATAACCAGTAGTAATATAACAGACTTTAGAATTAATCCAATCTTTTTGCATGACAGAAACTAATTAAACTCTTGTTTTAACTTTTTGAAAATTATATTTTGATCCTTTGTACAATTTAAATAATGTAAAACTTAGTTTTCTTAACTTAAATAAACAATGGTAAGTGTTGTAACAGTGTCATTACAATATAATGCAGAGTGGGTTAGACTTCAAATTATTTCTTTGAAGACTTGTAAACCATAGTCCTCTTTTATCATATTATTTACTTTGTTTATCAACTTTTGTATATAACGGTATTGGTTCATTCTGATTGCCTTGCCTACATATATGAATTTCATACCAAAGAACTAATTTCTCATAGGGCTTCTTTACATCAGTGAAAATAAAATTACAGATTGTTGCATTAATATTGTCAAACCAAATAACAATAATTATTTTATCTTATAGCATTTTTCTACATATACAAGGATTAGCAAGATTGGAGGAAATATCAATTAATCAAATAGAAATGCAATATAGTATTTCAGTTCCATCCACTTTGATTCGGATCATATAAACTTTTTAGAATATGTTCCAATTGTTAACCATTTTTTCTCATTGCATGTCCTTTGTCACATTACATAACGCAATATTTTACTGCTTCTCAACTATGCATAATACCATTTTGTTATCACACCATTTTCTCTTGCACTATTATTTCTATCTCTTGAAAACATCTTACTTCTACCTTGAATTCACTAAATGTTAAGCATTTTTGAGTAATGATAATGGTAAAAGGTTTGCATTCTGACAGAAATATGTTTAATACCCAGGCAATTAATAAGCTGCCACTAATGTTTACAACAACCACTTTAGTAAGCAAAGAAAACCACATTATTTTGAAACCTGCAGTAGTGTGACATGCATCTGGTTAAATTCTTCTTTCTGCAATGATGTTCATTTTCAATGATCTGGATTTCATCTCAGAGTAACATGTACTCTTTCCCTTCCACACATGGTCAATCATAGATATTTTTTGTTCTTCAACACTGATGTTTTTGGCCAGAACACTCCCCCAATGCACCTATCCCATACACTAAAGAAAATCTGTGTTCTGCATAGTGAATATCAGGCTTAATAAAAAGCTTGGGATCAATTAAGTATCTAGGCAACTTTAAAATGAAAAATTTATTTTTACAAGATATTAAAAGCTAAATCTGGTTTGGAGAATGAAATCAATCACTTTGGTATAATGGAGTTTCATAGTGTATTTAGTGCTGTCTTTCCCAGTTAAAGAAATATGTCAATTAGATAAAGTATCTTTATTATTTGGTTTGATATTATTATTGAAAAGGCTATAATGCATCATTTTTTTTCAAAACCTTTTTATTTGTTACATTATATATATATATATATACATATATATATATATATATATAAAAAAGAGGGTGATGAAAATTACCAAACATCAGGATTTTTTTTTTTTTTTTTGTGAAGTCCTTCTTGAGAATTGATTTATTTAATAATGTAATTATAGTTGATTAGTAAAATATTTTATTCTTAAAAGTCTAACAAAGAGTTTTTGTACATCTTTATTTTTTATTTATAAGCATAATTTCCAATCTTTCCTTTGATTCAATCTTTCCTTGGATTCAATCTTTCCTTGGATTCAATCTTTCTTAGTAAGCTGTGTAATGAATGTACTCTTGAATGGCCACTCCTAGATTTTTTGCATTAAAAGCAGTCTTCCCCAGGATCTATTCTTAGACATACTCTATTCTTTATTTTCATCAACAACCTTCCCAATGTTATCAATTCCTCACTCTGTATCTATGCTGATGATACAATTATTCACTCCTGTCTTAATAGTATATCTGATAGGTTCAGTAGAGTCAAATTGGTAGGTGATTTAAAAAAATGACCTACAATCTGTTGTTAACTGGGACAAGTTGTAATTTGTTAATTTTAACATCTCCAAATCAAACTGCTCTCTTTAATCATCTTAAAGAACCTTTTTTACTTTCCATCAGCATGGCCAATGCTAACCACCAGGAGAGTAACTCATTGCACCTTCTTGGTCTTGCATAAAGTGGAACTATTATTGTAAATCAATTGTTAAGCTTTATACCAGGGAAGTTAGTTCACTATGTTGGGCTAGATTATTATTCTTGCCAGAATCTATCTTGCACATTTCTAAGTCTACTATTTGTCTGAGCATAGAATGTTGCTGACACATCTGGTCTGATACTTCTGCTATGTATCTCTAGATTCTTGGCAAAGTTCACAGAATCTGCAATGTTATCACTCCTGACCTGGCATCTCGGCTTCAGTCATTTTTCCACCACTGCAGCATAGCTTCCCTGTGTCTTTTCAATAAATGTTTTGACAATAATTATTCTGATGAGCTTTTCTCTTTGGTACTTCGACTTTAAGTGTAGTACTAAATTAGCAGCTAGTCTCATAATATCACTTATAAAATTGCTAGTTGTAACCATAAGTTCTATGCTAATAGTACCTTCTCCCACACTTCTCACTTGTGGAACACTCTTCCTGCTTCCTACTTTGCTGTCAATTATGATTTTTCAAAAATCTAAATGCAATGTCATTGCCATCTGTTTCCTTAAATCCTTTTTTTGCTTTCAGTCAGTCCTTGCATTTGAGTAACTTATTGGCTTCTTGGGGTGAAATGATTTAAAATAAAATAATACAATGATCATTCAGAGGCAAATACCAAAGTTAGATAAAAAAAAAATTGTTTACTGCTGAAATTGGAAATATTCAAAAAACAGTACCCCTTGAGATTTGACTGGCTTTTACCAATTTGCCATTTGTGATATTAAACTATTGATTTCTTGACCATTTGACTTTGCGTCATACTAACAGTCAGTTCTGCTTTTTATAATTTTTTTTTTTCATTATGATTTGCAGTGCATTAGATATTGAACTATATAGTAAATACACTCTCTTGGATAGTCTAATCTTTTGTACAGATATTTATCTTAATCACTCATTATTTAATATTGGATAGATCACTCTAAGCACATACCTAATGGCATGATCATATTAATGTATATGTTTATTAATATTAGTTTTAGACAAAATTAAAGATTTTATCTCAACTTGTTTATGTCAAAATTACTTTGCAGTAATTATAATTCATTAGGCTTCAGCAATTACATGTTTCTATTTTATTATAATTAAATCTATCCATTTAACATGATTTTATTTCCAGTCTTTCATTTAATTTCTTTTCTAGTCAAAATTTTTAATTAAAGCAATACTCTCCCCCCCTCCTTTTTTTTTTTTTTTTTTTTTTTTTTTTTATTGCATAGTAAGCTTTTATGCTAAAAGAGAGAGGGACTTTCAAAAAATTCAGACTAGCTTTTAATTTTATTTTTTTGCATTTTTTTTTTTTTTTCAGCTTTTGCAATGTAACTGTTGAGCCAGTTGGATCCTGCTGTACTTTGATTGCTGATGAGATTTTTAAGGGTTCTTATTCCAATCAAATTGATGTCACTGTAGCAACTTTACTCTTCAGTGAGTATGATACTTGTCTGTATAGTTTTCTTTCAATTATGAATTTTAAATTGTAAGTGCTTCTCTTTCTTCTCTATACTCTTTGTATATTATTCTGTCAATATTAAAAATATGCTTATTTGTTACTAGCAGAAAATCAACATCTAACAGAAAATCTTTTTCTCCAAATTTAAAATGTTTACTTCTCTTGCAGTGATTGTGTGATAAAAAGAGATGCTCAGAAAATTAAAACTTTATACTTATAATCCTTACAACTGCAAATTGTAGTTATAAACATTAGTATAGATTTCAGTTCTTACTTATTTTTTGTAAATTTTTAGGTAAATTGGTAAGTTGATCTCTAAAAAGAAATTTGAAAATACATAGTTTTCTGCTTGGTGTTTTAAAATGAAAACTTTAAAAGTTACTTGGTAATCCAAAAAGATTTATTAAAAAAAAGTAAAATTGGCATTAATAAATTAATATTTTTCAAAAAACCCTCAAATGTACTCATATTTTTCTTACCACCAAAAAGTTATTAGTCTTTTGAAACTTTCCCTCATAACATTGTCTTAATATTACTGATATTTTTGCAAAGAATCACCAATGACTATTTTCAAAAGAAATGATTTATAAATCTGTCTAGAGATTCTCCATTAGCAAAACTACAATTCCAAAAAGCATAATGTGTAGAAGAAAATAAAATTAAAATATATTTATGAACTTGAAAAGAACTTCAAAGAATCTTATATGAACATTGTAATATAGAAAAGTTATTGACAGACCATATATGGCTTGGGCAAATATAGTCTATTTAGTTTTGTTTTTTCTTTGGAACATTATGATTTTTGTTTGTAAATTCTCATTTTCATTTTGTTGTAATAATATTTAATAACAATAAAAAGTCAGAAATATTGATGACCAGTATAAATATATGCATTTTACAATTTCTTGACAATTAAAACATGTAATTTTACCCTGTTTAGTATTGGAAAGATAAATTGCATGTTGATGCTTGTGATTTCAAATGATAATACTAGAAACAAGTAAAAAAGTGAGTGGCAACTTGATAGTATATTATCGAGAAATTCTTCCCGTCCGGGAACAAGCGACAACAAATCCTACATGAAGGTAAACAATATAAACAGTCAAGGAAACAAATGACAAAAACACAATGTTTATAGAAATAAGAGAAATTTTATTTACAATATAAACAACAGTTAGATATAGACATAAATGAATAATACTTGAATTGCACTAATAATAGGTTTAAGTTCTATGGGATTATTCCCAGCCATTTAACATCAAACATGTAAATAAAATGACTTTTTGTACTTACTGGCAGAATGAAAAGGATATCTCAGCTCTTTTCATCAGAGGTTTGTTTCATGTGACTGCTAAGCATCTTAATAGCAGATTTTAAATTTAACTCTTTAAAATCTTGGCTTGCTCTTCTAGATATTTAAAAATTAATAATTTTGACTCACTCAAGAAATTGCCTTGAAAGGTGCAGAAATTGCTGTTTCTTTGTGAAGAAATCTTTCACTCTGTTCTGTGATTGTCAATCTTTCATGAAGATGTTGATTACTCCTGGTGTGCTGTTGTTAACGAACCTTCTTGAGTTTGGGGAGGAAGGGATGATGATGTCACTCTCTCCTCTGGCTAAAGGATCAGACCAAGATCTCCACATGCTGCCAAAAATAACTCCTGAGAGTTACAAACTCGCTCTTTTATGAGCATTTCCAAAGTGTGGCTAAATTCAAATGAGTCAATTTGCATATGCAAGAGAAGAACCTATATGGATAAAATAAACTGATCAGTTACCTTTTCTTTCCTTTTCCCACTAGTACATAAAAAAAAATCATCACTAAAGCAGATGTTAGTATATATTTGCAATAAAAAATAAAAATAAATCTCATTAAACTAGCAAACATGTCTGCTCTAATAGTTTGATATTTAGATACATATTTTTTTTTATTTTAGAATAAAATAGTGTATCTACGAAAAATGGACAAAATGTTTTTTTTTATTTTAATTTCCAACACATATTTACTCTTGTAATTTAAAATGCATTTAAAGAAAGAAATAGAAACTTAAAAATTGATGCAATCTCTAAGGAGTTTTTGTGTAAGAAATGAGATCAAAATTAAATCTTTTGATTTCCAACCTGTAAATTATTCTGATTTTGGCTTTTGTTTCTGTCTGATTTTATTTCCACACATGCTGTCATTAATAAATAATGACATTTCAAAATATTGAATTATTATGTTAGCGTCCATTATTATTAAGCTGTTGCAAGCTTTTCTTTTATTTTCAATATGAGAAACATGAAGAAAATGCTTAATTCAGCCCAATTGATGATATAATATTTTATTTCATTGTGTCACAACTAATGCAACTTATAACCAAACAATGGAAATAAAAGTATAATTACATTTCAGATAACTTTCTTCTTGAGATTTGGTTCTGCTAAATTTCCTTGAAATGTTTTTAAAGCTTCACCAGCTTCTTTTTAAGAATTTAAAATAAATATTAGCTGCCTTTAGTTGGGTACCTGAATGAGGTTAAGTTATTAGGCCACCAATTTATGACAAAAATATTAAAGATTCATCTCTAATGTCAAGCAAGTGAGGCTTAATAACAAACTTGATGAGGAAACTAATCTGATTTAAAATATACATCTTTAAGATTAGGTACTTCCACTTGGTCACATAAAAAGCAGCATAGCATGATGAAAAAAAGGCCCCAAACTCGGTAAAAAGTTTTGTCATCAAAATGTTTGCTATTATTAAGAGGAAAGACCAAAGTATTTTTTATTATTTTTTGAAATTTTTTTTACTCCTGTCTAGTGTGTTCAAAATTTTGGTTAAAAGCCTTTTTTTTTTTTTCTGACAGTGGTGAACTAGAGAAAAAGGGTTATTTTTTATTTTGTGCTTTTTCCGAGGAAAAAAACATTGATTTGGAAATTCAAATAATTGTTGAATTTTAATGAAACTTTCAGGACATATTCAGAAATGAATGAAATTATTTTTGAAATTTTTTTTTTTTTTTTTATAATAGAAAATCTTGGTAAAAAATATTTTTTCTTATAAATGTTACCACCCACTTACATAATTTCATGAAATTTCAAGAAATTACATTTTTGAAGGGAGAGATTTTTTTATTAGTTAAAAACAGCACTCTTTGGAGAAATTAAATCATTAATTTTTTTTTATTTTTTTTTTGTAAAACGGTTACCCGTTTCATTAAAAATCTGCTCTTCTTTGTAAAATAAAAAAATGAAATAAAACTATGACATTATTTAATTAGAAAAGCTTTTGTAAATAAGTTATATTAAGGACACTATTGTCTAAAGAAATAAAATTTTTTTGACGAATAATGAATTTTTACAAGAAGTTTTTCATTTTTTAAAAATTTTAATTATAATAATATAATAGTTCAAAAATCGTTTAAAAATTCTTCATTGCTTTCAAGAATGTAATTTGATGATATCATTAAGTGAAAAGTAAATTTATGAATCAAAATTTGAAAAGCTCATAACAGTCGTTTGTACTCGAATACTTTTATAATAATTTTAGAAATAATTTTTAGTGAAAAAAAAATGTTTCTAATTTCTACCTATGGGAATCTATACATGACATAATCCTTAAAAAGTCACATAATTTAAATGTTGTTTGATGCACTGCAATTATTTAACTTTTAATTCAGTTCTGTTTCATCATTAACGTCTTTTCAAATCACACCTTCAAAATATTAAAAAAAAACGGTTTTACTTTTCTTAATTACTATTTCACTAAATATTTCTATTTTATGTATTTATTTTAGTTTGGGTCATACTTCAATTAATTAATTTTTTGTTTACGGTAGTAACCTAGAGACAAAATGCAAATTTCATAAAGCTTCTTAAAAACTTAACTAAAAGTCAATAAAATAGTAAATAATGCCTGAAAATATGTTAATTTGTAAAAATTACTGGGTAATTAAAAAAAAAAAAAATGTATTTACTTAGTTTTTGTAAATATGTCATTTCTAGTCATTCATAAGAGCTGTCATCACCTTAAGAGCTTCTTGATAAATCAATAAAGCTCAAAGAGGAACCCATCATTAAAAAATGCTTGTATATTGTTTTTTTATGCTATAAGTAATATTTATTTCAAATCAGATTAATTTAACTTGAAATTTTCTAATTTTACTCAAATAACGTGTCACAAATCTATAATTTAATTTTGAAAGAATTTTAAACCTCATAAATTTGTTTGGAAATTTCTTAAGAATTAAGAAAATGGCCACTTTTAAGAAAATTTAAAAAAATTGTGCAATTATTTGACATTCCAATCTATATAATTTCTATCTGAAATACACCAGAATATTTTACTTACTGGAAATAACACATTTAATCATTTAGCTTTCAATTAAAACTAGAATGAAATCTTCAAGAATGCTTTTTCATTTTTAAAATTTAATTTTAAAATTTAGGTATCGAAAATTCAGTGGGGGTACCTATTTAAGATGATTTTATACGAAGGTAACATACAAATTCTTAAAATGCTATAAAAATATAGTTCTTTGTAAACAGGACATTGTATACTAAATCCATTCTCTTCACCAGTATAAGAAAGTGATTATTATGATATCCAAGTGATAAAAAAAATCTAAATCATTGTTAAATTGATTATTTTTTTTAACTATTGATACAATCATATCTGCACATTCTTTGTCTTCCTTTAAGAAAATTTTATTTTTGTTTACAGATGGCTTTTATCTTTCTAATTTTTTCCTTTCTTGGCAATAATAAACTTAGAGAAATGGAATACAAATCCAATCATCCCAAATCTGTAGTAGTATTAAAACAAATTTCTTTCAAGTTTCATGTTTTTTTTATCAAACATTTTTACATTTGACACCAAGAAATGCACTACCCATAACAATCTGAATTCACAAGTCACCATCTTATTTGTAGAGAAATTATAAAAAATTATGGATGCATGTAAAAAAGAAAAAAAACTTGTAAGATCCAGCCTTAAAATTTAATTTTACTGTTTTACAGGCTTCTAAAAAAAATTTTATTTTTAATAAAACTTTTTTCTCACCACTCTGAGATTGCAATTGAATATTTGAAGACAGTTTTGGATTTTATTTTCTTTTGTTTTCTGCTAATTGGAATTTAGATTGTGTTTCCTGGGTATTAGAATAAAATAATAAAAAGATAATTTTAATTTCATTTTCTGTAAAAAAAAAAAAAAAAAATATAAAATAGTTTTTTTAAATGTTATAATTTGATTCTTAACCTGCCATCTTTGAAAATTTTCCTCATTTCAATACATTTGCTCTTCTGATTGAAAACCTAATTTAAAGCTATAAAAAAAGAAAAAGAAAAGTCATTTTATGATGAAACCAACTTAAGTCCTGGACTTTTCATTTGAATCTATTTTGCATATCCTTTGTTTTGGTTTTGTTTTTATTTGAAATAAGAAATAAAAGTCATCTGACTTGCTCTGGAAAATGTGTTCAAATTTTTTCAAATATTTTAAATTTAATTTAAAGTTTAATAAAAATGTGGATGCAACTTAATTTTCAAGCTAATGATAACCTTGACATAGTTAAAATTTTTTATTTCATATTTTCTATTTATTAATACATGAATTTAATGGATAATATGAAAAACATAATATTGAAGCCTTAAACTTTTTGGCTTCAACAAGAGATTCATATTAGTGCATTTCTTCTATGACCAACTGATGTTTCCATACTATTTAACATATGTGTGCATGTGTATTAGTGAATGTAGATTAATATGATGAATTATTCTTTGTATAACAGTTTAAGGAAAATCATTGTAAACTCAAATTTTCTCCACTTGGCAAAAACTAGGACAAAAACATTTAAACAATTTAGGTTTATAAATTTAAAAAAATGAAATTACTTAATGTGATATTGTTTGTAAAATCTTAAATTTTCTTGATCCCTCCACCAAGTAAATTCTGCAATTAGTTAATTGTGCTGACTACTATCTTAATCTTTACGGTTTTGGTCACTATATTTTTTTTATTTTTAATCGGTATCACTTTAAGCAAGGCGGTACAGGCACTAGCATGCAAGGGGTTATAAGGCGTATAGGAATTAGGAACAGAAACATTATTAATGAGTAGAAGGAGAAAAGAGCAATCAGGAGGACAATAGATAGTGATTGGCATTGCATTTAAATTTTTACAGATTAAAGTTGGCTGGAAAGCATGGAGCCAAAAGGGAGTTTCACAAGTGCAAGAAAAGAAACTGACAGCATACAAATATTTTTTTTCACCCATTAAAATAGATAAATGGGATTTATTTTTATCAAATCAATTTTTTTTTCTGTTTACTATGCATATTTAGTTATTATACATCTGTATACAGTTTATTATATGAAAAGTATGTTTATTCATTAGTTGGAAATATAATAAATTAAAAATTTGTATGAATATTTGTTCTCCCTCCCCACTGTATTTTAGAGATCAGCATAGCAAACAGGAAATAGTTTGTTATTGTTGTTTTTCCATTGCAAGCTGTGTTATTGATCTAAGAGTTCACCATCTCATCGTGCCCTGGGGCAATTTGTTAAATTTGATATTATTTAAAAACCAATTCTTAAAAATGACAAAAAATAGTGCTTTATTTTCATCTTTATCAGATTTTAAATGAAAATGTATCCTCTGTATACACATTTCAATTAGGTTCTGATACTGCACTAGCCTCTTAATAAAGAAGCCTTCTTCTCTAAGCTGTCAAGCAGGTTTCATCAGTTGGAACCTTAATAAAAAGGTTCAGCACTTCTAGCTTTATCATGTCTGAAAATATGATTTGTATGCGTGCCTCTTTGATGAATTCTATAAAATGGATGGACTTCTTCATGTATAGAAGAAAATTATCCCAAAAGTGGGTTAATTATATCAACCCTGATGTATTTCACTGGATGGTATAGTAAACCTCAACTGACTATAGGTTGTAGTAGGACATATTGTTTGAACATTTGGAAGCCTGTAAATATGTGGTAGCTTACTATGATGTTAGTTTATATTCATTGTTTGAGAATTGATTGTTGCTCTGGGACATTTTCCTTTTAGTGGTGAAGGTAGGATATCTTCAGCTTCAATCCATCAGTTTGCTTAGATATTCAAGTTGATTCAGAATCTTGTTCATTTTTTTTGTGGTTTGGACATTTTGATGGGTGGGGTAAAATTTAGGCTATTGTTAAATATCACTTTTTCAATGGTATAATACTAAGTTGTTAACTGATTATATTGTCAGCTGCTTTGATCAGTTCATACTGAATTTAGATTGGATTTCCTTGTTATAAAAATTATGAATATTTTTTTTTTAGCGTAATTTGATTGGTTTGAATTTTGGTACAGTATCACCTTTGGATGAATACTTCTGACATGGTTTGTGTTTGATGATATACACACAAGGAGAGTTTGTTTCACAGGGAGATGCTAGGCTTGCTGTTCGTTCTTTAATCACTGGTTTGACTAGATTTTCTCTCTCTCAACAAAGTAGTATGTTCTCTTTCTTTTTAAATATTTTTTTGCCTTTTTGCTGTTTATATTGATTATGACCCTTAGACCATGGGAAATCGGATTAATATTTTTTATTTATTTTTTTTTTTTACAAAGTTTGGAAAATCAGGTGATTTTTTTTTTTTTTTTTTTTTTTTTTTTTTTTTTTTTTTTTATAAACATCAGTACTAATTGATGGTAGGGCAGGCTCTGAAAATGCCAACTACTGTGAGACTATTTTATATAAGATAGCAAGCTTATCTATCTTTATTTTAGTCAATGCAATATTGAGTTAGTTTTCTATTACAGACCTACTCTGCAGCCTCTCACAAAGATTGTCTTGTTATAGGGAAAATAAGCAAAAACCACATGTAATATCCCATATAGTTGTGATTGAATATAAAAAAAGTCAGCCATCAAAAAAAAAAATATAGCTATAATACATGATTGTACTATGAAGTCAGTCATGATCAAAACATATACAATAAAAAAGGAACATATTGTCTTTTTTGAAGGAAGGTCAAAGTAATAGATGGGCAAACTGATTGAAGAGTTCATATAATGAAGAACACTGTTTACATGCATCTAACAAGAGGTGACATAAACAAATCCAACATAGAACTTAACCCTATGTGAATGTTGATGCTTATTCTTCTTTTATGTGGCAAGTCTTTTCAAGATGTGGGCCATCATGGCTTATCATAACTTGTCTTTTGTTGCTCTCTGTAATTTATTTACTTTTTACCATCTTTCATTGTCCCTGTTCTGTTATTCATGCACACAAATGTGTGACTCTGTTTCTTTTGCTTTTATTGCCTTAAATATTTCCTGTGAATGTTAAATTCTCCAAATGCTGTTTCTTCATGTGTCCCAGAAATTTCAGCAGTCTCTCTTTTTCTTATTTCTAATAAAATTTGATATTATAAACTGAAATTCACAAAGTATATTTATCATATGAATATTAGTATATCTGTAAAATTGATTCCAACATCAGTTGGTTAATACTGGCATATTGTCCATTTGCTTCATACAAGCTGTTGAAATTCTTTAAACTTTTTGGTAGCTCTTCTTATACAACTGTTTCTGTTGAAATAGGCATATGGAGAAGAACAAAAACATACATTTTCCAAAATATGGTGCTAAAACCCAAAATATAAAGTACTTGACTACGAGAGAACAATTCAAAATCAATTATTCAAAAGAGAAGGAAAAAGTACATCTTCCTTCTTAACATACAAACACTTACTAAAATATTCCTTTGAGGTTCTATTTCATAGTTGCTATTGACAAAAATGCTTTACTTTGGATTAGTTGATTAAGAGAATTTCTATTTTCTGTTTTATGGCTTACAGCATTCATGAGAATATTTTCAGTTATGTATTTTTGCTTATGTTGTTTTCCTGTTGTCTGACAGCAGTGATATAGGGAAACTGTGTCCTAATACAATCTACTGCCTAGTTGCCAATAATTCTGGTAATTCACTTTCTACTAGATTAGTAACAGCATTTTCTTAGGCTATTTATCATTTTGTTTTACAATTACAGAACTTGTTTACTTCTAGATAGTTTTGAAATAAGATTTCATCATGGACAGAATTGATGTCAACAGCATTTATATATATATATATATATATATATATATATATATATAAAGGATTTAAATGAAGTTTTATATATATATATATATATATATTACATGAATCATTCATACATAAAACGGATATAGAAGTTAATGATATAAATGGCGAGAATACATCTTTGCAAACAAATTTAATAAAGTACATTAACCCCGAACCTGTAGATGAATGTTATGATCCCTGTTTATAAATTCCAATTGCATAAGGTCTTTTTTTATTTTTTTTTTTTACAAGCTTTCATCTGTGCATACAGACATCATCAGGTATGGAAATAGATTTGTTTTTTTTGTTTCTTACTTCCCGGTAATAAAAGATGTCTGATGATGTCTGTATGCAGATGAAAGCTTGTAAAAAAAAAAAAAAAAAAATAAAAAAGACCTTATGCAACTGGAATTTATAAACGGGATCATAATATTCATCTACAGGTTCGGGTTAATGTACTTTATTAAATTTGTTTGCAAAGATGTATTCATTAACTTCTATCTGTTTTTTGTATGAATGATTCATGTAATATATATATATATATATAATTATTCCAGGATCATTTTCCAACTTATTCAAGATGATCTTCATAGTCTATAACCTTTTAACTGGAGTAACAAGGTGCTTCACAGGTTTCAAGTATGATTTCATCTTGAAGATGGAAGCGAGAGGATGAATGTTGGTACCATTACTGAAGGCCTGAATTAACTTTTTTCCTCTCACCATTGCTCATTTTTGGAGGCTGTGGTGCTGACAGAAAATGATTTTAACCTGTTCTCTTTCTAGTTGAATAACTCAAAGGGATTTTCAATGATTCTTACAAAAAATGGTGCCAACATGGCTAAACATCTTATCTGAAAACCTGGGAAAAAGAAACTCAATTAGATTAGTGATTTTTTAGATATTAAATATTTTGTTGGATGGATAATTATGTTGTAAAATGATTTGGACAAATATATATATATATATATATATATAATGTGTGTGTAAAAATTTCAGATAGAGTATATCTGTAAAAGGACAGTATTATTAAAGATAAAAGAAAAACTTAGTTGACATATTTTGTCCTCTGAGGGACTTTTATCAAGTAGTAAGGAGCCAATAATTTGTAGCTAATAAAAGAAGTGCACCAAATGAAGATCATTTTTGATAATTTTAGATTTAGGAAAAAAAGTGTTTCTAAGGTAAATAATAATTCATTGGTAAAGCACGTTTTGAAACTTAATTGGACTAGGCTTTTCTTTGTTAGTTAAATGATCAAAGATAAACTGAATTATTGAGTTTGCAACTCATTTTTTTAAGATAGATGAGATAAACAAATATTTAGTAGATAACATGTGACTGGTCCTGAATATTGGAATGAACGACAACGAAAAAAAACCAAACAAAACATATAGATGACTTTGCCCAATTAGCAACTTCAGATTATGAGGCTTATGTGGAATTAAATTTGAGAATAAAAAAAATTATTTTTCCTGTCTTGGATCTGTTCATAAATCAGTTTATTTTCAAAATAAATTTTTGTCTTGTCATGATAGAATTATAGACCCTCATATAATTTTTCATGACTTTTCTTATTTTCATGTAAATTCCCAACCATTTTAATTCAGTGTTTTTATATTGTTTTTTTCTTTACCTTTTATCCATTTGATGGCCTCTTAATGGAGGCATAAATATGACATAATCAAAAACATGATATTTTTGGTGAATGTTGCTGCAAAACATCTTAGCAGATTTGGATAAAGGCCAAGTTTTGATTTAAGAAAATAAACTGAACCGAGTCTCATAAATTCTAATACTCAGTGCATTGAATGCATTTTTTTTTTCTTTCTTTTTTATTTATAGTTTTAGTTAAATTCAATTGAAGGTGAAAATCATAATGTAACTGGCATGTGTCTATTGATATCAAAAAAAGTTTTATTATGTTTATGACATGACTGAATGCCATCTATTATTTTAATCACTATAGGAGTCACCTGTATGTTTTCTTTCTTTTTTTTTTTTCTTTTTTTCTTCAGACATGATTTATTTAAACATTTTAGTGTTACCTGTTAATGTTTGCATCATAATAATAGTAATTATTGCATAAAAGTTGAAAATTTAGAACTTGAGACTATTCCTGTGAATATTGCAGATTTTAAAGTTATTCAAACTCTTAATAGAAAAACAATTTTGCTTGGTTCATAGTCAGTTTTCCTTATGATGGTTAAACTTGCAATGCATGTCACCAACAAAGCAATGGGGATGAACTTCTCATCCTTACTTACTAAAAAAATTATCTCCACAAGTGTATAAACAGCCAAGTCATTTTTTTAAGTTACCTTGAAGCAGAAACTTAGTTCAAAATATTTAATATCTAAAAAATCACTAATCTAATTGAGTTTCTTTTTCCCAGGTTTTCAGATAAGATGTTTAGCCATGTTGGCACCATTTTTTGTAAGAATCATTGAAAATCCCTTTGAGTTATTCAACTAGAAAGAGAACAGGTTAAAATCATTTTCTGTCAGCACCACAGCCTCCACAAATGAGCAATGGTGAGAGGAAAAAGTTAATTCAGGCCTTCAGTAATGGTACCAACATTCATCCTCTCGCTTCCATCTTCAAGATGAAATCATACTTGAAACCTGTGAAGCACCTTGTTACTCCAGTTAAAAGGTTATAGACGGCGAAGATCATCTTGAATAAGTTGGAAAATGATCCTGGAATAATTATATATATATATATATATTACATGAATCATTCATACAAAAAACAGATAGAAGTTAATGAATACATCTTTGCAAACAAATTTAATAAAGTACATTAACCCCGAACCTGTAGATGAATGTTATGATCCCCGTTTATAAATTCCAGTTGCATAAGGTCTTTTTTTATTTTTTATTTTTTTTTTTACAAGCTTTCATCTGCATACAGACATCATCAGACATCTTTATTACCGGGAAGTAAGAAACAAAAACAAATCTATTTCCATACCTGATGATGTCTGTATGCACAGATGAAAGCTTGTAAAAAAAATAAAAAAAAGACCTTATGCAATTGGAATTTATAAACAGGGATCATAACATTCATCTACAGGTAAGTTCCACAGAGGAACTGTTTTATGGTTCACCAGGTGAGGAGGTCATTATTAAAAACCGGACTTGATTTTGGGGAAGAATTTTCACACACACACACACACACACATCTCCTTTACTCAAGTTTAAAGTAATTGTTTTTTCTTTTCTGGATGAATTTGACATTACAAACATGATTAACTTAGAACCTGGTTTAAATCTAAAAAAAATCCTATTGCTGTACTCTTCTACTGGTGAGCTATTCTTGCAAATGAAGAGTATAGTTAACAGTTAAAGGTCATTCTGACTTTAGAAGCAATAGTGGCAAAATAGCACATATATATTAGTTGAAGTTCAGCCAGTTGCTTTATTGCTGTTAGCCAGTGAGCTAGTATAATTTGCTTCACTCTTACCGTCGTTACTGTTAACATTTAATTTTTTATCTTTACTTATATGTATCCAAAGGTTTATTGATATTTACCTTCCTGTTGTGTTAGAAAAAGAAAACCTTAAAGTACATTAAATATATAAACAAAAACCAAATACTTTAGTTGTTTGTAATCATCTTTATCTCATAGTTTTTATCAGATGGTTTTTGTGAAGAACAAGACTTATTTGTTTAGAAGGTTTTACTTTTACTAAATGTTCATCCCTTTTAATATTATTTAGTGAGTAAAAAATTGCAGTATATGATTTTATTGATCTGAAAGGGTAGATTTTGCTCTTAGATTTCTTGGGCCTTAATTAGCTTATTATATTAAAGAGATTTACCTTTGATCAGAATGATCTGTTACTGAATACTTTAATCACAACTAATTGTTGTATATCATCTGATTTGTGTGTTCTCTCTTTCATACTCATGGATACACTATATACTTTGTTATATTTCATTGCATATTCTCTGCAAATATAAGGATGTTGAAATAAACTGAATTGTCAAAACATTAGAGGCAAAAATCTAATGTATAATTGCTCCCTTCATATAACATTGACAGTGTGATGTGATAGTCTAAAAGGTGCCAGAGTCATTGTATGGGTATATCTATCTAGGTACATTTCAGGGTAGTTCATACGCTGACCAATATAAAAATATAATTAGACACACCAGTTGGTAGATTTAAGAGACATGCATATGTATCAGAATACAACAGCTGATCAACCAACTGTTGTATTCTGGTACAGAGGCATGTCTTTTAGTCTACCAGTGGTTGTGCCTACTTATATCTTGGTCAGCCTATGAACTTTTCAGTCAACTTGCACATTACTGAGTTGTGTGAAGTGTGACTGCAGGTAAGATAGTGAAATCTGTAACAGGTTCTGTACATGATCAATGGGGGTTTAAATCTGGTGAGCACTGATCAGTGGAGTACCTGGAAGTCAGCTGTGTTCCTGGTACCATTTTTCTATTACCTGTGCACAATGGAGGTTTGCATTATCTTGCTGGAGCAACCCACCATCACTGGATAACTGGATAAGAGTTAGAAAAAACACTATTTATTTCAGCTGACATGGTGCCTGTTTGTCATGGTTCAATAGTGGTACCCTCTGACATCAATGAAGCCCAGTAATTGATGCTGTAGTGTCAATAATGATACCCATCTTGCTTAACAACTACAAAACCTTATGTAACGTAGTACATCTTGTACATTGCATTGACTGATGGGTCGAGCAGTGTCAGTGTTGAATTAGGATTTTGTTAATGCAATGCTACTCTTCTTTGGTTAGTTACTGTCATTATCAATCACCAGCAGAAGCTTGATTTCATTTGCCACTAATATCTGTCTGGAATTCACATATTCTTAGTATATTCCTGCTGCTGTTGCCTAACAAAAACCTGGGACCTTCATGATAGCACCCCCTATACATGCACTCCTTTCTTGCCCCAACAATCATCCTGGTGTCAGACAGCATTAAATCCTATCCATGTACCATCACAGCTACACTGTCACTTATATTCACCAGTTATATCACACATCATTTGAATTCATTTCTATCTATGGAGGAAAGTGAATCTATCCAATGGACTGTTTTTTTTTTTCTATTTATTTGCCCTTCAATTCAGCCATAAGAAAATGATCACATTCCCATTTTTTTCTGAATTGATTATGCAACCACTATTTAATTTATTATGTTGAAATTTAAGTGTTGATTTGTACCAAAGGAAACTGTTCATATTAGTGATAAAATTTTCATTAGAAGTGGTCAGTAATTCTTGAATAAGCTTATATTGTTGTTTATACTTGAAATGTGATTTATATTTTAGCTACCATTCTACTTGACACTGTCAACATGAGTAAGGATGCAGGGCGTGGAACAGCAAAGGATGAAGAGATGTTGCAGCGTTTAGAAGTAGTGATACCAAATGCTTGTCGTGAGAAAACCTTCAAGGAAATCCAAGATGTCAAATATGATCTAAGCAGTAAGTGATTTTTGAATTTATTGTAAGACTTATCAAAGTTAAGAAATTTACTATTTGTTATGGGGTCCACCCTTTTTTCATAAAAGTGGATTCAACCAGTGTGTATTTGTACTGCTGCCAGTGAATACCCAAGAGTTAGAGTAATAGAGAGAGTAAGAATGTGAGGTAACCGCTTTGTAGGAGTCACAGTTACAAGCACGTAGACTCAGAAGGAAGTCTACTACTTCGATACTGAATTTCCCAGACTGTATATATATTATTATTCTTACTAACCGCATTTCTGGATGTACTAACCGTGTTACCAATTGTATTATTACGTCAATACATTTATTTGCTATATTTCATTCCTGCGTTTGTCATTCATTGGAGACCGGTTTTCATCTCGGAATCCACAACAAATTGGCGATGAAGATTCGAACTCACACAGGAAGAAAAAAACAACAAAAAATTTTCCCTCACCGTCCACAGCGAATTGGCGACTATCAATTCGAACTTACACGAGAAGAAGAGTTAGAAAAATCCTCCCCTCATTCACAACAAATTGATTTGAACTCACACAGGAAGAACAAACAATAAAAAAATTTTCCCTCTTCGTCCACAACAAATTAGTGACAAACAGTTACGAGGAGTAAAAATATGTAAAATTGAGTTATCATGGAAGATTTTAAAAAATATTTTGGTAGAACTGATAAAATACCAAAATGATCAACAATTACAACTACAAGAAAGAATGGAAGAAAAATGGCAAAAGCAATTATTACAAACACAAAAAGAAAATCAAGAAAGACAAATAGAGCTCCAGGAACTAATATTGAAAGTAGCAGGCAACAAGCAATTAGATATTGAAAAAGAAGCAACTTTTTCACAAGACACAATGTGGAATACCTTTAGATTTTCAAATATTCTCTAGATGAGGACAAAAATTTTGGAGATTACTTCAGAAGACATGAAGACATCTTTAACATCGACTGTCAAAACTGGACAGAAGCAAAAAAGCTACGTCTATTGCTTATAAAATTAGGAACTGAAGAATATGTAAAGTTCATGGATTATATCTTGCCAAAAAAGACGAACGAATTAACATTTGATGAAGCAGTGACATGTCTTAAAGAACTCTTCAGCCTCAAAACATCACTCTTCCATAGGAGGTGGAAATGCCTTAACCTGGTAAAGGGCGATAATGAGGATTATTCCACGTTTGCCGCAATCGTAAATAAACATTGTGACGACTTCAAACTAGCGGAATTAACCCCGGACAATTTCAAATGTCTCATCTTTGTTCAAGGGCTAGTTTCTACAAAAGATAGCGAAATGCGTAGAAGAATGCTTGCAAAATTACAAAATGAACCGAGTCTAACATTACAGCAATTATTGGAAGATTTCCAGAGATGTTTAAGCATAAAGAAAGACGCAAAGGACATTGAAGAATCAGCTGTTTCTCATATACGTAAGTTAAACAAAAGTCTACATTCTTCACCCTCCCCCGGAAAGGAAACTAAAATTTTACGACAATGAAAAAAGATTCTCACCCTCCTCAGAAAGAAAAAGAAAATTTTATGATAAGAGAAAAAGTACAACATACAGGACAAATTATGACGAATATCGAAACAAATATAAGGCCCCTCCATCAGCATGTTATCGATGTGGAGGACTACATTGGATCAAGGATTGCCGCTTTAGATATAAAAACTGTCTTGAATGTGGAAAAAAGGGCCACAAGGCATCCCAATGTAGGAATAGAAAAGATACTAGTAGAATAAGAGCTACTAGGATGCATAACGAAGACCTACCATGTTACACACACAAAAAATTACCAAGTCAGTTACAGGCAAATGAATAAAATTTGAGGGAGAAATAATCATGAATGTTAAATTTCATGGTAAAACAAAAAAACTTAAGATATACGTCATGAAAGATACTGAAAATCTAGTAGGTATCGACTGGATGCAGAAGTTCAACGTCTGGGACCTACCTATCAGCTCTTTTTGCAAAAAGTTAGAGGTTGAACCATCAGATACTATAAAATTAAAGGAAGAATTATATAACCAATTTCCTGAAGTATTTTTGAGTGGGTTGGGACAATGCAACAAATTTAAGGCCAGAATTGAATTAAAAGAAAACATCCAACCAGTTTTTAAAAAGAAGCAAAAATACCGTTCGCTACTATAGAAAAAATAGACAAAGATTGGAGAGACTTGAACAAACTGGGATTCTTTCAAAAATAGAGTTTAGTGAGTGGGCAGCACCAGTGGTTTATGTAAAAAAGAAGTCAGGAGAAATCCGCGTATGCGCAGATTTTTCAACGGGGCTTAAAAAGGCTATAAAAGACCACCATTACCCACTACCGAGCCCAGAAGAAATATTTACAAAGCTCAATGGCGGTAAGATATTTTCAAAAATAGATCTTAGTGAGGCTTATCTACAAATCCCAGTACAAGAGAGTACGAAAATCCTTTGCATTGACACGCACAAAGGGTTGTACAAATTCAACAGACTACCATTCGGAGTAAAAGTTGTACCAGCAATTTTTCAGCAAACAATGAACACAATGCTCACAGGGCAGAATTTTGCAACTGCTTATCTGAATGACATTCTGATTAAGAGCGACAATGTTGAAGAGCACACATCACACATAAAGGAAGTTTTCAGAAGACTTCAGGACTTTGGGTTCAAAGTAAAAGGAGAAAAGTGTGATTTTTTTCCTAAATGAAATTAAATACTTAGGTCAGATAATAAATGAAAATGGCAGGAAACTGGACCCAGAGAGGCAATTAAAAATATGCCTGAACCAAAAAATGTTGCAGAACTACAAAGTTTCCTGGGCCTAGCTAACTACTATGGCGAATTTATTGATAATATGCATAAACTGAGGGTTACACTAAATGAGTTACTAAAAAAGGAGAATAATTGGAATTGGACAGAAGACTGTAAAAAAAAAAGTATTTAAGGAAATAATACAAAAATTAACTTTGGAGTTAGCATTGACACATTTCGATCCTGAACTCGAAATCATTATTGCAAGTGACACAAGCTCACATGGGGTATGTGCGTGTATTTTACACAAGATGCAGAACGGCACAAACAAACCTGTTGCACATGCACCTAGATCATTATTACCGGTGGAGAGAAACTATTCACAGATCGAAAAGGAGGCGTTGGGCATAATTTTTGCAGTAACTCGTTTTCATAGATTTATTTATGGGAGAGAGAGAGAGAGTTCACACTCCAAACGGATCCCAAACCACTTCTTACGATTTTCGGTTCAAAAAAAAAAAAAAAGGTCTACCAGTCTATACAGCGAACAGACTTTTAAGATGGGGAACTGTGTTACCAAACTACAATTTCAAGCTTGAGTTCTTACCATCAAAGAAAATAGGACATGCTGATGGACTATCGCGATTAATACCTGCAAAATGCGAACCGTTAGAAGATTTGGTTATTGCGGCATTACAAGCTGAAGATGAAATCATTAAGGTATTATGCAATACAATAAAGGAACTACTGTAATGCTGCTAGAGATAAGACGAGAAGCAAAAAGAGACAAATTTATTCAGAATACCAAGAAAAAAATAGAAGTGAAGGTGAGGAATTTAGCAGACAGTTTCTCAATCTGTGACAACATTATTGTATAACAAGAGAGTAGTAATACTGAAGTTGCTACGAAGATGGATCTTGAAAGATTTTCACTTAGGACATCCCAATAAAAACCGGATGAAATCACTTATGAGAAGTTTTGTTTACTTGCCGAACATGGACGATGATATTACACAAATGGTGGAAAGTTGCAAAGGTTGTGCTGCTACAGCGAAAGCACCACCCTCTATACAAAAGCCATGGCCTAAAGTTGACAGACCGTGGTCCAGAATCCACGTGGATTATGCAGGACCCATTGAAGGTTACTACTATTTTATAACAGTAGATAGTTTCAGTAAATGGCTAGAGGTTGCCAGATTTAAAAACCCGACGACAAAACACCATAAACTGTTTACAGGAACTATTCGCGATATTTGGCATCACGGATTGTTTGGTAAGCAATAACGGCACACAATTTACCTCCAGTGACTTCAAAGAATTTTGCGAGACCTATCAAATAAAGCATATCAAGATAGCTCCGTACCACCCGAGGTCAAACGGACAAGCTGAAAGATTTGTTGACACACTAAAAAGAGCGTTAAAAAAGCCAAGGATGTACCGACGATAAAAGCGATACAACAGTTCCTCCAAGTGTACAGAATAATGCCTAACATGAACACGTCATCAGGTCTTTCACCAGTGGAGTTGATGTTTGCTCAGAGAATAAGGTCTGTGTTTGACAAATTATTGCCAAACAAGAACAAAAGCCAGTATACACCTATTGTACCCAAGAGATCATTTAAACCTGGAGAACAGGTTTACTTTAGGATGTTTAGAAACAATATGGCTTACTGGGAGCCTGGCACAGTAATTAACAGATTAGGAAATCTAATGTACACAATACAAGGCGAGAAGTTTTCACATAGAAGACATATTGACCAATTACAAAAAAGATGGGTTGAGGAACCTGCAGAAAACTGCGATTCTATGGATGCAATCTTCGAAGTGTTTGAGATCCAAAGACCGCAGGAAGACCCAGAAATGAGAAGGTCAAACAGGAAGAGAAAAATTACCGAACCCCTGATTATCAACCATAAGAGAAAAAAATACTAACTCCCTCCAAAAGGAATCTCGACCAGTGTGTATTTGTACTGCTGCCAGTGAATACCCGAGAGGTAGAGTAATAGAGAGAGAGTAAGAGTGTGAGGTAACCACTTTGTAGGAGTCACAGATGCAAGCACGTAGACTCAGAAGGAAGTCCTACTTCGATACTGAATTTCCCAGACTGTATATATATTATTATTGCTACTAACCGCATTTCTGGATGTACTAACCATATTACCAATTGTATTATGTCAATACATTTATTTGCTATATTTCATTCCTGCGTTTGTCATTCATTGGAGACCGGATTTCATCTCGGAATCCACAACACTATTTGACTGAGAGTTTCTTTAATTGAGAAATTTAAAGTGGATGCCAGCAAGATTGGTGCTATTAGAATGAAGAACCCATTTCACCAAAAACTATTATACTTTTATCTTAAATACAGATAACTATAAAATTTTGTGCTCTTTCATATATTTGTATGCATTAGTTTGTGTGTAAGATACAGAATAATTTAACTTTATAACATTTTTTTAAATATTTGATGAGATTTATGAATATCAGCTTCAGATTATTTTCATGAAAAGTAATGAGATATATTTATGAAGTCTTTTTTATTGTTATTTTAAATCACAATACAAACAAGACTTGATTATTTTTATTTACATTTTATTGGTTGGATGAAATAACTAATTCAAACTAATGTATAAATAAATACATTGCTTCCTCTACAACTATGAGATTGAAAATATCCTATCTTCTTCAATGAAGAAAAGAAAGTTGTCAGCAGGAAAGGAAATAAATGCTTTTCAATTCTCTTAGACTACAAGAATCATTTCTAAATTCATTGAGAAAAAAAAATTGGACCTGTCTATTCAAGTAAGGTTGAATAAGAAACCGCTAGTTGGACGCAACAATAGAAAAAGTAAGTAACTGGAAAATACACTAAAAACTGTTTTTGCAAAACTTATTTAAATTACCTGTTCACTTTTATTTTTGGCTCCTGTTCATATTGCAGTATTCAGCATGATGATCCTACAGATGTACTAATAGTTAATATGGTCATCACTAGATATTCTCAAATTTAAAAAAAAAAACAAACAAAAAAAACTATATATATGTATTTATTAATTTGATTTATATATATCTCTGTATATTGTACAGACATGTTTTGCTGATTAAAAACCACCAGGAAATGAACTGAAATAACAGAAGTTATAGTTGGTATTTTCTATACTATTAACATCATGGTGGTTTTAACCTTACAAATAAGAATTCTGATGGCTGCTTCATATCTGTTGCAGGATTGCCAATGATTGGTTAGATATGTTTTTCCATGGAAACATTCCTGAAGCTCCTTTTTTGGAATAGCAAGCAACTGACTTGCTGCATTCTCTTGGATTATCTCGACATCTTGAAAGCTTGTTCCTTTCAAGTGGGATTTGATTTTTGAAGAGGAAAATGTCATAAGGGGTGATATCTGGGGAATATGGTGGTTGTGGGAACTGGGAAATGTTGTTCTTAGCCAAAATGCTGCACAAACCATAATCACTGAAGAAACCTCTGTGGTGTGGGGTGGTGATCACACTCTACACACTTTCCTTCAAAGCACTGCTATAAACAAGAGAAGTGATTGAGAACATAACTTAGTGTGTATGCACAACAAAGTTCAAGGTCTATTTGTGCCAAGTGGCTTCACTCTGTCTGTGTACTTTAGTTCCGTTACCATAGTGACAGTCCCAATACTTTTTGATCAAACCTCCAATAAATCCAATATAACTATCAGAATAAATAATATGCACAATTATATTAACTTTTTATAATTCAAATTCTGCTAATTTTTAAAATTTTGGTATTGAAGTCGAGATATACTCTACTTATCATAAATGTAGATGAAGAACCTTTGTTTCTTTATATTGTGACTTCAACTGACTACTATGAAAAACTTGCTCTTTCTTACTTAATATTATTTACCAATCCAGCATTGCAATTTGATACTTTCTTTTCTACTGTTATTATTACTGTAACCTCAACCTATCTCCTTTCTCTTTGTGCAAAAGCAAATGTTCAGGCATTCCATCTGCTGCAAGATAAAGCAGCTGATCTCTGATTTAGTCAGAATCACATATTTTTATATCCCAAAGGCTTACGTTTTCTCTGAGTAGGTCAGCAATCTTATGTCAATATATACTCTTGAGAAGTAAAACTGATAATAACTTTACAGTTTTTGTTGCTGTATATTGTATAGATAAAACCTGGATATTAATATTACAAAATTTGTGCCACTGAGATCTGTTGTGTTTTAAAACCGTCATGAATAAACTATTTTTGTTTAAAATTCTGAGATAAGGTGTTATCATTTAATAATATTTTGCTTTTCATATTTGTTACATGTATTTTTGAGTTTTGGCTAATCACTTCTATTCTCTTTAGATAGTTATGATAGCTGATTTATAGAGTTAATTATTTAAAACTACCCACCAGATGCCATGCTTATCTGCCAAAAAACAAAGTTTAAAAGCAGCACAAGATGTTGACCTTACCAAATTACTCTCTAACGGAATGTAAGCAGAATTGTCTTCAATCAAGACAGTTGTGTCTTTACTCAAATGTTAAATGAGTGAAGACATTTTAAATTGAACAGCTATAAGACTCACCTCTAGAGATTTGAAGTGTGTTTATCATAATTAAATCTTTCTTATTCCAGCTGAGTGGATGAAAATGTAGATATAGCAATCACTTTGTGGGGATTTTATAGTATTTTTTAAATGTAATTAGTTTTAAGACTGGTTGTTTGCTTGTATTCCTGTTTTACAAATTAGGAATTTGAGAAATATTTTCATTTGTGTAAGGTTTTCTACCAAACTTTATTTTGTAAAAAAAATAAAACTTTTTTTTTTCTTCATAGTTTTCAACATTAACTTCTATTTACTGTTTTGTTTCATTATCTTCTCTCATCTTTCAGACAATTTCATAATTTCATTCTTCAAGCTTTGCTTTTTTGAGCAAACAATTGCACTTGATGCATTTTGCAGTCTTCCAGGGAACTAAAGAGTTTTTTTTTTTTTTTTTTTTTTCAGTAAAAGATTTTTTGTAAAAACCAGAATAAATAGTAATTTGAAGATGTAATATTTGGTGAATGTTTCAGATGAGTGAAAACTTTTCAGCAGGACTTGAATAATATTTGCCTGGTTACCAAATAAATTTCTGTTTTATCTGTATTCTGATGGAATATTACATTCTTTGCTATTAATTAATTTCAAATGCTTTTCTTTAATTAATTGGGAGCAGTACTTGTTTGAATCAATCATTTGCTTTTCTGGAAGGAGCTTATAGCAAAAGGCAATTGAACAACTCCTTTAGGTGAAGAATAATTTTTTTTTTTATACAGCTAGGGATTGTTCATTTTGTTTGCTCAAT
Source organism: Acanthosepion pharaonis (assembly GCA_903632075.3). Classification (NCBI taxonomy): domain Eukaryota; kingdom Metazoa; phylum Mollusca; class Cephalopoda; order Sepiida; family Sepiidae; genus Acanthosepion; species Acanthosepion pharaonis. Next base: position 400,716 of record CAHIKZ030005383.1, on the reverse strand, counting down.
GATTCATATAATAAAGTATCTACATTTCATTATACTTTGTTTCAAAATCAGAACATCATATAATAGTGAATGCTGTATGAAATCTGGAGACAAGGTGGAGTAATGGATTATGGCTTAGATTGTAGAATCTGAGAGCCATGTTCAAACTCCATTCAAGTTTACATTCACTTATGTGCTAAAACCCTTGGGAGATGTATGAATCCATCTTTTCTCCCTCCTCCAGTTATGGGTAAATAGCAGGACTGGGTCCTATAGCCTTGGTTGGTGACTAGTCTAGAAGAAAATCTCTGAATTCAAATCAGCCTAGAGAGGGTTGGGCTCTATCAGGCTATCTTGCTCAGGAAATACCACATGTCGTACACCTACCATCCTAATGGGTTACGGGACTCATGATTGTGATATGAAATCTGGTCCAGTTTTTTGTTTTGTTTTTTAAATTAAAATGAAATATATCAAAGGGAGTAATGTAATGAAACTAGTGCTAATGATTTTCATTGCTTGATTTGAATATTCTGAGTATATTGGCTACCTCCTATATTGTATAGTCATTTTAGTAATGTCTTGATTTTTACTACTATCAACTTTAACTTGTCTACCCAATCTTGAACCATTCTTTAATGAAAAATTAATCTATGCAAATAGCTCCTCTCCATAAACTGCACAAATCTCCTTTTATGTTCAAATCACTTTTTTCTTTTTCTTTTTTAAAATAGAAAAGGCTTAATATACTGAAAATGTTGTTCCACTTTCAATGTTAGAATTGGTAAACCTTAATATGCCAATTTTGACAAATTTAAAAATAAATGAACATTAATATAACAATGATCTGAAAGAATTCAAAAGCAATCATTGTGAATGAAATTAGTTAAAGCTAAATGTTCCTCATGTTATCTGTAACAAATTTTAGGCTCTCCTAATATAATTCATTTTGGTGTTTTTTGAGAGACTTTAGCCATTTATTAGACACAATCAAATAAAGTTTTGGTGGTGCTTCCTTCCAATAAATACAATCTCAGTGCAGAAAGGAATTGTAAGTAGCATGAAATAAAGTTTCCTTGAAATATGAAGATTGCTAACATTGTTGGGATTTATATTTATACTTACAAGAGGGTGCTGAAAAGTTCATGGTCCAACTCAATTCACAAAATCAAATCAAATGACCAAATATCAGAATTATTTTTTGGAAAGTCTCTTGGACTTGAGAATTTTTCAGTATCTTTTCATATAAAACATGCTTGTTTTTATGTCTTTTTTTTTTCTTATTCTTAAAGAGAGAAAAAAGGCAAGATTTTCAACATACAGATGTCCAAATTCTACAGAACTTTCTCAGACAAATTATTATTATAAACATTTTCTTTTCTTTTTTTTTTCCTCTTTTCCCAAACAAGTGGTCACAAAATGTTAAATTCATTTCCTTGAAAGAAATCTCAATTTTGTAAGACCAAACATTATTTTGTATATTTTACACAAATAGTTAACAGTGGAACTCAAAAATAAACATTGTTATGAAACACATGCACAGAAAATGTGGAAACATTACAGGTTTTTAATATATGTAATAACTTTTTATCATTCTTTTTTTTCTTTTAATCATTCCCCCCCAGCAGGCAATAAAGCCACTAAGAGGCAAGGGGCTACTGACTATAAGAGAATATGAGAAAAAAATATACTATTAAAGAGTGAGTACAATAAAAGAACAAGCATTAAGAAGACAGAAGATAATGGTTAACATTGCATTCAAATTTTTGTAGATGACTGGAAAATAAGAAGCCATAAGAGCTTCACAATCAATAAGTGCAAGAGAAGAAACTGTCGGCATAGGACTTATGGTTACGTCAAGCCATTTCACCTGTAAAATGAGACCTTGCTGCCAATCTAATACTTCATCCTGGGTATGACAATAAACTACATCTGCGTCCTGGGTAAGACGATAAACTATACCTGACAGTAAGGCCTCTGATCAGGAGGTTTTGAAACCACCTCTTAATTGCTGGTGTTCCCAGGTCTACACTGATCCAGGGTGATAGCACCTGTTAGGGGTCCCATGGGCAAATAGTTAACACCTAAACCTATGAAAGTGTAAAAATAGGTTTTAATACCAGAAATACTTTTTTGTAAAAAAAATTATTACCAGCAATACATTTTTGAAAATAAAATATTAGCAGCAACAGATTTTTTGAAGAAAAAATCTTACCAGCAGTAAATTTTTGGAAAAAAATATTACCAGCAATAAAATCTTGTCCACATTAAATAACCCATTGTGGTTAATATGCTGTAAACCAAACCAAACCAAACCAAACCAATCTAGTACTAGACTTAAATTAAAGTCTAGGCACCATATAGAAAAGTTTATCAGAACAATTACCATGAAATTATTTATAGAAAAGTCACAGGGAAGCTACATTATGGCAGTGGGAAAGTAACTGAAGCGAAGATGCCAAGTCAGGAATAATAGATTCTTTTTTGGATTTTATCAAGAATCTCTAAATATATAGCAGGAGCTCTAGACCAAATCTGAACAATATGAATTTCTTTATAGGTGCAAATCTGTTAGAATGAGAAACCAGTTATGGAACTTTATCTTTTTACAGATTTTACAACACTGGACATTTTGCAAAAAGATTTGAAAGTCATATCAGGAAATGGAACAAGTATTGCAATGTGTTCTATCACTATGAAAATACAAGTAAGTCTTTTGTTTTAACATTTTACTTGATATAGATTTATTTTGATAGTTATATACTAGAAATAGTATATTTTCTTAAATGTAACTTTTATTGCTACTTCAGGGTCTTTGAAAAGTCTGAGGAATGATATTGTCTTGAAATTGGAATTCAATTTAGAGGTTTATATATATATACATTTGACAGTATAGCTTTCTTTTTTATGGTTTAAAATGTGAACATGATTTTGAACAATTTTAGAGAATGTATTATGGGGGGGATCAATAAGTTTGTAGCCTGATAAACATTAGCTGTTTTTTTTTAATCTGAAATTTTCACTGTATATTGTTTAATATTTACCACTAAATTAAGTGCACTGATAAAGATTATTAAATATTTCTTGTGTAAAATAAAAGCCTTTTTCATCATTAAGGCTGCAGACTTAGATGTAATGTGTGTATAAGTAATTGCCTAAATATATTGTACCTATTGACATTCAAATTTATTTACAAATATTAATTTGCCATAGAAATGGTTCACTTTATTTACAAATATTAATTTGCCATAGAAATGGTTGTATTTTTTCATTTTATGCTTTTTTACTTTGCTCTGTTCTTAAACAAAAAATGGTGCTATTTGTTTGTATTTTATATTTAAAAATCTTATTACAACCAACTACAATTTGTATTTCAAATCTTTGAAGGAACAAAAAGACCATTTCAGAAAATCTGTTGTAATTTGGTAATAAATATATGATAGATAGAACTTGTGGTGCTCTGACTAAGTTTGTTATAATGTGATCAAAATATTTTTTCATTTATAATTTGTGTGTGTAAAATCTCAGTAGTAACTCCAACACTTGGAATCGGCTTGAATAACCTGTCAAGTATATTTCAGGTCAACAAGTAATGTCTTGGCCGAACAACATTTGTTCATTCTTGGTTATAATTCAGACTGAAATTTGTCAGACTCGTATGAATAAAAACATGCTGAGTTGTTTTAATTCAAAATTTTTTCAAAGAATATAACTTTGTTTCAACTCCATTGCTTGAAGTGGTAACTCAAATAAGTTCACTATTTACATTATTTGGACTGTTGTCCTCATCTTTGTCGCCATATTTAATAAGTTTACTGTTAATCATTAAAGTGTTATTTGGAACAAATTCATTTCAGCATGTTGAAACTAATAAATAAACTGTCATTCTAATAATGAGTCAGGCTAACAAATTTCTGCCCAAACTGTTAATAATATTAAACTTAAAGTGGTTTAAATTTTTTTTTTTTTAAGGTATATAGTTCTGTTATAATTTAAAATCTTGACTTAAATAAATTTTGTGTTTCACTACAATGTGATCTGGACAAACTTGTGCTCATTTAATTATCCTGACTCATTGAAGCAAACTGTAACACAAAGCCTGGACAATAAACACTGTTTACTAAACAGCAGTAAGTCTTAACTGTTTCCTCATTCTTGTATTTAGTTAATCAGTGACAGTGTTTGTGTGAATAAGAATTGTGTAATACTTTTATCATTATTACTTCTAATGTAAAAAAAATACACTACATGTGTAACAAGTCACTATGTAAAAAAAATTGATTTTAATATTTACTTCTGTAAAATATTTTTTCTATAAATTAAGATATTACTTATATTTTATTAATAAAAAAAATGTCCTTGAAATATTTTCAGCAAAGCTAAATAACTTAACTCCTCATCCCAGAAACTCAGAGAGTTTATCATTACTTACATGTGGTCTATTGTCCTCATCTTTGTTGTTTTTATCACCTGAACACTCTGTTTTAATTTCTGTGATGAAGAGTTATCATTACTTACATGCAGATTAGTGTTCTCATTTTTATTTTTATAACCTTTTGGCTGTTGTGCCCTCTGGCCTCCATTAGGTCTATTTATAGAAGTCAACCATTAATAATCATTTTCACAAATTGTCTTCTGTTTAAGTTAAATGTAGGACAGCAGATTAAAAAAATAGGTCAGGTAAGTTTGTCAAACCACTGAGCTCCAGAGTGGTCACTTTATTTTGAAAAATTCTACTGATAAAGGGAAATAATCTTGTTGGTCTTCATACAATGGTCTGTTGTTGAAGCCATCCTGGTGCTTCTACACACAGACATATATTTTTTTTCCTATTGTAGTTAGATTGTGATTAGATGCTTAAATTCTTTGACTCATTATGGTATCCTAAATTGTATGTATACTAAATTTTGTTTAAAAAAATATTGTCCTCAGTCTAAGTAATATTGATCACCTGGAGCTGTCACTGACATATAAATTTAGAAGGGCTTGTAATAAAAAAAAAAATTACATTTAAAATAGGTTTCACATTGTGTTCATAATGCTTGTATCACTGTAAAGAGAAATCGTTTGACACAATTTTTATCTAAATAAGTCACAAAAATTCATGAAATTTACATAGTTTTCATTTCTTTTATAGGATTTTATTAAACGTGAAGCTCTTGAAAACAGCCTTAATAAATTTGCTGAACTTCAAGCTACCAAAGCTGTTGTGCTAATGGGAGTTATTGTGATAAATGGAAAGACATTACGAGACTTGGGAATATTTTCATTGTCAAAGAATTTTCAAGATAAGGTAAGTTATTGCTGCTGGGGTTAAACACACCCTTGCACATATAGAAAATATCATATAAGTTCCCAAATATTTATCTCTTCTTTTTTTCTTCCTTCAATCATTTCACTCCAAATAAGGCAATAAAGCCATTAAGACACAAGGGTTTAGTGAGTGTGATAGAAAATGAGAAAAAGAGAAACATTATTAAGGAGAGAGAACAATAAAAGAGCAGGAATTAAGAAGACAAAAGATAACAATTGACATTGCACATAAATTTTTGAAGATTAAAATTGACTGGAAAGCATGATGGAAAAGTGTTCACCAGTATGAAGTGCAATTGTTAGCATAGAAATTACAGTTACATAAAGCCACTTAAACTGCGAATCTTAATTGTTGTTTTTAAATGACACTTTATAAAATTTATATTAGAAATTAGGTGATTGGAGTTCTATCTTGAAAGATAAATATGAATTAGGATCAAATACAGACCAGAATCTGATAGAATAAGAAGATAAAGAACAAATACAAAACATTTATCGATCTAACATGTTTATTAAGCTTTGTTAGAGAATTAAACATACTGTTAGTAATGTTATCTATTTCATTTACAATTTTTGTGGAGATTACTATTAATTTTTCACTAGTTTTTTTTCTCTCTTCCTTCTGTTGTGTTTTATTGCAACTCTCTAATAATTATTCTATAACCAGTAACAATTGGGAATTAAGTTTCCAGCAAGATTTGAAGACATCCCTTATTCTTGGGAGCCTCTTTTATCAAGACAGTGTCTTGTTGATTAGAACACAATGATTTTCACCAGCAGATATTGTGCAATTAAGTTTTTTTTTTTTCTCTTGCTTCCACTTTGCCATAATGGTGCCAATCTTCGCAACCTCCACAAAAGAAATTTCATGAATATATCTAATACTACAAAATTTCTTTTGTGGAGGTTGCGAAGATTATTGGACTCAAGATTTTAACGCTTGGTGAATTAGACATTTTGAGAATGGTTCTATACACCTGGCTATAATCTGCATCATTCTTGTAATAGTTTATTCATTTGTTTGATTGGAATCTTATTAGTAATGCCAGCCAAGATTATTGACACTGACTTGAGATCATACAAAGAGAGTGTACTTTGAAATTTTAATTATTGGCTTGTAATCTAATATCAAGGATAAATGCTAAACAACCACTCTCTTACTTCAACTATTACTAAACCCACAATTGAAAGAGATTTAAATATAAGAATGTATAGCAAAGTGTGCATCAAGTCTTTGATTAAAGATGACTGATCAGTTTGATTACACTATTATAATTGTTCCAGGGTAGCGTCAGATTATTAGCAATCTTCTTTATAGAAGTAATATTGTTTTTCAGCCACATGTAATAATGAACTGTTGATGCCAAATTGCATCCAAGCATTGTCATTGTCATCCTCTCTTTCTATTCCTTTCCTTCCACATGGTGAAAGTGAGAGAGATGTCTGTGAGCAGGAGTCACAGAGGAATATGGGTGATGTGTGCATCTGCGCAAGTCAAGCCCACCTTACTGCATGTTGCAGATCCTCTTTATGTCGATGGTTGAACTTGAAAGTCTTGGTCAAGGTCTCGGTTGATGTTGGCTTGTGTCAGAGATGTCTTCAACTGATCCTTGAAGTGTCATTTTGGGTCTCTGCATAGTTCTTGCCACTGGTGAGATCTCCAAACAAAATGATATTAGAGTCGTGAGATGTATTCTGGACAGATGGCCCATTTAGTGAAGGTGATGCTGAAGGATGGTAGCCGCAATACTGGTTGGTGATGTGGTCCTCCCAACTGATGTAAAGGATTTTTTTGAGTTTTGTTTCTTGGAATTGCTCCAGATGTTTGATGTCCTGATGATACAAGGTCCACATCTCACAAACATGCAGAAGGGTGGAGAGGCCATGGCTTGGAAAACCATGATTTTGATTCTTATGGTAAGGCGATGAATACCTGGTGCAAGAGTCTTCTTTATGCAGTATGAGCTGCTTTGATCCTGTTGTCAAGGTCTCTTTTGCAGGTGACATTATTTGAGAGGATGCTTCAAAAGTAGGGAAATTCATCAACAACTTCTCCTGGTAGTCCATCGATGTTCATGTTGACATCTGGTGTTGCTTGTCCAGGGATTGGCTGGATAAGGATCTTTCTGTTTTTGATCTTGACCTGCATCCCAAAGTATATGTAGGAAGTATTATACAGGTTTACCAATCTCTGGCAGTTAATGGTAATCTGGTCCACAGTCATATTGAAATAAGTTCTTAAATGCAGGAGTTGTGCCAGAACGAAGTTGGGTGAGGTTGAAGAGTCCACTGTTGAGTCTGTATTGGATGTCAATGCCAATGCTTGTTGATCATGATACCAAGGTACAGAGGGAAGATTGTCGGCACCAAGACAGCCTTGCTTAAGGCCAGTGGTGATTGGAAATGGGTTCAAGGGGACTCGCTGATGCTTCACTTGGCCCTCTATTCTGTTGTGGAGCATATGGATCAGGCACAAAGTGGTCTGGACTGCCAAAAGTAGGCAAGAGTGGACTACATTGCTGGTTTGGGGACTTTGTTGAAGACCTTCTGGAGATCCCAGATGATGGACATAATTTTTGTTGCTATGACTCTTCTCTTCAAGCTGTCACACACAGAAGACCATGTTGACAATACATCTCAAAGACTGGATACCATATTGGGATTCTGGAAGGATTACTTCTGCCATTGGGAGGAGTCAATTCAGAAATACTCATGTGAAGATCTTACCAGTGATGCTTAGGAAGGCTAAGACACAGTAATTTCTGCAAGGAGGGCAGTCACCTTTTTTGAAGCTTGTCACAATGTTAGCATTTTAAAGTTTTCAGGCAATGTTTTATCTTCCCAGATTTTCTGTTTCAGGAGCATTAGCCAAGTCTTCAGTTTGAGGCCACTTTGGGAGAAAAATTCTAGGGGTACATTTGTTATGTTTGGGAGATTTTTCAGGTTTCATGAAGAGGAGTGCTTCTTTCAATATCTGGAAGTTTAGGGCTTTCCAGGAATTGAAAGAAGCATCCAATGCTGGGTAAGGAGTTGAGGGATATTTTGCAGATGGTGTGGTCATTAAGAAAGCTCTGGAATTAGTTTTTTCAGCAGTCCAAGATGGATTCAGGATTTAGTACCATCCGTGTCCTCAAAGCCTCTCATCATTGATTTGATGGGAGCCAAAGATTTATTTCATAGATGCATAGAAGCAATACATATCCCTTTGGTCCACATATTGTTGGATTTCTGCTGCATTTGCTTGCCACTAGGTATTCTGGATTGAACGGAGTCGTCTTTGGCAGTTTATCGTTGCGTACAGATAGATCATGTTCTTTTCAACTGAGAGGAGGTTATGAAAAGCTTGGCATGCTTCTTGTTTTTGATTGTTCCTTTTCTGAAACCCAAGCACTTCTTTGGCTGCTGATGCCATTGCATCACGCAGGGTTGTCCATTTTCTGCTGGTGGTCTCTGCATCTGATGAGTCATTGAGGAACTTTTATATGGATAGTCAAAATAGCTCCAATATTTAGGGGTTCTAAAGCTTCACACAATCAAAGTTTCATTGAGATTGCCTGCAATAATGAGTATCTGTGGTTTGGTTGTAATGCAGTTGCACCTTCTAAACGGCATGAAAGAGAAATTACTTGCTTGTACAGATGTTTCTCATTGAAGTGTTATAGTAAATTCTCTTTCATCTCAATTGGAATATTCACTAAAGTAGCTGTATTTCTGTAAACATTCTAGAGAACACCTTTACAAAATAACTCATAACTGAGATAGAAAAATATGAATAGAAAAATTCCCACATTCTAGTTATCTGAAACAGGAAGTTTTCTTTACAAACAATTGCTGCCAAAATAATGATTGGTATTCCTTTTTTAAAGGAAAAGTTTTTCATTCTTTCCTTAGTCTTTCTTTACCTGACAATGACAGCCTTTGCAATGCCCAGTAGATTAAAACAAAACCTAATTTTGATTTCTTCAGGTAAGCCACTTTTGAAAGACAAAGAAAAGTTTAGAAAATTGTTCTTACTCTATTTTCCTTTTATATGGCTGAAAAAAATCTTACCTCATTTCTCAATCGTAGTTTATTTTTAGTAAATGCATTTTTTTATACCCATGCATAAAGGTTTGGGAAACAATTTCTTATTACATGTTAAAATGAAAACATGATCTATTTGGATCCCATTCCACATTTATTTAGCCTCATATTTTATACTATTAGTCAGATTTTTAGATTATGTTGCTCTTGTTAATTTAGGCCATCCTTTTCTGATATTTATTTCTTAGATTTTATGAATTTGTGTTCATGCCTTTATTACAAGTAATGGAATTGAAAAGCCTCTACTCTGTATATAATATTCATTTGTAATTAAGCTTTCCAGTTCTTTTTTAAAATGAAAGTAATGTATCATGTCTTCAAACTCGTACACAGAAACGAGTAATTTAAATATTTATACATGATTGTAGTTTGTTTCATTTTGAGATTGGAGTCTTGTGCATCTGTTTGTCATAAGCCAGATTTGCACTATTACATACAACCCCTTCCTTATTATGGTATATCAATTGCAAGATCATCATTAAAATGACCAGCTCTGGGAGAGAATTCAAAGAGGTTTCATTTGTACTTCTCACAGTTGCAAAAATGATTCATTGTAATAGGAGTCTCCCCCATTGCCAGAAGCTATGATTAGTGACTATTTAGATGCATAAATTGCCCTGTGATTTGCACAAGGGATTAGTGTTCAGGCCCAGGTAATGTGGGCAGGAATTCCCACCTTGGAAGATTGATGCAACACAATCTTTCTACTTCCTCCTCCTATTTGACTACATAACAAACTGAATGAAGCCTAATCGATATCCATAATATAAAGTGATTCATAATTAAATTTCTTGACATTTCATGTGAAAACTGGAATTCAATAGTAGAAGCCAGATTTTGGAATTCTTTGACAACAGTATATTGTTTAATGCTTGAAATCACTTAAGAGGTTTATGACAAGACCATTACACAATTATGCTGGTCTCTGATATTATTTGTGTAGGAACATTATTAGTATAATGATGCCTTATAGAATTATAGAAATTACAAAAAAAAAACAAATTACATGATTTTGTAAATTATACACATTTTACATCTAAAAGGTTTTTATCTTTAGTTTTGCATATATGAATATTACAAATAACCACAACAACAATAATAATAATAATATCAAATCACATTATACAATCTTCTTTTTTTTTAATAAAAAGTTGATGCTGATACCAGTTTGCAATAATGGCAAATTAGCTATGAATGACATGATTTTTTATATTCTTTATGTAATTATATCTGAATAGAAACTTGTCAATTCTGTAATTTGACTTCATTACAAGGGGGGGGGAGGTGAATTGTTTTTAGCCTGATCCATTTCCCAAAATCAGTTTTCTGTTTGGTCAGTGAGATACTAATTTTGAAACATGTATTGTGCTGACAACTTTTCAGCACTTGTTTAACAAGAATTATTTGTGATACTATGAAAAACCACTTATGAAAGCAAACTCTAGATGGTTTTATCTCAATCTCAAGTGTTTATTCCTTTTGAAGTTTGGTCTCTAAGCAGCATTCACTTTGACCAAAGTAGGATGGGGAGGTAAAGGAATGTTTTGTTTTTTTTATTTATTTAGATCAAGTGTCAGCAAAACCAGAAATAGGGTATATATATATATATATGAAAGCTAGTTTATTTGAACAGTCATGTTTGAGATCGGGGAGAGTTCTGGTCAACTCTTTGCAGGAGAAGGACTTGTCCATTGTATGATTCCCAGTCACCACGTCAATGGGTGAGGAGTTGGTAGTGGGGAAGAACTGACATGGCAGAAGTTGTCCTAAGTATTGCCTATCTACCCACACAGACATGCAGGTGATGTCCTGAATAAAACATTTATTTTATAATATGGAAAAGAGGGTTTGTGTTCTTATACCTTGATGTGGTGCTTTGCATCTTGTTACCTTGTGAGAAGCCCTTTCTCACCTTTCAAGGCACACACTGATTAGATTGACGATTGAAATGCAATTTGGGATAATCACTGGCTTGTCTTTGAAAAGCTTGGGTTAGTCACGTTGTATGCCATTCAGTTAATGTTTGATTTGTAGAAGAATTTATCTATTTTAATTTCATTTTTGCAGATAATTGAATCTTTAAAGACATGTGATACACCTGATTTGAATCTGGAAGTAATTCCACATGACTCCAAAAATCTTGTTGTATTTTCCCAAGGAAATAACAAAGCAAATCGGAAAATGGTTCTTCCCATCCTTAAATCTCTTCTCACATCTGAAGATTTTTCCAGGTAAGAAAACTAATTAGAAATTATTTTTCTTTTGTTATTATCATGAGGGTGTATACTGGAAACATTTTTAATGATTATTGTTTCCTCACTCATGAAAACTCATATTATCATCTCTAATAGCTATGTACTATCTGCAAAAGGTCTCAAAAAGTTGTCATGCACTATCATCTTTTCATGGTTGATATAAAAATCTGTGAATTTAAAAAAAATTTTTTTGTCTGATTGCAAATGAAGCAAATAGCATGAACAAGACTATTAAATGGAACTGAATTTATTTTCTGTTTAAAATCTTGACAGTTATCTTTGTACATTAATGCATTCAAACTTTTGTCCTCATTTTGTCTGTTTGTCACAACAATTTGGCTGCTACACTCTCCAACCTTTGGGTGTGCTAGTTGCATTCATTTTTTATGATGTTACTTCTCTGTTACACTCAAATGTAGTAAGATAAAAATTGAGTATCACAGAAATAGCAGTGACCTCTGGTTTGTAATAAAGTTCAAAATACTAGATTGTTGAAAATAGTCTTTCTTAGAAGCTTAAAACTGCTGTCATTAAACAATCACATCATTCTATTACTTTGTACTTTATTACAAACCAGAGATTACTTCTTCTGAGGACAGTAGCCTGAATGAATTAATGTACAATTAACTACTTATGCTTTTATTTTCAGTTGCTTTTGAAAAATGTTGATGCAGTATACATTTTTATGCTGCAAAATATAATTTACATTTTGTCAGATGATCAGTTTTCAGTTAAAATATGTACATAGTTTTAATTTTGTTTTTATTTTTATTATTGTAATTGTTGAGTCATAAATTCCTTCAAGAATATATTGAAATCTATTATTCTCTTGGGATGAGGTAGTTGGTGACCCACTCATGCAAAGGCAAGTATAGCCTCAGAGAGTTAGTGGGTGACAAAGATAAGTGTAAAAAGGCCTGATACAGAAGTGGGGGGCGTGAAATATGCTTTGACTGTGTCTAATGATTATTTTAATTAAATGTAGTGAAAGAACTATTTAAGAAAGTTAATTAGCTTCAAGAAATTAGAGGATTTGAGGTGTTCTTAAAGAATTTAATCTGAATATTAACTTGAGAATAACTGTGGCTTGTTTCTAAAATGGCATATTCACCAGTGGTCTTAGAGGAAGAATAGATTTTGGGAAGTAGGTTATCAGAAGTTGATTAAGTGGCTAGCTACCCATGAACAGAAAAGAAATTAAATTAATACTAAAATGTACTGATACATCTTTTGGGATAAGCTAGCAGGCTGAATTATAGAGTCACAGGGTGCACTTTATAGATTTTTACTGCTGTCATCAGAAAGAAAAGACACCTTGGAGATGTGAGAAAGATCAGAAACATGAAAATCACAGTAGCAGCTGTAAGAACTGTCCATCACACATTATCACACCAAAGTTTGAAAAGTGGGAGAAGGAGAAAACAGATATGACTGTTGTTCTATAAACATCTATAATTGGAAACTAGAGATTCATGCTGTTGGGCATAAAAATTGAGGAAAGGAAGCTGCTAGTTTGAAATGACTGTGTTATAACTGGGTGAATTCATGGGATCAATATTTATTAGTGCATATGTTGGATGACTAGTGATTAGAGGTAGGATCTAATTGAGAATGGAAGATGGAAAAACTTGGAAGGTCATTGATGAAAATTAAGGACAACATAGGTTCAACAATAAGAGTCATCTGCATTAGTACAAAAAATTCTAAAATTGTTGCTGTTGAAGATAACTTTCATCTCATGATTTGCTAAAGATTGGATCAGTTCAAAATTTCCTCCAGAAATACCATAACCTTTCAACTTGTGAAGAAGACCAGTCGGTCAAACCCTGTCGAATGCTTTCGAGATTTCCAAAGTAACTTCACCATTTTTATCTAAAGTTTGATAGAATCTTTCAGCAATAATTGTTAAACATCGGCAGTTGACTTAGAGAAGCAAAAGCCATATTGTTTGTCCAAAAGAAGACCCTGTGATGTGAGATGCTTAACCAATTCATAGTTGATTAGGACCTCTAGTAATTTGCCAAAAAGGGGTAGAAGACTAATAAACAGATACTTTGAAAGGTTTGATGGTTCACCTGAATTCTTAAAGACTGAAAGAGTATTTCCAACAAGCAAGAAAGCAAGAAGCAGCAAGTCATTTATTGTACAGTATAGAGAGAACAAGAGCCAGTTCAGGAGCACATTTCTTAAGGACTATTACAGTGATACCATCAGGACCATATGCTTTATGGGTATCCAGATGGATGGACTGATCTGCATATCACTCAACAGAGATTCAGTTCTAAGTGGAAAGTCAGGCAAGGATACTCCAGATGAGCCAAGATAAGAGTTTGAAGAGAATTTAAGGCAAAAAATTCTGCTTTATCAGCAGAAGATTTCAACACCTCAAATTGAGTGAAGAGAGGAGGAATAGAAAACTTACTTTTATTTAATACATTATTACAGAGCTGCCAGAGTTCTTAGAGGCTACAAAGTGCCTCATTCTCTGAGCAAAGACTTAGCACATTCGAGGACACATTTACAGATACATGTAGCTATGAATAGGCATTTGTTGTCATCAGAGCTGTCATGCATGTATAACTGGAAAAAGTGATTCCAGTGCACTATATCAGCTGAACAGGCTGGTGTGAATCATAAAGAAGATTGTAGTTTCACCTAGTATTTCCAAGAAGGCACAATTCTCAATAGGAAGGTTAAGAATATCAATCTAAGGGGTGTCCCAAAGAAAATCATAAAGTGAATCCCAATCAGCATGCTTATAGGTGGTTCCTTTCTAATAGACGACTGAAATGAAATATCAACAGCTATTACAACATAATCCAAATTGCCAAGAGGACAGAGTTGTAAAGCTGAACAAGAGCTAGGAGAGGAGGTAAGGAACAAATCAAGTAAGGAAGCATGTTAATCAGATTTATTAGAGAAACAAGTAAGAAAATTCATTATTTGAGTGAGACTGAGCAATGGAAAAATTGAAAGTCTGAATATCAGTAGCATCAGTGATATTTGAATGCTTAAGCCAATTGTCATGATGCCCATTAAAATCATGAGACACAAAAATATTCACAGATGAATGGAGAGAGAGAGAGCTATTTCTATACTGTTAGAAATTTCATCTAATATACTGCAGTTTTGAAAAGAAGGAGAGCAATAAAAGAAAAAGTGAGTTTATAGAGTGTAATAATGAAAGATGAAAGCATTATCTGAGGACTCCCTTACCATTGGAAAATTATCTCCAGTGTAAATAGCAAGGCCATGCATATGTATGCTAGAATCTTTTTGGCAAAGAGGAAGATAATATAGAATAGAGAATTCATTGGTAGCAATTTAGAGGTTCCCAGGCTTACACACTTGCAAAGAGACAAATTGAGGTATTCTCAAAATCTAACCAGCTGGAATTGTTTTGAAAAATCTTATTTGGGTTAATTCCATTCTGCAAAAATTAGGTTATTTCATTGATAGTGATGGCCTAAATTTCACTTTGGACTGAATCATTAGGTGAATGATTGTTTCTGACTAGGGATCAGTGACCCAACCATTATGGAAACGGGTGGATTCTTAATAAAAGTAGAGAGAAAAAACACTTTTAGTTTCATTCTCATCATTCATTGACTGCAGTTAAATTCCATGTCATTGTTGCTAAGCTTCTGATGGATACACAGATAAAGAGCATTTAGCTATATTACCTACAAAAAAGACAAATAACTATTTACATTCATACCTAGGACTACTATTAGAAGTATATCATTGAAGTAATATCACTGCTTCACATCACCCTTCAGTCGAGTAGAGGGTAATACCCACAAACTAATGTTATGTATTAATCCATATACATATATCATTTTAATAAACCTAGAGTTGAGGTTGACAACAGTGTTAGTGATTTCCTTGGAGTTTTCTCTCACATTTGTAATTTCCATCTGAGCCTCAGATCCTGAAGTTACCACGGTCCCACAGTAGAATTAAATTCTGCTGTACACTACATGTTTTAGAAAGAAAGTCCTACCACTAGGCAGTACCACCAGGAATGTTATTTTACTGTAGGAAGCATATGGCTATTCAAGAATATGGCAATAGTGTCCAACCCTTCATGGTCAAGGTCCATGAACTATTACAGAGTACATTGGGTTGCCATGGATCTATGGTTTGAAGATGGTGGTATAATGTAACCAAGAGCTAAAATAAATTACATTTCCTTAAACTTTTTTCATGGCATACTTGACATCTTTGTTGTTATACCAAGATTTCAATCAATTTTGGAAAACATTCAACTTTAGTTTTGTGTGACAAGCATTTGGTTTGAATTTGCAACATTTCAATGTTGAGCATGAAACTTCTTTAGGTCTTATCATAAGCCTAATGTTGCTAGAGAAATCTCCTGTCTGTGATGGTGACAAACCAATGACCAAAATAAGTGTCTGACACACTCTCAGCCTTAGCCCTATATCTACACCAGAAGCGAAAAATGAGGGTGAGAAAACACAAAAGCAATCAGATATAGGCTATTTATATCACTATGTCCCCACCCAGGCATTGTGTTACACTTGCTACTGTGGCCAAAAGTACTTGACCTTGAGATTATCACAGTATAAAACACAGAATGTGCTACATTTAGGGATAAGAACATTGAATTAACCCCTGGCATAATGTTACTATTTTCTTGACTGAAATGCATATAAAATCTTATACATTGAGTTTGCGTATGACAATATTTTGCAGAGATGTGCATTTAAAACGAAAATTGATATAAAAAATATAATTTGGTCATAATTTTACAATGCAAATGTATTACAATTCGCTTATGTATTTTTATTTGAAAGGTAAATTGTATTTTCTATTAAAATTGAAAAAAAATGTTTTTTGAAGGATTTAAATTAACTGATATATTTTCATTGGATCTTTCTCTTGTGGGCAAAGTAATTGTTTTTAATTTTCCAACACTAAATTTTATTTAGGATTTGTTTGTATTTTGAGTTTAGTATTTAAAAATTATTTTTTCATAAATTAGTTATATTTGTTGGTTTTTTTTTTTTTTTTTTTTTGGTATTGTCAATTTGTAAGAATTAAAAACAAAATATATTGAATTTAAAAAATCTCTTCAGTTTTTGCAATTTGATTAAATTTCATTCTAGATTTCTTTTTAACTTGGCATTAGCCCGTGATATCCTTACTTTTACTGAACTGTTTTAGGTCACCCTAAAATAATTAGAGAATACAATTATTTAAGGTGTAGATTTAACTTAGTGGTTAGGGCTACAGAGTGGTGAAGTATTGAAAGTATCTGCTATGGATATATATATATATATATATATATATATATATATATATATATATATCACCTATAAAATCCATTAGAAGGAAAAATTTGAACTTCTAATCAAGGTGATAAACTTTCATTTTACTTGAAATTAGTTATCAGAGAAATGCTTTTGGCATAGTGTTTAAACAGTCAAGAAGTGTTGATTTATTTTTATTTTTTTAAGGAGATGAGTGGGGAGGTAATGAAGATGAAACAGCCCAGCATATCACCTTTAAAAACACCTTTGACTAAAATGTTGTATTATGAAAAATACGAATAAAGATAGGAATTTTAGTGGTCACAAATTTGTACATAGTAATTACATCTAAGAAAATACATAATGTCAAGCAAATAAAATGTTGATTTAAAATAGGGTGAATATAATGGTTTGGTTAAATCAAGTACAATGATGTATATGACTATACAAAAAGTATTTGTTCTAAATTACTTATATAAAGAGACTAACAGAAGTAGACAAATTTGAAATTCATATCACAGGTTTAATAAATAAAACTAATGACTCACATCAACAATTCTGATATGAGGGAGTGCTGAAAAGTTCTTGGTCTAACTCACTTTCTAAACATGAACAAATGACATTTTATTTTTTTTTATTTTTTTTAAGAGCTTGATTGAGCCAAATACTTTTCAGCAATCCCTTATAAAATGTTTATTCTTCTTAAAATTTGATAGAATATAACTGAACAGGAATGATTGTTGTCATATTCAATATCAGCCATAACCACTGCTTTATGAAGGTTTATATCAAAGGTTATAATTTAATATTTTTCATTCTCTACGGAATAATTAGCACTAATTTTTAAATTGATCTTCACCTAATATGTTTTATATTTATAATTACTTTTTCATTTATTTTTTTTTTCATTACCACTATTTAAGTTTTTTTTCTAGGACAAAAGAGAACTTGTGACTTTGAAGATGTGTTCTTGCTGTTTGAAACTCCAGTTCATCTCTGCTGGCATGCAACCAAAGCCTCATAGTCTTGGCACCCCTTTTAAGTTGTAGAATTCTGTAGAGATTGCCGGAAAGCTTGCAATTTTGTTCCAATGTTTTGTGCATAAGCTAGAAGTTATGTATTAAAAGTTCCAAATAAAAATAAAGATTTAATTTGTTTTTATTTGCTGCTGGGGTTTCTATTGCTTTATTGCTTGAATTGATTTTGTCTGGTTTTTCTGCAAACAAATCTTAATAACCATAACACACAATATCTTTTTGCTTAATTTTTCTCTTAGAAAGAGACTGCGTTTTAAACATCTACATTTCCACATTTCACTTGCATGCTGCTTGTTAACCTTAGCTGCTTTCTAATACTTTTGGGTTTGATTTTATGACATAGAAGTAAAAGCTGTTGTGCTAAAGATATGAGGTTCTATGCTAAACACTTGGATCATATACTGGGACCTTTCAGTACTAGAATGGCTTCTGTGCAGGACAAAATCCTTTCCTTTGAGAAGAGCCAGTTTTTAATTTGTAAAATCTACTATACCAACATTGATAAACTGAATTATTCTTTAACCTTTATAAAACTGCAATAATTGGCCATCAATTCAGAAGATATTTGCATAGGATCATCTTGCTTCAGCTTTTATCACTACTCATTTTTTTTTCACGGAATCTGCAATCGTCAACAAAATTAATAAGATTTAAATATATTGCTATGCTGACCAACCTACATTGTTTCCTCTTGTAAAGAACAATGCCTTTATCATTACAGATGCCAAAATCTAACATTTTGTAAATACAGAGGAGAACCGAATTTAGAAGCTATGTATCTTGCAGATTGCATCTTAGAAACACTTATAGCTTTTAATATTGCCAATATTATAACTCGCTCCTTAATTAGAATACACTCAAGTAGTATTTCCTCACTCTTAAGATATTAGAAAGTTGATAGATGAGATTAAAGCCAGACTAGCAAGTTTTCATTAAAAGGAAATATTTCCTTATAAATTTAATTTTGTATTTCCAAACTGTTATTTTATCTAAATCTCTTTCTTCTGGTAAACATACCCATTTTCTAGTTAGAATGATTATTTGAACCAGAATTTAATCTTTGATCACTATATTTTTACTGGAGAATGCACTGGCCAAAATGTAGAGATTGAAACAACAAAATGAGGAGAATTGGTTTCAGTAATTCATTAAATAATAACTTCACTTCAAGAATTTAAGCAACACGAGTTATCTTAATTAATTTTCATTATACTTGCTTTTCCAGTTGTTTAAATCTATTTGATAATTATTTAAAAGATTGTGATGATGTACTTAGTTGATAAAAACTGTTGTGAAACAAATATAAATTGATTTTTGTTTAGTAGGTTTATAAACTATTTCAGCTATTCAACCTGATAGTCTAAATTCCAATCTGGCTTGAGGAGACCACACTAGAAATCAGCCTAGAAATTGTCTTTTATCTCAAATAGCAACTGGGACATATATTTATAATCCTATTCAGTATTAGTTTTTGCATTTGGACTGTCACAAAATTTTCTTCATCTGACATTTTGCTGTATAATAAAGAACACATTCTTCTGTTATCCTTATACTCATCAAAATAACAAAAAAATCACTAAAGATCAGTTTGATAAAAATCAATCTGTTTATCTGTTAGTAACTTACATCTGTTTACTTGTTGAAGATCATGTATTGAGTGATTTAGAATTATTTATATCTGAGGCTGTGAAGTGTTATTGATAATGCTATTTCTTTAGTTTTGTCTACCACATCTTAAAGTATACATTCTTATAACAAGTTTCTCAAATAATATGTAATTACTATTATAGATGTAAATATTCAAGAAATTATTTGTAATTCAGTTAAAGCTGTTTTTTTATGCTTATTGTCTATTACTGAATATTATTTTTGCTTACTATTTTACTGGGGTTTTTTATCAGAATTATTTTCCTGTCAATTTTGTCTGATTTATTTTTGGCACAGAGAATAATAGAGAAATAAAGGAAAAAATCCTGCCTGAAATTTTTGTAGAAGATCAAAGTATAGTATCTTTTCTTTAGTTTGGATATAGGATAAAATTAAACTCTACTTTCAAGACCTTACAGTATCAAATAATTTTAAATCAGATTAATAAAATGTCTTCAGAAGTGTACATCTAAAACTCCCTGTAAAAACTAATAATTGGTGAGGTTTTTCATTTAAAGATATCTTTGTCAAAAATGATATTGATTTATTTGATACAATTATTAATTTTTCTGTATCTGTCTATATTTCTGTGATGATGTGTATTATGTACACTATTTACATTGCTTGGACTATCATCCTCATCTTTGTTTCCATATTTATCACAACGTTTCGGCCGTTGTATGCTCTGGCCTTCTTCAGGTGGTTGGAATGTCGAACTGAACTCTTTATTTCACTCACTGGGGTAGACTGTTCTAGTTCCATGTACCATGTCTAATGGATGACAATGGCTGAAACGTTGTGATAAATATGGCAACAAAGATGAGGACAGTAGTCCGAATAATGTAAATAGTGTTATTAATTTTTATCTTATTTTTGTTCTACATGTGTTACACAAAGATTCAGTCTAATTTATTAAAGATTTAGAAAAGCTCAAGTCTTTATTTTATTACATATTTGTTTTGTATCATTGGAAATGTAAAACTTGAATGGTATTTTAGAGTGTGCGTGCAGCTGATGATCACCAACCTAGCAAGGTTATTAAACTTTTCTTTCAGAAAGCCCTAAATATTAGGATAGTATTAAAAATTCAGGTTTCAATTTATCCATTTTTATCAGTATTGTTATCTCTTGGGAATAACAGTTGTGGATGTTCTAATGAATAACGGCTCAGAATGAGAAGTTGGAGAGTCGATTTCAAATTCCAGTTGTGTTCATTATATTCACTTATGCACAAATACCTTTGGAGAAGATATGAATCTATCTCTTTCCCCCCAGTTATGGGTTAAATAGTAAGACCCCATATCAAAATAATTATTCCCCCCCCCCCAAAAAAAAAATACAATCCCAAAATATTTTCTGGAAAAGAAAATATGTTCTGGGTGATCTGCAAAAGGTTAAGCCATAAAAACATATCTATCTCAGTTTGCTTCTATCTATCTATTTTTATGTTTCACTCAGTATTTATTTTATTACATCTTTGTAAAACTTAAATGGTATTTTAGATGTGTGAAGCTGATGGTCACCAACCTAGCAATGTTATTAAATTCTTTTCTTCTCAGCTGAAATTATAAATATTATACCTTATCTGATAAGTTTTGATTGTTATTTTTCTTTTTTCTAAAATCATTTAAAAACATAACTTTTCTTTCAGAAAGCTCTAAATATTAGGATTCTGTTAAAGATTCAGGTTCCAATTTATCTGTTTTGTTCAGTAATGTATGTAAGCTGACACACTTTTTGGAAAAAATTCTATCAAAGAACTATAATGACATAATGGTAGCAAGATTTTTATGTTTGACTCAGTTGCCAATTTCTAACCTTATCACAAGTTTTCTGATATAATTGCACAAAGTAGCAACTGGAACGGTTTATAAATAATAGATTTCTTCTCCGGTGAACAAAGAACATCAAAGCTCTTAGTTATGGAATTTTTCCCTCTTAGCTTCACCTTTTGAACTATTGTTCCTCTACACTTAGTGTTATTGACTTTGTGTGCATATGAAAGCATGTATTGCATTATTGTTTGGCTTGAATGCTCATGTAAGCATTTTTGGAAGCATTGATAAAAAAAAAATGTGTAACATTTTTATGATTTCCTTTGTTCTATTTCCATATAATAAATATGTCTACCATACATTTTAACTTTTATTCTTATACAGGTCATGTTTCACTTTAATTCCTCACATCTCCTTCTAAAGAAATGTAGAAAAATGCATATTCAGGTTATGGTTCATAAAGAGCCCAAAAAAAAAAATGGACAATTTTGTTTGATAATTTTATCATTCTTTTCATACAAAATGAAGAGAAAAAAATGCTTACTGGTTCACATAGATGTTAATGTATTTGAAAATTGTATGTGTGACTAGTCACTGTTATCTATAACTAAAACATTCTTCTTTTAAATTCTATAAACATTTTAAGGCACATCCCTTATTGATAGTTGTTCATATATCTAATACAGAAAATTATATTATGTGAAACAAAATGGTAGAATAATTGTATCACTATATGTATTCATAAAACTTGATGACAAATTAATCAGATGAATTAAAATACTTCCCTTTGTATGTCATATCATTTAGTAAAGCTTGAAGCTTTCTTTCCCTTTGAAAAATTTGTGCTCAAAATGTCAGGCATTATTAGGAAAAATGTATAAATGTTTAATAGTAGATGACCCAAACTCCCTTTTTGCCATTTCTGTGTATGGTTACTAAAAACAATTATGGCTGTTGTCCAACAAAAAAGCTGCCCATTTTGGTGCAAGTCGTGACTCTTTTGTTCCCATCAAATTTCCGATTCAATTACAAACCTAGATAATTATGGTATTTGATCATTTGTTTTAGAGTTGTAAATATTGTTCAAGGAGAATGCTCTAAGTTCTTATTCTTTATGTATCTATACAACTTTAAAGTATCCTAGTGAATTTGTTTATTCAAGCTATACATATTCCTCTTGTCTCTCTTTCTCGGTTCTTTTATAACTGAGATAGTTACACATCCCCCAATGACAATAGTAATTAGTTTTCAAACCTTTATAATAATAATAATAATAAAAAGATAGGATTTTAATGCTGATTTTCAAGGTTAGTAGACTCTCTCTTCCATCTCTCCATTTAGAAAAATGATGCAACACAATCTTTGCATCTCTCCATTTCCTCAGTCTGGATTTGTAGACAACTGAATGAACCTTTGTAAATGTCCAATTATTATTTTTATTTTGGGGGGTGGGGGCAATGATACTAGATTCATTAATTAAAATATTTAAAAATTAAATGTTCAGTTTTAATGCATAAACTGAACAATTTTGTTTTTAATCTTTCATGAACATTTCCATGAAAGGAAGCTATTTTAACTGTTCAAAAACAATGATTTTTTAAACAAATCTGGGCATTGTTTGTTGAAACATTTTGCATCTTTTGAAGATCTGAAATTGTTTTTTGAGACAGTGAAATTGGAGCTACAGTTCTGGCAATTTGTTTAGTTGATAAAATGTTTTATAAATAAATTTTGTAAATGTAGTATTATAATAGTTTTTAATAATTTTTCTTTTCTTATTTTGATTGTTCTTTTTAATCACAATTCCTATAAAAATTGTAGGTTTATGACTAAAAATGAATAATGTCTGCTGGTTTGGTTTAATTGAAATGGTGATATTTTGGTTAGATGAATTCCTAAGAATAAGGAATGCCAGTTTAAATCTCATCAGGTGCTTGTTCTTTATTTTAGATCCATGCCCTTTGTTTATAGAATAAAAAATTGTTTGTCAGAAGTGTTTAATTTTGGGCACAATTTTATTTATATACACTAAAGTTTGAAAGTTTGAGGCCACCCCTGGTAATTTTTTAAATTGGACCAAAAAGTAGTTTTGTAGTTGAAATAAGAGAAAATTATTATACATGGTTGAAAAAAGTAAGGCCTGGTATTTTTATTATATATTTTATTATGGCAAAAAGAAAAAATGATTTTATGATTAAATTTTGCTTTTGTCAAAATATCCCCCTCTAGTCTTGATTACTGCGGCACAAATTTTTGGCACATGTTACAAAAGTTTCTCAAAGTGTAAGTTTGATAATTGATTCCATTCTTTTTTTCAATGACTCTAAGAGCTCTTTTTCATTTTTTTTATCACTCTTCTGTCAAGTTCATTCCATGCTTATTCTGGGGGTGGCGTCAAACTTTTGAACTGTAAATTGCAATAAATAGAAAAAGTAACTGTCATATGTAATTGTAATTATTCACAATTTCAATTATTTATGGTACATTTTAGTCTTACTCCTCTCTTACTACATTCTTTAATGAGCTTTGTTCTTTAGTTTGATCAATTTTAGACCCTTACAACTTGAACACACCATACTACTTCGACAGAATCAAATCTCCCCATCATTTCCTCTGTGTTCTAATATAACAAGAAAGTTACTCAAACAACGTTTTCTCAATAACTGCTTTGTCACCCAGACTTCCACATGAATGCTTCCCTGAACACTACAATCTTACCCCTCAAGCCAAAGGTCAATCATTATCTATCCTCTTATCCTCATAATTTTCACTTCCTACCACCTCCTTTTTCTTTTATATCATACCCTTCATTCATCATTATCATTTCGACTGTAGCACTCTATCTTGAGTGGCTCTCGAGCTTTGTACTGGGTGAACTTCAGTATTAAGAAAATAACAATACAGGGTTATGCAAAAAGAATGAACTGATTTCATTACACAATAAGGAAAAGCAATAGAAAACTTTAGCTAAGTCACAAGTATTTTAACTCACAATCAACTTTTATTTCATATCTTACAAGTGTTCAATATGGCCACCACCTGCAGCATGGGCATCATCAATGCGATAAGAGAATTCTTCCCAGACACACATCAGAATATCACGATTCATTGAGTTGATCACTGTTGTTGTTTGATGTTTAAGGTCATTGAGGTTAGTAGGTAGTGGTGGAACATAAATGTGATCTTTTATGTATCCCTACAAGAAATAAACTCACACATGGTGAGATCTGGGGATCTCACAGGCCAAGAGCAAGGTCTTGGTAAGTGCATGAATGAGGCAGTCTGTAAGGTTTCAAATGTATACATCTTCTTAGCACACACCAGATAGTGGATTGAGAAATCGCAAGCTCACGGCTAGCTTGATTTGTGGACTTCCATAGACTCCCCTCAAACGCAGCACGGATTCTTGCCATTTGTTCCTCCAAAACTCATGGTTGTCCTAAACTTTTTCCTTTACACAGACACCCACTCAGTACCAGATTTATATATGTTTTATACAATTTCATAAACACCTATCTTAGGAATTATAAGTACTGAAAGTACAATGTATTCTACTGTGCAACATAATAGATTATTCAGTTAAGTAATAGATTACTTAAGTTTCAAGTAAATTCTAAATGTAATTTTTTTTACATTATGTAGACATTTGGGCAGTCATTATATATATAAAAAGACAATTTTGAGAACTTTTACATGTTTTGCTAATGAACCAGCATCATCACATTCTAATTCAAGTCATATATATATGGGTGGGGGCAGGGTATGAAAGGGTGCTGAAAAATTCTGAACTTAAGCAACTCCCCAAAACCTGACCAAACAACAGCAGTTTCGAGTGGGGCCTCTTGATTGGATTAAGAACTTTTCAGCATCCTCATGTGTGTATGCACACATACAACTTGACCTCCATTAATTTCTGTTTATATTAATTTAGATGTGAAGAATTTCACACTTGCAGAAAGAAAACACACACACACACCCAGAGGACAAACACCTACAACACCAGAGGACAGTATCTTTAGATGCAGTCACCTGCAGCTGGGACTGTCACCCCCTCATGTGGACTTCAGCTGCTGCAAGATATGCTGCTCTACTAAATAACTAAAGAGTCTCTGGGTGCAGATTCATGGCCTTGCAAGATCAACAGATGATACAATTACATAATACCCAAAACATTTATTTCTCATGCACATATTTCTGAATCAATCAAGTTCTAACAGAATTATTAATGGTTCATTGCATCATTATCTTATCACTCTTGTTTACAATCCTCAAAAAAAAAAAAAAAAAAAAAAGAAAAGAAAATGGCTAATAAACAATCTCTAATCTTATTTGCAGTATTATTCAAAAAGAATGAACAGATTTCATGACACACTGCTTCAGTTCTCAAGCATCATCATGGAATGAGTCAGAACTTCTCTTTCAAATGGTCACTAAGTTTTGAATGGCTTCCACAGAAACACTGTAGTTATGTCCTATCTCCAGCACCATTCAGTTGTTTGTGTTCTCTGGAATGGCGAGTCCTCAGCAAAAAGTGTTTTGTTTAAAAGGTGTTCTGCATTCACAAATTTGCAAAAACAAATACAGTTGTCATGGTGCCACGTTCTTTTCAAAGGCAATTCGACATTAATCTGCCTTCTAAGAACATTTGATGGTGTTTTTATATTGACCATAATATTTGGTCATAAAAATTCCATGTATATTGCTATATATCTATGAAAGAATAAGTTGTCAGTGAAGTAATTTCTGTTGAAATACTATGAATATACTAGACTTCTTAGTTTCTATGTATGAGCCAATAAAACAGCTTTATTTGATTTGAAAATTTAGATTTTCTGCAGAATTTTGTAATTATAAAAGAATCAACATTCTTTTTAGTTTCATAAATTAAGAGTAATTATGGTGTAGCGAACCCCTCGTGTGCCCCCGTATCGCAAGAGGGTGATGAGGTCACAAGAGGCCCGCTAACATTTTCGAAGACGTTAAATCTGACAAGGTGAAACAACATAGACGACAGAACGAGGATATAAGATATAAGCTAATTTATTCTAGAAAATTAATAAAGAAATAAAGGTGGTCGGAACGGTAGAGATGCAGATGTTCCGGTGCAGGCATTGATGGTCGAGGTTGGTTGTTACAGGTGTCGTTGCAGGTGATCGCTGTAGTTGAAGTTGATGTCGGTCGAGGTTGGTTGTTACAGGTGGTCGTTGCAGGTGATCGCTGTAGTTGAAGTTGATGTCGGTCATGGCAGATGATCGCTGCTGGTCATTGTAGTTTGAGGTTGATGTTGATCGTTGCCGGGATGATCGCTGCTGGTCATTGTAGTTTGAGGTTGATGTTAGTTGTTGCCGGGATGCCAACTTGACGTGTTGGGAAGGAAACAGAAACTGGCGTTGCGATGATGTTCGGGCATGTCAAAGGTCCAGCGCAGGCGTTGCGTGTCTGCTGGTCAAGTCTGATATTAGTAACCTCCTGTAATAATTACTAAACGTAGTGTACGGGGAAGGTTATGGATGACGTGCAGGCAGCCAGCAGGGACGGAATGCTGAGCGTCGAACAGGGCCAAAGAGCCAGGAGTAGTAAGCGAAGGAGAGAGAGAAGGAAAGTTTCTATCGTCAAGTTGGCAGACAAAAAAAAATGGGAGCGTAACTTAATAGTCGACGTCCTGGCCACGGAGGCCAGGAGCCTGTGTATCTGACCGTTTCAGTCGCCGACCGTAAATTTAGCGAGAAGTCACTGTCTTGTGGTAAGGGAGACTAGCAAGAGAATTGGTAAGCTATCACAGTAAAGTCTCTATAAAAAAATAAGTTGAGATTAGCTAAAAGGAAACTAAGGCTTAAAAATGTCTAGAAGTATATTACAACTAGGTTTGTAATATAACTAAACTGAAAAGGTAACTTGCTAGTCTCTACCTTGGGTTAACAGCATGTAGGGAGCACAACCGAAAGGTCAAGGTCGAAATGACCTGTTCTCTTCTGGTTTGAGGAGCCTAGGAGGAGGTAACTCCGACAATGGCTTTGAGTTACTGTAAAATTTTTCGTATTGTAATTACTTATATATGCTGAATGTACAACACCTTTTTATCATGACTTAAATAATAATGTTTTGTTTGTAAATTCAGAATTTTTTATATTGGCAAATATTTGATGATGAGCCTGCACTTAATGTGAACCTCATATCTTTGTTTTTGGTTCTATGCTCTTAATCCTAAACAACTGCTGCAATTGGTTGGTGGCTTTTGTATTTTTATTTTGTTTTTCTCTCTATATTTTGAAAGGCTTATTTTTGTTTGTTAGAAAAAGATAGGATCTCTTTTAATCTCTTACTGTTTCTGTAATATTTTAAAGAGACTGTCACTTTGGACATGTGTATTTTTTAATGTATAATTTAAAAATAAACTTCTCACTTATTGTTTATTGTGGAAGTTGACTTTATTTTGACAAATTAACTTATTTAAAAAAAAAAAAAAAACTAAGCAAAAAAAATTTCCGTTTGATGCATTTCATTCTTCAGGACTTCAGACTAAAGGAATGTTTATGTTGATGTGACTGCACATGAGCACAAAGTAAACGGGATAATAAGAATTTAAAATTAAAAATTGTTTTTTTTTTAAATATATCATGTTTTGGGTATATATTATGTTTCTATCACTTTTGTTATTAAATATCCCACATTGTGATAATAGATGTGCTAAGAAAGATGAAATGTAAGAAGCTAGATGCAAATTTACTGTAGATGATTTAGCAATTAAAGCACTTTTAAACATGTTCATCTTAGTAAATTGCTTTTTCTGTTATAAGAGTAGCATTTTTTAAAATTAAAATTATTAGTTTCATTATTGTGATCAACTAATGCATTTAGTATGTTTTGTAAAAGATCTCTTTTGTGTTCATATAACCATTTATTTAACTTTTCCTTGTGGCAATTATTACAGGTGAAAGAGTAAATTCTTCCAAGTTTTAGCTTATTTTGTTTTTTATTAAGTCTTTTTATTGTTTTAGAAGTACTTGTAATGAATTTGATGTTGAGTTTAAATAAATTCTTTTCAGTTATAATGGAGTTAGCAGTTGGAACAATATATTTTGATTCATTGAGTCTGTCAGGAAGGGCTGCTTTTCTGATTTTAAATATTTTATGAGACTTTTGTTTCACAATGAATATGCAGTAAGAATACATTAGGGACTTAAAAGTCTTTTCAATGGATTTCTCCTCTTCATGTAAATACTGAGATCTACAATTTCTGAGTCCTCTTCCCCCCCCCACACACATATAATGATGGATTCAAAATAAATCCATTATTTCTTTAAATATATGTATATAAAATGGTGCAGAGTGAGTACTTGTAATAAAACTGTGCTAGATGTAGAATAACAGAGCTGCAATTAATACTGATAATAAATTTATATATACATTTTTTCCTCACTATTTGGTACAATTCTGAGTTTCATGCACATGGCAATTGTGAGACACAAATTGAGAACAGACTGTCAGTTTTCAATTTGTGTCTGACAATTGTCATATGCATGAAATTCAATTGTACTAAATAGTGAGGAAACAAGTATATTTTATTAGAATATGAATAAATATATATATATATATATATATATATATATATATATATATATATAATATAGATGATTAATACAAATATAAAATTTGTTACTTAGCTGATTGATGTTATATTTTTTTTCTCATGAACAAGTTATCTTTAAAACAAGTGATGTAATTTCTAAAATATTGTCCCTTTCTAATTTATTTATCTATTTTCTTTACTTTATTAATTTCATTTTTTTAATTTTATGATAAAACTCATTTTCTTTAAGAAAAAAAGAAAGTAACCAACTATATTAATATGTTGTTTACCAAAACAAACACTTATTCTACTGGGGAGGTATGCACACAATGTGATAAAAAACTAAGAGAAAATAGAAAAGAATCACCATTTTAATAACAAGCAGAAATTTCTCCGGGGCAATTATTTCTATTTTTTAAATAAAAGAAATTTTTTTAAATAAGATTATTTTTTGTTTTTGTATTTAATACAAATATATTCTTCCTTATGGAAATTTGATGATATTTCATTAATATGTCAGAAATAATCATCTTTTGTCATAACAAAGCATAACAGTTGTAGTGTAATTACCTTTTTTTTTCTTTTTTTTTATTATAGATTATTACTAAACAATTATATTTGACAACAATATATTTTATTGTCTTAGCAAACAAGAGTATACAAAAAGGGTGAATGAAAGTGTGTGTATATAAAGATGTCCTTATTTTCACATGTGTGTGCAAAGTTCATATGAAAGAGTTTTTTGTTGGTTTGTTAGAATTACTACAAATGTTTGTGTGTATTAAAGTAAACTTAGATCAATTGTATGCTGTTTACTATTGTATGGTTTCCTGGAGATCAAAGGATCTCCTGTTGGGGAAATGAGATATATCTTATCTCTTGGGCATATTATGGGTAAAGAGAAAGAAAAAAGAAAACCATGAGCTTTTGTGCCTTTTTCTTATCTACTACTTTTGTCAACAGTATTTGACAGCTATTACCAAAAGTTCATGGATAGACAAGTAGAGTAAATCCATACTACCTTCCAAGTAAAGCAGACATTTGTATTATGTTTGTGTCTATTACTGCAACAGTTTATTTTATTTTATTTTCTACTAGACTCATAGTATGCAGCCAAGAATATGTTTTTCTGCTTCATCTACAAACTTGATGACGGCAGCAAAAGGACAGTTATATTCACGCAAATATTAACTGCTAAATATTTGTCATTATAAGAAGCAAACATGTTTCATTTTTTAATGACCCAACGAAACCTCTTCATATTGTCGTAGTGGTTCATCTGAAGATTTGGACTTATTTTTTCTTTCATGCAATGAAAAGGCAGTTTCATTTTTTACATATCTTTGTTTTTTTATTTGAAAACCTTTTCCAATTGCAATTTGTTATGGTTTTTGTGTTGTCAGTAGAGACACAGTGGTGTTTACTTTTCGAGATTTTGCTAAATACTATTTTGTTAAATTTATTCACTTCTGTCAAATAAAGTTTACAAGCTTTGACTTTATATTCTATTATCTTTTCTTATTCTACTCTGGTGTACTTAACTGAAGTATATGTTTGCCATGCTGTATTCACTCATGAAATCCATTTAAAATTTAACTCACTTGATTCTTTTGCTTATCTACTTAAAGTAAAACTATTATTAAATTATTTTAGAAACTTTCCTAACAAAAATATTCACGATATGCAGTTTAATATTATTTTACATTATATTTTCTTTTAAAAAGATGTCATTCAAAATTTATGATAGGATTATTGATTCTATTTAATGCTATGTTGAAACAGCAGATCCTGTATGATCACTGAAATTAAGCAATGTTGAGCTTGATCAGTAACTAGATGGATGACTGCTTGGGAATATCAGGTTCAGTAAGCTTGGATGTGTGTGTGCTGTAATGGATAATGGCTTGTAATTGTTAATCAGAGTCATGTTCCAATTCCAGTTGGGTTTGTTATATTCACTTACATGCAAATACCCTTGGGAAAAGTATGAATCCACCTCTTCTTCCCCAGCTATGGGTTAATTAGTAAGACTTGTATCACTAAAACCATTATCTCCCTGAAAAATAAAAAAAATTGTGTACAAAATTTCGGCATTAAATAACCCATAGAGGTTGATATAGCAATAAATAATAACAATCGACCCATTTAATTGCATGGAAAATGATAGTAAAAAAAAAAAAATTCTTTTATAGTAAGATTGAAAAGCAGCTTAGAAAATTGACTAGCAAAGTTTATTTACAAATTTCTTTTTTTAAATTTTGAGGAAAATGAAAAATACTAATCAGAATATTTCCACTCAATAGTGATATCTTTTAGCAGCTAATTTTTATTAGTCTTTCAGATATTGTTTTTACTTTTTCTACTAAATCAAAATTTATGACTTCCACAACCTGGCCCAAGGATTAAACAATAATACTTAATAACCAACACCCTTTTGTTAGGGATTGAATAAAGAGTTCTGATTTAAATTCCCAAAAGATTACTGAATCTCACAGATAGCTGAAGAAATTCAGGTCCAAGTGAACAATAATTCTTCAACTCAAAAATTCAAACAGAGAGTAGAAATAACCTCTCACTTTGACTAGAAGCAGTAAAAGAATCATGATTTTGAGAGTGCCAGATATTTAATCTAAAAGCAATGTCATTTGAAAATTGATAGTGTTTGAAATATAATGGAGATGCTGAAATGTTCTTGGCCTGACCAAGAAAATATTCAAAAGAAGAATTTTGATATTTGTTCAGGTTTTGGGAATGGTTTTCACTGAGAACTTTTCATAAGCCCTTCATTCTACTTGCCTAATAACTGTTTGTCTATCCTATACATGGTCAAGAAAACTGCAACAAGTAAAACAAAATGTTCCTTCTTATTAGTTCTCACAAAAGACAAATTCATCTCTAGTTAAATGCTCATTAAAATCTTTATAGACTTAGATCAGATTACTGTGACAAATTTGTACAATAAATTATACCTTTAAAAAAATCTCAAGGGAATAAACTAGAGATTCTACTTAACCTGATAATGCATAGAAATTTTATGCACAGTTTTCTATTTTTATTATCTATTTATTAAAAACAAATATTTGAAAGTAATATTTCTTTCTTTTTAACTTAGCCATTCATGACATGGTGTAAATGTTTGAATGAGAATGTTATCATCAATTTATTGCATTCTTATGTTGTAAATGCTGATTTGGTATTTAAACCACTTGTTGTTGTCTTCAGAGTTAGATAATATAATAGACTGACCTCCTCATGTAGAAATTTAGTTTTTTTTCACATTTTATATTTATTCCTGTGTTTCTATTTTTATAGACCTGTGTCATATTCAATTGGTGAATATTTGCTTTATTACTTGATTTAATAGAATGTATATACTAATTTTTATTCACTTCCCTTTTGTGGCTTTGGTGGTTAGTTTTTTCAAAAAGTAAAATTTGAAGTTTAATTTATTTTTTGGGAAACAATTGCTTAATTTTTTTAATTAAATGAGAATGAGTTGGTATGTAATATGTGTAAATCACCCCAATCACGGTTTCATTTTTGTTACAAATGAATTAGTTTTCATATTAAAACTGGTTTTAGGGCTTGGGAAAAAAAAAAACTTTGAATTTTAAACTATACCTATTTGTGAATGTGAAAAATCATTGTCATCATATAAACACTCATTGGAAGTATTTTTAAAATTTTATAATTCCCCTCCCACTTTTAAAAAAGATCTTTTATGAAAGTTATAAAAAGCATTTTTATGCTTAAAATTCATTGTATAATTAAATTTATTTTTTCTTATGGTTATTGAACACAAAATATTTTGCTTTTTTCAGGTTATTTAAAAATCCAGAAAGCGAAATTGAATATTCACATCATGGGAACTCTGCCTGTGGTGGTATCACTGGTGGTGGTAGCAGTAGTGGTGGTGGTGATGGTTTAGTTATTGGCAGTGGTGTTGGTGTCTTGGAACAAGAACTGAAAAGAGCAAGCAAATATAGTGATAGTGCATCATCTTTGAGTGGTACTTCTCTGAATGGTACAGACACGTCCACAGACCAATTTGAGACCTTCAGCCCAACAACAAGTCATAATGATTCTGACCCTCCATCCACATTGCTTGACAATAGAGTGTTTATATCATCTGCTCATACAAAACCCAATCCTGCTGATCACAATAACTCCCACATCATCAATTCTGAGAATGAAGATCACACAATACATACCAAGTACATTTCCAACATAGATAATGTGGACTTTTTGAACAAGCACCACCAAATAGACAACTTTGTATGCATCCAAACTGAACAACCTATTGACATTGCAACTGGAGATAAGTGTCCATCAGTGCGTGAGGTCATTTCCCCTGGGATTACTAGCCCCATGGAAATAGTCTCAGACCAAACCTCTGATCAGGGTTCAAGTTATCCTGTGACTCCTCCTAACAGTTTCATGGATTCCAATTTTAGTACCTACATGAAAGATTACCATTTGCCAAGTTTTAATAGTGCTGAGATGGTGCAGCGCATAAAGGAAAAGAAAGCAACACTAGATATCCATGACGACCCAGAGAGCAATGGAACAAACCCAAAGAACCATTCCTTACATTTTCCTTATACCCCACAGAACAGTTCTATAGAGAGTGAATTTGACAGTGGCATTCACAAGACTCTGAGTCCAGATATCATAGATGATATTCTTGAAAAGATCAATGAAGCCAATCCACATTCAAGAGCAGCTATCAATCCAAATTATGCAAAGAGATCTAATGGGGAAAACTTAGGCTTTCTCAGTTGTTCGGATTTTGATACGTCTCTTGGAGATTCCTCTAACAGTGAAAACATTTCTGATGTTGCTTATTCTTTAGCCAATGAAATAATTCAGAATTCATTAGAATCCTACCCATATGTAAACAAATTAGTTGAACCTCTCAAGGCAGATGAGAAGAGATTAGCTCCGCTAGTCAAATCTCGAAGTGAGGGCAACACCATTAATTTAGCTATCAAGAATGAATGCCCCAAATCTCAAAGTGATGTTGCAAACTTATCAAATGTCCTCGAGACTGAGTATGCTCGGCAGTTTGATCCCTTTAATGGTGCACTAGAATACACACATTTCTCACTGGACTTTTCAGACTACATGGCTAAACGTGGAATATCTGAGAGTGCTTCGAAAATTAGTAGTGGGTCCTATTCGGATGACATAACTCTAAGTTCAGACAGTACGAAATCTGATGATGGAATTATCATAAAAAAAGATACTAGCAAAGAAAAAGTTAAAACTCCAGATCATTCCAAACTGTTGGATCCCAATTCACAATCAGATGAACTCCAGCAAGTGTCTCCCAAAGTTTTAATGCCTCCTGATAGTATTCTAAGCAGTATTGAAGACAACCTATCTGACCTAACCACTGTATCTCCCACAAAAAGTAATCTTGCTCCTGATGCTTCTACCAGTGATGTAGAAAGTGAATCAATGAATGAAGAAGACAACGACTCTGACCCAGAACAAGGCGATAAGGATTTTGCTGCTGAATTGCGAGAGAAACTGAGTCAAATTGGTACAAATGACTCTCTGCTTCATGGTCCGGAGAATGAAGGCATTTTCTCTCCAGAAGAGTTGAGGTCTGGTATCCAGCGAATGTCTTTCACCAACACTTTGACTGATGCTCCTCCCAACCAAATTGCAAATTTCTCTGCCGAGGCCTTGCGTCAAAAACTCGAAAAAATTGCTCTCGATGAAAATGGGGCTGTGGGTGGATTGAGGGAATTTGCCTATGACAGTGATTCAGATTCTGAGGCCAGTCCATCTACAAGTGAGGGCAATGTCCATACTATTGAATCAGCCAACCCTTCTCCACGACCTCTCAGTAGTGGGCTGATGGAAGTGATTGAGGAGAATGAGGAGGAGGAGGAAGAAGAAAAAGAGGAGGAGGAGGAGGCAGAAGAAAAAGAGAAGGAGGATGAAGAAGAAAAGGAGAAGGAAGAGGAAGAAGAAAAGGAGAAAAAGGAGGAAGAAAAAGAAGAGGAGGAGAAAGAGAAGCAGCAACAGCAACAACAAAATGAAGAGAAACGATCACAGTCTCAAATAAATGTGATATTACAAAAGGTTGTTGAGGCTGAAAAGCCAGCTCCAAACAACCAGGTTCTTCTTAGACATGATGTCCCTCTAAATGAAAGCCCTTTAGTTACCGAACCAAGCATTGAAGCCATTAATAAACAAACCAGCCAGAGTAGTTTTGATACTTACTTGGAACCAGTCATGCTCCGGCGACAAGGAAACAAGGAAGTATTTCACACCACAGCTGGTAGGATCAGTATTTCTATTGACAGTACCCCAGGTGATGGTGTATCCCCATTGCTCCCTGACAGAGACAGTTCTGAAGATATTGGCATTCTGGATTACAACCAGACTCACCGTGAGGTAGGAGAAATCTTGGCTCGGGCTAAAAGCGCCATATTGCGTGCCGATGCTGAGCTTATGTTGTCGTCCTCGTCCTTATGTGCTGGTGTGGATGCTTGCTTGCAGGTAATCAGCTTATTGTTTGGTCTATGAGATTTGTTTGTTCTTGCTCTTTTCTCTAATAAATATTTAAGCCTTTCATAAGCTTATAGGTTAGCTAATAATTTTTGCTATCAGATTCAAGGGACACAACTCTAAATTGTCAGTAGTTATAATTATTGTACAAGTTCTATAGTCTTTGTTTAATTCTTTTAGTTATTTTACATTTAAAAAAATATTTTAGCAAATATTTATTACATTTTAAATAAAAAAAATGCATTTACAAATGTTTACTTGCTTTTGGCAATTTGTTTTACACTCGCCTGTATTTTTAGATAAAATTACCATTTGTCTAATTGTTTTATCATTAATTTGATCTTTTATTGGTTTGTTCTCTGATATTTATCAGTGGGACTTTTGTAATATTCTGAAACATAATGTAACCATTGATAATTGGCAAATGTAATCATAAAAAAATTGATTAAAAACCCACAAAGACAAGGCATTGTTGGTATGAATACATTGCCAAGTTATAAAATGATACTAAATATATAAGTAAAAAAGTAAGCAAATCATCAGCTAGCCTCAAATGAGTGTAGATCATGACTCAGCATAAAATCAGATTCTGATAAATATGATTGAGCAGTGTTAATAGGAAATGACTAAAGAACAGTAGAGGAAGTCATATTCAAAAATAACATGGATTGGAAATTAAAGAATAAAGCTTATTCTGTATTTCTGATACACACTGTTTACTTATGGCTGTAGAATGACTGAGTTGTTGCAATAAACATTAGTTAAGATAAAAGAAATATTAGTCAGAAATTGATAATTGACAATAGAATTAATGCTTAATTCTAATAATAAAATTCAAGAATATAAACCAACATGTGTGCTTTTTTGCAAAAATATACAGATAGCAAAACTCATTTTGCACAAAGTACTGCAAGAAATGGCTGGCAATTCTGACTGGAAATATTTGGTTATGCATGAACTTTTCTTGCAGAAAAATCTGTTCATCACAAAAAACGTAATAGCAAATATGCAAAAAACAGTTCTCAAAATGAGAACAGTACTTTAAGTTTTGAGTGTTTTTTTTTTTTATAATCTCATTGTGGATATCCAGACGTAAAATTGGTAATCAGATGATTTGAGATTCCTTACAAACACTGAGTTTTAAACTCAGTACATTTTTTATTCATTAGCTCTAATAAATCATAATTGATGATCTTGCTCAGTTGTGTGTCTATATATGACAATGACAATAAAAGAGATGATTTTATTAGTTTATTATGAATGTAGTTGAGGTAGAAAATTAAAAAAGTGGGAACAGATAATTGGCTAGTGTAAATACATTGAAGCTACTTGTATCTTGTACATGTATCGGCCAGCTAAAAATCTAAAAAGCAGTAGCTAATGCACTAAATATAAAATGACATTTAATTCACAATGTGTATTTGACATACTCATCATCAGTTCCATATACCAAGTGGGACTGTAGGATGGTTGTACTGCGAGCGTCTTACCAGTTCTCCACAGATTTCACATAATGTAGAGGGAACCTAACATAAATTTCACATATTGGCATTACTTTAAAAACTGTGTGCGTGTATGTATGTATGTATGTATGTATGTGTGTGTGTATGTATGTATATATATATATATATATATATATATATATATAGATAATGGAAAAAAGAATCTGGATGAAATTGACTACATTCTATGCTCAAAACACAAAGGAAAAAGGAAATTGTTTTCTAAATTTAAAATTCCTACTGTTTCTCGTTCATGTAAATGTGTAGTCACATCAACACAAATGAACCCAGTCTGATAAGGTCCTAAAGGATGAAACACATCATAAAAAATTTTTTCCCATTTTATCATACATCTTTCCTACAAAAATGTTCTTGATCTATAAAAATATATATCTCATTATACCATATATATATATATATATATATATATATATATGTGTGTTATTTTTGTAAGATGTCTGTTTTATCTAGCTATGACTTTAAACTTCATGCATGTCATAGTATGCAATCTTCAAGCGACAAGCATTGTTTGCTGTTATACTATTCCACTACAGCTAAACTATGTCACAACTTAGTGGCTTGCCAGAAGAAACACTGTATTGGGAATAATATGTTTGCTATGTTATGAGATATTGAGCAATATTTTCTCTTCAATGATTATTTTCTTCCGTATGGTTGCTAATTTATTTATAAAGTGTGTGTGTGTGTGTATATATACATATGTATATGCATGTCTACGTATACATGTATATGTATACATGTATACTCTTTCCCTACAAATATAGCAAATTTTAAGCAATATAAGTCCATAAGTAAAACACAGTCATTAACTAAATTTTAATCTGTCAGATAAAATTTCTTAGTATGATGAAGTTTTCAGGAGAAAAAAAAATAGATGTTTAGTCATCTCATCAGATTTTGGGAAGTGGATTGGGCTACAAACTTTTTAGTACCTCCTTATATACTATATTAGACTCTGGTAAGGAAATAGTTGCCAGCCATTCTTAGTACTTAAATCTACATAGTTAATTTCAACTTTCCATATGGTGATTATTTAATGTAATTTAACCATGTCATGTGCAGAAAATAATAATTACGAAAAAACAAATTGTATTTTTAAAACTGCTGGTGACATGATAAGTCTTATTACAAACTGCAGTTTAAGGGAAATGTTAAAACCCTACTTTCATCCTATATTGATAAATAAACCTATACACTTAATTTTTTTTATTAGAACATCACATGGAGTTTAGCTTGTGTGTGTAAACACTAGCAAAATTTCCAGTTTGTTCCTGAGGAAATTTGTCAATCTTTTTAATAACTTCATTTCAGAAGATTTTAAAAACATTTTTTTCAACATCTATGAAAATTCAATATAAGGAAAAAATAATATATAAGGAAAATGCTAAGTTTGTTTTAATGAAACCTTAATGTTTCTTTTCTATAGTTGATATCTTTTTTGCTTAATATATTTCAAGGAAATCACTTTTACTTCTAAATGTTGTTTTGATTCTTTGTTATATAAGTGGCTTTTCACTTAGCACTGGGATCTTTTTAAGTATTACCAATTTATTTATATATATATATATATATATATATATATATATATATATATATATAGCACTTAACTTCTTTCCTCTCTGCTTGCTCAGCACTCTTTTTGCACATTGTTCAGAATTGAAGATACTTTATTTTCAATGTGCACTAATCTGCATTTAAGTACTTAAAACCTTGAAATATATCTGAGCTAATCAGATATCAGCTGATGTATCAGAACATCCATTGTTTTTTTTTCCTCCCCTATTCTATTCATCCTATTAGTATGAAAGTAAGACTATTGCTCTTGAGGCCAATTAATAATTGCTTTGCTGAAATGCTTTGGACTTTAAACTTTTTGTACATTACCCCATAATTTATTTAGATTTTTGAGTAATGTGCAAAAACTTTACTAACATGATATATATAAAAGAACAAAAAATACAATGCATAATTTTAAATTGGAAATGATTTTTATACATTATTCCATTCAATCTTGTATTGCATCATTATCCATTCTTCTTGGGTTTTTTTTTAAAGATATATTTGCTTTTCAAAGAAGTGTTTAGTCTCTTAAGTGGATAATATATTTTTAAAGTGTTTATATGTTAATAATTGGTAAATTTACTTATTTCTTTACTCCTATAATTAATATGCAATTAAAATTTAATGAAATTATGATTTCTATTATATCATTTCACAAACTTATATTTATTATTAGAAAAGCATTTAAAGAAACCAATTTTTATTCAAATGAATCTAATTTTGCTTTGAATAATTATAACCAGTATAGCCTTTGAGACACACAATGTGTTTTCATATTGTGTGTATTATAATGGATGATCTGGCTTTGAGAAATGTGTAACATTTAAGAAATAACAAAATATCTAATTAAAAAGGAAGATTGTTTTAAACTCAGTTGCAAATATTTATAGTTATTGGACATTTATAAACATTAATAGTTTTAATTTTATCTATAATTTCAACTTGACCTTTCCAGTTTTTATGTTTTGTCCCCATAAATACTGCAGTTTGTTTTATATTTGTTTATCATTATAAGGGCAAGAACAAGTAAGTCTCAAGGGTTCTTTTTTGTACTAAATGCCATGCTGTTTTTTTTTTTTTTTTTTTAGTAGATTTTGTTTGCTCTCATGTTCCCTATTATTTATTTTGGTTTATTATTTTCTTGTGGTGGATTTGCTCCCTTTTTCTACTAATATTATTTTTCACACCCTCCTTGCTCATGCTAAAAGCAAAAAAAAAAAACTTTTTTTGCAATTCACCAACTTCTTACCCTATGGTATATAAATGTTCATAATTCATTTCACCTTTCCTTTGAATTCTCAAAGCACTCATCACCATTAAAAGCCTTTACTTTTCACCTCATTCTTCCTGTTACTGATTCTGTTTATTGACAGATATCTGTATATCATTTCCTTCATGTCATACACATGATTTTTAATACATCTGGTTCTGTTATTTGTTTCTCTTGATTACTGAAAAAAGGATTACAATTTTATACTGCAGTTGTGAAACCTTAGAACATTTTAAAAACTCAAAAGACATTTTATTTCAGTTTTGTTTTGTTTCAGAAGGAATGGAGACCAACTTTATTTCACAAATTTTCCTCATCAAATGAATTTTTAAGCATCGATGGTAGATTTATTTGTAAAATAGTAATATTTATACTTGAATATTTAATTTTTTTCATACAAAGTTGGTTAATATATTATAAAGTGATCCTGTCTGTGAGATTGTGGAAAAGCTGATTTTTTTTTTCTTCTTTATTATCTAATCTTTAAAGAAACAACAATGTGTCAGCTTTTGGTGACCCAGAATGTTTCCGTTTATATATTTAAACACTTTCAAATATTTAATTTGTATTTAAGTTAATATATTTTGATAATAAAATGTTTCAACATGCATCAAAATATAACCTATTTTAAATTCATATGTAAAAAAAAAATTATATTCCTTGCATTAAAAATTGACACAAGACTTGAAAATATTAAAACTGGTCTGCAGGTTGCATTAGTAACAAGTAAAATCTTCAAAGATTTTCATTCTTGCTAACAATAATTACCAACATGGATTTTTCCAATGGCAAAACAAAAAGAAAAGGAAAAAAAATCATGCATTAAGATCTTTTATAACACATTGTTACTTGAATTTATTGATTTCTGTTTGATACACATTTTTTGTTTTATGGTTTAGTAGGTTTTTTCATATATATATATATATATATATATATATATATATATATATATATATATATATATAAAAAATTCATGGATTTATTTTTAACCTGACATTACTTCTGATTACTATAAATGTTATTTTTCATGAGTACACAGTTTAAGTGGACATCCCTGTTTTTTTGGGGGTTTTTTTCTGCAAGCAATGAAATTGATATTTCCCATCCTAGGGCCTTCAAAATTCTTATTAAGGAAAAATGTAACTCTCACTAAGGATTGAACCTGCATTCCCTTTTTACTTGAAATAGTAAAAGGCCAGTTGGTAATATTGTTTTCCCTAAGATAAAAAGGGAATACAGCTTCAATCCTTGTTCAGATTGATGTTTTCTTTAACAAGACTTTCAATGCTTGTAGGCCAGTATGCTCTAAAATGTTTGCATTAGTAAGAAATATATATCACCAAATCTGTAGCTTAATGATTTAAAAAAAAAAAAAATTATTTTACACAAGATATAAATTTTTCAATATAATTTCCTTTGTTGGCCATGCACTTATCTCAACCAGGAATACTAACTACATAGATTGAACATTATTTAGTGAAAATTTAAAATAAAAATTTAGCTAACAACTGTGTGTCAGTTTACGGTTGCCAAAATTTAGTCTGGAGAAAAAATTCTATACCAGTGAACAACAGTAAGTAAAAGTTTACAAATTATAACAGCACCTTGAAAATTTGTCGGATATCCTAATGTGATGAGACAATGGAAAAAAAAAATTGGGGGTTTCATTAAAATTGCTACTATTTTTTTTAAACTATAGAAATTGAACATGACAAAATAAATGAATTTCAAATATTATATATCTGGTAGTGCATATGAAATGGTTGTACAGTGTGTATTCCAATTCGTTCTTTTCATGAAGTCCCTATTGTTTCTTGTTGGTGCATTTATTTAGCTTGTTTACTTAATTATTTAATGTCTGAAATAACTGGGAAGGAATTAAAAAATGGATTAAGAGCCAATAACACTGGCAAAAGAATAACAAAGATTTACCTACATATTTTGAAAATGACATAATTTTACAATCAAACCTGAAAAGAAAACAACTTCTTATTTGTTCATATATAACAGCTCCATATCCATACCACAGCAGTCAAACTCAGAATTATTTTTTTGTAAAATATTAAATTTTTTCCAATCATTTTAGTGAATTATTTTGGAAAAGAATAAAAAAAGATATAAAATCTGAAAATCACCCAGTGTGAAATTGCCATTCTCTTGTCTTTTAATTTGTTAAAATTGATTTTTGATGGATTTGAGTAGACACTCTGTTTATTTATTAAACAGTATATTTATTTTTGTCTACAGGCCTGAATGTTTCAGAAATCTTATTTAAGAAAGTTTGAGCTCACCAGCAGGAATTGAACCTACCATTTAGCCCCACATGCCTTAACCAATTTGTCTATGAAGTGCATTCTGTCAGATGAGGCCCAATTTTATGTTTTCAAGTGAATAAGATTTCTTGAAGATTCAGGCCAGTAGATATAAATAGAATAAAAAGAAATTCATATGATATATATATATAATAAAAAGGCTTAAACACTAATATTCCACGGTCATAATTTATCCATTGGAATTGTAAATACGATCCAATTCATCAGACTTACAAATTCAAAAAGAAAAATACTCTTGAAAAGTATTTAAATTAGGATACTCATATATATATATGAGTATCCTAATTTAAATACTTTTCAAGAGTATTTAAAATAGAATACTCAGTTTTTTAATACACATAAATACATTGTTTATTTTGTATGCTCCTGAGATCTATTATTTTCTTTAGTGTTTTTAGAAAGGAATACAAGCAGTATGCCAACAGTGTAAAATAATTTAATTTCCTTTATTTATTAAACTATCCATGTTTTACATTTTTACTGTCAGCACATTGAGGCATCCCTTTTGAAAAGAATGATAGATCTTGAGTGTTCAAAATAAATAAGTGCCCATTTTGAAAAATTGCTAAGCATAATACAGGCTGTAAATGGGTAAATAAATTTAAAAAAAAATATTTTATTGTGTGTATAAAATGGTGTTCATCAGCAAATTTAGTTTAGACTGAGGATGGTCTATTTTGTTCAACATTTAAAATTTGAGAGCCAAATTAAAAAAAAATACCCAACTTGCTATTGACTCATCTGAATAATAAAAGGTGGGCCATAACCATAAATCATTGAGGGTTTAAGCTATGCTTTTGAATGTTATATTTCACTTGCTTTGTAATAGCCCTTATCAAACTGATTATAACTTCAATTTCAGTCACATTATTCAATAAAAGCTGTTTGTTTGACAAACACATTGTAAAGTTGAAATAATTTTCATATTCTGATGGTTTGCTCTTCTTGCATGCTATTTTGGCAAATTTTAAGATTAATAATTTAAAGAACATTTTGGTTTTGTCAAAAATAGATTTAAGAAATTATTTGTCATATCATTTGAGAAGAAAAATTTATTCTTTATTGAATAAAAATTTGTTACACTAACCTGACCATAGTGTAGATTTATAACATATATTTGAGGTTGTCAATATTCCTGGCAATAATTGTGTAAAATACACAAGATCTTCAATTCATAAGTAATATTCAAAAAGGATTTAGAACATGCTTTTTATCATAATAAATTCACAGCACATTAAAACATAATAATGGAAAAAATAATTATTTCATTGTGATAGTAGACCTGGATTCATAAAATTTCACAACAAAAAAGGAAACTTATAGTGACATTCAGAGTTAGACTTCCAAATTATACTAATCTACTACCTTTGAATGGTTCAATTGGTTGTGGGTTTGGCCCCAATTGCTGTTATGTTTATTGATCTTTATTTTTTTTTAAAATTTGGTGCATATTAAATTGGTATCAAATACAGATCAAATATGTTGTTTAATTTTTCCTTAAGCAGCAGCACAAGGGTGTTGTGAAGGATACAATACATTAATATTTTAAATACATTTATTATTATATACTTCCAAATATTTCAACAAATTCCAAGAACCTAAGCTGTTCATAAGAAGGAAGATTCTTGAACATTTATTAAAGTTCTTGTCTTTTTGAAAGTCTACGCAATTGTTTGTGTTTGTAAATTTACAAACCTTAATTTGTGCAAAAATTTACAAATATTGATGTTTTGCAAAGTTGTATGATTTTCGCCTTTAGATTTCTATCTTCATTGTCGCCTTTTTCCTCCCATCTGTTTTTATGATTCTTCTGTCATATTGGAATCCTGCATTAGTTTTGCTGAAGGTGAAGTATATATATTAACAGACATTTGTTTGCGTTATATATTACTAATATATAGTGATTGTGCTTTGCATACAAATAAGATATATCAGAAATAGGAGAGCATGAATGGATTACTAAAAAAGCTTGTATGAAATCATAATCAGGGATATAATCATGCTGGGTCTTATATTTTTTCTTTTGAAATTCAAAAGTCATGTTACTCTTTGTAAAACTAGGAAAAGTATTCTAAACATTGAAGCTTTCACCTCAGTAAGCTAAAGCTTTATTGTAATAGATGCTACTTAAATTCGAATGCTTTCTTTAATTTAACATTTCATTACCTCTTC
Source organism: Acanthosepion pharaonis (assembly GCA_903632075.3). Classification (NCBI taxonomy): domain Eukaryota; kingdom Metazoa; phylum Mollusca; class Cephalopoda; order Sepiida; family Sepiidae; genus Acanthosepion; species Acanthosepion pharaonis. The sequence goes on along the minus strand of CAHIKZ030005383.1, from coordinate 356,404 downwards.
ATTGATCAAGTTCAAATTCATAAAATTTATTATTACGAATATTTGCTTGTAATATTTTTTAGTTATTTTCCTATTTGACATAAAAATTGCATATAATTTGAATTAAATGTGATAAAAAAAGAGAAAAGAGTTAATTTATTGTATTATTTTCGTCAAACTGCTTATTTGCTTGCTAGTGTCTGATTTAAATAAAAGTAAGAAACTGGTTCTTTTTATACAAACAGGATTAGGAGAGGAAATATTTTTTAAATTTTGTTTCAAATCAAAACTATGACAAGTTGTCAAGAAAAGTTAATTTCTTTTTATATGTAATATCATTTTGTCTCCATCTATAAAATGTTTTAAAATACTCCTACTTTGTTAGAAGAATAACTGAAGTAGTTTTTATAGTTTAACATTTTATATGCTAAAAGAACAATCCATTAACAATAAAAGGATTTCATTTTAATTCAAATCTCTTCTCATAAACTAGTGACAATGTGTCTATTCTAAGGGAGGTAACCTGTACGCTATTGCAAGCTTACCGACTTCAGTTATCTCCCTTACATCATCTGGCTTTGTCTGCCAACTTGTGTAATTTGATTGTTCCCCCCACACACACCTTAAAATCGTTTTCGCGAAATAAAATATTTTCGCATAAGTTCAGGATTATTTAAAAAGAAAGAAAGAAAGAATTTATAAATATGAGAGAACCGATATTTTCGAAAAGTCTGTGAAAGAGACACAGAAAAGAACTAAGGATATCTATTGTTCTAGGGAACAACACTAGGACCAACTTTAATCCATGATGAGTTAATTATAATGTCCAATATGATTTTAAAAATGAAAAAAGAAAGAAAAAAAAATCTCTTTCACATACATGGAAAAAAACTGGAAAGCTTTTATTAAAAAGGACTTCCAAAGTTACAATTTCAGTTTCTGGTGAGAAATTATTTTTTTATGGAGAAATGACTTGCAACGTCTCATTCTGTAATAAGCAGGTAAAAACTAAAGCTTATGTATTAAAAAATGCTACAGATTTATTTGGAATGGACTGGATGGTACTATTTGAACTTTGGGATTTGCCAATAAATATTTATTGTAAAAACGTAAGTAGACCAATTTAAAGTCAGAGTGAAAATCTTAAGGAAGAATTTAAAAAATGTTTTCCAGATGTTCATTCAAATCAACTGGGTTGCTGTTCAAAATTGAAGGTGGATTTTCAAGTAAAAAAAGGTTTGATGCCAGTATTTAAGCTGAGATGAAGCATACAATTTGTAGCATTAGATACAAATTAATGAAGAGTTGAACAGACTCAAAAGAATTGTTGTAATAGAAAAAAATTAACCATTCAAAATGATCTGCACCAGTAAATGGAAGAAATAATAAAATTTGTGTTTACATGGATTTCTTGACTGTATTAAACAGTTGTTTAGAAACTCATAACTATCCATTACCAAGTCCAGAAGAAATTTGTTTCAAAGTTGAAACGACTGAAGAATATTTTCAAAGCTGGATCTCTCTGAAGCGTATTTACAAATTCAGATTGAAAATGCATGTTCTGAATTAAAGACCATGAATACACACAGAGGATTATACAAGTTTAACCGACTTCCTTTTGGTAGCACCAGCTACTTTTCAACAAGCCATAGATACCATGTTTGCGAATTGTGACTTTACAGTGGTGTATCTGGACAACATTTTGATCAAAAGTGTATTAAAGAACAGTATGTTAGGCATATGAAAACAATTTTGGAAAAACTTAGAGAATACAGATTCAAGCTTAGTAAAGAAAATGTGAATTGTTTTTGCAGAAAATTAAATACACTGGTCAAATTATTGATAAAAATGGTAGGCAACCAGATCCAACAAGGGCAGCTGCAATTAAAAATATGCCTAAACCAACAAATGTGACTACATTACAAGTTTTTTTAAGACTGGCTAATTATTATGAAATTTATGTAGAATTGGAATGATAAAAGTCAAGTCGTTTGATGAAATAATAAAAAAAAGACTTGCATCTTAATTACCATTAGCATATTATGACCCAAAAGCAGAAATTGTAGTGGTGTCAGATGCTAGTAAATATGGTATTAGCGTGGTGATTTTACACAAATACAATAGTGGTAAAATGAAAACTTTTGCATCATGCTTCATAATTACTTCTACCAGCACAGAAAAATTACAGCCTGATAGAAAAAGCTCTAGCAACTATATTTGCTGTGAAGAAATTTCATATTGCAAACAGACCACAGACCTTTATTAATAATATATGGTAAAAAGAAAGGAATACCTACTCATACAGCTAATAGACTACAATGCTGGGGTACCATCCTGTTAAAGCATGATTTTATGATGGAGTACCAACTGTCTAAAAAAAAAATTAGGACATGTGGATGGATTATCTAGATTAATACCTAAAAATGTGAAAGCATTGGAGAACACAGCCATTGCAGCACTAAAAATGCGAAATGGAAATAATAAACATTTTGTACAACGTAGTATGAGAGTTACAGTGATCCTGTATGGAAAAAAAAGAAAAAGAAAAAGTGGTAAATGACATCTTTATTGCAAAACTACCTATGACAAAGATAGAACCTTGGCCAAAGATAGACACACCATAGTCAAGACTGCATATAGATTTTGCAGGTCCTGTCAATGAATCATATTGTGGTAGTTGATAATTTCACAAACCAGAAAGAGAAGAGAGTAATCAGGAGGACAGTAGTTAGCGATTGACATTGCATTTAAATTTTTGCAGATTAAAGTTGGCTGGAAAGCATGGAGCCGGAAGGGAGTTCCACAAACAAGAAGTGCAAAAGAAGAAACTGTTAGCACAGAATTTACGGCTACATTTAGCTAGCTCAACTGTAAATTGATGAGACCTTGACACCAGTCTTGTGCTGTGCTTAAATTAAAAAAGCTACGTACTATAGCAAAGAGCTCATTTGAACAATTATCATGAAAGTATTTATAGAAAAGACATAGAGAGGTAAACTTGCAGCGATAGGAAGGTGACTCTACCTGAGCTGCCAGATCAGGACCAATAGTATTGCAGATTCTTCTTTGCATCTTATCAAGGAGCTCAAGGTAAATAGCAGGGACACCAGACCATATCAGGCAGCAATATTCTAAGCATGAACAAATGGTAGACTTATCAATATGTAAGATAGATTCTGGAGTGAGATTTCTTCGTGGCTGACCTCACATTGGATTCAATACAGTCTTTCCACTTCATATCAGTAAACAATATGAACCTGAGAAGGTGCACTGAGTCACTTTCCTGGAGGATAGCATCAGCCATGCTGATGGAAGGCTGCAAGGGGTCTCTCAGATGATTAATGGAGAGAAATTTAGTTTTGAAGGTATTAAAATTAACAAGCCATCTTTTGCCCCAGTTAATGACAGACTTGATGTCGTTTTGGACATCAGCTCCAATTTTGACCTTTTCAGACTGACCAGCCTTACTATCAAGGCAGGAGTAAATTGCTGTGTCATCAACATGGATACCAAGTTGAAAGCTGATGTTATCCGGAAGGTCATTAATAAAAATTAAAACTAGAGTAGGACCAAGAATGAAGCTGTGGAGGACACTCACATTCGTATGAAAGGATATAGACGAGTGGCTGTTCAGGATAACTTTCATTTCATGATTTGATAGGAAAGACTGGATCAGTTCAAAAAAGTGTTTGGAGACTCATAACTTCTCAGCTTGTAAAGACCGGAATGTCAGACCCTGTCAAAGACTTTTAAGATGACCAATGCAACAGCCCAGGCTTCAACGTTTTTATCTATAAAATCTGGTTAGTAAAAAGGAATCTTTTCACAGATTTTCCTTTTTATAATTATTACAAATAGTTGTATATATGTATATATATATATATATATATATATATATATATATATATATATATACCATACCTATGAACACTAATGGGTATATCCTAATCTTTATAAATACATTTGACACTATTGTAAGTGGGATAATATGCTGTCTAAGTAGTCCACCACTAGCAGTGGTTTACCTACTTCACGCCGCTGATGAGTATTGTATTTTGTTGATGTTATAAAGATTACCATTTCATTTTCAACCTCCATTTTGATTATTCCTCATTCAATAACCTTTTCTAGGTTACAGCAGTTGTGTTGTAGAAAAAGAATTGTATATTTGGCTAGAAATATTATCTTGGGAAGGGAGGAAATAATTAGCCCATTGACATTATTTTTCAAATTGCTTTTAGATTACCAGCCTAATAAACAAAAGCTTAAGCAAAGTTTTGGTAATTAAATCAAATCAAAATCAGTTCAAAAATGAAATCACATGTAAAAATGAATTACTTTTTTTTTTCTAGGTGTGTGTTTGTAGGATTGAAAATCAATTATTTAAAACATTTTAATTAACCACTTTGGAAAGACAGACTTGCAAAAAATGTTTTTGTCTTGAGTTTTCTTACTCTGGTAGTGAATTAAATAATGACTCAAGATAATTTATACATAAAAGCATTAAAACATTGATCGTCTTGGAGTGGCTGGTTCTACACATATATTATATATTGATATAAGAATATCAGGTTAAAAAAGGATGTTTTTTCAGTAAAATTTTTAAAAGAAAGAAATCTTGCCTCGAAGCAAAAATATAAATAAAACATCTCGGTTTCTCATGGTTAATGAGCTCTTCTTTTTTAAAAAGAGATTTATTTGGTGTATTTGAAAATCTTGCAAACAATAGTTCTCTTAATGTTAACTCAATAGGATTTGTTTTTGCTCCATTTATTATCTTTAATTTTTTCTGTTCCGTTTGTAACAGAAATTGTACTAAATTTTAACTAGACAGAAAATAATGTTAGCAAAAGTTTAGACTTTAATAAGAAAATCTAACTTTAATAATTTGTTAATAATGCCAAATGAAAATGGTAAAATATTTTCCTTGGATTTTTTTTTCTTACAAATGAGTAAATCAGGAATATGTTTGTCTCTCTAAATCAAATAACTAAATATAATAAAATATACGATAGGAGTATATGAAGAATTAAGTAAAATTTGAATTATAGCAACAAATAATGGCTGTGATTAACTGAAGACTTTTTTCTTTTTCAAGAAAATACCAGTTAATTCAGACTGTAACAATGCAAAAAGTTATTTGTGCAGATTGTAAAATTCTTTACAATTGCACTCAATTGAGGATATTGTAAATGGAGAACTTAGAAGCTAAGAAAAACAATAACAAATGAAAATAATTTGGTTTCAAATTGGTAACTTGAAACACAGTCTTCAAACTGCTGTCTTGTTTCTATGTTACCTTTGTTATTGGACACTATTAAAAGAATGATTTTTTTTTTATAGCTTCATCGTAATTGATGTCTCTGGAAATTAATTTATATAAATGATTGCAATGATAACATTTACAGTTACACAAGAATGTTTTGGTTGCTAACAAAGAAGCTGCAACTGACCAAGATAAAAAAGAATTAAAAACAAAACAAGAATAGAGATTTTCAGATAATTGTAGATATTCAAGTGACAAACATTGTGTTTGTATCTATAATGATAATAATTCATTGATCTTTACAATCATTTCACTGATTGAAGTTAATATAAAACTGAAAAAGATTCAAGCCAATGTCAGATGGCTTGAAGCAGATGAATTTAACTTTGTGAAATAAACTGTCATTACCCAAATGTTTTCTGAGGAAGCTATAAACTTAAAAATATTAATAAAATTATCCATGACTAGCAGTAGAGCCCGGCGTTGCCCGGGGATGTAACAGTATCGACCATCATAAGGACTGAAAAATAAAATTGACAAAGATTATTGTTTAAGGTTGACGGACACGCATGTCTTAATTAGTTTTTTTTTTTTTTTTATGAATTGGTCAAACTCAAACAAAAACATTGTTTTCAATCGTTATGAGTCTATCAATTGAATAGAATTTTATTATAAACAATTGTCTTGTAAATGGAATTTTTAAAGCATTCTGAATGTAAAAATAAAGAAAAAAGTGTGCAAAACAATAAGAAACACTACCTGCCAAAAAAAAGTGAATTTTTGTTGAAATTGGTTGAAAAATGTAGGAAATCCGATCCCATATATAAACGAACACACAAACAACCTGGGTTTTATAAGTATAACTCGATATGAGTTGTCCCTCCTTCATTCTGGTGACAAAATTGTGTTTTATCGTGTTTTCAAATTGGTTTTGTGCAAAAACAATTGTGTTTTTCCAATTTTTGGCGCTGTCAGAACCACCGCAAGGTAATTTTACGCAGTCCTGTGAAGTTTTGTTGAAATCGGTTGAAAAATGTAGGAAATCCGATCCAATATATAAACATACAGACACACACATACACAATCTGCATTTTATAATAAGTAAGATTCTTGTTTCATAATCAAATAATGATTATCTACAAACATATCTTTTAGTGTTACATTTTAATCTTCATTAGTATCATTGCTTGTGTTCTTGGTCCTCTTCAGATTTTTCTGTTTGTACTCATAAGTACCTGTTGATTGGATTTTCTTTTGGAATCACAAGTCTTCTTTTATGCATTGTTGGAGTTTAGTTGATCTAATGGGTTGGAGGAAAAAAATTCTAAGTAATCTTGCTGCCACATACGGTCCAGAGCTCCTGCTATACATTTAGAGATTCTTGATAAAATCTCCCCCAAAATCAGCAATATTATTGGTCCTGACCTGGTATCTTGGCTTTAGTCACCTTCCTACTGCCTTAATGTAGCTTCACTGTGCCTTTTCTATAAATACTTTCATGGTAATTGTTCAGATGAGCTCTTCACTATGGTACTTAGACTTTATGAATTTAAGCACAATACTAGATTGGCTGCAAGATCTCAATTCACAGTTGAAATGGCTAGATGTAACTGTAAGTTTCTTTTCTTGCATTTCTCATTTGTGGAACCCTCTTCTGGCTCCATGCTTTCCAGCCAATTTTGACCTTTAAAAATTTAAATGCAATGTCAGTTGTTATCTTTTGCCTTGATTACTTTTCTATTGTTCTCTCTCCTTAATAATGTTTCTCCTTTTTTTTTTTTTTTTTATTCATACTCAGTAACCCCTCGCATTTTAGTGGCTTTACTGCTTTGCATGGAGTAATATGGTTTTTAAAAAAAATTATATATTTTGGATTTTTGAAGTTTTATTTATTAATATCATACCACCTGCTTTTTTTTATATTAAAATTAAAACTTCAATCCTGTGACATATTCTATTTATTGTCTTCAGTGGAATATAAGTTAGTTATCAGTTTATATTTTCTTGTTATTGTTTCTATATTATGTATATAATTTATATACATATATATAATCTCTCTGTATGGCTTTCTCAATTATCCAGTCATTTCCTAATGAAGGTTGTTGTTAAAAACAGTTATCAGAAGCCCATGTGATCAATACCAGGATTTCTCAGGCTTCTCTTCTTGGTCCTACTTTCTTTCTGCTCTATATTAATGATCTGCCTAAGAACATATTCAGATCTTTACTGAATATCTTGTAATAGTGTGCAGCAGTTTATGGGATCACCTCCAAAAATCTGGATAACCAGAACCTGGAGGCTGATACAGTCCTTTGGTGCTGGTGGTGGGGGGGCGTCTTGTAAAATTCAATACATGAAAAACCAAGCTAGTAACATTCCACCATAACCTCCTGAACTTTCATCTATCATGATAGATGGGTTTTCTCTCAAGGATGCTTCAATGTCTTTTGGAACTCAAGCTCAATCCAGACCTCAATTGAAACTCATATATACAATCTGTTGATGCTGGAAAATGGTCAGTTCATTGTATTCAAAGTATTTGACCCCCCTCTGCTATATTCTATCTTTACAAGAGCCAGATCAGACATAAGATAGAGTATTGCTGTTATATCTGGGCTGGAGCTACCCAGTCCTCACTTGCCTGTCTTGTCAAAACCATCTATGTGCCATATGGGTGATGAATTATTTTCCATCCTACAACTTCTTTTCCACAGACTTTGAACTGCCATGCAGTGTACACAAAGATGAATTATGTTCATTCCCTTCATATTCCATTAGTAAGTAGCAAGTTCTACTCAGACAGGTTTTTCCCAAGAACTTTTGCTTTATGGAACAGATTTCCCAACCACTGCAATCTTAACTTTGAGTTTAGGGTTAACCATTATCTTTGCTACATAACCTCATAAACTGCACTTCTTGTCTTCTCTTATACTCATATAGTAATGCTGTACTTTGAGTGGCTCTTAGGCCTTGTATTGGGTTAACATTAGTATGAAAAAATATATAAAAATATTCCCTTAATGTTGAAAAATATTTTTATCTTTTTCATTTAGTCATATCTAATAAAATACTTGAATAAATGCAAAATAATTTAATCTCCAAATGACTTAAAACCTAAAACCAAAACCCAGTGTAATAAAGTTCAGTGTTGTTCACTTTGCAGTGTCAAAATCTTGGGCTGTGCTTGCATATTAAAGGTTTTCTAATGAAAACTTACTCAATGATTGTGTTGAAAGAATATTGTTGTTCAGATTATTTTGATTGCTAACTTTTAAGTGCTAAGGCTCAGTATTTGTTATTTCTTATCTGTATTCACTGTTGTCTACTTTGTATTGACTGACTACCTGATGTGTACAGACATTGCCAAGAACAGTAATGTGTTCTGTTTTATTCATGAAGCTTTTAATAGAGCTGTTTTTGTTTCTTACAAACGGAGATTTCTTACTCTTCCAAAATGGTATTTACTACGAGTTTCTTTCATTTGTTTTGTTTTATTTAGAATTTTACAAAATCCTCCATTTAAGTCTGGACAAAAGCTCACTCCTCACTTCATTGTTTTAAGCATTTTTTTCTAGTCGTTTGTGTTTTGTATGTAATAAATGAAAAAAGAAATCTAACTGGGCTTGCTACCAAAAATGATCTATTTTAATGTGATAAGTAGAATGCTGCTTAAAAAAATGAAAGAAATCAATGTTTCAGAATATCATTGATTTCAGTGTGTGACGCCAGGAATAAATCAAAAGCAAAAAGAATATTTTAGCTTAAGTTTAATTTAATTAAATATTTCCTCTTGTCTTATTTGTCATAATGGAAGAGGAACTAGTTCATGTTTAAAAAAACAAAAAAATTATAGTGGTATAATTGTAATGAAAATGGTTTATATGATGTGGTTTGAATCCTTATATACAAAGTTTTTACAGCAAAGAGAATTTATTTTAAAAATACATCAACAGTTTCATTCACTCTAATAATTACATATACAATGGTGGCTTAACATGTTTGTAACTGTTTGAAATTTAGGAAGAAATATTTGATTAAGTGCATTGACAAGAAGGAGATTCTTTACAAAAATATATAATTCATGTGTAAAATAAATGCTTTTTATTCATCACTAGACTTATTGATATAACAGCATAATTTGAATATTTAAAACAGTATTATTAATTGATTGTATTTAAACTTGAATTTTAGGCAGGGTTTCAGTTTTTCTTATTGATACCCAATTTAAAAGTCCTAACTTCTATTTTTTTTCTATAGACCACAAAAGATTGTTCATGTTTTTAAGGGCTGATATTTTTATTCTACTTTCTTTCTGTACTAAATATTCTGTCACAATCTGTATATTGTGCATTAAAAATCAGAAGAAATTGTCATTTTTAAACAAATAAGAATTTAATTATATGAATATAATGTATATCAAAGGCTCAAACACATTCTTTTTCTTCTCTGTTTTTTTTAATATCTAATTTAGATATTATGAAGGTTGGTTTCCATCATTGTCATTGTTATTACCATTATAGTGAAAGGCATTTCAGAAATAAGTTTTCAACTGTGTCTGTGGAAAATTTGGGGTTATAACATTTTTACCTTCTGTAATAACAAAAGTACACAGGTTGAAAGCTTTAAAATACAAGGTTTGCATATAGTGTCCTTTAATAGTCCCAGTAAACAGAAATAGATCTCTCTCTCAAAGAGCAGAGTAACAAAACAAGGGGAGGCGACTCTTGATTATTCATACTGCCTTCCATTTTAGGTTAGAAAAAAAAAATTCCCTTCTCTATTATTTTTGTAAAAGTTTTTGCATTAGGCACAGTGTGGGTTGTCCTCTGATCTTGGTGTAATATTTCAGAACTTTAAATTAACAGTTGAAATCATGGTCTTCTAACATGTTAAACTTTTTTTTTTTAATTTTTGTAATAATTTATGAATGATGGTGACAAATTACTTTTATTTATAAAACATGAATATATATTATGTTTTATGCAAATCTATTATTAAAGATATTTTGGGAAATACCACACTGCAGTTGATAGTCTACTTCATCTTTCATTAGCTGGCTAATACCTACATTCTTTTTGGTGAAATAATCTTGAATTTTTGACTTTTTTTTTCCAAACTTCAAGTAGATTGGTCCTGTTTGGTTTTCTGTTCTAACAATTTAAAATCCTATTTTTTGACTTTTTGGTAATATTTATGAATCAAGAAATAATTTTTATAAGATTTAATAAGCAGGCATGATATAAAACAAATCCCTTAATGTTCTGGTCACATTTTGTTAAAGCCTGTAGTTACTGACAATAACAGTGCATTGGAAATGCTAATTGTTAAAAAAAACCCCCAAAAACTCCTTTTTACTGGTCTCTAACACTTTTTTTTTTTTTTTTTTTAAATTTCAAATCAGTGTTGATGCAAACCACATGACTACATCTTTAAGCTCTCCTTAGATTTTCTATTGTCATTGGTCCTGTGTCGCCATAGAAACAATATTGTTAGTTCCTAATTGTCAGTTTCAATCATTTGCCTGAATCCAGACAAAATCCTCTGATTACCATTACTTGAGCTCATTTGATATTTGTACTCTGGGAATATTGAAGATTTTACAAGTGCTTAAATACACTCCCATCTGTCACAAAGGATGACAGTGTCTTACATTTTTCACCTGTAATTTTATATATTTAAACTGTTGAGTCACTGCAAACATTACTTCTTTTATAAAAATAATTATAATTTAAGGAAACTTATACTTATCAGAAAGAAACAGTTGAAATTTCTAGGGCACATAATGTGGAAAGAGCGCTTGGAAAATCTGATGAAAAGCATGCATGACATACTTAATGAGCTTGAGTAAATGGCTGGCAGAACAGGGTTTAGGAGAAATAACAAAAAGACAAAGTTTATTAAGAACTATAAGGGATAGGAATTTGTGGAGAGCTATGATCACTTACTGAGGGAACATGACATATGAAAAAGATCCAAGTACACAATAATACAAATACACACTCTCACATTGGAGAGGGATGTTTACCTTTTAGAAAATAAAAAAATTATTATGCAGGAAAGAGCTCTTTTGATAATGTGGCCATCATATAAAAGAAAAGAAACAATGTTGTTGTTGAGGAAATTTGGCAACATCTTTCTTTCCTTCTTTCTGTCTAAAAGAAATGAATGCAAATCAGCCCACCATCCTACCTGCAGCAAACCTGCTATCAGGCCCACTGACAACCTTACCCTCCTGTCTGGGAAGTGGCTGTAGTGGCTTGTGAAATATAGAGAATGTAGTTGAAATAGAAAAGGTAAGAGGAGGCTTCATCATTTGTGTGGGGAATGGCCAGCAGCCCAAGTCAGCACCTTGTATTTTGGCAACCTGCCTACTTTTCAGTTGTGCTACACCATTGTTCATGCTGCAATTGATACCCACTCAGGAGAAGGATGGATAAAATATGTGTGTTGTACATACATAAATAAGTAAAAATAGTGGATAATAGGACTTTGGAATGGTTGCAATGATTGTATTTCTGTAAATGTTTGGAAGACAAAAAGAGAAACATACATATGTACTTATGATGTTGAGTGGTGGGGGTGTTCTCAGAATAGAACGGTATAAGTATTAAGTTTTTAGAGTGGTGAAGAGAGTGAGACAGAAAGGATAAGGATCATGTAAAGAAAAGAAAGAGGGTAGGTAAAATAATCTAAAGAAAGCCTTTAGAGAGGGGAAAATGAAAGCCTGAGGAGGTTGAAGAAAAAGACGGAGAGTGAGAAAAGAAAAAGATAAACATATAGACAAGAGATAATCATGGAGTGGGTAAAAGAATGTGTATAAGGGGGGGGTTGACACTAGAGTGTTGCTGCTAAGCAAAGTTAGAAAGAAATTTGACAAGTTTTGAATAACATGCTCTGTTGTGATTACCTATCAAGAATAATTGATTTCCTTACATGAAATGGCCTTCAATGGAGTCCATGTGGTATGTGAACTAAATGATTTCTCACCTATTCTGTAAATATAAACAAAAATTAGAATTAATGTTTGAATATTACTATCCTGAATTAGGAATGAGGGAAACAGAAAAGTTGGAAACCTATGAACAAACAAGGTGTACATGATAGCGTAGTATAATTCTGTTTTCTTTCTGTGTGTATGTGTGTATGTATATATATATATATATATATATACACACACACACACGCACTAAAATAAAAGAACAAATAGAAAACATATATCAATCTATTTGTATTCTTTAATCATCCTACTGGCTTCTGATCCATATTTACATTTCATGCACGCATGCACATACAAACACATATAATATAAGCACGCACACACATTGTTGGTGAAAAATTTTCTTATTTGTCTTTTTGCCTAAAGTTTATACACTCGAAATGTTTTTGATGTCTGTTTAAATAAAATTACTGATTCTATCTCTGAGTTTTCTGCCTTCTGAAATAAGTTTAAAGTTTCTTCTTTTAGTTTTATCTACCAACTATTTTAATCAAGTAAAAAAAAAAAAAAAGAAAATGTTCAAATTATTCCCAAATTTACCTATTCCAGATCTTCCTGTTATATAAATTTGGTACAAGATCAAAAGAAAGAGAGACATTTTTTGATACAATTATTTTTCACATTGTCACATATTTACAAAAAAAATTTCCTTTATTCACAATCAAATTTTTGTATCAACTACTATTTCTTTACTTACTCCTTATTCAATGTTTAGAATATCATTTAGGAAACTTTTTGTGGTTATTTTGGTTTTCTTACTAATGGAAACCTACTTTTTCTTTTTTCATTATATATTGTAATCCATCCAGTAATGTTGCAATTACTTGATCCTGTTAGAAACATTGTGTGTATCAACTCTACTTCTCTTACTCTACTTGGTTTTGTAAACAACAGCCTGTTGCAGCTTTCATAAAGTATTTTACTGTCATTAAATTAATTGAATTCCAAATGACAAGTTAGAGCCCCAAATTTAGAGTAATTTAACTCAAAATATTTCTTAAGAGTTTGAAATATGCATCTCTATATTAATATTATAAAAAGGGATCAGTTATTTTGTTTTAAAGAGAGGACACCTAATATCTTGGGTAAGCTTTACATAGCTTATTTCCTCTTTGTCAAATTTATAGTATCCAACTGTATTTTTATTCTGTTGTTTTCAATATTTGTTATTGTGCACATTTCATTTGCCTGTTGCTAAAGAGAAAAAAGTGAAACCCTGACAGGAATTAGTAGTTGTATCCCTTAGATTCATATATTCTGGCTTGTTGCTTCTGCTTACAGATTTTCTTTAATGTCAGTAAAGTTTTATTATTTATAGTTTACAAGTATTCAGCTCCTATAGCTTAGAATATAAAATTCTGAAGTATATATAAAAAAAATATTCCTAACATTAATTGATAATTGTTATGTTGCTTTGTATTTTATTGTTTTTTTTCTTGAAATGTTCTGACTTGAAAGAAAAAGCAGGATTTTAAATTGTTAGAAAAGAAAATGAAATCACTTTAATAATATAATCCTTAAATATTCATATTTATTATTAACTAACTTGCGTAAATTTCATGGTATTTATTATTAATCAGTGCCCTGTCAGTTTTGGAGATCAATCAAAGAAAGAAATCAAACCTTGGTTTAATACTGTATATTTTAAAATATGGAAATTGATGAAGCCAATGTTTTAGTTTTCAATATTGTTCTCAAGAAACTGGAATTTGTTTTCAGTTATTCCGCTTGGTTGATTGAACTAATTTTCAAGATCTGTTACTTTTTGCTGAATAATATCTATCATTTATTCTGAGTTGTTTCTCCAAAATATCATTAATAATAGATTCAATGATATTGGAACTAAAATGTTATATGTATTCATAGTTATATGATTGGTCAAGGATTTTACTTCCTGAATTATGTTTCTGAAAAAAATAATTGATCTATTGCTAAAGGGTTATTGATTATCTTTAAGTTTTATAGATAAAAGCACTTCATTCAGGGTTTCATCTGTGAAAGGAAACTTTAGGCAGGTTTTAAAATAATTATAATGATCTCTCCATAATGAAAGCTATTATTTATAACAATATAAAAATGTCTATTTCCAGATGTCTCTTCATCACAATGTAATTTAACTGACTTTATGATTCTGATTCTGTTAATGTCAATCCATATATTGTTTCATAGTTGTACTAATAAATGAAACAAATATTTGCCAGTTTTAAATAAATAAAGTATATTTTTTAAAAATATTGAGTAAATTTTAAAAATACATTTTTAAGTATAATTAGTTGATTGTGAAAAATTACACAAAAATTAAGCTTTAGTGACAGTGGAGAACTTGTGCTAGTAAATTATATTCTGGTATATATCCCTTTGATTGAAAATTCATGTCCAACAGGATTTGATTTTAGCTTTCTGAAACATTTTGCATAAATATACAATATTGAAAAAAAATAAAACAACTTCTATTCAGAGAAATGGTCACCAAATGTAATTACCATTTTTACTTTTATTAAAAGTCTTCTCGGTGGAGGTAACTATGCTCATAATTTCTAAGATTTTTTCTTTAATATTGTCTGTAGCTTTTAGAAAAGTTATTAAAATATCTAAACACAAATTCCTTTGTAGCTTTACTCTTGTCATTACAATGTTTCAAGTAATTCATGAGAAAAAGAAAAAAATCTAAATCACAGAAAAACTAGCAAAGAAATTCTTTATTAGTTTACCCACCAGATTGGTCTATTTCTACAGTGACAGGTAAACCAAGTGTCCATATGATTCCAAACTACACCAGGGGTGGGGAGCTTCCCAACTTTACTAAGTAAAGGGAACAGCAGTTTTGAATTCTGTGAGCCTTGGTTAACAGGCTAATTAGAGGCTGCCTCCTTCAGCAGTTGTTTTATGTTTTTTCTTTCTCTCATGGTTAACCCTTGATGAGGACTAAAGAATTGATCAGCTGATATGTAATGACAACAGCAAAAATATAAATAGGACATATGAATATTCAAATAATGTTGGATATGGAGTCACTTGCATTGAGAATTCATTTTGAGTAAATGAAAACTCACCTACATAAAAATAAGTACTAATCCATATATATTTAGAATATTAAAAGAAGTACTAATTGTATAGATATTTATACTGTATTGGAATTACAGATTTTACAAATAGTAAACTAAAATTGACTTTAGGATAGGAAAAGTTAGATGCTCACTCCTGTAGGTTGTACCCAAGCAATATCATAATGATTTTATTCTATTATTATTATTATTATTATTATTATTATTATTAATAATAATAATATTATGCTAATAATTAGTTATTACCAACAAAAAATTAAATCTGAAAATGTTATACTCTAAATTTTATATTCTGAAACTACCAACTACCTTTTAAAAATTTGTAAAGAGTAAAGAAATGTAATGGGAGATAATTATCAGCTGAATCTGATTTCAAATGATTTATATTCCATGTGAAAATTTCCAATGTTGCTTATTTATTTATGAAATGTTTATTGTTGTTTAGATTAATAATTTCTTTTGCATATCTTTGTGTAAAGTCCTGAAATTTCTATAAGTGATTTTGAGCGATGATAGAATGTTTAATAAGCTCGGTCTTTGTTTAGACTCTCAGTAGAGACCTGTTTATTTCCACTCTGTATTTTTTATGAAAGTTTTATTCAGCATCATCAGTCCCTTGACTGCTTCAACCATTGGTGGTGAGGGTGGCTACAGGCAGAAGAAACAAACAACCTCCTCCCAGATGACCTGTTGACATTGGCTCTCAGGAGTTCTGTCGTTGTCTTTTCTTACCACTCTTTAATATTGTCTGACCAACTTTTGCATTGACGTTCTCACTTGCATCTGCCTTCAACAGTGCCTTGTATGATGGTCTTGCAGAGACTGTTATGGCATGTCACATAACCAAACTGTGACGTCTTCTGATGCTTAATAGTGGCAAGAAGAGATTCCTGTCAGCCCACTAGACTTTTGACCTTGCTCCATACAAAATTGCTGGTTTTGTGCTTCCAGTAGGAGATGCAGAGGAGCTTTCTTGAGCATTTGTTCTCAAATGTCTGAATCCTATTTCCTGTCCCAACCAGGAGTGTCTGATTCTCACATCTATAAAATATGGATAAAACCAGTAATTACAAATCTAAAGTTGCTTTATATATAATAAAATTACTGCATTACATAGATTAATTAACCTACATTAGTCATAACTAGTATAAAGAAAGAAGGCTTAAATTGTTTTTAAATAACTCATTTATATTCTATTCATATTAGAGTTGTCCTGATGGAGGAACAGTTATTTCTTTATTAATATCACATTTTTGTTAACTCTGGTTTAACACTGACCCTAAAACTTTTTGACATAGAAAAACTACTCTGGTATTGGTTAGGACAAAATGATTTGTTCTCAGCACTGTCTGTGTACCCATTCTTGCCAATAATACAATTTCAATCTATATGTACTTTTAAAGTTTTACAAAAAGTAAATTGCTGGTTTTGAGAATTTAGGAACACACTTTGTTAATTAAATTGTTTTCTTTTAGAGACAGAAAAATAGATTAACCAGAAAGACTTGTTGCATTGATACCTGTAATTTAATGTAGAAGAAAACTGTTGTGATTTCCTACCTGGTGGAAGAAAACAGTTACACAGAGATTATTATTGATTTTGTTTTTTTTTAACAGTATCAACCCTTAGATGGTTATTTAAAACCAAAACATATTTTTGATTGTAAGAATAATTAGAAGTTTTTGTGAGTGAATATTGCATTAACAATTTCTTGAAAATAGCAGTAATTTTTACTAAGTTTTACTATTTTACCCATAGCTGGGGAAGGAGATAGATTCATGCCTTTCTCAAGGGTATTTGGGCATAAGTGAATATAATAAACCTGACTGGAATTTGAACTCTGCTCTCTGTATACATAGAGATCATTCCAAAATATAGAAATTAATCTTTAATAAAATATGTGTTTGCTAGCGTTCTAGCCATGAGACTTTGATTCAAAACTTACTGTGATTGATTTGTAAAGGAGATGATGTCTTGATAATACCAGCCTGACAAGACAATCCTAGCAGGTGACACTACTGGGAAATAGCTGAAAAACTATACTTGTGAATAAAATTGGGTTGACAAAACTGTCTAAAAGTCCTCAGTAGTTGTGCTAACACAAAGTCTTAAGTCATTCTGACTGAGGATTTGAACATTCTTGTTCAATTCCTGTTCAATCCAGATTGTGCTCTCTCCCAGAAAGTTTCACTCAGTTGAAATATTAACTACAGGTTGGCTATGTGAGTGTTGAAGGCTTCTGCAAATGGAATTATCTAGTTACTCTAGCAGATGGGTATAGTTTCAAAATTAACATCCAGCCATATTTTATATAAGAGAGTGCATTATGTATTTGAGAATATATATTTCGTGGATCATGAAATGAAGATGATTAATGTAATGTTGAATTGCATGTGGCAAATGTTACCATTTTTGTTCTCATTCATACATATCAAGTGCATTAACATAGCAGCTTCTAATTTAACATAAATAAAAATGCACACAAGGCTCATGATAATAAATGCTAACTACAGTGACTCTTGAAATAGTAAGCTTCTTGAAAAGGTGGAGTGGTGGAGGTGGTGTCATGAGCAATGAGAACCATGCTGTCCTATTTCCTCCTGCATGGCCTCAGGGTCAGTGCCATTGCATACATTGAGGTTCTGGACAAATGGCCAAATGTGTGTCTCAGCAGGACACATAGTCTGGGAGTGGCTACTGGGAATATGTCATGAGTATATACTCTTCTAGCTCACTATGCGTGGGGCATCATTGTAAATGAGACCACTGAGTAACTCCACAATACCATGGAATCACTGAATGAGAAGCATCTGATCCATGTATGCAGCTGCTTCCAACATTGCATTGAAATTGTCCTCATGGTTGAAAGCAGTTTTATTGATTAATATTTTCCTGTTTTTCTAAGTTGAACAAGTGAACAAAACTTTTGAAGAAAAAAAAATGATTTGTTTCCTATTGAATATTTCTGTTTTTCTTTATATTGTAATCTGTGTTTAATTACCTGGTGCTCTCTCTCTGTCATATACATGCAAACATATGCACACATACACACAATGTGAACATTGGAATCAACACTGCATAGTGATTGTCTGCCTCAAATGATCTTCAAATCTTGTTCTGAAGACTGCTTGAAGTGTTGATTCTTGTAGCCACACTGCCTAGATTTGTAAATGTTCTATCTCCAATATTGTGCATTCCTCCTTCATAAAGATAGCAAATTTTAACATATGTAACTATTTAGAATTGTGAATTTACATGAAGATGTACATTCAAGTTTTCATCTCACTGATATGTCTATAGTTGTTTTCATTTATTTCTCATTCTGCTTAGTATTTTTTAACTTTCAGTTTCTTTCTTTAAAATAGAATTGAATAAACTAAAAACACTTCATGATTTTTTTTTTAAATTAATTTATAAAACAAAGGTTGAGAATATTGGGATTTTGTAAATTTTGCTACCAAATATTAAAATGTATTTTCTATTAATATGTGGTGAGGATTAACAATGCTGTCCATTGTTTTCTTTTGGTGTGTTTTATATGATGTTTAATTTTATTATCTCTCACTGAAAGTGCATTGAGTTCATGGTCAAACTAATATATATATATATATATATATATATATATATACACACACACATGCACATTATATATCAGTAAAAATTATAAAATATTTTGTAGAATTACCTTTTTATAAATAATAGAATAATGTCTCATATTATTTGATGTAAAAATAAACACTTGTTTTTTTTAATTTTTGAAATCAATTTTTAAAAAAATAAAATCTTCAGACCATATCAATTTGAAACACTGATTTAGCTTACATATCCCTTTATTGAGCCCAAATTCTTCATCTGTTCCATTAATTAGAATAAAACAAAAAAAATTGTATTTAGCTTTCCAGTTGAATATAAGCATTAAAAAATATTGCCCTATTTAAATCTGGTTATTCAAACAGTGGAACCTTTGTTGGAAGGAAAACATTTTTAATTAAAAAAAAAATGTAGTATAAACTGATTGAAAGAGATTTTTCTATTTATTTATTTACTTTGGATGTTGATTTTTGGTTTTATTTGGTTTCATCTACAAAGTTCTTGAGATAGTAAAAACATTTGAAGAATGATAGAAAAGCAATTAGAATTGTCAGCAGTAACTTGCTTTTCTATATAAAAGAGACTGGATAGGTAAAACATTTACTTAAAAGAAATGTAACCAAGATAATTATAAAGTCTTCTGAAATTTGATGTTATTTCTTCTTAGAAATATTATCCTCTTTTCTGTTATATTTTGTTGGTATTCTGATTGTATTATATTTGTCTGTAAGTATGTAGCATACAGATGAAAAAAATAAACATTGATTTTATACAAGTAATATTTTTCTACATAAATGCCTGTTTCCATGTCAGTGCAGTTAACCCAGCACATTTTTAATAGTCACATAGATGAAACATTATACAGTGAAAATTTCAGATCAAAATTCAATATTTATGATCCACCCTTAGCAAAATATTTAATTGGAGACTTTTGATCAGTATTGACAATTATTCATCAAGTTATCATTAAGCACTTGGTTTTACCTGAATATTTTTCTTCTTTCTAAATTCGATTATCAGGCTTGTGAAAATATTTTGTCTGCAGACTTGTAAAAGTCAGATGATACAATGGATGAGTGAGGTACAATAAAACATAATACATATGCCATTAGGATTGAACTAAATGAAATCATGAACTTCATGTCATGTAATCCATATTGATTAATAGAAATTTATCTATTAGGATATGTTTACTCTCATGACACATATTGATATCAACATCCTATAAATTATGCACAAGAAAATAACATTTTGTGCTAAATGATTCAAACATGTATTGATATTTTATAAAATCATATATATACACTACAGTTCAGATGTTTGAAACCAGCCCCAGAATTAGCATAGGTTAAACTTGATAGAAGAGTGAAAAAGAGCTCTTGGAGTCATTGAAAAAAGAATGGAATCACTTATCAAACTTATACTTTGAGAAACTTTTGTAATGAATGCCAAATGTGTGCTGCAGTAATCAAGGCTAAAGGAAGATATTTTGATGAGAGCAAAATTTAATCATAAAATGTTTTTTTTCTTTTTATCATGAAAGAAAATGTCAGAAAAGATTGACAATGGCTGCAAAAAGATTCAAAAATGTAAAAAATTGTAAAAAAAATGTCAATATTTGAGAATTAAGAGATTGTTTTTAAAAACTTTAAGCATATGCATTCATGTTATTTTTTTATTTTTTTATTTTTTTTAATTCCTGTATTGTTATTTTTGCGAGAAAAAATAATTCCAATATTCATGGTATTGGAACCCTAAACTTATATATATATATATATATATATATATAAAATTGATTGTTATCAACAAGAAAGGATAATTTTATTTTGGTATATTTCTTTTTTCAGTTACCACAATGAAAAGCATGAATTGGACTTTTTCTCCTGTATCATATGAAAAGTTGATAAATAATTTAGTTTTATAGCTTCAGTCATTTACATTTCTCTTTATCTCTTACTGCTTATATCTCCTTTCCTTTTCTTTCCTACATGTTTTTCTTTTGATGACTATAAATCTACATTTGCATAAAGCATTTGAATCGATCAGTAACCCATTATTTGCAATTTCAACACTATTACTCTGCAACTAGAACTCTTCAGCAAACTGTATTTATCCTTCCTTATATAATATTGCACTATGCTTTTGCAGATCTAGTATAAATGTTATCTTTATATAGGCAGTTTATTACATATAATAAGCTGATTTTTATAACCTGATCACCATCAGGGTCAGTAGGTTATGCTGTATTAAGGTCTGACTGTGCTCTCAACTATTGTTGGCTTTTGTTTGTCTTCCTGACTTAAATCTTGTAGTCAAAGATTTCAGAAACACATAATATGAACTGAAGAAATATTTTGTCCATTAAAATACTATCAAAAAATACATTTCTTTCACTTCTTTTATCCATTCAAGTTGTCAATATTTGCTTCAGTCTTTTTACTAAAGTCCTTATAGAAAGTGCGTAAGCCTGTTACAACCTAATTTTATCTGAATATTAGAATATTCATCAGTGTTCTAGCATAGAAATTGACATGTGTACCATTTGAGTTTCAAATATATGGGATGGTTGTTTTTTCTTGGAGAAAAATCTATCCTCGGATATCTTTATTCCAACCACCCCTTTTATTAAATATACAGGAAATTTCCTCCAGCCATTTAATTTTGCTTGTGAACATTCAAAGCATTTTGTTATTGATGATGATTTTTTTTTTTAATCTATCACCATGATTTTTCAAAATTAAGTGCATGTCTATAAAATATTATTTTAAACTTGCAAGGATATTTCTATAAATGAATTAAACCCTTTGTGTGTTTTGATTAGGTGTTTTAATGCCTAAATTAAAATTATTTCATTAGTTGCAATATTTGCATTCTAGTATCATTTCTCTATAAGGTAACTGACCAATGTGACCATACAATATTTCAATACAGGGACAAATTCATAGAATACATTTGGTTTGTAAAACTGACATGCTGATTCTTGTTCTATAGGAGGTGCACAGACAAATATTATGTTGACATATTATAGGTTTTATGTAGCTACATAATCTCTCAACTGATAAGGAGAAAACTGGAAGGAGCAGAAATGTGGTTCTACAGAAGGATATTGAAAATTCCATGGATGGAACGAGTCAGCAACAAAGAAGTATTAAAAAAAAAAAAATTGGCAACAGAAAGAACACTTGTACACAGAATCAGGAAGAGAGAGCAGAAATTCCTTGGACACATAATGAAAAGGGAGGGCTTGGAAAACTTAACCCCCCACAGGACATATTGAGGGTAATATAGATAGGGAAGGTAACAAACTACTTATCTAACGAGCTTGTGCGAATGGATGACCAAGGGATAAGAAGAGCCATGATTGCCTATGCTCTGAAGGGACATGGCGCATACAATAAGATTATAGGTGTCTTATTTCTAGCGATGGTTGTTTTGAAGGACCATTTCCCAAATTGTTTTCTTGTTTTAACTCTCTTAATGGAATTTTTACTAAGTTTTGAATTCTTTGCACTGTCCATCATGAAAGTAATTTGGTGCAAGATTCAGATATGTTGATTAAACTGATTCTTATTGCTTTGCTTTTATATCCTCATGAATTTAAGAAAATTCAATTTATTTGCACTAAGAGAGGAACTGAAACTTAACAAATTTAAATAGTTTTTTTCTGGGTTGTCTTAAAAAATATTCTATTAATAAAAACTATTTTCAGTTGTATTATACTTGTTATTCTACATCTTTGGTTTCTTTCTTATTTGGGCATTATACAATTCTTACATTGTTAAATGACAAAAAACAACATCCATGTTTGTCATAAAAACCATTGTTGCTTAACTCTGATATTGCAATCTTTTTTTATACAAATTTGCACAAGATAACAAATTTTCATGTGGCAGACAACCATGTTCATTTCCATATTGATTAGCCATTATAATGTTTTTACCATTTTTCACTGCAGTCTGACACTTTCATTTCTTTTGTTACCTTTTATTAATTGTATATTGTCTGTCATTTTGGGGTCTCTTTTTACATTTCCTCTCATATTTCAAATTTGCTTCCCACCCAAGGAGAATATTTCTCTTCACTTGTTTACCTTGCCTAAACTGATGATAATTTGATTACCAATAATTCTTTCATCATCATCATCATCATCATCATATTAAGCATTGTCCCAACATCTCTGGTTTCCTTTAAAACCATTCATCAACATTACTCCCATCTGTCAAAACTCTATATTCAATCATCATTACATCTCTCATTATTATTTTTTTTTTAAATTTAAAAAAATTTTTTTTTTTTTTTTGTTACTTCATTTTTGACTCTTCTTTCTTTTAGTATACTTGATGCTATATTGTTTGCTTTGGCAGAGAATCTAACTGTCTTTTGGAGTGTGTTCAAACAGAGGTTTTCCTTGGGAGTGTTGCATGATAAATACTAATATATTCAAAAGAAATTATAACCAATTTAATAATTACTGCATTTTAAAAAATCTGTTGCTTTGAGTGAGATTATGCTTAATGGAAATTTTCAAAAGCATGAATAGCCTTCTTTGTTAAATAATTAGGAAAAATATACTAATGAATTCTCATAAGAGTAGAAAATATCTTTTGGAACTTACTTATTTGACACACTGTTAGATTTGACTAAATGAACATAGAAACAACAAATCATGTTTTATACTGAGTTATCTATTATAAAGATTTTACTCACATTAAGTAATTTTTTCTCTGCGTTTATGATCAAATGAACAGTTGTCAGTGTTTTATATACAAGTTATATCATTATAATACACATTTAAACTTTGTGTTATGTAATATGTTCATTTTATGTAATAGTACATATTGGTACTCTGTTTTCTAAACTTATGTGACATTTTTAAGTATCCTTTTAGTACTCTGCTTGCAAATGCATGACATGATTACTAATTTTAACTTTCTAGTTATCCAAAATATACTCATAGCTCTGTGTTTATAAGCTTATTCTATAGAAGACATTGTCAAAATATGGTAATACTTTGATATACCTATTCAAAACAAGTTTGTCAGTACATTAATAAATGAAATGATGGAAAAAGAATTGATTTTATACAAAAAATATTTATTTTTCAGTATAGTCTCTTCCTTTTATCAATGCATTTAAATCAATGCTTCTCTATTAATCATATTAGCTGTGTCAAGCTACAGATTTATTTGATCCATTCTAAGAGACAACATTTTCTCAGATTCTATAAGTTATTTGTGTTAAAAAAAAACAAATTTTTTTCTTGTCTTTTGACAAGTAATCTGATATGTATTACACACACACACACAAGACTATATTTTGCCAGATTTTGGGAAGTAGGTTGGGCTGTGAGCTTTCATTAGCCCCCTAGACATATCTATATCTTGTTTAAAATTTGGTATATTTATAGAGGAAAAGTGCTTAATATTGGAAATAGAGCATTTAAAGATATTGACAGTCTGGGCATAGGAATCAACACTACATTGTGACTGCCAGTTTCACAGTTCATTGCAATCTTCAAACCAAGCTTGAAACTGACAGTCAACATGCAGTATTGATTCCCATGTCCTCACACAAACACACACACACATTGTATGTATACTGAAACTTTTTTATGGTGTATTCAGCTGAACTTTGTATATTAAGCTTGTAAATTACTTTTATATCTGATTAATTTTTTTTCAAAAACTGGATTAATTTCAGACCTCACTCTGACAAAAGAAATTTAGATTTTTGATTTGAATGTGATATCCCTCCCCCACCAAGAAAAATAGATAATCAGTATGAAATCTTTTGATTGAGGCAGTATGGTGAGACTCTGCATGAAAATTTAGCTTAATGTACTTTAAAAAAATATACAGCTTAATTCAGGTTCTATTTTAGTTAATAGATATCTGTTCATATTCAACTGGATGTAGCTAAGTTACTAGAATATAGAAACAATTGAATTTATGTATCTATCTCAACTGCGTATTTATAAGCATCTCTATTTAATTATTTGAGATTATTTTTATAATAATTATAATTAACAGATTTTAATTCTTAGTTATTTTAGCTTATTAGCCAGCTAGTAAACTAGTTTTATTTCTTTTCAATTTCATCCCAAAGAATATAAATTTTAAAAAAAATAAAAGGAAAAAAAGAACTAAGCATATCGATTTCAGTGGATAAAATTCTAGATATTTAATGGATCATAAAAATTATTGAGCAAAGAATAATACAGATTTGTTTTTACCAGACACCAATTTGAAAGTAAGATCTATTATTAACAAGCAAGCAGAACACAAAAAACTACTGTCATTCTGTTTGTATGATCACTCATAATCCTCCATGTTATCTGTCAAGTGATTTTTGTTTTCTTTGTAAACTGGAGATTTGATCTATGCTATCAGAATTTTGAACAGGTATTTTATTTTACATCTTATTCTAAATCCTGTCATCAGGGTTTAATAGCTGATATAGGATTAAAGATGGACAAATTTATGCAGTTCTGAATAGTTATGTCTTCTAATGGATATACACGGGGTGAAAAAGTAGGTATACAATAAGGGAAAACAAAATGTATTCACAAATCATTATATTGATTATACAAACATAGATTATTCATCATGATTTGGCGTTTCAGCTTTATTCACTTTCCTGTTGCCATAAAGTTGCTTCCCTGTGCCTTTTCTATAAATACTTTTACGGTAATTGTTCAGATGAGTTCTTCATTACAGTACCTAGAATTTATGAATTTAAGCACAGTACTAGATTGGCAACAAGGCAGCATCAGTTTCCAGTTGAATTAGTTATATGTAACTGTAAATTTTTATGCTAACAGTTTCTTTTCTTGCAATTCTCACTTGTGGAACACTCTCCTGGCTCCATGCTTTCCAGCTAACATTAATCTTCATAAATTTAAATGCAATTACAATTGTTACCTACTGTCTCTCTGATCACTCTTCTATTGTTCTTGCTCCTTTTTGTTTTCTAATTCTTCTATACCTAGTAACCTCTTGTATCTTAGTATCTTTAATTCCTTGCTTTGGGTAAATTTAATTAAAAAAATAACTTATCAATAAGAAACATATCAATCCTTCAAATGTTTTAACTGTTTGCCCTGTTATTCTTTCCCTGCAAAACATTTATCATTATTATTATTATTAAAAAATTATTATAAATGTATTATAATAAAAATTACAAAAAATAAAAAATGATTTTAATGAATTATATAATTCTGGCATTAAATGAATCTTAGAATCACTGTTATAATATTGGCATAATGTTTACTATATACCTACTTTTGCAGCTCCGTGTATACTTTATTGTAGTACACTTTCTTTTATAATTTTCTGTCAAGAAATAGGTTAGACCAGCTGATATTTTAAGTGGTCAGTGGTCAATTTTTTGCCCCAGCCAATTAGAGATTGGTGTTTCAACATTGTCATTTGAATACTTTAGTGTAATTAAATACATACATGTATATCTTTTACTGAAAATTAGTACCAAGACATATTTGGGAAGGATATTAGAATAATCCAGAACCTATACTGGCAGCAAACTGCCAACAAACAGATAGAAAATGAATTCAATAAATATACAAAAATAGAAAGTGGTGTAAGACAAGGATGTGTCTTCTCAATGGATTCATTCAACCTATACAGTGAAACAATTCTGAGACTATTAGAAGTTCTTCAAGGATTCATTATTGGCAGCTACAGTCTAAACAACATAAGATATGCAGATGACAGTGTCGATAGCAGACAGAAAACTACAAGAAATTCTATAGAAAGTAGTGAAGAAAAGAGAGAAGTAAGGATTAAATATCAATTGCAAAAAGATAGAATGCATGGTTGCTAGTAAAAGGAACAGCCCAACATGCAAATTACAAATTGGAGATACCAAAGTCAAACAAATGCAATAATTTAAATATCTGGGAAGTGTTTTAACAAAGGATGGAAAATACAGCAGTGAAATCCAAAGGTCCATTGGGATACTGAAAGATGCTTTCCAAAAGTT
Source organism: Acanthosepion pharaonis (assembly GCA_903632075.3). NCBI lineage: Eukaryota > Metazoa > Mollusca > Cephalopoda > Sepiida > Sepiidae > Acanthosepion > Acanthosepion pharaonis. The sequence continues at coordinate 329,508 of CAHIKZ030005383.1, read as the reverse complement.
AAGTAAAGTATTAAGAAACAGAAGAATTTTGTTAGAAGCAAAGAAAACAGTACTGAACTGTTATGCAATGTCAGTTCTACTATATGACAGTGAATGCTGGACAATCTACTCAGAGATGAAGAAGAGACTTGAAGCGACAGAAATGTGATTCTACAAAAGGATGCTGAAAATACTATGGACCAAACATGTGAGCAACAACAAAATTTTAGAGAAAATGGAAATGAAAAGACACTTATACTTAACATCAGGAAGAGAGAGATAAAATTTCTAAGGCACATGATTGCCAATGTCCTGAAGAAGTGTTTGTGGGAATGGCAGACTATTATATTACATAAATTAAATATTCAACTAGAATCTGATTCTTTTATGATTATCATCAAAAATGAAATGGAAATCAGAAAGTGCAATTGTCTTCTTTTTTTTTTTCTAATTTACTATTTCCATATTCAAATCTGTTGCCAGTATGATTCAAATTGCCAAAGCATCATTTTTATATAAATAAGAACAAATAAACAAATACAAGATTTACACTCCTTTTCATGTTCTGGTTCAATAGCTACATTGTTTATAAAATATTAAGAGACACTATTATAATATAAAGATTACTTGTCTATCAGATTATATCATATTTGGTCAATTATGGTCAAATAGTGAAATTCACATAGAACCTTTCCTGCCTGCTGTCAGCATGGCTGACCCTAGACTTCTGGAGAGCAATACACTGCACCTTCTTGGCCTCACTTCTGACTTGAAGTGAAGCGACTACATTGAATCAATAGCTGCATCTACTCCAAGAAAAGTTGGGTCACTGTATTGTGCCAGAAAATTTTCCTCATCTTGCACATTTACAAATCTACCATTCATTCATGTATTAAATACTGGTCTGGTGCTCCTGCTATTCATTTTGAGGTTCTTGACAAAATCCAAAGAGAGATCTGTAACATAATCAATCCTGACCTGGCATCTCGACTTCAGTCACTTTTTCACTGGCATGCCTTACCTCTGTCTTTTCTACAAATATTTTTGTGGCAACTGCTCTGAAAAGGTTTTTTTTCCCTGGTGCTCTGACTACATTCATTTAAGAATGCTACTAGATTAACATTTAGTTCACACCTGTTTACTGTTGAAATACTTAAATGCAACCACCACTTCTACTCCAACAGTTTCCTTTCTTGCACTTCCTGTATGTGAGACTCTCTTCTGTTTACTTGCTTTCCTGATAACTAGAATCTTCAAAGATTTAAATGCACTGCCAATTGCCATCTTCTCTCTTCTTGAATCCCGTTCATCTTTTGTCCTTTCCTTTACTCAGTATTTTCTCATTTTCACTCCCTGTATCCCATGCTTACTAGTTGCATTTCCACCTTGCTTGGGATGAAATGATTTAAAAAAGAAAGGTACTTGAGCAAATATTGTAGTGAGAGTTGATATCAAAACTGTTTTCATTTGCTTCATTGCAAAAGGCCATATTGGTGTTTGAAATTGAGATCAAATTTGTTTCCTTAATGTTTGACTATCTACATGTAAGCCTGAATGGCTACTGCAGCTATGTGGTTGTAATAGTTTCTGTATGAGCCTTAGGACTTTGCATGTGAGAAGAACTAGGTGTAAAGTGAAAGGGAAAAGCCTGTATATCATGGAAACCATTTACAATGCAATGCAGGTGAATGACTCTTATGTCGAAGGATAATTGAATGAAGAAGATAAAAAGCCACTCTGCTCCATAAGCATTTTATCTGATTACAATATGAATGGTTGATATCAGTGTAAGAAAAATATATAAGAAATATTCAGCATTCATTGACTGAACAGTTAGTGTTACTGTCAGTGGAAATTTATAAAATCTTTTGCTGAAAACAGTTTTACAGGAAGTTGCTTTCACAAGTCCACTATTATTGCTATTAATGAGTTTCCTTTGAAAACATTTGTTTTTGATTATGGAGGCGCTTCTTTTCATATTGCATGCATTTCGCTGATTTCATCAGATGTATAATTTAGTACATTAAAAAGAATTTAGGAAGCTGCTTTGTGCTATTATTGTCATTGAAATTACCTTACATTTTCTTTTCACTATATGGAGAGTTTTTATATATATATATATATATACACAGAGAGAGAGAGAGAGAAAGATAATATCATACATTTAATGCTGGGGGCTATTAAATAGTGCTCGATGTATAGTAACAGCTATAATTTATATCAATAATAAATATACATTTTTCATCACTGGCAGTTTTCAATCAACACCTGATGATTGCACTGTGCATGAAACTCAGAGCTGTGTTACCAGTGAGTAAAAAGAAAAATATATTTTATATATATATATACATAAAGCTTGTCCTTTTTATTAAATATAAAAGTATGGAAAGAATAAAAATTCATAAAATCATTATCAGTAGCTGTCTTTTTCTATTTGTAGTCATGCCAACAGAAGCCTAAGAATTTTCTTTCAAACAAATATTTAAAAGGATTATTAACTACATGGCAAAGTTTAAAAGTACAAATTTTACTAACTGCTTTGCTGTAATTTTGAAGATTATAAATGTATTATGAAAAACATTTATTAAACTTGCTTCGGCAGTACATATACTGAAATTGGAATGATACAGAGAAGATTAGCATGCCCCCTGCACAAGGATGATACACAAATTTGTGAAGTGTTCCATATTTTTCTATATTTCAAAAAAAAAAAAAAATGTAAAGAATTAAAATTCATACTAAATGCTATAAAAGAAACTTTGAATATAACTAATAATAGATAAAAAAAATTTAAAAAAAATTATTGGCAATAATGAACCACTAGTCAAAGATAAATTTCTTAAAGTTGTATTTTTGTATATACATATTGCATTACTGAATAATTTGAAGGTGTTATTTTAGATATGTAGAATTTAAGTTGATATTTTCAACCTGATATATAAAGACTTAAAGAAATGAGCCATAGTGTTCTTTCTCCTGGATAGATTGTCAATATTTATAAGTTTTATACAAACTTAGATAGACTAATCTGTTTTGAACTGTTTGATATTTGTTACATTGTAATATAATATATGGAACAAGCTGTCTTTTTCCTCTCAAAGAATATATAAAGCATAAAAGACAATCTATTTAGTAATAACTATTGAGCAAAGAGCTTTTCTCTTCTGAGATGACTGAACAGTAATTCATGGCAATAAATTGTTTTTGTGAAAAAAAATCAGCAGAAAGGTTTTGATATTGAGAATGTTTCTTTTTTGTCTGTTTTTAAAGAAGTAATGAAAGGAGTTTCATTCACTCTTATGTCATTTTGAAACCTGAAAATTTATATAGGTCAAATATATGATTCTAATAAATATTGTTTCTGACAAAGAAAAATCTTTATATTCTTTAAATTGAAATACCTGCTATAGAATAAGGGTTAGTAGGCCAGCCTTTCAAGCAGGTGCTAATGGGTTTTTTCCTTATTAGGTGCTCTGCACATGTGTGTTGGAGATATTTTGCTAGACTTGACAGCAAAATAAACAAAGCACCAATATTGCAAGTAGTCATACTGATATCAGTTGTTATATATGCATGTGTGTGACTTTGAAAATGACAGAACACCTTCTTTTAAAGGAACCTTTTTTGTCCAACAATTCTTCAGAAAGATTCGTTTGAACAACAATAATCAAAACAGCAAAACTGAAAAAGGTAAACATGGGATAAATAAGGTTGTTACACCAATTTGTTGTTTTTAATAAGGAACTTCTTACGACTAATAATGGTTTTATTGATGGAATTTGTAGGGGTGGGGAGAGAAATATAACAAAGCTTGTTACATTTTTATTAAAAAAAAAAAAACATTAATGATACATGGAAACTCAGCTTCAAATTAAAATTTTAACATTCAGTGTATATGTTTAACTTATTCTCATTCAATTTACTGGCACTTATTTTTATCGCTATTATGTACACACACACACACATATGTTAGTATATAATTCAAATGGATACTAGTAATATCAAATATCCACAGAGAGATCAATGTATTTATTATAACAGAGCATATATATTTTTACAGCAAAAATCTAAATATTATTATTATAATTATTATATATATAAGGGTGTGTCAGAGAGGACAGAAGCTTAAACTCAAATTTTTATGCATATTACTATGTATTAAAACCAACAGAATTATTCCTGTTCCTAGAGTTTAAAAATATTTTTTTCAAATTGTATCATTTCTATAAATTAAGACCATTCAGTTGCCATAGTGATAGTAGTGTTATAGAAATACTCATGAATAGATCTGATACCATTTGAACTGATATCTCTTTCCTATTTGGCCTGTGGACATAATGCATAAGTACCATTACCTTCTTTTGATCACCATAGTAACAACATGCATTTCAGAAAGAAAGAGATGACCTGTTAATAATACCAAACTCTTGAAGTTGAAACCAAAATTACTTGGAGAGTAATTTACATTATTGTATCCTTTACCTTTGATTATTATTTGATTTGAGATTTTCATTTCTTCAACATTTAAAAATTAAAAGATTATATTCTCTTTAGATCATCATTATAAGTATTTACACTTAGATTCATTAGAGTAGGAACTTTTATACTGGACATATTCTTGTAGGTGAGTAATGCGTAGCTATATGTATACTGCTGATGCTTTGTCTACTGTTGGTTCTGATTTGTTAAATTACACAACCGACTTTGTCATTCAATCATTATGCAAATGCTAAAATTTATTAGAAGAAGAAACTTACCATTCTCTATCAAAGATGGAAAAAGAATTTTGACTTCATGTCTCATTTATGATGATTGCAAACCACAGATTCATTGATCTGGTATATAATGAGACGGAAAAAGATTTTTGACCTCGTGTCTCATTTGAGATGACTGCAAACCACAGTTTCATTGATCTGGTATAAGTGCATCATTTGAGAGTGTGTTGATTTTAAAGTCTCTTTACTATCAACTTCAATTAACAATACTTTAATAGATGAGTTCACTCACTGTCATTGATCTTATGCTCTGTGAAATATTTCCACCATGCAGGATTGTAAGAATGGTAAAGAAGCAACCAAAGAATTGGTAGATCTCTGAGCAACAGAGACAACAGTTACACCTCAAACTGTCAGTAACAAACTCTGCCAATGTGGCTTGTAATCTTGTAGAGCATGAAATGTACTGTTTCTGAAGAATTTGCATGTGGAAGTACATCTGAAGTTTGCTAAAGAGTCACAGACTTACTGGAATAATACTCTTTGTTGTGATTAGACTGAGATAGTTGGCATCCATTTGCATAAAGCCTGGAGGAGGAAATACAAAGAATTCAAGCCAGGAGTCATTGTCCTAACTGGGAAATACGGAGGTAATGTAATGGGATAAGGCTGTTTTTCATAACATGCTATATAATAATTTCTCATAGTCAAAAGAAAAATGAATGGAGCCATATACATAGATAGTAAGAACACAAGCCTGTTTTTATCAGGTCCTTAAAAATTAAGTGCAGTTAGTGGTTTCATTAGGGCAACATTCTTTAATATATCATCAATGCAACCCAACAGTGATTTTAATAGAAAACCAACCTACTGAAGTAGCCTGCTTAGTTCTCTAACTTGAATCTGATTCAAAATGTTTGTCTGTTCTTATCAGCCTAGTAATTTGAATGAACAAAACATTTGCCATGAAGAGTGCTTAAAGCACTAGGTACTTGAAAGACTCTTCAAATGTTCTCTGAGTATAATGCTATTATTTTCTTGGAATTCTTACTGGTCACTTTATACATAGATTCCATAGTCAAACCACATCAGCGCATGTGTACTGATTTGGCCACATGATTGATGTGTACTAATTTGGCCGCATAAGTAGTGTCCTCGTTCACTCATGTCACTGAATATGAGAGAGAGAGAGAGATTTTTGATAATGCCATCTCTGATTCTCTTTGTTCTTACCACATTGCTTAACATATCAAAATAATCTTGAAGTATTTTTTGTTTTTATTTGCACAAAAGCAAAGAAATGAAACAGTTGAAAATGAATTTGCTCAATGATTTATCTTATTCTTTGAATCAAAATTATAAACTTTTATGTTGTTTGATGGACTGTTTTTATTATGATGAGTTCATGTCCTGACAAGGAAAAGTAATAAAGTGTTTTGCTATTTTCTGTCTTGATATATATTTCAGTTATATTTCTTAAGAAATAAAAACCAAAATAACTTTCTTGCACATTCTGAAACATAATTTATTTTACTGTTTTCTCTAAGTGCTGCTCTTCTTCAGTGATTCTAATTAACAAAATTCTATTTTGGGTTTTATCATTAATCTATGTATTTATTTGTATATAATAAAAATGGAATTGGATAATTTTGTAATACTTTTTCAGTAGAAAGTTGAGTGTGTTTTTTCTTTTTCTTTAATTTGTCTTTCATAAATTTTCCTTTTAACAATTGTTGAATTACACTTTTATATAGTCATGAAAGATTGAATTTTTTTTTTTTTAAATCAAGTTCACCCCAAGCAAGGCAGTAAAGCCACTAAAACAAGGGATTACTGGGTCTAGAAAAATTAGAAACAGAAACATTACTAATGAGCAAGAACAAAAAGAGTAATTGGGAAGGCAGTAGATAGCAATTCAAGTTGGCTGGCAGTAGATAGCAATTCAAGTTGGCTGGAAAGCATGGAGCCAGAAGCAAGAAGTGCAAAAAAAGGAACTGTTAGCATAGAACTTACGGTTACATCTAGCCAACTCAACTGTAAATTGATGAGACCTTGTCACTAATCTAGTACTGCACTTAAATTCATAAAGTTCCATAACAAAGAGCTCATCCAATCACTTACCATCAAAGTATTTATAGAAAAGGCACAGGGAGGCAACCTTATGGTGTTGGGTTAGTGACTGAAAAAATGATTTGAAAGAACTTTAGTAATACTACTTAATGAGCTTTTAATGTGTTAGTCATGTGATTAATCATATAAAGAGTGATTTCTTTTATTGCAGAATGTGTAGGCTAGATAAAACTGACAAAGTGATAACTATACTAAATGTAATTCCAGATTCTACTGGACTGGTCAGAACCCTGATGGTCCAAACTGAGTGGGGGCTAATTTGAACCTTGTATACATGGAATTCTGACAGTGATGCAATTATTGTTGTCTGAGTTTTGATATAACACAAAAAAAAATGGTTTCAGCAATACAGGTGTCAAGAGCTCAGATGTTACCCAAGCCTTCCTTTGCCAAATTCCTTTATATGCCATGGTTTCAGCACATACAGAGGATAGGTAGCTGGCCAACCTGTTGACATCCATTCTCTTCATCTCCCTTCCTTTAAAAACTGATAACTTCTATGTTCATTCCTGTCAGACTAAAAAGAAAACCGATGAAAGTTGTCTATTGTTGATTGAATTGGTTGATGCAGCATTGGGGTCCATACTGAGGAACTACTGGCAAACCCCTAAAATTCAGAGATAACACACAGCACTTATTGCTGTTCAGAAAAAATTGTATTTGATGTTACTTATTGAAGAAAAAATATTTATTTTTTTACTTTAAAATATTACAATTTTTATACTTATAAACTGATGAAGATGAAATTATTGGCTTCCATATTGTCTGGTACTTGTAAGAAAAGAAATTGTAATAGTCCAGTCATGTAAACATCTCCATATTTGAGAATTTGTGAAAATCACTCTAAATAATTGCGAAGAAGAGAAAAAAAACTGTATTCTTTCAACTGATTGGCTGATGTTTTTACTCAAAGTGCACCACTGTCTGTTGGTAGATCTGTCTACACATCACAGAGATCTTAAAATACAGAACAGCATGTATATACTCTTTCTTGACATATCATTAGTGACATTTCCTTTTCATTTCATCGTAAACTTTGAGCTTTTTTTTTTCTGTGGGGCATTTTGTATTGATCTTAAAAAGAAAGCAAGCTCTTTCTCATAGGTATTTGTGTTGAGTTACAATTTATTGACTAAGAGCAGTATTAGATAGACTGGTTTTGGATGCTACTTTACATATGAAAAAAAAATTCCTGCTGAGTTTGACACATTTTCTATCTCAAAGAGGCTTAGATATTCAGTATGGCTGTCTATTATGTTTTTTAATTGAAAAAAAATGACAGAGCCTTTAAAGGTACCTTCCCTTGGGTAATTTGCTGTGAAGTATTTGTTTTATTCCTTAGTTATTTAAACAAGATATTCACGTAATAAATATGGCAAATTAGTTTTGGTATAAATGCCTACAGATAAATCTAATAAAAGTTCTGAAACGGAAGAAGCTATCTAACTAGATTGTTTCAGTGATACAGTTGTACAAATGCATGGAAAATTAGCAAAAACAGAGCTAAAATAGCTGTTGAAGGAATTCCTAACTGAAAGTATGAGGAGGTGCTGGAAAGTTCTTAACCATATACATATTTTTTAAACTCTTTCTTGGTTGGGCTGAGATAACATTTCAGCATTTCCTTATAACCTAATGAATGGATGTTCTCTCTGAGAAGTACTGTGTCTTGCAAAACTATTGGGTCTTAAACTCACACCTGATCTCAACTGGAACTCGTACATACAAGTTATCGCTAAAGATGCAGGTAAAATGATTGGGTTCCTATACCACTTCACATGTTTTCCTCTACCTTTACAAGAGCCAGATCAAGCCAAGAATGGAGTGCTGTTGTCACATTTGGGTGGGAGCTCCACAGCACATTCCAGCCTTGATAGTCCAAAAGTGTATCTGAGTCCTTGTGGGCGATAAATTATTTTCCACTCTCCAACGTCTCTCTCACAGGTGGGATGTAGCAAGCCGCTTGCTACTCTATCACTATTTTCACAGAAAGTGCTTGGAAGAACTACATTCATTGGTACTGCCAGGCCAAATCTTCACAGCAAGGACTCGCTATACCAGTTACATTGTAGTAAACTACCAACATTCCTTCTGTATTCCATCAGTGAGATATAAATTCCTCTTGAACGGCTTCTTCCCATAAACCGATGCTCTGTGGAACCAACTCCCAAGAAGTTGTTTCTCCGATCATTACAATCTTAATTTGTAAGAGTCTTGTATTAACTGTTACCTTCCTCTCCTATCCATACAAACTGCCTCTTAGCATAACCCTCATTTTGAGTGGCTCCCTGGCCTTATACAGTATAAAAAAAATAAAAAAATTAGACCACTCATTCATCTATATAGAATTGCTGTGACCATTCAACCATTGTGCAAATATATCAAATATATCATGGATCTCGGTTCCTTCTTCTTTTTTTTTTTTTCTTTTTTTATAGACCAAGATTTGGCTTATAATAAGTGATGAGTAGTTCAGCTTTATCATTGTTATGAGAGAGAGAGAAAAACTTTTTAATTTCTTGTAATGTCATTAAGAATAGTCAAAATGTTTAACTGAAAAATTATTCAATTATCTTTTTTATTATCAATGAGATAGTAAATCTAGTTAGTACTTCTTTAGGAGTAAAATATGATACATCAAATATTTGATATCTTCTATATAAATAAAGCTCAGTGTACATGTGTTCATCCATCCATCGATCTCGACAAACCTTAAGTAACATGCAATTAAAAATTAAATAATTCATCTAAAGTTAAATTTAAATATCAAACAGAGTGAAAGGTTTAAAATAAACAATCCTTTATTAAAAGTTTAACTTTAATTTCACTTTTCATTGCAGTTGATACTAATTAAACCGTAATTAAAACTTAAATGGGACATGGTATGTTGCCCATACGTTTTTTTTTCTTTTTCTAACAAGTGTACTGTGACATTCAAAATATTACATAGTTTGGGTTCCCTAATATCTTTTAAGAGTGACTTTATGTGAAGGGGTCATAAAGAATGGTGATTTTAAAAGAAAAGAAAAATTGCAAGCAAAATAAATATAAACAAACTACAGACATAAGTTGCATATACTAGGAAAGATTATGCTGAATTAAGGTGTCAAATAAAGATAAAATAATTTTATTTCTAAATTCTTGTAACTTTTACATACATAGGATGCTGAAGGTCTGAAAGCCCTCCGCAGAAGCTATCCTAAAGTCTGCCAAAGGACAGCTTCTAGGCTAGTCAGTCAATATAACCATAATATTTGTCTCAATATAAAAATAGACAAGATTCATTTGTACATAAGTGTATTTCTTTAAATACAAAAAGTGAAAGAAAGTCTAGTTTATTCACTAAAGAAGCAGTTTTGAAACTACAATATTTAATTGTTTTGTTTTTATCTTAATGTAATGAGAAGGGATAGAATTGATCTCTACTCTTAACAAAGTGTTAATATTCTGTTGCTCCTGGTTATAGCTGTCTTTTTTAATATATAATTTTAAACATATACACATATATTTTTCTAACATTCTATCAAAAGTATGGTATTCCTTCAACATTTTCCTTAAGATGAGAATAATGCTAAAACATATACTTCATATGCTATCTTTTTAAGATATTTTACAGACTATATATTTTCATATTATTCTGTGAATTTGGAAATCATAGGTGAACATGAAGGACCAAAACAGAATAAATATAAATCTGATGATATTTAGTTTTAAAAGAATTCTTTATAAATATTAGATGCTTATTTTCTCATCTTAGATTTGCCTGAATAAAACAAATTAATCTTTACAGTTCTGCTCTGTTTTGTTGTCTTTTTAACAATCTTTGCTTGTGCAATATTTTCTCTTTTTTCACCTTTGCCTATTATTTTTATGCTTTTCACACACCTTACTAATTTCTTTTCTCAAACCTTAATTTGCTTTTTTACTAAAATAAAAGAATAACAAACTATGCAAATATGATTATATGTAAGACTTGAATGTTTAAAATTAATGTTTTCTGATCTGTGAATAGTAATTACCAATCCTTAAATATAGTGAAACAAAAGCATTAAAGAATTTTAAAAATAAATTATTAATTGAATTAATTTTAGATTTATATTTGAAAGTCATTTTTTTTACATGCATTTCTTTAATCTCTCATCAGTTTCTCTAAAGATTGTCTACTCAAATTTAATATTTCTTTGCATTGCTGTTATATCAAATATATTTTTCTGGGCATGTCCATTTCTTTGCTGTAATCCTTTTCTTTGTTTTAAATGAAAACATTACAAATAACAGGGTTTTTTATTTCTCTAGATTATGTGAATTTAAAAAAATAATTTCAGTCAATAAATCTTCATGGTGCTTGACTAGGCCATAGCATATACTCTCTGAACTGATTGCTAAAACATTTTTAGAGGCATATTCTATGCATACTTTCCAAGTCATGTGAACGGTATTTGAAACAGAGTTTTGTGCACCTATAAAAATGGTAATGTATTTTCCTAGGCTAATGCCAATACATATCAAGGGGATACAGATAATTCTCATTGTGCCTTGAATATTGACTGATGTAAAGAAAACATTCATTCCACACACATTACTATTAGTTTTTTCTCTTTTTTTTTTTATTTTTTTATTTTCAAGTATGAATCAGTGCCAAACAATAACTGTTGACTTTGAAGTGGACAAGCTTAGCACTAAAGAAAATAGAAGACATTAGAAAATGTTTGAAGATGATTTGTTCATTTATAATATTACTTCTAAAATATATATATATAGCCGCATTAACTAGGGACCTTGAAATATTTACCTAGGATTTAAGAAAAAAAAAAAAGGGAGGCAATAATCTTGAGTGATGCCATTTTAATTTAAATGCAACATTGATCTCAGAAATTATGAAATGATAATGTCAACAATGACATTTTAATATTTATGTCAGGTTCTTTTTTTTCTTTTCTTTTTTTTTCTATTTTTTTTTTTTTTTTTTTAACCTCTTGAATAAAATTGCTGTTCCCTCTGCAGGAAAAGGATTTACTTAAATAATTGTAAAATCTAATTTTATTTATATTGTGAGAACCACAGATTACACAAGCATCTACCAAATTCTTAGACATGGGATTGTATAGTTCAAGTGGATGCTGCTGAGGTGCCTGTAAAAAAAATTTGAAACTGACCTGCTGCAATTAATCTTTCTTACTCATTATATGTGAGAAGCATGCATAATACCCATCTATATAAGAGCCATGCATCATAAAGTCATGTTTTTTATGTCTTAACAGTAATCACTTTTACAAGTATTTTAAATGTCTGTATCATTTATTGGTATGATTTAGTTTTTCTAAGTAAACTAAGATTTTATAACTTGTATTTTATTTGATTTCTTTTCTACAAATTTTAGTTCTCTTAATACCAACATTTTTCTATGAATGCAGTCAAAATAACAGCCTGTTTTCTACTTATTTATACTTTCCATTGCCTTTCTGTTATGATTCTTCATTCTTCTCTACATTACCAGTATTCTTTGTTCTCAATCTTTCATTTTAATTTTAACTTATATTCCTATCATTTTACATAGTTTATATGCCACTAAATACAATACTCATTCTAATTCATGTAATAAAATGAGAATCAGTAGAATGCTTCAGTTTCTGAAAAGGCATAAGCATTCACTTGATATTTGTCTTATATTCATTCAAGTTCTGTAGGCTTCATATGACAGTTTATCTCCTTGTCTAGGTTTTTAATTGGCAACAAAAAGATTTTTGTTCATAATGAAACTGTTGTTTGCTAACTCTCATATTTTTGCTGATATACTGTTAATGTAAATAAAAAAAAAAAATAATACTTGCTACTAAATTACCATTATGATATCAGTATATCAGAGAATCAATATCCTGTCATTTTTTCTCTCTTTTATCAGTACAGGGTTTGTATGTGTCTCTGTTGTTGCAGTGATGCCAAACTTCGAAAGTGACACCATTAATTTCAACTGGTTAGAGAAGAGAATATTTATATAAAATTGATTTATTAACCTTATATAAAACTGCTATTTTGTTTAGTAGGTAATCTATAAATTAAAGCATGAATAAATGAATGACACAAGGTTAGATGATCAGTTTTAAAGACGTGTAAATATAAGTACTGATACAATTTTGATGTTAATTCTAAGCTGAAATTTTCATGCAATTTTTAATTCTTTTGTTATTCTTATTTAAGAAAGTTAGAAATACATTATGATTTTTGTATAGTTGATTTTTAAAAGTGGGTGCTATAATTTATATATTTATAATGCAAATAAAATTGAATTAAAATTTTAATAGTATAAAAATTTAAAACCATGCAAAAGAATACAAAGAAATTTGAAATTGTTCTGTTATTAGGTTGATGCAAAAAAAGAAAAATAATTGCAAATTTTAATAAACCTCTTTAAAGCAGAATATCTCAGCTTAGGATAAGATTTACTCATTAAAATAAGAACCATTACAAAATGTGCATTGTTACCAGCAATAAACAAATTTGAATAACGTAGAATTCTGAATCCTAGAACTTGTGATTTTTTTCAAAGGAGTTTTGAACTGCAGCTTAGTTGCAGATCATCTCTTGCAGAAAATTATTAAAATTTTTGGAAAAAAAAAATATTTGGTCAGTGAGAAGCCTGGTGATAAAAATGTAGTTGGGTGTTATCCTGGAGAACACTTGGTCTTTTCAGATGATATAAATGTTGCAGTTCTTGGTGCTTTTGCTAATTTCCTGCTAATACTTCCCTACTGCGATAGTTTCACCAGGATTCAAGAAATTTGCATTGGTTGATTCCACTTGTTAGACATAACCTTCATAATCTGCATTTGGTGTTTTGATGCTTCATCTTAAGTTGACCACAATGCAAAAGGCCATCATGTCATAATGCAATCAACAAATGAATTGTTCTTGGTGCACAAAAAAGTACAGAGCACATTTTATTATGGTGAATGTTCTGATTTTCATCCAGCTCAAGTGGCATTTATTTATCAAGATTTTTTTTATTTTAGTTTGATGTAAATGTTAAACAACTGTTGTATAGTTAATGTTTAGTTATTCTGCTACATCCCAAGTTATTTTTGCGTATGTTCACATCAATAATGATGCACAAACGATTGTTGTCAATCCTCCTCTTCCTCCTCTCTAATTGGGAATTTTTAGAACCAATGTTAAGCTGTACATTCATCGATGGTTCCCTGACGAAATGCTTGGTTTATGTTGGGAGCAGTTTCTGTTGCTTTATGTCTGATTTCCAACTCTTAAATAACAAAATTATATGATTTTATTTTTTTTTTTTTTTTTCCATATTTACTTTGACAGACAAAAATAAACCATGGTGATCGTTCATTTTATATGCATGTCTATCCTGGGGTCATAGAAAGTTTTGGGCCTTCATAACATCAGACTTTCTCTCCAGTGGGACCAGCAATCATTTCTCAACTAGCATTCTGGCATAGCTTCTGCATGAATTGTAACAATATTTCTGCCTACTCAAATGATGTTTTTTTATTCAATTCTATATGGGAATTCTGACTAACTGAATTTCTCTCTATAAATCAATTTTACATGAGCATATTTAAACAATAGTTTATTCGAAAATAAGCACCAAAATTTAAAATAACAAAAGGCAATTTTTGCATCAACTTAATATTATAAAAAGTTATCTAAAAATGAAAGCATTAATATTAAACTTATTTAAGAACTGAGAACTAAAACTAAGTTGATGTGTCTTATGACACAAATGGTTGAAGAACAACAGTTTAAATTTTAGCATCATCATTGGAAATATCTATGTCAGTTATTAAAAATTTGATTTTAGCAACCTCCAAGTTAACATTTACAAACAATATATGTGACTGTACAATCCTTCAAAGTGAAGTTTTAAGTCAAAATTCATTTTAATGTCAGCTTTCTTGTTTTTATCAAATATAGGCTTCATGGGATGAAAGTAAATTTCCAATAAAACTTTTGACTGCAATTTTCATTAGATTGAGTAAAATATCTTATCCTAATAAGGACATATATTCATTGGCACTCATTCAATATCTAAACTTGATAAGATATATTATATATCCATTTTTAATATATAAATCATGGTTCTGTACCTTCTGTAAAGCACAAAACTCTGTCAAACTTTTCATTCATTCTTAGTTCAAATATAGAGATAAAACTTACATCTACCAAGCCAGTATCTTTTGTATTTTAATTTCATGTTTTGGTACTATTTTAATTATTGAAAGTCTCTCATTATTGTCAGTTACTTCCTAGAAGAAAATTAAAGAAATTTTTAATTAGAAAATAAACAACATTTCTTTAGTCTGTTTTTTTTCTTTACTTTTTAAGATATAAAAATGAAAAGATGTTATGCACTTTTATGCATTTCTTATTTTTTCCGTATTTGCTACCTGCAGCAACAATAAATGTATACCACAGCAAGCACAATTTATAGAAGTTAGAAATATCACTAATTCAGTATAGTAATCATTTTGTTTAAATTTTAAATTTCTATTCATAACTTGAATATTCTAAGATTGAAATGTTTTTGCTTTTTCTTTCATATCTTTTTAGACAGAATAATACAAAAGCATGATGGACATGCCCATACATGTATAAAATGATTAAGAATTTTTGAAATTTCATACAATGTTGGTTTGTAATATTTTTGTTTCTTCCTTTTAGATGGGGCAAAGAGAGCCAAAGAAGCCAAATAAACAGGATTAAAATTTAAACACAAAATCTTGCATTTCATTCTCAGCTTATTTTGTTATTGCTCTCATATTGTGAAAATATTTTTAAAAGAAAATGCCCATTGGAGATTAAATTTTAACAAATTCAGACTATTCCTTAATTTAAAATAAATACTTATTTTGCTTGAGACTGATCATCATACTCATGGGAAATAACAATGATATTTTAATTCCTTAGATATAAATTAAAAACAATAAACAAGAAAAAAAAACCTTAAAGCCTGAAGTAAACTATCTGCAATGCAACATATATATATTTTTTGTTCAAAAGTTATATTTTTAAAATGTTTTGAAATATTAAAATATTATTGTTCCACTATAAAATAAGTTACTTTCTAAAATTCAAATGATAGCATTATTTTTATCTTATGCCCCACTTAACAGTTTTTTAAAGGCATAATTTCTCAAATTATAATAATTCTGCTGAATCAGTTAATTTAATTTGTTTTTAATTCATTAATTAGCAGTTTATTCTAAATATTGTCCTCCTTACTTGAATTATCATAGCAATCTCTCAAGAGCTCAAAGTACATCATCTTTCTTTATTGCTTCTTGTACTATTTTTACAATTCAGTATTCATAAATATTTTAAGCCAATGATTTTGATTTTGACATGAACCATAGTCCTTATTTTAAAGGACTTAAAAATGTATAAATGCAATTGCTCTTACTCATGTAAATTCAGTATATTTACCAAGTGCCTAATTTAAACATTTGGTGGCCTTATCTTCTTCACCCAGCTTGCATCAAATATATTATACTATTCAATTATTGAAGCTTTTTCTTATTTGACACCATATTGCAGAATAAAAACATGCAAAATCCATTTTCAATAAATTTATCAGAATTCTCTCATGAGAATATATGTCGAATTTGTGTTAGGATGCTCATTTGTTTGCTTACATACAGGAGAATTTATTGATAACAAACTTATTTATCAAATAAATTAATGATAATTTTAATGACTATATGTATATGTTTAGAATTTACACACTATTATTTGATTATTTTATTCAATACCCACTTGCCCAAAATCTCTCACACTTTCAACTTGAATTGTTCAATAAAAATAGAAGATATAAAACATAGAAAATTGCAGTGCAGTGTTTATTTTATTGATTTGGAATGCTTTTAACAATAATATTGCTTTTGACAGTATTGCTTGTTGAAGCTGTACAAATGGTTTTTTTTCTGATGGCATAGACAATAAATCCAACATTTCTGTCTGAATCAGAACAAAAAATGAACCTTTTGATTTTGATCAAAATGCTTATTCATCTTGAATGATCTCTTGCAGATACATAGTATAAAGAGAAACCTACTATTTCTATGTTAAATTTTTATTACGCAAGTCAATGTTTTCAAAAACTGATATTGGTAAAATTTTCAGGATATATAAGCAATATATTGTATGAGTTTCAGGTTAATAGTTTTCATAAGGATGGATAATTTCTGTCTGAATTTTTTTTCGTTATCACAACATTTCAGCTATTGTGCCCTCCAGCCATCATCAGGTGGATGTCGACCCAGGTAGCCTACAGAGAATTCTTTACTGAATCCTTTATTTAATCTAGTGGTATAGACTGTTCTTGTTCCACTGCACATGTCTTGGGACATCTTGTTCTTTGAGTACTTCTCATTTATTGCTTGCTCTGAGTGCAAGTACACACTGCCTGGCCCAGGGGTTAAACACAATTACTGTCATCAACAAACCAATGCTTTAATCTACTAGGCTAATGTCCATGGAACAGTAGTCTATAGATTAAAGTCCACTTGTAAATAGTGTAAATAATGATGGATTACTTGTTTTGGCAGTGTCTAGTTTTATGATGCAGGCAAAGAGCAATGTAAATTTTTATTCATAATAAAATGCAAAAGTTATAGATCATACAAATATTTGATTAACACTATATCCCATATACATGAATAAGTAATTTTATGATTTAACATGATAATATAAGAATCTTGACATTATATAACCTTCACCAGTGCCATATATTGATTTTCTTAACTTTTCTGCTGTTTGTTTTAACATGCTTTAGTTTTTATTGCTTCCAAGATATCTTCTTTGCTTGAATATTGCATTGTATTCTTATCTAACTCTCTTTTAATGATGGACCTCAAGTTTCTATTGTATTAATATCTGGAGAGGCTGGGAGCCATTACATAAATTTATTACCTTAGAAACTTTTTTGGCAATCATTGCAGAATATGAAGATTGATTGGTTAATTTGTTTTTATGGCTTATCAACCTTTTGCAGGTTATTTAAAGCCTGAAAACATTTTTAGATTGTAAGAATATTTTTTTAATGTTTTACTGATACAAGTCCTACTAATTAACCCATAGTTGTGGGGAGAAGAGGTGGGTAATTGTATGTAATTGAATATAATGAACCTGGCTGGAATTGGTACTCAGCTTTCCAATTTCCAATTCTGAGCTGTTATCCATTACACCACCCATACATCAAACCTGGTATTGTATCAATTAGATATTGACCAGGCTCAATGTAGCTTAACTTCCTTGATTGTACAAGAACTGGTGTTTTAATGTGATTTGGCTGTAAGCCTATACAGAATGTGAAGAGGCATTGTCATGCATGAATATATTCTTTAGCTTAAAGCTTTTTTTATTGTGACCATTACCACTCAAAAATGATTAAAAAAAAAAAAAATAATTCTTTGTATTTATCTTGACACTATCATCAACTTTGAAGGGATGTATGATTTTACTGTCTACAATACTAGTCCAAAATATTAACTCATCTCTGCCCTTTTATCTTCTAAGTTAGTGTTAGTTTCCTGACCCAACTTTTATCTCTGACATCAAATCTGTCCCTCTGTAGCTCTACATTTAGCACTAAAAGTGACTTGTGATATTAGTTTTCATGTCTTTATTTGTCCAACTTAGGAGGTGACATATGCTTAAATGTAGTAGTCTGGTTCTTTCTACATGTCTTTAGCCAATCTTCTTAATATTCAGTATCTTTCTCACTTTTGCATTTGCGACCATTCTTCAAATATTTTCTTACTGATAAGTTTACTTTTTTGCTTATTACCCTTTCAATTTATCTGAAGGTTGTTGAACACCTAAATAGGAACAACCTACTGAGCAATAACCAATATGGATTTCACTCTGCTAGAACCACAGTCGATGTCTTAACTGTCATTACTCTCAGAATCAGCTTTTCTAATTAAATGTTGTCTTAGTTTTATTGCATTTTTTATTTAAGGTTCAGAGCAGATTTTCGGTAAATGGTGTTTTACAAAAATGAAAATTGATGATTTAAATTCTCCAAGGTGTTCTGCTTTTAACTAATATAAATATTAATCAGGTGAAATTTAATTTCTCAAAATTTCATAAAATTGTGTGTGTGTTTTATGGAGGTGGACGTAAAATAAAATATGAATAAATATTTTTATCAAGATTTTCTAAAAACAAAAATTTCTAAAATAATTTAATTCATTTGTGAATAAGTCTTGAAAGTTTAATTATAATCCAACTGTTATTTGATTTTTGCAAGAATTTTCAAACAATTAGTTTTATTACTGCAAATAAGATGCTAATATTCTTATGCTAATCATTAATCAATCTTTGGTCCTCCTGTTGATGGGGAAAAAAAAAGATTTTTTAACCAAAATTTTGAACATGCTAGAAAGATTTTAAAAATTCAATTAAATAATGAAAATATACTTTAATTTTTCATCTTAATAATAAAGATTCTGATGATAAAACTTTATCAGGTTTGAGACATTTTTCATCATAGTATGCTCTTTTTTCAGCAAATTAGTGGAGCTACCTTGTATATAATAATGTTTTTAACTGGGTGGTGAACAACAGTGAATTGCTTACATTAATTAAAACAGATATTATAAGATGAATCTGTGATATTTTCATCATAATACATATAATTATATCCTGAAAATTTTACCAATATAGGTTGGTTAATGCCAATTTTATTGTGAAAATATTGACTTTCATCCTAAAATCTGATATAGTATATAATAATGATTTTAACTGGGTGGTGAACAACAGTGAATTGATTACATTAGATCTGTTTTATACTTAAGATATTTTTTGTTTAATATGTATCAAATAAAGGGAATTTATAAACTCAAGAATTCTGCATTCAATTTTAGATCAATATTTTTCCTTATGATGCCTTTTTCTTTGAATTATCTCTAATTAAGTAACTCAGCAAGGAGATGAAGTTGGAACCAACTATTAAATCCAACTTCCATCTTCCCAATCAGTACCTCCCTTTCAGAAGGGGGCTGTGGTTAACCTCAGTTGTCTCCAAAATGTAGAGATGCTGAAAGAGTTGAACAATATTTAGAACTCTGATTCCACATAATTGTGAGATTTCCATGTTAAACAGGCCTTATACCACATTTGGAAATATGTGGGCATTCCACAGCAAAGTTAGCAAGGAATACAAATTACAAAAGGTGTATAATATAACTTCCTTATTTAGATGATAGAAATAATAAAGCCTTATATTATGTATTACTAAATGAAGATTTCCTTCCTCAAACAAGTTCTGATGTTCATTTGGTCACATTTTTAAGAAGTGTGTCAGGTTGAGAATATTTCAACACCTCATAACTCTCAGACCACCATTCACCTCTTTAATGTGTAGTGGATTTATTGTTGCTTATTTTTATATATTTTGATTGATATTTTAAAATCATTAAAAATGTTGTTTTTTTTTTTACATAATAATTTGATTATATTAAAAAAAATTGTATTCTTTCTTACTGCACATATATTGAATAGTATATGTTTAAGAACTATGTAATCTTACCCCAATGCCACACCTTGTCAAAACCCTTATTTATTCATGGAGCTTTTGTTGGAATTTCAAGACATTTGCTTAAGATTTTCTAATCTATTGGTTCATCAAGTAATATAAAATAAATAAAATCCATTAATTGCAGATGACAAGAATTTTTGTCATTGCAATTCTATTGTTTATCTGTGATGACAAATTTCTATCATTGTTAATAGGTTAATACAGTTTTAAATCAAAAGATAGAGAAGTTGATTTTTTTAATTTTTGGAATTTGATGCTAGTTTATGTAAAATTAAAAATTTATTCAGTCAAAGTTAGAGTATATATATATTTTAGGGGTTATTACAATGATAAGCAAATATGTATTTGTGTTGAGCTATTAAGTACAGTAAAGAAATGCTTTTCCACAGTAAATGAAATGGCATTTTATTGGTTAGTGTTAAATATATACCTAAGACTTAATAAGGTATATTTTCCAAGCAAGAATCTTCCATTATATTGTGAGAAGCTATCTATTGAAAGGACCACCTACCAGACCCATCACTTGTGTTCCATTGCCCATTTGGTGGAGTTGGGTGATATTTTATATAACAGTTGACTGTCACTTTTATCACATTGAAAGGACTTTGCTCATTCAGGTGAGTAATTAAAAGTTGCTTAAAAACACCATTTCAAAATTATTAGACTTTTATATTTATTAAATTTAGTTCTTTTTTTAAGATAATATTAAAATTTTCATTTTGAAATGTTTGGGAATTGAAAAAATGATACAATAAAGTATCAGTTAGGTTGATACAGCATTTGATGGTAGTGACCAAATCTTGTATTCATATTAATTTTATAGCATCATTAGTCATCAAAGTATTTTGCCTGGAATTGATGGCTTGGTACTTTGCTTTAGGTAAACTATATCAGAAAAAAAAACAACTCATTATTTTGGATATTTTTGAAATTGATGGAATAAGAAGTATTGCATAGAGCAAGACAATTGGATAATCTGAAGATCACATATCTGAAAAATATGCTGAATGTAGAAGAATTTCCCATCCCAGCTCCATGATCATTTTATGTATTTGCAATGTGACAATAGGCCTCATCATGCAGCAAAATAACTGGTTAACTTGCTTGTCTCCAAAAACAGTAACTGTTTGTTCAAGTTCCGGCAGTTTGTAACAAAAATTTCTGTTGAATTGCACAGGGGAGTAGATTTTATTTAGGTTGAGATATTGAAGGCTGTTTTGGATTGAGCCATGACTTCCTTTTGTATTTTTGAAATAAAACCATTTTTCATCACCAATGATTGTCTTTTTCAAAAAAATGACTTTTTTTCTATGTTAAGCAAAAAGAGAAAGACAAATGTTTAGAAGCTGAATGATTTTCATTTCTCTAAGTTCATGTGGAATTCATTTTCATATCTTCTTAATTTTTCCACAGGGTTGTAACTAATATACTACAGTTGATTGCACAAGCAATAAAACAAACTTCAAAGACACTTCTAAAATTTCTCTAGCATTGGGTAAAAAAAAAACACTGAAATATGGTACATCAATCTTTTCATACACACACACACACACACACACACTGAACTCAGGTTGATTAAAATATCACATATTGTTCTGTTGCATTAAGTAAGTTATGGTTGCAATAATATTGAATTAAATACTTAGTTATTTGTATACTATTTTTACTTGCTTTGTTCAGTCAGTAAAATCTTTGTCTTATATCCTTAAATGCATTGAGATGAAAACTCTATGAAACTACTACATTTATATACATTTGACTGGCATAAACTTAGTTTTTAATATTTATTGATATTTACTCAGCTAAGTACAACACAAAGCCACAAATGTCACTGCTGTAAGGAATGGATTTCAAGACTAGTTTTACAGCAAAGCATCCACTTCTGCATATTTAGTAACAAGAATCAAACAGAAGAAAAGGAAATGAGAAATCATTTAAATGATTTGTTTTTAGTTTCCCAACTCTTTTAGAATGAGACCAATGAAAGATTACTTTAGAGAATGCTTTAAAAAGATAAATTATTGTCTTTAAATGTTTACTTACTTTAGTGATTCAATAAAATTGCTTCATTACTTTCTTTGTTTTGTTTTAATTATTGTGAAGATTTTTTTTACAAAATAAATGATTTTGAATAATCATTGAAAGCTTGTTTGAATTGAACACTTTTTTTTAAGCTGGCATCTTCTCAACATAAAAACTCATAAGCTTGTAACATATTTATTGTAGTAATTTTTATTACTTGTGTATAACAGATTGACATCTCCAAGATTGAAAGACTTTGTTGTCTGAATTTGAAATCACTTTTTCTCCAACACAGTTTTTACATCAACATTAGAAATTGACTTATTGTTTGTGAGCTTTGTTTGAAAGATCTCATCAATGATTAATAGGTTGTAATGTAATCAGCAAATTTGAAAACAATCAGATACTGTAAATTGTGGGTAGATTTTGACTCAGGCCAAGAAGCTAAAAAAAAACAAAACACTATTTTAGAATAAAGTGAACCTGCTTGCATAATGAAACTATCAATTCTAATATCTGGCTACTGTATTAGATGTTATCTAATGCATGTATAGGTGTGCTTCTGTCATCATTAAAATGACAATCAACTTGTCGTTAAAAATTTTATTTTATTTTTTCTCGTTATGATAAACTGGTCTTCAGGCCATCTCAATTAAATAGGTAACAGTAAATGTAATCATTTGTCATTACATATTTTTCTTAAAAGCCATAGTATTAAACTTTACATCTAGTGTATTCAAGTTTACAAAGCTACTAATTTTTACTTTTGAAAGTTGTAAAGTGTATAAAGTTAATTCATACAGTTTCAGGTCATATCTTTTTTAAGTATATGAAGATGACATGATTATTTTTAATTTTTTTAGCCATTTAAATTAATTAGGTGTTATTCAATTTTAACTTGAGATCTATGGCAGAAAATCAGTATTTTAATTAGTTATTGGTAGTACATGTTCCAATTCATTGTTTAGAAATCAACTTTGGTGAAATTGACATTTAGTTTGGTGAATTCTTTAACATACGTAATTCAATATGTAATTCTTTAACATAATGCAATGGATGATATTTGGTGCCATGACTCATCTGAAGGGAACATTCAGTTCTTTACTTGTTATATCTTTTTTATAATTTAAAGGTGAACTGATAGGTTTTGGATGCCTCTCTTATGCTTTCTATTCTTTGCTATCCGTAGATGTACTTTTACATATTTTGCTTCCAGATGTTTAAATAGTTTATATGAATAAATATCTTCTAAACACCTGAGCTAATTCAACACATATTTCCTTAATTCTTTTAAAAATAAAACATTTCAGAGAAATTAACTAAAAAAACTGTTCATATCATAAACCTTTGAAATAAGTGAATTATTGCCCTTGCCTTGTTTGAATAAAATGTCTGTTGTGTGTCACACTTAAATAGGGTTATTCAGTTAATATCTAACTTTTTTTTTTTAATATCATCCCTTCTACTGATGGACCATAAAAATTATTCATTTATACTACAAAATAAGATAAATTTCTCTTTGGTATAGATTTTATTTTTTGAAAGCATTAGCTTTTATGCAAGGGTAGAGAAATTTTCATGATTTTTCTGCATTGAAGATTACCTGATAAAATACATACCATGAATGAGTTTCTTAGATGCATCAAGGTTTTCATGGAAATATCAATTTGAAATCAAAGTACTAAAACATGAAATTCAGATTCATTCTCGTAACAAGCTTAATTTATCAAATTATTGATTGATGAAATTTTCTCTCATTTCTTCTTTCATAATTTAAGCAATTTTTTTTTCTTGATACATTCATTTATTCAGGCACCAATCTATTGTTTTCTCCCACTCTTCATGTGATTGAAAATCTGAGTCCTTTAATAATAGTTATAATAAAAAAAGACAAAAGAATTACTCTGACTTTATAGCATTTACTGTTCAAAGTATTAAAACATTTTTTCAATGTTGTCCATTTGTATTTTTATGTATTAATGCATATTAATGGGGAAATGAATATGAAGCTTTGTATTTAGTTGACAGGGCTTATTTGCTACTGGAATAAATTCACTCTTACACTCTTATGGATCAAGTGGTAACTATGCTTCATTGACATGTGTACGTGCATATACAAACACATTGGATATGTTAAAAAAATATACTATACTTTTAGCCATTATCAAGGATTATTTTATTTTTACTTTTTTTAAATGGATGTATGGGTTGTGTGTATGTATCTAGAGTTATAAGGATGTTTTATTTTCCAAACACAGTCAACACATTGTGGCTGTGTTTGTAGTTAATAATACATCGTTCAAACACAAGTAAAATTAAATAAAAAGTCTAATCACAGTACCTTGTCTGTTGTCTTTAATGAAATGTGTATAAATGAGGGATTACTGTCTAAATACGCTAATATATAGACACAGGACAAGGAAACAATAGTATTTCTACAGTTTATGAGATTTGTTTATTATACATAAAATTGCCTATTAGGATATGAATAAAACTATTGTATAATATCAGAATGAATAATTTATTTAGTATGGCTTACATTATCTTTCATTGTAGTATCAGCACAACCTTGAATACTTTGCAAATCTTAACCATGAAGTCCATGGGCATTTGGCCCACTCCTCCTTGATGACAGTGTTGAGGGTATTGATGTTAGGTGGAAAGACTTGTTGATGGCCTGTCCCAAAATGGCTCACATGATGTATTCTAGCTGGTTCAGGTCTGGGCTGGAGGAAGGCCAGAAATTTGCTGGCTAGAAAATTTAGTTCTTTAGAATGTTTGCATTTTCTTGGCTGTGTGGCATGAAGCATCATCTTGTGTAGTTGGCCTTCAACCATATCTAAACAGGAGTATATCAGCACACACTTTTCTCTAAGTTTGTAAGAAAAAAAATGGGGCGTATTTTTTCCATATAGAAAATTACAACACCCAAAATCATTACCTGGATTAGATGTTTGGTCATGAAGATGCCTTTGACATCAACTGTTGACCCTGTGAGCAATTAGTTGTTTCAGCATTTTTAAACATCCACTTAGAAGATTTTCTTTTCGGAGAATATTTAAGAATAGATGCATGATTCTTGAGGCCCTTGAGTACTTTCTTGCACCTTTCCAATCTTTGGGTGTATTATTTAGTGCCCTAGATCATCAAGTGTGACTGTATTATATCTTAGAATCAACTTTTAGTAATTTTTTTTTTTTTTGCTATTTTTGTCATGAGAGATTAATGGAGTTTGGATTCCACTACTTATTGATCCTGCTGCAGTCCAGATTCTTCTAGATTCTATTGCTTATATTTGTAGTCTTCTTGATATTGTAGACAGTACACAAACATTCACCAACTATGTTTGGAATGTTTTTAGGTTTGATCTGTGCATGAAACAAATCTAACAATGTCTGACACCTCTCCTTCAGTGAAGCTATTTTCCATGATATTCCTGAAAAACACTTGTGTACTAATAGCTGATGGTATGCTTGTTGTTCTGCATTTAGTTTCACAATATTTGGTGCAGTAGTTTGGTGGAAAATTCTAGTTTAAATTTTCCTGTAAGTTTTGTTTCCTCACCATATAATTTAGTGTTATGCTTTCTTGCTCTTGTATTTATGATGGTACATGGAAAAACAAAAAGGTAAGAAAGAAAACATTAAATTCTTCTTCTTCTGTGTTGTGTCCCTTCAGGATGTGAGTGACCATGCCTCTCCACAATTTCCTGTCCTTTGGAGCTCTTAGCAATTTTTGTCTTTTCGCTCTTTTAATCTCTGTTCTGCGAACCATTTACTCAAGCTCACTAGGTAGATTATGCGCTGTTTTCCTCTGTTCCACTTGCCTTTAATATGTGCTGAGAGTGTCAAGTTTCTTGAGCCCTCTTTCCTCATTATGTGCCCTAGAAATTTTAACTATCTCTTTCTGATGTTAACTATGTTTTTGGGGTTTTTTTTTTTTTTGTTTCCATTTTCTCTAAAACTTCATTATTGCTCACAAGTTCAATCCATGATATTCTCAGGATCCTTCTGTAGAACAACATTTCTATTGCCTCAAGTCTCTTCATCTGTGAAGAGATTGTCCAGTATTCACTGCCATATAGGAGGATCAATATTATGTAATGGCTAAGTACTCATTGTTTCTGATGAGATTTTGATGTTTCTTAATACTTTGCTTAGCCTTTTGAAAAGCATCTTTCACTATCCCAATGTGCCTCTAGATTTGTATGTTGCATTTTCTGTTAAAACAGTTAAATTTTTGTGCTTGATTGGCTTTGCCATCTCCAATTTTTAATTCCCATACTGGAAATTCTTTTTGATAATAACTGTACATACTCCCAGGCTATTTATAACCTGATAAATTAGTGTTAACAGAAAATAATGCATTTTACATTTTGTTCAAATCACACGTTCCTTGAATTCTTTCTTACTTTTCCTGGCCTTGAAGTGAAATTCACATATCTTTTGAATTGTTTAATGTTACGTCTTGTATACTCGCTGGATTTCATCCTCATCTCTCTTAACAAGATTGCTCTTGTTTTAACAACTTCCTATGAATTAGGTTCCTTCAAAGTATTCACTACTTAATAGTTTACAAGAGCCAGTTCAGGCCTAAAATGGAGTACTTCTGCTATATTTGGGCAGGAACTGTCCAGTCCTCACTTTACAGTTTCGATAGCCCAAAAGCATATCTGAATCCTTGTGAGTGACAAATTATTTTCCACCCTACAGCCACTTTCTCACAGACAAAATGTTGCAAGCCTCTCACCGCTCCATTGCTATTTCCATGGAAAGTGGTCTGATAAACTATCTTCTTTAGTTCCACCAGTTTTAACTGCCATGGTTCCACTTGAGCAGCTTCTTCTGGTGAACATTTGCTATGTGGAACCAACTGCAAAGAGGATGTTTTCCTGATCATTACAATCTTAACATGTTCAAGTCTAGGGTTAACTGTTAGCTTTCCCACGTATCTATATAATCTGTACCTCTTACTCTGTAACCCTCTACCTAGAGTGGATCCAGGGCCTTGTACAGGGTGAACCTCACTATAAAAAAAAAATAAATAAATAAATTAGTACAACAAATTCACAGTTGTTAACTAGTTCATTGTTACCTTTTGTCATAGTCAAGAAGACTTTGGTTATTCTTTGATATTTTATCATTAACTTTTATTCTCTTTAATTGTTTTCCAATGGAGAGCAGTGACCAGTACATGTAATTGCTGCTGCTATATTTTCTCTTTTAGATTTTAGAGTTAACTGTTTTAGCTACTTACCTTACTATTTGTAATACCATTTCCTCTTTCTATGAAGTTTATTATATATCAATGATATCACACTTTAAAATAGTGTTTACATTTTAATTATACAGTAGGTGGAAAATTGCTCTCAGTATTTTTAGTAATATTTAAATTTTCATCTATTAACAGATATTCTTTTTTTTATTTAAGTAGGTGTGTGTTCATGTATGCAATCTTGTGATAATGTGCAATTATTTTCCTATAAAATTGGATTTTAGGTTTAAGTTCCTGAAATCATTTGACAAAAACTATAAACATTCTTTTTCTCTTCACATTTTTACTTAACTAATTATCTTAGGGTGAAATGAAAGAAAATAAATTCAAAATTTGAAAATGAAACACTTTCAGTTTTCTGTTGTTTACTTTGATAAAAATGTTTAAATTTCTAGCTTTCCAGCAGTATCAGATATATGTTCAAATTTCATATATATATATATATATATATATATATATAAGTGAACATTAAAGTCAACACTCAGAAGCAACAGGCTGTTTCATGTTAGACACAATTGTCAGGCTGCCTGACGATTGCGTCTGGCATGAAACAGTTTGTCGCCTCTGAGTGTTGACTTCAATGTTCACTTTTATATTTATATTTACATACACTCTATCTCTGATATTGAGAACTTTATCCCATAAATATAGCACACCTTAAAACTATATTTCTTCATATAATATATATATATATATATATATATATATATATATATATAGATAGAGAGAGAGAGAGAGTGTAAATACTCATTATTATTTCATTGTTAGAATTTAAAAAATACCAGTTTACAAATGAGACATTATTTTTTTATAGAAATATTTTACTGAGGATTTTATTTCAGAAATTAGTAAAGCCAGTTTTGCTTTTCAGCTCATGTTATACTTTCAGAAGAATTATGTACATCAGCAATCAAGAGGCTGCATATTTTTATATACATAAGTAACCAAAGTTTTATGTTTATTTATTCCTCTCTCTCTCTGATTATATGTAAAGTGATATACATACAAATGCACTCCTCCCACATACACTTGTTTCTTGTTGGAAGTTTCCATTTAAATTACTTCTCAGGCACTTTGCCTTGTTGATACAATTTTCATAGATAAATGAATTTGCTAAATAATGTTAAAACTGAATATATTTTCTTGAAGAAAACTTATTTTCTAAAACATTATTTTTAGTTCTGTAACTCATTTGAATTTTGAATGTCTACACATGAATATGTTCACACACACATAGACTTTTCAAATTAATATAAAACATACAAAAACATGATTATAAACTTAAATGCTACATTTTGTATATAAACAGAATAGTGTCCAAATTTGATTTGGGAACATAGTGGCTGAAAAATAGTGGAGAAATAATTCATGTGTGCATGCATGCACATATACATATCAATTTATTAGCTGCAATTGATTTGTATTAAGAAATTTATTTTTTAAATAATTTATCTGCTTTGCCCAAGGCTACTTTGGCGTGGCTTACTTATCAGTCAAGATAATCATGTACATAGCAAAGATGAGTTAGAAAAGCTTGCTTTGCTTGATGTTAAATGAGGCAGTAAAAGAAAACAAAAAAGAAATTGCTCTCTTCTTTAACAGACATTTATTAGCTATCTACTTCCTCTGGTAAGTTTCTGTGATGAACTGTTTGCATTGAATGTTTGTGTGGGAGGAAAAGCATTACTTGAACACCGTGTATGTTGATAGTGTTAAAGTGTTTTATATAATAATCTGTGCAGCACTTATCTGTAGGCTTTTGAAAAATTAGATAATTTTTTAAATGTACTATAAACAAACAACAATAAAATAGCCAGTTTGCCTGAATAAATTCATGATACCTTATTAAAAGTAATAATATCCTCTTTAAGCATTTCCTAATATTTAGGTAACCTAAATTCTGAACTACATAAATCAGTCTAGTCTTGCTTACCTTATACATAAGTTGTCATGTAAAATTTTCTCTACTCTAAGGTGAAAGAATTTATGATCTGCTATTATGTCATATATTCTTACTCTTGGCTAAAAATTCCATTCTGTAATTTTTAGGTCCGTCATTATCATTGCTGGAGCTGTTTGACTTAACTGCTCTTGTTCTTTTTGCTTTTTTTGTTACTAAAACAATTCAACTTAGCCATTCTTCTACCTTCTTTAGTTACACAAATGTGAATCAATAAGTCTGATACGGTTGTTTGCTGAATTTTGATCTTAAATTTCTCACTATGTAATGTTTAATCTCTTTAATTAAATGAACATCATTGGATTAAGTGCATTGATATTGAGAGAGATTTTGTAGGAAAATATTAGTTTTGTAAAATGAATTTCCAGTTTCAAAATTATATTAAGTGACATGTCCATAATCATATCCTTATATCCACTTTTTTGACAAAATACATTATAATCAATTAAAAGAAAATTAATTATTCATAAACAATAATTAATCACATATCCACAATAAAGACCACTTTGCATATGACTCTTCTTGGTAAAATATTTTAATTTCCCCCAGTCAGTTTTCTCCTTAAGTGCAAATACATTTTCCTAACTCAATATACTTTTTCTTCATTTCAATGGATTTAGTACAGACATTAATCCATACACCAACTAAATTCTTGGCTTTATGTAAACAGAATTTAGGTTTCATTTTCATCAATTCTGGGTTCTCTTCTTAAAATTTAGTTTTTTTCACTTTTTCTTTTTCAAATTTTAGTTCAAAATAAAGGATTTTTATTTTGTATAAACCATATAACAGAGCTACATTTCTGATCTACTTTCAGGTTATAAATTTCAATTACTTGTAAAATCAATACTAGTAATAATGTCCCGTGTCTGTTGCATTCACTTTGCATTAATGATATGACAAGCATTAATCCATTTCTTCTCCCTCCAGCTATGGGTTAAATAACAAGCTTGACTGAATTCTCTAGCTTTGAGAGCCAGTCTACAAGAGAGAAAAATCTGAATTCAAAACCATGGAAAAACACCTGACGATCTTTACCAAGAAATTATGGCAACTGACACACATTAAAAGAAAAGAAAGTTGTGAACAGCCATGATCACCTATGTTCCAAGGGGACATTAAAAGAATACCAAATAATGTCAATTAATATCACGTGTTCTTTTCCATAATTTATTAATATATCTATTTCCATATATATATATATATATATATATATATATATATATATATATATATATATATGAGAGAGAAAGAGAGATAAATTGTAGCCATTTTATATTTTTCATTTCACACATGTGCATTGTTTGTTTTTGATTTTGCCAACTGCAAAAGTGCAGTAGGGTTAGTTGGGCACTTGTGAGAAAAAGAGCACCATGAAGTAATTCACTCCAGAAGAGTTGTGGGAAATTCCAAAATTGTTTGAAGGCCGTGGTTGAAGCCAGTAGCAATTTTTTGAATAAATTCACTCTTCAGCATTTCAAGGTATTTTTGTTTAATTTTGGTAAACATATCTGTTAAAATGAGACATCGGTGTTATTTTCATTTTTGCGTAATTTATCATGCCATATATATATATACACACACACACACACACACACATACATACATACATATATATATATATATATATACACACATATATGCACACAAACACACTTGCATGGATAATTCATATATACTAATTGTAATGTATTAATGTATCTATATGCACAATGAATGAATATATATATATATATATATATATATATATATATATATATATATATATATATGGTTGGATTGATGTGAGTTTGTGACCCTAGGTTTCACGCTTTTGCAATTGTCAGACAAACCCTATATAATATATAAATAATTATATATATATATATATTTCTCAGAAAAAGTCCACATTGAACAAAACGCATCAGCTAAAACTACATTTTTCCTATTGTCTTTTACCTTTTTGCATATATATATATATTACTCATAATGTATTAATATATCTATTTCAAGAATGAATATATATATATATATATATATATACACTTGTATACATAATTCATATATACTACTTGTATATTAATTCCCTAATGATTAATGTTTTTGTGAAAATATTTATTGAATTTGTATTTAAAATAGATTTTGAGTTCTTCGTTGTGTAGTTTCTAATTGTATATATCCCATTAGAAATTGTAAAAAAATTAAATAACATTTCTGAGGTACTTAATTTGATATAATTTTGGCCAAGCACCAAGAAATATTTTCACAGATAACAACATTGAATATTTAAATATAATTCTTAATCATGTTGTTAATTCCTTCACTGCTAGGGGACTAGTTATATTTTATTTCAATTGTAGCCATGGTATACAAAAGAACATATTCATAATGCAAAAAAAAATGTTATTAAAGAATCTATTTTTCAATGAGTCATTTTTTTTAATAAAAACCAAATTGTGGCACAAAAGAAAAACCTTAGGAAAACAACAAAATTGTTGCATAAAATAATTTGACCTCTATTAAGTGCCAAAAAATATTTCTTGTTCTTGTTGAATTTGGTTCTGTTTCTAGCTTGACTGGCAAAATTATTGTTAAAACTATAAATGTGGCTCATATTTCATCAAAGCCAACATTTCCAAAGCCATAAGGAAATCAATAACGGCTGTAAATATAAATTGTAGTGACTGACAACTGAATGAGATGACCGATTTTTATAGTTTTGATCACTGATTTAAAAAGATTTTCTTGATAATGATGCAAACAATTTCAGAATTTTATTCGTGGTAACCATGGATTTGTTTTAGTTACATTAAGAAAGTTTTGTCAAGAAAGAAGTGAGTGTACATTATAAAAATACAATGTTTTGTTAATTACTTCAGTCAAATAAGAATTGGGAATAAAAGTATGTTACTCTTTTTATACATAAATGACCTCCAATCAGTTGTTAACTTTGGCAAGGAATGGCTTGTTATTTTTAATGCCTCCAAAAGAAAACTGCTATCATTTAATCAAGAAACAGAACCTTTCCCTGCCTTCATGGCTGATGCTAACCTCCAGGAAAGCAAATATTTGCACATTCTTGGTCCCACGTTTTTCACTGACATGAAGTGGAATAACTATATTGAATCAAAATCAATAGAGGTCAAATTATTTTATGCAACAATTTTGTTGTTTTCCTAAGGTTTTCCTTTTGTGCCACAATTTTGTTTTTATTGAAAAAATGACTCATTGAAAAAAAGATTCTTTTTTAATAATCTCAGTCTACTGCTAGGAAAGTTGGTTCACTGTGTTGTGCCAAACAGTTTTTCTTGTCAGAATCCATCTTGCATGTTTATAAATCTACCATTTGTCCATGCATTGAATATTGCTGCCAACTCTCCTGTTATATATCTTGAGATTCTTGGCA
Source organism: Acanthosepion pharaonis (assembly GCA_903632075.3). NCBI lineage: Eukaryota > Metazoa > Mollusca > Cephalopoda > Sepiida > Sepiidae > Acanthosepion > Acanthosepion pharaonis. The sequence continues at coordinate 296,485 of CAHIKZ030005383.1, read as the reverse complement.
CAATCCAAAGATGGGTCTGTAATATTACTGGTCCTGACCTGGCATCTCAATTTCATTTACTTTCCCACTGCAATGACATAGCTTCTCTTGGTCTATTCTTTAAATACTTTCATGGTAATAGTTCTAACGAGCTTTCCTCTTTGAGACCATGACCATATGAATTTAAATGAACTACTAGATTGGCAATTAGGTCTCACTGTTTTACTGTTGAACTAGCTATATGTAACTGATGTAACTACTCTCATAGCTTCTTTTTTTTCACACATCTTGCCAGTCTATCTTTCTTTTGGTTTCTTGCTTCCCTGCAACCTGCAATCCTTAAAAATTTAAATGCAATGCCAATCGCTATCTTGTGTTTTAGTAGCATTATTGCAAAATGATTTTTAAAAAATGTGTGTGTATCCATGTGTCTGTAGAAATAGTGGAAGATTGTGTTAAAACTTGATACTGTCATTCTTGTATTTCATGCTACAAATGTAACTTATTTAAGGTTTTTTTTCTTCAAAATGTAATTATTACTTGTAAATATTAAGAACAACTATTGAAAGCATAAAAACAAAGTACAGTTTTATAAAAGAAACAAACAAGAAAAAATATTTTTAATCCTTTTGCTATTTGGATTTTATTGTTAGGCTGATAAACTTTACAAAAAACCATTTTGCATCTAATTTTTGCCTTTTATACTAGGAAGGTAGACTGTAAAAAGTGCTGAAACCCTGGGAAATATAAATTTTGCAGAAACAAAAAAAAAGGAAAAAACTTTTTTTTTCTTCCAAAATTTGAATGTGGAGATTGGAGAAGTCGGCCAATGAAGATTTGTAGGCCATGACAGAAAATGATCAAAAAACATGAGAGGATTCACAGCAAAATTCACTGTACCAATTGGAATGCTAGAACTTTATTGAGTTTCATTTAAATTGAATGAGGAATATAAAAATCAAATGAATAAAACAGGAGTGGGGTCTGATGCACTAAATATATTGACCAGCTTGAAACACAGTGCATTCAGAATTCAAGTAGCTCAATTTGATAAATATAAAGAGCATCACTGCTGCATATTATGGTAAAAATGATATTACTCAAGTTGAAGATGGAGACTATTCCAGTCAATATACTCATATAAACTCCCACTTACACCTCAGTATTTTTTAAACATCTAGACTACATCCAGAAAAGTAACATCTTTCCTAAATTGAAAATGACTACTTGTTGCAAAGCTGGAATAAAATGCATGATGACAAAGAGGGATATTTTGATAGAATAAATGATAATGATATTGTTTTTTTTTTCATTTCATATTCTTTGAATAAATTCTCAATTTCATATTGAACCACATAATGACATTATTTCTTAAAACTGTTTTTAAGTGAATTACTTAAATTATATAAACATTTAGTAGAATCTGGCAGACAAAAATGAAATGTAAATGAGATTTATTTAGTTTTTTTAAGAAAACTTCAGTTCTTAATTGATTTTCTGTACATTTAAAAATATTTAATGCCAGTGTTATTATGGCTTCATGGCAAGATGAGATGGTATTGAAACAGCCTGGTCTATGATCTGGTAAATTCTATAACTGCTTCCAATCATGTAAGAGTTGATGAATTGTTCATTGATGGTCCTTGTGGATATGTTCACAAATGTTCTTCCCTCATTTTCTTGCAATTTGCTGGTGATTGGTTGCCTCTGAACATTCATTATCTTAAACTGAAACACAACTAGCTTTGAAATTTTAAATCCAAATCTCACTCCTGTTAGAGGAACATCTCCTTGATTGACCATGTCTTCAGGTATGTAAGACATACTCATCATACTTGGCCAGTTGTGAGTTGGTGGGGGTTATTGTCCTTAACAGTTCTTTTTTTGTGCTGCTGAATTTCTACATGCTTTAGTGGGGGAGACAGTTTAATCATCAACCACTCGAATTTTAAATCCAGAGTTCTCCTTCTACTAGACCAGTTGCCACCCAAGGCTATAGAACTCGGTCTGGCCTGTTATTTTACCCATAACTGGGATGAGAAGAGTTGAATTCATACTTTTCCCAAAGCTATTTGTGTATAAGCAAATGTAACAAACTAGATTAGAATTTGAACTCGGCTTTCTGATTACACAATCAGAGCCTCTATCGATCTATTCTACTGTGCCTCCACTTGAAATGCACATGCCATTAAAAAGAAACAAAAAAATAACTGTTTAATCTAAACAATGTTTTCAAAGCCTGATAAGCAATTTGACAGTCTCAGTAACAATTTTCCTGATGTTCACATAAAATTTGGTGCTGGTACATTTGCTCAGATTTGTCAGCCATCATAAAGATTTCAGTCATTCCAACAGCATTACAGAAACTTACACAACAATTGAACACAAATAGATGGCACAAAACCTATTGTTAGACTGACTCAGTAGGCTAGGTACCTATCTGTGTTAGCTGTGTACACATTTCTGTTCTATTACAAGATGTACTGTTTGAGAACTTTCTGATATCACCTCATATTCTTATAGACTTATTCAACATTATGATGATGATGATGCTGTTATATTATCTTGTCAAAAAAATAAAAGTTTGAAACATTAATACTAATGTGTCTCATTTTAAAATTTTTAAAAATATATCAGAATTATATCAAAATCAATAGTTTATTAACTAAAAAGGGATCACCTACCATTATATTCTCTTTAGCTACTTTTATCTTTTCTTTTATAGTTATCATCTTTAACTGAACAGTATTAATTAAAAATATGCAAAGCAATGTTACTTTGAGAAAAGAACAGTCGCATTTTTCTTATTACATTTGAGAAATCTTTAGCTTCTCAAATTTTCTTGAATGATTTTTTGTTTGTAGATATTTTAACATTTTTGTGTAGACAGTTCTATAGTGTTTTATTCAATGGAAAAATAGGTTACTTGTTGTTTTTTCATTTTTTATATAGATGTCAGAAAATAACTGAGAAATCTTATTGTTTGCTTACATTTATTTTCTAAATTGGCTTGTCTTTCCCTAAGAGATATTTCATATGAAACTATTCCAAGATAACATACTTTATCCTCATATGTGCAATTTTACACTTGAGAGTTAGACCAGCTTATATCAGATTTTCACACTATTTACTGTTGCAGATTTCATATAGCAAACACATGTTGAGGGTGAATATCATTGCCATTTTCAAATTAGAACTTTTCTAATAGTGTAAGCTTATTTAATGTATGTGGCAACCTCAGGTTTTCAACATTAGATAATTTTAATAATGACAGCAGTCATTAAAAAATTATTATTGGAATTATTCAACTGTTATTATTTTAAATCATTTGAAAGTTAAATTAGTATGTCAAGTTTTCTGAACAATAAAAAAGAGACAAATTTTTCAACAGAACAACTCATTTCACTGATTGATTCAAGTGTCATGACCTGTGTGTCTGTGTGTGTGCATATATATATATATATATATATATATATATATATATATATATATATATATATAGTATATTAGGGCAGCAGATCATTATTCAAACATATATTGTTAAATATGACAGACAATGAATGTCTATTATGTTTGATCATGAGCTGTTCTATCAAAACTTAGAATGGCTCATGATCAAACATAATAGACATTCGTTGTCTGTTATAGTTAACTAATAACTTGGCTTTATATATACATATATATATATATATATATATATATATATATATATATATATGTAGATATTGCTTTAAAATCAACCAAAAAGTGAGTAAAACATTTTTATAGAATTAAATGTGATACAATAAAAAAGTTAGTTCTTTCTGAGCAGATAACAAAAATCATTTCATGATTTTTATTCTAAGATTCACAAATTTAAAAACAACAATCTTAAACCATTGGTTCAGTGCATTCTTGATAAACTAAAGTTGATATGGAAAATAGTGATTAATCAATATCACTCTTCAGTTAAAATCTTTATCACTTGCTATATTAGATCAATATAACATTGTAAATCTAGCCAACCTGTTTCTGGCACAAAACACTTACCATTATCATATTGTTTGTTTCCTTTTTGTTTTAATACCAAAAAACTTTAAAAGTTTAGATATTGAGTTTTTTTTTAATTTTTTTTTTTTTTTGCAGTATGTTTACATTTTACTTTATAAATGTGGACTGTTTTCATTGACATTTTAATAGTTAATTTGGTTTAGCATTTGACTAATATGTTTTTACTTAAATCATGTAATATTCATTATTTTTGAAAACAAAAGTACCAACTCTTATAGATCTTACAAATTATTTTAATAATTGAACTTACAAGATAACTGCAAGGCATTACATCTGTAGGTGATTCAAGAATTTGATTTTTAGATGTCTGGCCTTTATCAAGATAAGTCTTAGAATTTGGGATATTATTTTTATATAGAAAAAAATTTAGAGAACATTGTATTTTTTTGTATTGTTTTTTTTAAAATTCACTTGTAAATAGCATGTACATTGTACTGTACTTTTTAGTATTCTGGTTTCAAACATGAAATCTAATTTTAACTTGCAAAATTTTGTAAACAAAATAAGAGCATAAAATTAAATAAAATAAAAACATAACATTTAGCTAGTAGTGTACAGTGTAAATTCTTAGACTTATTTTGGGGTAAAATTGTAATTTTCAATGCTAGAAAATACAACATATGCCAGTGTGCCGCTAACAATACAAAATATCTACATCATTTTTCATGTAAATTTGTCAATTAAATTACTGAGACATTTTTTTTTCTTTGAGTCATTTTAAAATCTTAAAATTCAATTAATAGAATTGCTCAGATAGAATTAAACAACCAAGCTTCTTTAATTCTTTCAAGAAACTTAAGCAATGACATAAACCCTGAAAACTTCTTTTTTTTTCTGTTTTAAATATTAATGCATTAATGTAGATATTTACTTAACTTTTATCAGATACAAAGCCATATGGTGAGGCCTCCAATGAACTTCAAATTTGGTAGCAATGAGACCTATAAAACACAGACACCCACAAGAAGATATACTCTCAGTAACCCCTAGTGTCTTTGTGGCTTTATCATGATGCTTGGAGTGAAATTATTAAAAAATAAGTGTCAGAAAAATGAAAAAAAGAAACAGCTTAATAAAGTGTTACAAGTCTGAATTAATAATTATTTTTTGTAGTTACCATATGGCAGTAACATTCCAAAATAGAGATATTAGTTTTTACCTTTTTGTAACTTTACTAGTTTACCTCAACCATCAAAAATTGATATTTTGTTAAGTCCTTACTATTGTTAGGTTTTCCTATATGCAGCTTTAAATATAGTTTTTCATTTTATTATTGTTGTACTGTACTATTTCAAATGGTCTGACATTTTCTTCTGCCTTTATAAACGTCTTGAAATATCTATTGTTGTAACAAAATACTATCACTTGGTGTCTTCAGTATAAAGTAGTTATTCTCTTACACTGGAAATATTAAAAGCTATAAACAAAATAAATACAGCTACACTTATTTGATATGTTAGATATTGATGGTGTGTTTCTTTTTTAAAAAAAAAAAAAGTTTATTAAACTGAAACTTTTTGGTGCTTAGTTTAATTATAATTGAAATGAGGTTTATGATTTTTTTCCCCTAATATTTTCAATGACTTTTTCAGACAACATTAAGAGCAATGTAATAACAATTATTTAATGATATTAAAAACCATGTATCATGGAGTAATGCTTAAGATGCTAGTCATATATCAATTGCTAAATCTATTGTACCATGAAATGATAATGGGTATATTAATTTTACAAACTGTTGCTAGTGTGTTCAGTAGGTGCTTAATCACATTGTTAGTTTAAATGCTACTTCCATGGTATGTGTTATGTTATATATATATATATATATATATATATATATATATATATATTAGAACACTCACTTTTCAACCATGAGACCTGGGTTTTCAGTTTCACCATGCACAATTTGACAGTATGGTAACATCTTGATATTATTGGTCTGGGAAGGTGATCCCAGCCTGCAACAACTTTGGAAAGTTCCTGAAAACTATAGCATAGGTTCACTCAAACTGTAGGAGTGAAATTGAGTAGGTGAAACCATTTGGAAACATCGATGGTTGTGTTAGCACAAAGTCACAAATCATTGCAACCAAGGATTTGAAGGATGTTTGTAAATAAATTTTCTACGTCAAGTGATGCTAGAATTCCTTGGTTTGGTTGGAGATTGCCAACCAGGATACTTATATGGAAATGTTAAAATACATAAACCCAAATATCTATTATGACACATCATTTCACACAACCCAACCAAAATTCCTCAATGATATCATTACTCTATATTTATCTACCAATTATAGCATCAAATCAAGTAACAAATTTCTCAAAATCCTTAAAAACTACACAACCAAGCCAAAGCATTCTAGCATCACTTGACATAGAAAATTTATTTACAAATATCCCTGTTGATATATTCCTTAATTATGTATATAAAAATAATTCAATTCACCTCCATCCATCAAACCTAATATTGTCAAAAAATTATTGCATGCCTGCACAATTAAAGTTCCTTTCTACGACCATAATGGTTATATATATATATATATATATATATATATATATATATATATATATATAAAAACAAATCCACATTTTAAAATATACATTTTTCTATCATTGGAACAACTATAACCTTTTCACTATTATATATATATATATATATATATATATATATATAGTTTAAATGTAATGTTTGTGATAATCACATCAAGGAAGCAATTAGGTAGTAGCAAGTTAATTTCTGTTATTATTATTATTTTCAGATTTCCTTAAAGAATGTTAAGGTTATTTTGTTTACATGTTGTATATGTTGGCGGATATCTAAAAATAGTATTTTTCTTTTACTTGCACAAATGTTTCATCTGCACTTTTTGTTTTTTTACTTAACTGTGACATGATGATGATAGCATTATTTTAGCTATATGTCATTAAAAAAAAATGGTGAAATCTCAGTGAAAAATCTGTCAGTAGCATCAGCTGACTGTGTGGGGTTGCATTGTTGCTGTGCAGTTAAGCTCCTGACCAGTTTCCTCCTTATGTCTCAGCTGTGTGCCAATATTTCAGTGACATTGTTGGCTTATTTTCTTCCTCTGCCTGCTGCTGCTGATGCTTCTTCTTTTGCCTTGTAAGATGGTAGTGGAAAGGTTGTTGGCTCTAAAGACATGTCCATACTATTTCAACATCATCTTCTTGACAGTGAATATGACGTCTTCTAACAGGCTTGTTTATTGTCTGATGCTGTCTTGCATTGTGTGGTCTGTGTAGGAGAGGTCAAGATTGTTTCTATAGTATATCCTTTGTAATACTTGGGTTCTTTGCTGTAATTCTTCTGTTAATGTCAAAGACTTGTGAGTATAAAGAAAGATATGGAGAGTCAGTGGATGCAACAGGTAGATGTTCTTGTCTTTCTAGGTAGATTTGGCTTTGAGACAGCTGCCACTGTTTGTACTGCTCTTTAAATTATTTCTATTATGAAGTTCTTTTCACTGATAATCAAGCCAAGATATTTAAATTGGTTCACTACTTTAAGTTCCTGACCACTAGCTTTTATCTTGGTTGAAATTTACCTCTTATTGTTCATCATGATTTTTTTTTTCATTAATCTCCAGGTTGTATCTTCCAGGTTCTTCACTAAATTTACTAGTTCCTCTTCTTTGACACAGAGGTCATCTGTATCATCTGCAAAGTGAAAGTTTGTGATATTCTGACCTGGTGTTCCTCAAAAATGTCACTTGATGAGCTCAAGGAAGATTTTAAAGTGCATAGGTGGCAGAAGACAGACTTGGCACACAATGGCTAACCTCTTTTAGGAAAAAAAACAAAAAAAAAAACTTATTACTTTGCAACCTAAATAAAAAAAAAATTTTATGGGCTTTATATTTGGCAAGTAATTTGTTTTTGTTTTTCTTTAGAGCAAATTTTATTTCGTTTTCTTATTTGGAATAGTCAAGTATATAAGAATTTAAATTAAGTACTTGAACTCTTTATTCATTGATAGTATAAGCATTTTTTATTTCAAATTTAATAAAAGATAAATTGAGCAAAAGAAGAAAGATTCAAGACTCCTTTTCTTTCTGATTTAAAACAAATTTTAAATCAAATTGATTTCTTCTCTGACCTGCCTCAAAAATAAAGCATTTTAAAACTTTTAAAAAAGGACACTTTTTTTCTTGGCCTGGTTGGTAACATTTTAATTAGGTTTTAGTTTTTGGTCTCACAGAACAGATTATAATCTGTCCCTTCATCTGTAAAGTAATTATTATAGAAATAATTGGTTTTGTCTATATTACAGCTGTTCTTGGGAACCTTTCCTTTGTAGATAATTTAAACCCAATATTAGTCATTACTTGTTTCTTTTGTTGTCCATTCACTTTTTGTCTTGGTGCTTTTTCTGTATATAGGAAGAGTCTATTAATATTCATATATTGGTTATGTTAGCCAGAATAATAAATGAGTCTTCTTGGCTTGCCAGTAGACAAAATAACTTGCTAAAACTAATTCTAAGTAACTTCCATAATTATATTATTTCCAGTAATTTCCAATTGGGCTTCATTCATTTCTCTCTCTGAGAGTTTAAACTTTTGCTTTGAGTAAGCTGCAACTCATCACTCCAATATGAAGTAGCCTACAGAAAAATCATTTAAGTTTAGCTTCAGGCTAAATTACACAATTTGTATTGTAATGTTTAGTTTGTAATACAGAATGTCAAGATATTTATGAATTAATGTCCTTTGTTTTGTTTCTGGAGATCTACTTGGTGTCAATAATAGTTTTACAAGTTTGTTGTTAGGTCTATAACTTTTTAAAATTTAAAAAAAATGAGAATCTCTTAGAACTACTACTATTACTACTATTACTGCTGTCCTAAAACTAAATACAAATTCAATGACATTGACTATCAATCTAGCCATTGACCTCCAATTGGCCACTTACATAACCCCAATTTGGTATTGCTTCTATCATCTTTTTCTTTTATTATTGTTCTTATGAATGCTAAAGGATTTGGAGGAGAGTGACATACTATTTGATAAGATTACTTTGTTTTCTTGCTTTTCTTTTTTATAAGTCTCTGTCAAAATCAATCCAATATATTGAGCAATTTTTCTGTGGATGGCCACTTATGGGAATTTGTTCCCCTAAGTCTGTTTTCCTTTACTGTTTTGTTTAATCAATAACCAGAAATGAAAGTCAGATCTCTTCTGACCCAAACTAATTTTATTCTAGATCTATCTTCTACTTTATTCAGTACACATATTCTGTTAGGTTGGGAGTCCATTTAACTTTTCAAAGCCTGAATGTTGGCTCTGAATAATGGTAATGGTAATATTAGTTGTTTCCTTAATAGTAGATAGGTTTTCCTCTTGTCTCATTCAAACTCTTCCCTGCTCTTTTGAACAGAAGTAGCAGTTTATCCTTTGTTTTCTGTTTAGGATTGGGTGAGAAAACTATGGTGCAATGGATATTTGTAGTGTTTATAATGAAAGTATAGTTTTAGCTGCTTGGAATTTAGCAAGAAAATAATCTTAACTAATTGAAGAAGTTACCTGCACTTGTTCTTGTGATATCTTCATAATTCAATATGTTATTCCATCTGGTATTTGGAGAGATTACATATAGCTACATATATTACTGTACCATTTAGAGTTGGATATATTTTAGATTAATGTATAATTATTAGAAATGGTATATTTTATTTTCTTTTGTATTTTCCCAAGCAAATATGGAACAGCAATTATATTTATTAATTGCTAAAGCTGAGAACATCTTTATTAAAGCTGATATTACTCTCTTTCTGGTACTTTTCAAAGTTTCTTGTTAATTACAAGCATTTGGGGTGTGAACAAGCAACTGAATAAATCATATTGTTGTCAATTGAAGAGATATCATAAACATGCATATATCTTTCTAAAATAGATAAAAATTCTGAATTCAATACAAGACTGAATTTCATAGTTACTAGTTTCTTTTAATAGAAAATTTCACCTTGGCTCATCATAAAAATAAAACCTTGAATATATATAAGTTTTTATCTTTTGTCAATTTCTTCTTGAACTGTTGGTTTCTTGGACTGTTTTATTGATTAGCTTTTTTTTTATTTTATATTGAGATATATTTGTGTGTATTTGCTTAAACACAGCCCATATCAAGTTTATATTCATCACTCTAAAACAATTTGCAGGGCCAGCACTAGGGTCTCCCACTCTTCCAGAAACTTTGATAGACCCCCACCATTACATATTGATTTCAAGATTTCCCAACCAGGAGTCACAAACCCTCAAAGGAAAATTTGGGGAGGGGCAGTATTCTTTTAAATTATCAAAAATCAGGGAACTATCCAATTTAAATGAAACTTTCAGTAGATATTCAGTAATTATTTACTTTTATAATGAGTAGTTTTTTTTTTGTTTTTTTTTTTTAAATAATCTGAGAAAATGTTATTCTTTTTGTAATAACCACCTATATTTTCATAACTAAATTTTACTGAAATTAACATTGACTATTATAGTTGACGATTGTTAATATAATTTATGTAGAAAAAAAATATAAAAAGCCAAAACAAAACACTGGTGAAACTAGCCTTTTTGGAACTGCAACCTCATCAGGGGATCCTGTGTAGTAGACACTGCACTGGCTATCAAAATGTAATATGTAAGTTTAAAAATAATTTTAAAAATGATAAATGACCATAAAACAGTGCTGAAAAAAAAAATGGCAAAGGCCACAACAGGGTTTCGGGGGTAAGATGTGCCTGCCCTGACAATTTGAAAAGACTGCTATGAAGTTAATTTTTCTCGTTGACTCATTACTCTCCAAAGTTAAAATAGTCTAATAAACTTTTAATCACCAACTTTTTAGTTTCCTTGATAAACTACATCATCAAACCAGATGGATTTATATTTCATTGTGAAACAGAGACCGTAATGGCATTAATTTTTTTTTTATGCTATAGCTTAAATATAAAAATATAGTAATATTAATGCTCTTTTACACAATATAGTATGTGGTATTTTTCTTTTATAAATTTTTCTCTGGGTCTGTCCATTTTTAATAATCTGTGGATAAACATTCTTTGATTAACTACAAATTTTATTACAGTTGCTTCATAGCAAATTGTGCATTATAGAACAAAACTTATAAAGCATATTGAGTGAAAATAGGGTGCAAGAAGAATAAAAAGAAATGATCAAAGACAACTTATTGATTTGAAGAATATTGCATGGCTGTAAAATGACAGATGAAAAATTATATCAGGTAGCTTTTGTGTTAATGTTTTCAAGTTTATATGCTGAGAACCAGCTTTCCAAAATATTGTCTTAGAAAGGGAAAAAGGCTGTGGTATAGCATCAAGCATGCTATAAGATTTCATATTAAGTGAAATTAATAAATTGTGTGTGTATCCTAATTGTTAGGACTAAAAAATATTGTGTGTGTGTGTGTGTGTGTGTATATATATATATATATATATATATATATATATATATAAATAAGGTGAATAAGAAGATTGTGTTCTGGCAGACTTTTAAATAAAGAGAACCTGCCTGTCATGAAAATCAGCTTTCAAAATTTTAGCTCAATGACTTATATTAATAAGAAATGCAAATTATTTGAATTAAATTTTATTAAATATTAAAAAAATATTAAAATGTAAGATGAACTTAGAGTAAATGCTATTGTGTGTTTATGGAGAAGATGTATGCCATTCTTCTGCTGTTAATAAAATGAAAATCATATAGAGGCTTTTGTTTGATTAAAAAAAAAATCTAACTGCTTATAGAAGTGTGATGTGTGTCCTCAACATGACCACTACAGAGACCCTTGCAGTGGCCTAACCTAAAATGGAGCAAATCATGCTCAGAATCACCTTATGTGACATGAAGAGCAACACCTGAATTTCACAGCAGGCTGGAATGAAAGACATAATTTGAGACCATCAAGAAGGGCAGACATAGATGGGCTGACCACATCTCTTGTCTCTGAGACAATAAGTGGACTATTAGAGCAACAGTGGATACCAAGGCTGGGTAAAAGAACTAAAGGCTGACCAAGGTAAGATGGTACAACAATCACACTTGATATCTTGGACTCACATAGCCAGAGATAGGAAGTAGTGGAGGTCGACCAGTGAGGGGTTCCTCCAACAGGAATGAGAAGATCCTGAATTTGGATTTGGAACTACCTTGCTCCATTTGAAATGCTTGCTGATCAAGTGAAGCAAAAAGAAATTTTCAATTGGCAAGGGTACTTGACATTGATAGTGGTGATGGGTAGGGTAACATCAAATATGATGACTCATGAAAAAATTTAGTTTTTGTTTGAAAACATTTTTACAAAGAAAACATAAAAATATCTTCTTCTTTTTTTTTTTTTTTAAAAAAAATAGATTGTTACATTCTTTTGGGGGGTGGGGCTGAAGGCAGAGAAAGCTATTTTAATCCAAAATTTACCCTGGTAACCTCCAATGTCAAAACCAACTCTTACCATTTATTTTTGACAAAGTTACTCTCACATATTAATTTAACAACAAGAATGTAATTATTTGGCTGCAATACTGATCATAAAGGCTACAAACAAATTCCATGCCTAGTGGTGGTCAAATTTGACCTTATCCACTCTACAATTTGTAAGGTAAAAATTTTTTTTCTATTTTATAACAAACTCAAAATTTCATTCTATTTTACTAGAACTGGTATACAGTGCATATTGATAAAATCTAGTGTCCTTGAAAGATCTCCAAGGTCACGTTCAAAGATTGTCTGTTATTACTTGATGTTTTGCACGTATTCATACAAAAGCTGGGTCCTTGGAACTTTCTATTTGTCTCGACTGTGAAAATATACAAATGCACACATATGCTGACCAACATTGGTATAGTAATATAAAATTAACTGAAAAGCGTATAAAGATTACTTCAGAATTATTTCAAAAGAGTATATTTTCTATGAAAAATATCATAGAAAACTATTTCAAAACACTGACATTTTGTCAATAAATATATTAATATGCCATTAATGTGTGTTAAATGCACTCACAGAATACCTACAAAATTATAAATCACAAGAATGAATAAGTGGTTGTTTGACATTTTCTATGATGAAGTGATTTTGATAAAATACTTTTGGTTATATATATATATATATATTTGTTATGCAGATATATCTGTATGCATGAGTGTATGTACAAATCACAGGTTTTCCAGATAAGTCTAATAGAAATAAATTGCAAATGATGTGGAAACACATGTAAAAGAGAAATTAACTTTATGATTTTATCTGTTGTTGCCAACATTTTCTTTCATCTGTTCTTAGTAAATGTCCAACATAATAGTAGCAATTCATATCATAATTCTTTTACTTTGTCACTATTTTAATTATTTTACACAGGTGAAAATTCTTTGGGATGTACAGGTGGACATTTTCATTAAATGTATTGTTTTTATCAGTCACAATGATAAATTATGCAATGGTATTGTATTGAGAATTCAAATGCATCATCGATATTTATAATAAAAATAGAAATCTCTTTTTATTGATGGAAGCTCAAGGCATTACCTTTGCATTGTGAACATGTATGTATCTCCTTTCATGGAAAGGAAGTTTACAATTCTCTGGTTAATTTTTTTCTTTCCAGTTGCTTGACTTATCTGGATTCACTGGCTCTTTTGAAATCTTATTGGTGAGCTCTTAATGCACAGCACTATGTAGTATGCATACCATTTAAACCTGAGGTGAACACATCAGAATTTTTGTCTTCAATTTAGCTGTGACTCATAATTCCCATATATTCATAAACAATGAATTCTATTTTCAAAACTGACTACTAAACTCTCTTTTAATGCTATAAGAAATGGTTACATCCTTTTTGAATGTATTTTTAAATGATTGCATTTATTAACTCCTACATTTACATAGTTGCTTCATAAATTTTGATAAAAGAACAGAATGATAATTAAAATCTCTTTTTCTCTTTGGTGAATAAAAAAGAAATAATTGATGACCCGATTATAACATGTTGAAACAATTCCTATTCATTCATAAGCATTGCATGCAACATAAGCATAACTTTTGTGGTAGATGGTAAGCACTAGTCCCTGTATGATCATCATGGATAAAAAAGAAAAAAAAGCCAGATCTTCATGTAAAATGATAGATTTAAAAACTCCAAATACTGCAAGCAATTTTTTTGTTAATTTTGGAAGATATTCTTCCAAAAGGTTAAGATAAGTAAAAAAAAAAAAAAAAAAAAATGAAGTAATCCTAGAATTGAGGTTATTCATATTGAATCTATCAGCAAATAATTTAGATTTCCTTTTTAACTCAGTAAAATTCTTCTCTTCTTTTTTTGAGACAATAGTCACATTCTGAAAAAGCATGATTTGTTTTTTTTTTTTTGTTTTTTTTTTTGCTGCTTTAATACTTATCTCTTATTTTGATTTAAAGTATTTTAAAATATTTTCACATTCTAAAAGCAGTTGACAGACTTTGTTTAATGAGAGTATTGCTAGTATATACATTGTCTTTATGGTTTTTTTTGGTTTTTTTTAGAAATAGAGAATAATTAGTACTGTTAACCTCCTGATGAGTAACTCATTTCACCTTCTTGGTCTCAGGTTTTCCGCTGACATGAAGTGGAATGATTATATTAACTCTGTCCCAATTGATCCCAACTCTAATCGCGAAATTAAAATTCATTCAGAGTCTAATCCCAACTGTAGTTGTTGTTTATGTTTCACTCCTGCAGTCAGATCATGCCTGAAGTTGTGCTTTTTGATGTGTTTGTTTCTGATGTAGAATGCTCTGTGATTGGTTCAAACTAAAAATAGCTTCCTAAATCATCCAATCAGGGAATGTTTTAGAAATAATTTTTAGCATCTGGGAAGTTAGATTTGGGGGAGAACCAAGCTATTTTTCAAATGAAAAATTTTATAAACAAGCATAGCTTCCGATAGTGAAAGTGATGATATTTTTGAAGGATTCACTGAAATTGATGAAGTCGGAGTACAAAAATGGTATGAGATATGCATAGAATATGAAAAGAATTTATCAGATATTAATGTAATCTCAGAATTTGATTCTGTTAATGATGTATCTATCACTGACAAATTTAACCTGGACCCAAGACAAAAGTGGTGATGATGATGAGCTGACATTGGAATGGAGCAATTGATTTTCAGGAGACAATGTTGACACCTTCAAAGGAAATCCCAGACTGGTAAATATTCTAGACATTGAGAAGAAAGAAATGGACTTTTTTTTTTCAACTACTTAATCCTAAACTGTTTGATTTGATGACAAGTGAAACCAACAAATATACCAAGTCAAAAGGGCCTGATCCAAAATAGCACAACACAACTGCTTCTGAAATGAGGACCTATATTACCTTTCAAATAGCGATAGGAATTATTTCTGTCCCAAATCAGGATATGTATTTCTTGAAGGACAATTTGTTCTGCGCTGTGGGGATCAGAGAATTGATTACAAGAGAAAGGATAGACATACTGAAGCAATATTTTCATGTCTATATATTATCCAGAATCCTGCCTGTGGTCATCCTGGTCACAACAAACTTGCCCATGTTCAACCATTTATTGAATGGATAAGCCAGAACTTGCAATCACAGTATAATCCACATTGTAAAACATCATTTATGATCCCCACAATGATTATGTCAATGACTCCCAAATGTATAAAAGGAAAATTCCTAATCAACCCAAGGAATGACTTAGAGTTGTGAAGGACTTCATGGGGGACATACAGGGGCAAAACCATCATGTCTGTTGTGACAGTTTCTTCTTATCTGTCAAACTCTTTGAGGTACTTTTACAGAATGTAACCTATGCTTGTGGCACAACTGGTGACAACAGCCTGATATGACAAGTATTCACTGAAAACAAAAAACAGTGGAACACTTCAATGTGTCATGTCTAAGAGCAATAAAAAAAATCTACACTGAGCACATGAATGGTATGGACTGTGCAGACCAGTTCTGAGCTACTGCATTGAAAAGAAGTCTAACAAATGGTGGAAATATTTGTTTTATTTTATTGTAGATATGACAATATGTCCATCATTTCTGCTGATGAAAGAGTTACCCAATCACAAGCTCCTGCTTAGAAAAGACAAAGAATAAACTCAGTTGAGTTTCAAAAGCAATCTGGCCCAACAAATTATCGGTGAGTACTCTTATAAAAAAAAAAAAAAAATGGCTCTGGAAGAAGCTCCTTGGGTCCAAGGTACCATGCACTGGCCTGTAGATTTGGAGAAGAAGAGAACATGTAAACAGTGTACCAAATAGAACATTAGAAGAGAACCCAAAACTCGATATGAACAGTGAACCTCTGTGTCAACTGTTTCAAATTATATCATCTTGAACACTTCCCTCATCTTATTTAAACAAACTCCCTATATATATATATATATATATATATATATATGTGTGTGTGTGTGTTGGTAATTACAGAAAATAATTTGCGTACATGTTTTGCTCATATTTTATTTCAGTAAATTGTAAATATGATGACATTTTTTTTTGAATATCATTTATTAAATTCATTTTGGAACCTTCTCTGAAAATTTAATGCATTTATCTTTATTAATTATAAGCTTAAAGCAATTTTTGTACGAGTATGTTAAATAACTATCAATTTTCATTATTGGGCTTAGGAAGTAGTATCAGAAAGATTCTTAGGGCAGTAATCAAACTGGACTGCCAGGGAAGGAAGAGAAAAGTACCTGCACTAATTTGCTGAAAAAAGACCATATCATAATGAAATTCCCCAAACTTGATACGAACAAAATGTCAGAGGAGGGATCAAAGATTAGTATAAGAAATTTAGTGTTTGCAGTAAAAAAAAACACACTGATTTGGAAATTCTTGCAAAAATAAAATAATAATCAGATTTTAATGAAACTTTCAGGACTTATTCACAAATAAAATAATTATGTTAGAATTTTTTTTTTTTTTTAAATTTTGGTAAATATATTTTTTTTTACATATGTTACCCTCCCCCCATTTGCTTAATTAAATTTCAAGAAATTAAATTTTCACCCCCTTAATATTTATATTAGTTAAAAACAAAACTTCTTAGAAAGTTTAATTTAAATTATCAGTTTTTTTGTAAAACAGAAACACCATTTACTGAAAATCTGCTCTGAATTGTAAAATAAAAAATGCAATAAAATTTAAGATAAGTAAAAAAAAAAAAAAAAAAAAAAAATGAAATAATAAGAATTGAGGCTATTCATATTGAATCTATCAGCAAATAATTTAGATTTCCTTTTTAACTCAGCAAAATTCTTCTCTTCTTTTTTGAGACAATAATAACATTCAGAAAAATTTATTTAATTAGAAAATTGCTTTTATAAATAAGACATATTAAGGGCACTATTGTCTTAAGAAAAAAAAAATTCAATTAATTTTTACAAGAATTTTCATTTTTTTTTTTTTTTAAATTTTATAATAATTTAAGTTTCAAATCTTTTAAAATCCTGTATTAATTTTACCCTTTTAGATGAACACTTCCCTCTATATTTACTAATTATAATTTGCAAAGCTTAGTACAATTCATTAAAAACCAATTTTTGTAAGTGTATATATGTGACAATTTTTCCACATAAGGATGTTCATACACATTATCAGAAAATAAGTGCCAAAGTATCTAAAATTCAATAAAACATTAGATTACAAAGAATATTTTCCTAAACTTTTTGAGATTACCGAGTAAAAAGGCACTCACATTATATTCAATTATTTTTTTACAGATAAACCCCTCATCCTCCTGTAGAAAAACATTAAACATCCATTTGTCATCAAGCTGTCAACATCTTAAATAAACAGCTACTGCCATGTTAAAAAAATGCATTTCTGCAATATTTTAAATTTAAAGTAAATAATAATTATTTCAAATTAGATTAATTATACTTTAAATCAGCTAATATTCCTCAAATAAAGTTTCAGAAAAGTATATCTTATTTTTGGAAAATATTTTAATAAACAACTTACATTACACTAAGCACAGCTAAAAATGGTGCTGAAATCGGATTTTTAGCAAAAAAAGAATCCTTGCAGTCAATTTAAATTAGTTTTGAAATAGAGTAAAGTATTTTGCTTATTGGAAATATTAAATTTAATCTATTAGCTTGAAATAAAATAAGTTTCAAGAAAGATTTTTTCATTTTTAAAAATTCATTTTAAACCTTAGGTATCATTAATATCTGATGATACCTGGATTATATTGAATCATTTTCTAAGTTTTCTTCTAGGAAAGTTGATTTATTGTGTCCTGCTTAACAACATTTCTTGTTAGAATCCATCTTACACATTTATAAATTTACCATTCATCCATGTATTTAATATTGCTGCCATATATAGTCTGGTGCTCCAGCTATATATATCAAGATTCTAACTAGAATACAATAAAGACTGTTGGGTTACACTGTCAAAGAAACATTTATTTGCATAGAAGTTTAATGTAATTGTACCCACATATAGATCTGAACATTGAAATATTGTTTTGAAGAGGGATAAAAAGAGTTCTTACAGCTGAATTTTCTTCTAATTAGTTGGGTATCTGCCAACAAAAAGGGATAGAAAAATCAGCAGTACTGGAATTAAGTACTAATGGAGCTGGACATGATGAGCGGGGCATGAACAAGGCTTCTACGCGGGAACACCACACATACTGAATGAATGCAGCCAAGACACCAGAAACACTAACAAGGAGGGACAAATTTCAAATGGCATTAGGTAACACAGACAGAAATGCTTCATAATATATGGCAATCCTGTTATACAATCAACACAGCAATGCTGCCAGTTTGTGTTTTCCCAGAAAATGTGCCTACTTTTATGGAACCTAAATCTTTAGTGGTTGGCTAGCAAAAAAAAAAAATCATTTACATAGCCAACATTGCTCAGTTTAGCTTCCTGACTTTCATAGGGAAGCTAATAGACACTTTCTTCCTAACTGGGTGCCCTAGGGTTTGCACCAGCTCTGTTCTGGTAGAGCAGCCATTTGCTTTCTTTCTGCTGATACAACACATTAAACGTCATCTCTTTGACCAATGGGGGCAGGTACCATTATCACTAGCAGTAAGCAGCTCTGTCTGCATTTCATTTCTGTTAGACAAAATAAAAGTAAGGAGAAAATGATAGTCATGCATTCATGATCTGGAGTCTGATGCAGAACAAAAGATGTCTATGGAATATGATGACTGATGAAGAGGTATGACATGTCCTAACATGATGATAGCTGGTCAAGGAAGAGAAAGATTTGTGCAAAGGGAAATAATTCTCTTCCTTCTGACAAGGGCAGATAATTGTTACTGGTACACGACAAATACAAAAACATTAATTTTGATTAGATTATCTTAATACTTAAATATAGAAGCCTAAGTGCCACTCAGAATAGAGAGTTATTAAATGGGGATGTTGTAAAGCAGGAGTGGGCAATTGTTTTGCCTTGGGTGCCATTTTGAGAGGGTCAAAACATTTTCATTAGTTAGCATTATATTTTCATAATAAATAAAACTAAAAAATAATGCTACACAGAAAAGATTTCATTAAATTTATTTATGTGCAAATTACACATCAGCCAGAACAAATAACTTAATGAGACAAATATAAATGCTCACAATTTTGGAAGTGGGAGTGAGGTTGCTTGTTGAGATCCTCATCACTGCCTGCAACTTTGTCAGTTACAGAAGATCTATTTTTACTCTTTTGATTTTCATGCAAGAAAAACTTTGCTCACAAATATATATGGATACAAAAATAGAAAACATTTTCCCAGCAAATTTCTTCACACGTGAAAATTTGCCAATAGACAGAGATTTGTAAAATTCTATCAATGTCACAGAATTAAACATTTCTTTCGGCCTATGATTTGACTGCATGTCAGTTAGTTCAAGCTGCATCTCCTCACGTACTATATCAATATCAGCAGTGAAATGATAAGATAAATTGAATTAAGGCTCAATTTTCTTGAAGTCCTAAAATCTTCTTGTGACCTCATCCTCCAAACTCAGCAGATGTTCTTTATTCTTGGAGGAAACACTTGCAGGCACTTTCTGTTTTCCTAAAAAAGGGGAAATGACAAAACTTTCCCTCATCTGCTTGCCTTGCAAATAGACTTAGTTTTGTTTTAAATGAGGTCATATACCTCAACATTTAATGTGCAAACAACCCCTTTCCCTGCAACGTCATATTCAATTCATTTAATTTCTCAAACATATCAGCTGCAAACATCATCACATATCACCACTCCTCAAATCCAATTTTGGTCACAAAATCACATGGAATCCTCCCCTTTATGTCCAAAAAGAGGAGGATTTCATTCTGTAATTCCCAAAACTATTTTAGGACTTTGCCCAGGCTCAACCATCAAACACTGTTGTGATAAATCACATCTCTATACTCTGTCTCCATGTCCTCAAGCAGATATTTAATTTGTTGATGGTTGAGAATCCCTGCTCTGATTGTGTTCACCATGCTCACTACAGGATCTACCACCTGCTTTAGGTCCAGTGCAAAATAAAATGAAAAGACATCACTGTGTGTTCTGCTTTTTACCTTTTTTAATCAAACCCCCATTTTTTTTTCTCCAGTAAATGCTCTGGGCCCCATCTGTTGGAATGCTTGCCATTCTATTCCATGACAAGGCACTTTTCTCCACACAATCCACAACACATTCAAACAAATCCCGACCAGTGGTTGTATTTTTTATCGATTCCAAATCAAGTAGTTCCTCTGTGATGACAGTTTTTATCAATTCCACAGATAAAGATAAGTAACTGTGCAGTGTCTTGATTATTGGTGCTCTCATCCAGTGCTAAAGAAAACCAACAAAATCTTTGCTAGCAGAGTTCAGCTGTTTTGTTAGTTCATCATTGATTAAGTCTTTGTGCTGCACTATAGTCCTTCTTGATAATAAAATGGTTTTCAATCTGCTTCTCGCATCAGGGCACAGGACATTTGGCAACAAACTGCTTAACAAACTTGCCATGTGAAAATGGGTTGTTTTTAGTGAAGTCATATGCTACCATGAAGCTTGCCTCTGTAACACTATCCTGAAGTGTTGAATGCTTCATAAATATGGTATGTTGTTTCTTCAGCACACACTGTAGCTTTTTTCCTGCATTCTTCCTGGGACATTTCACTACCAAATTCAGGATGTTTTGTTTGGTGGTGCTGTATCAAATATCTTCCTTGAATACAGTAACCATCTCATGACACATTAAACACACTGCTTTATTCCCTGAATTACTGAAGAAATATTTGTGTGTACAGTCTTCATTAAATGTCTTGTTTTGATTTTGCGCTTTTAAGAACGTCCCATGATTCACTCAGGTCAGAATGTTACAGATCTCACTGTTGCAAAGACAAAACTGAAATGAGACAGAATTGCTGGCAACATGTGTATCAACATTGACTACATATGAACAGGCGCATGTACAGTAAGATTCTGGCTATTAAAACTTGAAGCTAATTTTCTTTGACACAAGGGAAGCAAGTCTCAGTTCAAGTTGATTGCCCATCCATGTTGTAGAGATATATTGGGAGGGAGCCAGGGTTGCATATTATGAGGATATTTAAGTAAGATAATGGTTACCCCTTGACTTAAAGAGGTTAAGATTGTGGCATTCTCTTTGGAGTTTGTTCCACATTGCAATAATTCTGGGGAAGAAACTGGATGTGGAATTTACTCCTCACCAATGAAATATGAAGGGAATGAGAGTGTTTCATCTAGCTGTAAAGGTCTGGGGACTAGTAGAACCAAAGAATTTCCCCAATCAGCATCACAAAAGCCTCTTAAACTCAAGGGGGCTATTAGATTTATTAAATACTAGACAATGTGTTTTTGTGCCTTTTAAATTGCATAGGACTTGTTTGTCCCCCTTATCAAGTGATCCATGGTCGGTTTTGTTGAATGTTACAGTAATTTTATTGCAACATAACATATCTGGACAAGTTGCAGTCATACTGCCTATTTTCTTGATAATATTTTTTATCTTGTTGTTCAGCATTGTTTTTGTCCAGTATATTGATATCCATTTCCCAAGGAGTTTATCGGGGTTTACAATCTTTCATTCCAAATTTGGTTATACCTAGAAAGGAAGTAATCTGTTGGAGATTAGTCATTTTGAATTATTCTCTTAACCATTTTTTAGATTAATTAATGCAGAATTACAATTTATAGCAATGAGGATATCATCAATCCAAACAATTACAGTTCTTATTTTATTCAAAATAATTTTTGTGTAAATACAAGAGTCTGTGTAAGGAACAAGAGAAATCCTAGCTAATTATGTTTGTGAAGTAAAATATTCCAATTTTACCCTCTTTGTTTAAGTCAGTATAATGATATCACCATACATTTATCATTGTTTTTACCTGTAGTTAGATAGCCTTCTGACTGTTCTGCTACATACACCTGGCAGTCAATCAGTGTATTTAAGTATGTTGTTTTTATATCCATTTAATGGACAGATAAATTTTGTTGAATAGCTGTGACAAAGAAAAATTTCATTGTAATCTATTACAGGAATATGTGAGTAACCTTTGGCTACAAACAGAGCCTTGTATTGTACATCACTTGTTTTATTATTTTTACCTTTTGGGAGTGTAGTTAATTCATATGTATTCATTTATAGAGAATTTATTTCACTTTCCATGGCCTCAAACCATTTTATGGAGTCATTTGATATAATAGCTTTGATATAAGTATTTGGACATATATTTTAAAGAACAGCAAAATCTGTAGTGGGATTTATCATGTTATTCAAATTCTTAGCAGCATTATTTTTTTAAATATTCAGGCATTTTTCACAACTTTCTGGTGGATGTTTCCCCACTGGTATTATTTTTTTGTGTTGTTGGGAAATATTAGAATTGTTAGATGCAGTAGAAATTTCAAAATTTTCAGTAAATTTGACCATTTTAGTTTCGGAAATATATACTAGATATGCAGGACTACCTTTATTGATTTTTCATGTTTAATATCATTGTTGATTAGAAGGGTTTCAAAATTCTCAGAAGTAAATTCTGTGCCATTATCTCTTCTCATTCATTTTACAGATCCATACAGAGTGATATCTGGTAAATATTTCTTAGTAGCTAAAAAAGTATGTCAATTTTTTGTTTCAGAAAATAAAATATGATTATATCCAAATAGTTGTCAACAAAATAAAGTTTATATTTGAAGTCATCCAGGGATATAGGCTCCATGGGAACCAACAAAATCAGTGAACGAGATGTAATATTTTATTATCCCATTTGTCAGATAATTTATTTTTATATTGTACCATTTGGCCTTGGGCACATATTTCACAGTTTATATTTGATTTTTTTCAGTAATTTTCATACCTTATACAATGTCTTGTAGCTTTAAAATGTTTTATATTACAATGTTCTAGAATTTTAAGCTATTATTTTAAGTTGTGTATAGCAATTTGGGATGATATGGCACTATTTAAATAGTATAAGTGACCATCTTTTTTATGTTGAATTTTATACCATTAGGCTATATAAGTTTCAAATAATTACAGCCAAATTTTGCAGAAACTTCTTTTTTGCTAGTGACTGATACAGAGAATATATTCTGCTTAATTATAAAGGAAATATAAAGGGCATCCTTTAAAATACAATTTTAAATATTTCCTTGTGTGTCTGTTAAAGTAACTTGAACATTATCTCTTTTTTTTTTTAAGGCAATATTATTTGCTCTACTGCCATCTGCCAGTTTTATAAAGTGGTTTTCTGGATTGAAATCTTTGTCAAAACTAATAAATTTAAATTGGTCAGTCAACAAGTTAACCATTTATATTATATTGGAAATGATGTTAAATCCAACTGAAAATAGAAACTAATTTTCATTTTTTGATAAATCTTCAGCAACATTTTTTTTTTTTGTTTGTTTTTACATGTCATACTTTTATGCCCATGTTTTCTTCATGCAAGACAAATATTATTGCTGGGTGAATTGGAATTATATTGTTTTGAGTGAGAAATATTTACTGAAGAAAATTTTTACTGAAAAATTTTGTATTTCACTTTGGTACTTTATGCTTTTGTAGTCTGTTTTGCTACATGTATAGCATGTTACTTATCTTATTACTTTGTCCCTTTGACCTTGACCTTTGTATCTTAAAGGCCATTATCACTGTTATTTTCTTCAATCATCTTTTCAGTTTCTTCAAAGGTGTTTAATGCTACTTTAAATTCATTGAATATTATCTTAATAATAATAGCTGTGGACGGTTCAAATTCAGATGGAAGGCCTTTTAGGACCTTAGCTATTAGTAAGCTATCACTAATCATTTGTGATGTTTTAATAAAGTTGTTAGGGCATTTTTAACCCTACTAATACTTTTGCCACCTCCTTTCTGTAAGGAGATTAATTCATTATTAAATAGGGAAATTCAGTAGGGAAATTATTTTCGGTTTCCATTTTGATAAGTAATGTTCTCTCAAAATGTGTAACACTTTTATACGATTGTCAGGGTTTTTTTCTCATAAGAGACAGGTTTCAGTCATCAAGAAATTGAATTAACCCTGTGAATGCCACTGGACTTTTTTTTTATGGTAATCTTTGTCATTGGGAAAATCATGTGGTGCTAAAATAATTTTATGTAATATTTACATTCTCATATATCCTAAGAATTTTACTTCCTATAATTCATATTTAGATTTGTCACTGTTAAAATAGAATCTGTGATTGGGCCTGTAACTTGTTGAAGAAGCAGGTATGGTTATGCAGAATAAATATATATTTTATTGTATGTCCTCCTAACAATAAGAGGATGAAAAAGAAGAGGACAAACAGGACAAAGTAATATGAGACAAGACAATGTAATGCAAGGTAAAGCAAAATAACAAAATAAAAAAATTTGCAAAACAGAAAAAGTGTTCACATACAAAAGAGATACAGTCAAGTGACTTCTGACTTTAAGGAAAGAAAGAAAAAATGTTTACATAAGAGAGAGAATTGTTCATTTTTATTTGCTCGGAAGCAATCCCAGCATGTGCATGTTGAATTTGTATATAAATTTAGAGAGGGGAGAAACTTTTAGCAGTCATTCACCACATTGGGAAAGGACTTGAAGGGTGGAAAAGAGTTCATCACCCACAAGACAATGCAAACACTTTTAAACTCAGTTATGGTTGGAAATTGAAAATTAGGCAAATCTGACCCAGATATGGCAGTAGTACTCCATTTTTCTTATCTGATCTGGCTCTTGTTAGAGCATGGCAGGAAGAGTCAGGCACTTTTTTTCTCCAGCGTCTTCAGCAACAGATGTATATACAAGTTAAACTTGAGGTCAGGTGTGATTTTAAGTCCCAGTAGACGTTCTAGGCAAGTGACTAATGAATTCATTCCTCATTGAGTATGCAATACTTGGGCTAAACCTGAGTAAAGCTTAATAAATAACTATAATCATGTCATCTCAAGTATGAAATGAAATCTTTAATTACAAAAGTGTTTGAATGGAATTTTAATGTTGAAATTGCTCCCACCTACCATATTACTTTTTTAAAAATTTTATTTATCAAGAAACAACAATCAGCTGATAGTATTCACTTATGACATGAGAAATTCTCTTATATACAGGTTCACAGGTATAAATTAAAGGTTATCAGATTGTTTTCATCTGATATGAAAATTGAAATTCTTCTTCTAAAAAAATTATTAAACTCTTACAAAAAATGATATTTGAAAAAGAAAAGAAGATTCAATTCTTTTATTTTTCTAAATTTTTCCTTTTATTTACAAAAGTTAAAATTGTATTTTGATGGCAAGAATTCTAGATTCCAGTTTGAATATTTAGTTATTTAGTTACTTAAAGATTTTATTTTTTCTAAAGTCTGGAAAAGAATGGGTACTGTGCCAGTTTTTTTGTTTCTTTTTTTTTTTTTTTTTTTTTTATTTCTGCTAATGTGTTTCTAAAACAGAATCTTTTAGCAAATGATCATTTTTCAACCTAGCATACTTTCAACATATCAGATTGATCGCTTTTTTCTGTATTTTTGAATGTCACCTTGTAATTTCAGAATCTGCTTCAGAAAAGTGGAACAGTTTTGCATTTTATTCTTCAAATAAGCTGACGTGGCAGTTCTATTTTTTTTTTTTTTTCTGTTTTTAAGGATAGAGATGTAAAACATATCCAACATTTATATAGCACTTTCTAAAAGTGTACATAGTCAAATGTTTTATCTTTAATAAGAAAAATATTTGAAATTTATTTAATCAATTGATATGAATGATGTTTAATAAAGGTAAATATTCAAAGCTTTAGTAATGCAGTAAAATGTTCAGATGGTGGGAGGACATTAGAGATGTGTAGTTTAACCAAAAAACTGACTTTTTTCGGTTTCATCTTCACACTGAAACTGCATCGAAATTTTTTTATGAAATGATTTTATATCACTATTAAGTGACCATATCCAAAGAAACACTATTGAAAAAGACTTTCAGATGTTAATAAAATTAAATTTTATCAGCATTTATATCATTGTAAGAGAAAAAATTGAACAAAAATATGTTAAAAACATTTAATTGACTAGTTTTAAGAAATAAATGTGAAATCAAATCTATTTGCTTAAAAAAGAAATGAAGAAAAAAAAGGAAATACGACATGATGTCCGAAAGTGAAATCTATTTATTTCAGTTTTCAAAACAAAAAAGTTAGCAACAAAATAACCAGTAAAAATTAAAAAAAAAAAAAATAGTTGTCAGTTTCATCTTAATGTTAAATTTTATGAAGTTGGGCTTTTTGTCATGGGTTTTCTAGTAAGCCATTATGCCAATCACAAAATAAAGTTGTTGTAAATAAAAAAAAAAAAAAAATGTAAGAAGACTTTTTTTTATAAATAAATTTGTTTTTTTTTATCTAGGGTATGCACCTAAACTAGATATGAAGAATAATTAAAATAGCTCTTAATTTTACTTTTAAGATGTGTATATTTCCAGAGATGTGAATCTGTTTTCTACAAATAAAATTGTTTCTATCTAACGAATACATGTAAAATTAGATATTAAAAAAATAAAGTTTTATTCTCAGTTTTAAAATATGTATATTTTCAAAACTGCAAGTCATTTTTTTTTAAACCCAAAGTAAAAAAATTATTCTTTTGTAGCCACTAGTGTTCAGTGAGTGTTTGTTACTGTTCTGCATATAAAATTCTTCTAAACAAGGAAAATTAATTCATTTTATTTTTGCAAATATCTTTATGGTTTTATCTGGCAAATAATACACTTAAGTAAGATTATATTAAAATGATTAAAATAGTTTTTAATTTCAGTTTTAAAATGTGTATCTAAAAAAGAACAGGTGATACTCGCAGATTTGGAAATCTACGTATTCTAAAAATGAAATTAAAATCTTTTAATTATTTCTAATATTTCATTTTAGGTGTATTCACTGGATAAAAACATAAATTTATTTAGGGGTGAAATAACTCATTGATTTTCTTTGAAGAAATTTATTTGCAAAACCCCAATAATAGTTGACTGGCGTACCAGAAAAGAATTCTTTTTTTTTATGCTTTATAATTTTTGAAAGAATTTGCTTTTTCGGCTCAGAGAGGAAATGAACATCTTCCTGGTTGTAGTTTAAGTTGTCTTCTAATTGAGTGTACAATTTCAAGAATATTGATAAAGATTGGTTATTTTGATTTTGTGAAAGAAAGTAACATGTAAAATTTAGTCTTGAAAAAAAAAAATCATTTCATATTTTTGGCTGGTCAAAGCAATACCATTTTAACTCACTGTAAAAAAATAATTCAATGAATAAAAGCACAAACAAATTACATATTTCCAGCCATATGAGTATTTTTAAGATTGAACCATAAATACATGAGATATTGTGAGTTGAACGGACTAAGTTGCAAATTTATCAATCTCAAACAAAATCAGATATCGACTGGAAACGCTATCATTACACAAGAAAATGAATGGCTTCCTTAGAAAGCAAAAATATTAAATTAAAAACTGAGTGGAAAACCATGGTATCAAGGAAAACAAAACCAGAAACCTATACCAAAACATAAATTGCAAAAACCGGCCAACTCTAGAGGACATGCAGTAAAATGTTCAGATTGTGGGAAGACATACAATAAAATATTCATGTTATTGAAGGTCATTAATTAAAATATTCAGATTGTCAAAGGACATGAGTTAAAATATTCTGATTGCACTGTTAAAAATATTTCCCCAACTGTGGATTTAACCAGATACAGAGCTATGCTGCTCCAATATTTGAAACAGTCATAATATTCTTTAGGTTATGAACTCTTATTCTAATTCCTATGTTTCTCATAGTTTGTTATCTTTATGCCATCAGTAAATATTTGGCTATTTATCAGACTATTTATTTCCTTTGTAATAGAGGCATTTTCTTATTATATAGAAAGTATATCCTTTGAGGTGTCACTTGTAGGATACATGTTCTACTCACTTGTAGGATACGTGTTCTACTCACTTGTGGGACACGTGTTCTACTCACTTGTAAGCATCATTTCTTTGGTGATTTGTTTCTTCTAGGAGATTTAACCAGTCATTTGTTCAATATATGTCAGTTTGCTTCATGCAATTCTATTTGATTATTGTGTGACATCGACTCACAGAACAAATATCATAAAGTTTATATAAAATAGGCAACATGTGTGTTAATGCATATTTTTTTACTTTTTCTATATTTAAATTTCATGCAAGCTTTATAGGTGATAGGCTTTTGGGAAATATATACTGGTAGATAATTGCATATATGTGATTGATTGATTTCGTTTTTACACCTCATCAAGTTTTGGGAGGTTATCTAAAGCCAGAAAATATTTTCAGATTGTAAGAATTTTGGGGCAATAATAATGATTTATTGATACAAGTTCTACTAATTAATCCATAGCTGAAGAAGAAGTGGATTGATACCTTTCCCAAGAGAATTTGCATGTAAGTAAATATAATGAACCTAACTGGAATTGGAACTTGGAGAGCCAAGTTCCAATTTCAAGTTGTTATTCATTACACCACCTATATATCCAAGCTGAAAGCACCTGGTACTCCCAAGTGGTCACCCATTTAGATACTGATATGTTCCGGAAAGGGATATAATTGTTCGAAGTGTTTTTCAATTAAAGCTTTAATTAGCTTTAATTGAAAAACACTTTCTACCAATAGTAGACTTAGTAAAATATTTAATAAAAACACCCTAAAATTAAGTTACAGCTGCACTGAAAATCTAGAAAGTATAATAAAAAAACACAATAATAAAATCCTGAACAAACCCCCATGCTTGAATAGTATTAATAAAAACCCTACACTTAAATTAGACAAAAATAGTGAAAAATTATGTGATTGTAGAAACCCAGTAGACTGCACATTGGAAAATAAATGCTGCGTAAAATCTGTGTCCTAATACTAATATGATATACATTGGGTCTACGAAGAATGAATTTAAAACCAGATGGAGGCAGCATAAGTGCTCTTTCAACAATATAAATAAAAGAAATCAGACATCTCTATCTAAATATTTTTGGCATTTGAAGGAAATGAATAAAACACCAAAAGTAAAATGGAAAATTATAAACAAAACTAAAACTTGGGATGACCCATGCCCTTTATGCCTACATAAAAAACTACACATTATTAAGTTTCTAAATAATAAAAATCTATTAAACAATAGACATGAGTTAACGGTTTTTTGCTGACATCATCAAATTTTTGCATTGAATAATTAGCATAAAAACAGACAAACAATAAAATAATTTTAAAAATCTATAGTCCTAATAAATAGTTTAAATGCCCTACAAAAAAAGATAACCCTTTATGAAGTCGTCAAAAAACAAATGTTAGTGATTTACGACAGTTTTTATATACACAAACCCTTTCAGACAAAAATAAAAAATAAAATAAAAAAATAAATAAATCTCCATAGACACTTAACCAGACTAGGCGATGTCATCTTCCGCTTTAAATTTAGACACCCCAACGTTACCCTGACTTGACATCTGTGAATGTAACTAAAATATTGATACAAATTATTAACACCTTACCCCTTTTCTTTAAACAATTGCTCTAGCCGTTACGATAGAAATTTTGATTTCAATAATGAATATGCTTATAAAACGCGTAAATTTCAGAAATAAGTTATTCCAAAAAAAATTTCGCTTGAAGATGGAACAGAGCTTAGTACTTTGATTCAATTTAATTCAAATAATTATATTGAAGTTTTCGGCTCTTGTTTTGAAACATGAGAACTCTTATGTAGCGTGTTGGAATCATATTTTTAAATAAATAATTATATTTATGCTCTGTTTTTGTATCGAGCACTATTTTTTAAAAATAATAACAAAAAATACTAAAGAACTTTGGATTATTTATCTAACGAGTTCTTTCCTATTTTCTATATATTTTTCACACACACATATATATATATATATATATATAATATAGGGGTGGACTGGGATTGTCAGTATATCTAAGAAGTTCTTCCAAAAAATATAAAGTTTAATCATTTAATGAGTTTTTAAGAAGTGAAGAGAATCATACTGAAAACTTTCCACCACTACCTCATGTATTTACATAAGAGAGAAAGAGTTACTGTATATGCTTATGCTGCTTTTTGGAGATATCTTAAATGATTTCAGTTAAATTTTGTGGTTTTGGAAAGGTTTCAATGAAAAAGCTATAACTTAAAACGAAACTTAAAATATGCACTAAAACCAAACATAGAAATTCTGTTCTAGCTAAGAGATCAACTGAAATTTTATATTGTTTATCATTCAACATTTTTTATGATTTACTTAATAGAAATTAATCTCTCAGAAATTTCTTAAAAAATCTTTCAACATGCAGAATGGTGGTTTTTTTCATTCATATATTGTTATTCGTTTTTAGTCTGTAGTATTTGAAATAAATTCTGAGATTTTTATATCATCTGATATTCCCAAAGGAATAACTTTAAAGAGTCATGAATTTCTTTTGAACTTCACAAAAATGCAATAATTTTGCCAACAGGTGAGTTTATCATTTTTTGCTGAACTTTTATTATAAAATGTTCTTTGAAATGTTAGCAAATAATATACAATAGACTCTTTTAATAAGTTACTAAAAATGAAGATTTCAAATACTTAATAATAAATTCATTATAAATTTAATTTACTTTATTCTGTTGATATTTCCTTAGTTTACCTTACTTTGACACAAGAATTGAACCAGAATTCCTTATAAAACACACACACACACACAAATCCTAGATCATCATAAATTATTGAAAGGTTCCATAAAGATTTGGCTTGCTAGGCAGTATTAATGTATTTATTTTCTTTTTTATTTCATTATTGTGTGTGTGTGTGTATATATATATATATATATATATATATATATATATTTTTCTATAATATTGTTTCTGTATTTAAAGCACTAAATTAGAAGTGATGAGGTATGCAATTCTTTGTATCTGATTAGTGAATCTTATTAAAGCACAATTTTTATTTAAAAACCAAGTAGTTCTGTTTCTAACTAAAAGAAGACAATGGTAAAGCACTGCTCCAAAATAGCAATTTGGACATTTTGGGGAAACCATCAAAATGTTAAATATTAGTAGTACATTCTGTTGGTACATGAGATATACCTTGTTGAAAAGGTCAAGAGAATTTGTATTATGTACTATTTTTAGATATATTATTTTTTCCCCCTTTTTTAACTAGTTTTATGGACAGTTGTATATTGTACAAAATATTTATTCTGTTCTACCAGCACTTTGGGAACTGTAAAGATCATTGCTACAATTTGAATTTTTCACTTTTTTTTTTTATATGCATATATTTTGGATGATGATGATTATACAATTTTCTCCTGGTTTTCTTTTGCCTTGACCAATTGAAATGCACCACTTATTTTCTGGAGGTTTGAATTTTGCCTAAAGTTATAACAAAAATTGGTTATCTATTTATCATGAGCTCCTGCTCCTATTGATATATTTATTTACCTTTCTAATTGCAGAATTATTTATGTTCATATCTCTCATTTATTGTAATACTGCCTATCTGTTTAAAATTTCAAATTTGTTTTTGACTCTATCAAAGCATTCTATTGTGAATTTCTTGAATTTGTCTATCTCTTCATCCTATAAAAATAAGACTTGCTAAAAGCTCGCCAGATATATACAGTTGTTGTTATTTCTACTGCTACTTCAACTGCTGCCTTGGCACCTTCAACTACTGCTACTGCAGCATGAGCCCATATTAGTGAGAATCAGTTGAACCTTGGCTGCTATTGTTATTGCCGCTGCTGATGGCTGTATGTCTCCATGTAACATTTCTTGTTCATTCTTACCCTTTTTCATAAGAATGGCTTGTCGCATCAGGCTCTTATTGTCTATTGATTACTGCTTAAAATGCAATTAAATCAGCTAACAACACATACCTGTGGGGACGGAGTAGACCAAGATAGATCCAAGATAAGTATAAATACTGATGCACATGGGGGAAGACGACTTGTGAACCATGGCTATGAGCAACATGTACTCAGTACTACGGAAGTGTCCTTTTAAAGACTGGCCTCTTCTTTTCTCATCCCAGGACATGAAATTTTAAAACTGCTATGGAATAGTAATGAAAACAGTTTTTGTTTTTGTTTTGTACTTTTTAATTTTTGTTTTAGTTTTTTTATTTTATTTGCTTATTTTATTTTTCATTTGTAGACAAAAACAGGAGAGAGTGAGAGACGGAGGGAAAGTTACTGTTAAAAAAATGTTTTTCAAGTCCTAAATCTTGATCTTTTATCTTTCAAGCCAATGATGGATAAATCTGAAGTTAGTTGCTTTTCTGATATTATTTGTTATTGTTTGTAAATTATTCATTCCATCATTCATTTATTATTTTAGTGTATTCACTTCTTTAGAAGTGACAGGAATATGCCTTATTAAAAATCTTTTTACTATCATAATTAAATTTCTCTTTTGGATTTTTCTTGGGGAAAAACACATTTTAGTCATACCTGTAAAGTTTGAGATTTGAAGGTGCTTATAAATTCATTTATATCCATATAAACATATATAATTTACTTTACAACCACATATTCTACATGCTTATTGCATGATATGACAATAAGTATGACCAGTTAAAATTGTTTATAACTGATAGGATATTTAAAACATCTCAGTATGTAAGTTATTAGTCAAATCAGTAATTTAATTTTGAATCTATTGCATATGTATTTTTTATGTTATTCATTGTTGTGCTTACATTGTTGTTAGATTACAACTTTGTCAGTGTGATGTGTTAGTTTATAAATATAGTGAGAAAAGGATTCAATTTGTTTAACAAAAACTTGTAAATTCATTCAACTTGATTTGACTGAGAAATGAGAAAGAACATAAAAAAAATAAATATACAACTTTAATGCAACGGTTCTGAATCAGATTTTTTTTTGAAGTGTAGAAAATGCTTACTTACTAAGGATTATCTACAACAATACAAATCTGTGGCACCTTTTGATAATTTATTGATTACCTCCTTCCTAGCCACCCTCCAGTGAGCTGTTATTCCACAGTCTTCTTCCCAAACACACTACAATAATGACAGTTTATTATAACCTCCCTGTCACTTGTTTGCTACTTATAAACATTCCTTTTTATTAACTCGTTAAAGTGTGTCTGTTAAAGCGGGGCAAGTAATTAAGGAATAGTTATATCACTTTGGCAATTTGATCTCGTGCATGTATATTTGAAAATGTCTATTGTATTGAACACATAAGAATTTAAGTAGATTTCTTCCTTTCACTATCTGTAACTTAGCATATATAAAATAAAAATAGAGACCAAAATTAAAAACCAGTGTCATTTATGTCATGCAAATGATACATTGTGTAAATGTTTGTTTGCAACACAAATATAATGAGCAAATATCCCTTGATTAAATTTAGCGACATAAAACACCCCACAGCGAAGACTGTATTCAGATAGTCAGATCTATAGCCCCACTCTAGTCTCTACTACTCACTCCTTCTGTGTGTGTGTGCATCTCTCTCACTCTCTCTCTCTCTCTTTCTTTCATCTCTTTCCCTCCTTCCACCCCTCCTTATTTTTTCCTTTTTTGCTTTCCTTTCTTTCCTCCTTGTTTTACCCAGCTGATATTCTGGTGTGAAGTTCTGGAGACGCACATTGAAATGTAGGAATTGTGAAACGCATTCGGAAAGCACTTGGTGGACGCATTTACCACATGTCACAAAAAATGTCCTGTTGCTGCAGGTTTTTATAAAAAGTTCAGGCCTGATATTTAATATCAGCTTACAAGTTTGTTTTTTTTTTGTTTCTTTTTCTTTTTTTTTTTTTTTTTAACAAAGGGATGTAAATGTCCAGTTTCAGTTCACCTAAGAGAAGCACCATGAGGGTCACCTATCGAAGGGTAAGTAACCATAACAAAAGATGCAGTGAGATTTTAGCAGGGGGTAAAAACGAGACATGGTCATTTTTTTTTTTTTTTTTTGTACACTTGTAAATATAATGGTAAATAAATATATTTTTGTTATTATCAATACCTATATTTGGTACTTAACATTGATTTAGATCTTAAGTTAAATTAGATTTTAAAATTGTCTAGTTATTTAATATATATGCTTTACTTGTACAGCACTATTTCTATGGTCAGTATTTATGACTAAATTTACATTTAAATTATTAGGTTTAAAATGTAAAATCATTTGAAAAATACTTATTTGAATTAGTTATGTATTTATATTATAGAAACAATTTTTGTAATAATGTTTTACAAATGAAATCATTTTAATTTTCTTAACATCTCAAGAGATATCTATTAATATTATTTGTATGAAAATTCAGAGAAAACAATTTTGGCATTATAATTCTCTATATCTCCCATATATATATATATATATATATATATATATATATATATATATATATATCCTAATAGCAGTGCTATTGATTTGAGTGTAAGGTAAATTTTAATACCAGCTAAGTTACCAGTGTGTGAAGCAGCCCGTTTTGGAAATGACGACTTAACTTTTGTCTCAGTCTTAAAACTTTTAATTTAAGCCATGTGCATTTGGTGGTATTTTTTTAACAGTATAACATACAAGCCAGCCTCACTGAAAATATTTATATTGATTTTTATTCTATTTTTACTTATTCTTTCTGCTTACAATTGATTGCTAATCCTCTCCACTATTTTGGGTGTGGTGATAGTTTGATTAATCCTATTGTCTTGTAATTTTTCTAAAGTTTGTGAAATAAACTAATGAAAAAAAAATTGTAACTAGTCAGTAATCTAAATTAAAGACCTTACCTATTTTTAACACATTTTAACTAATTAATTCTTTATGTAACTCATAAAATTAGTACTTTCATTTTATAAGGGACTAATTCATATGACAAATCTCATTTAATTCCTGTCTCTAATTTTCTTAATTACAATTTTGAATCCCTTCCAATTGATAGCATTTTAAACATGGTTTTTAGTACTTTAAATTTATTACTTATTTTCTTCAAATTATACAGTATTATGGGATAACTTATTGCAGGGTCAATACATACTTCTACTGATTATTTTGTATATAAAAACATAGTGTTTATACTCCTTTGTAAGAACTCATCATTCAACTGTACAAATATCTGTAAATGTTTCCATGTATTTATGATATCTTCACTTGATATTTTGTCTCAAATCAGGTTTATGATGAAAGAAACTAATTTTGTTGTATTTGTCTCTTTCATTGTAATTTTTTTATTTGCTTTGCATTACTTTGATCAAACAATGTATACTCCAGCAGTAGGGTAGTGAATGGTGTCTGGGTTTTATTTTTATCTTTATGATTTCTACCTGCATACAAACAAGCACACTTGTGTGTGTGTGTGTGTGTATATATATATATATATATATATATATATATATATATATATATTATTTTTTTATGACTGCACTTCAGTAACTACATTGATAGAATTTATATTAACAGTTATTTCTTAATTATGCCTTTTCTAAATCATCTCGAATGGAGAAAAATGTTCATTAAATTCAGGGTGTTTTTGCATGACAGTAAAATTCTAGCTATCACTGTTTGTTTGCAAATACCATATCTTAAAAGCCTTTCATAATGAGCAAAAATTTGAATTATATATAAAATGGTGTTTTCTTCTTGAATCCAAATTGCTCTCAGTTTAACATAAATAGCAGCTATTAATATTTGTATTTCTTTTATGTCTTCTTGAAATCTTAATGCTATTGAAAAAAAAACATCGGATTTGATATCTGGAAGCATTATCCCTGATTTGCATAGAAATTGTTGTTTTCATTTCCAACTAAATTTCATAATTTACGACTGTTTATATATTGTTTTCATTATTCTATTTTAAAAATAGTATTATTGTTTTTATAATACTGAGATCAAATTTCTAACTTTAACTGAAATCCAGTGTTTTGGTAAATTTAATTTTAAATAATAATTTTCTTCACTTTAAATTTTTTTTCTTTTCTCTTTCCCTCTCACTATTTTTGTGGTAGTGCTACTATCATTCAGGCCATAGTCCAGTGCTGTACTGGTATATTTTGTGATAGTAACCATCTTCCCCTGCTCTGTCTATAGAGTATCTGAGAGAATGACCTCCACTTATTGATTTTGCTACGACTTGTATTGCCTTTTATTATTTCTTTGATATCCCAAGTCATGCACTGACAGATTGCAGTCATTCATTCACTGCTTCATTCATTCATATCTTTGCTGCATTAGATTTTACTTCACTTCCTGCTACTGTCTTGGGAAATCTTCACACACAAACACAGGCACTTTCATTCACCTTTCTCTGTGAATACCTGCTCATCATGCAACACCCATTTCTGATGAGCAAGACTTTGGGGGATCTTATTTTCAGACCTGCTTTCATTTACCTAATTCTTTCTACAGTCTCACAGCTAAAGGCCTTGTGTCTCACTTATATAACAAATAACCAATCTTTATATGTATAAAGAAGTGATTGGAGATTTTTGTTTTAATTATTTATTCCAATTGATTCAGTGTTCTATGAAGGTTTATTTTACCTCCTATAATCATCTTGTATCATCATTGGTATGTAAACACTTAGAAGTATACAAAAAATTTTTGACAGGCTTTTGATAGTGGGAAGGGAATTTAGGCTCATCTAGTAGACATTGTTTCTTTAGTCACATTGCTATAAATATACCTATTTTGAACCTATGAGCAAATATCTAGATCTACACTATTCTATATTCAGTGATATCAAACTATATATAATTTCAGATACAGCAGATTTAGTAAATGATTGTATCTTTTTTTAATCATATCACCCCATGTAAGGCAGTAAAGGAACTAAGACACAAGAATAAGAAAAAAAAGAAACATTATTAAGAAGACAGTAGATAACGATTAACATTACAATTTTTGAAGATCAAAGTTGGTTGGAAAGCTGGAAGAGAGTTCTACAAGTAAAAGTGTGAGAAAAGAAACTGCTAGCATAGAACTTACAGTTGTAGCTAGCCAATTCAACTGTAAATTGCTGAAACCTTGCCGCCACTCTAATACTGCACTTAAATTCATGAAGTGAAGAGTTCATCTGAACATTTTCCAGGAAAGTATTTATAGAAAAGGTACAGGGAAACTACATTATGGTCATGGGAAAGTGACTGAAGCCAAGATGCCAAGTTAGGATTAATAATATTGCTGATTCTTTAGATTTTATCAAGAATCTCTAAATATACAGCAGGAACACTGGACCATATGTGGCAGCAATATTCAAAGCATAGATGAATGGTAGACTTATGAATATGTAAATTTAG
Source organism: Acanthosepion pharaonis (assembly GCA_903632075.3). Lineage (NCBI taxonomy): Eukaryota > Metazoa > Mollusca > Cephalopoda > Sepiida > Sepiidae > Acanthosepion > Acanthosepion pharaonis. Next base: position 258,655 of record CAHIKZ030005383.1, on the reverse strand, counting down.
TTTTTCTCTCTTGAATCTATCATGACACAGTGAAACAACTTCCTTAGCAGCAGATCTCACAATGGATTCAATATAATCTTCCCATTTCATGTCAGCTATTATGGATACTGACATGTCAACAAATCCAGTTCATATTCATATTTCTTGTTCCAAATAAACACCGTCTGTTGATATTGAAATATATATCCTATAACTGACTGAACATACTTTAAGATTCTTCATTTATTTATTTTGAAGTATTTTTCATTGTTATTTGTAACAAAAACCTTAACTTTGATACTTATGATTTATTCAGGATCAACTGATAAGTTGTTTCCATACCTTAAAGATCAACAAACAAAACAGAGAAGTGTTTCAAGCAATTATTAACAGTTTAGCATATTGTTGTTCCAGTGAAAAGAATTTCACATATTCCTAATTCTATGAGATTTCATTATTTTTTTTATTTTTTTTTAATTTGGAAATTGCACAAATTAGCTGCAAATTGTTAATGGTTTGATCTCTTTACTAATCAAGTCATAGTATGATTTTATTCATTTTGCTTGATGTACTTGTTGGGCTACAGACTAATTTTATATTAGTTGTTCGTCTTTATCTTTATCATGGACGCACTTTTGTAAAGTATTGATTAAAAATGTCTAAACATTTTGAGACTTTCTCTCCATATATTTTAACTCCTCTGTTGAGTGAACACATATATTTCTCTTAATCTCATTTTTCCCGTATCTGTTAATATATAAGATTTTTAACTTGCCCCAAATCAGACAATTTGAATTTATGATATGCTTATTTTTTTTATATTTCTCTAATAACAGGAAAGATATTGTTTTCTATAGAAGATCATTCTTGGATGATTTTTTTTCCCAGTGAAATATTATCTCTAAGTTGATATATAAATGTATTTGTTCTACAATTTTGAAATAGCAAAAAAAGAAGAAAATTGTCAAAAGTTTTTTAAAATCATATAAGGTTAGTCAAATGACTTTGAAGTAGATTTTAGAGAAAATAGAAAGACCAGAAGAAAATTACATTACTGATCTGATAATCAACAGCAGTATTAATATAAATAGTTAGTCTCACATCAGGAATAGACAGGGCTTGGTTGGTTATTTAAATTTTTTATCCCCCCCCCCAAAAAAAATCTTGCTTGTTATTCCAGATCCACCCCGCTACATTTATTTTATTTTTTAACTTTTTCAGCCTATCTGTTTATTCCAACCTCCTCTTGCTTAAATTAATTTTGAATGGATTTTCCAACCTACCCTTTTATTCTAGACTTAATGGTATATGTATTGGTTAGGATAGTGATAGGAATTTTATATTATCAATCATTTATTTGAGTAACGTGCTTATCAACATGACACAGTCAAAAGATGATGATGATGATATTTAAGTCATTTTGCAATTGCATTGGTTATATTTTCTACCTGAGTAATCTAGAATTTTTATCTATTAAGTCTTTTGTTGCATCTAGGAAGGAATTATGTTTCTTAAATCATTACATAGTAAAAAATATCTGAAAAAAGCTTATACAAAATAAAATAAACAATTGCAATATATCAGCAGCTTAATCTTCCCTATTAACTAATGAGATTAGGTTACGAGAACACAATACATGTTTACATATTAATATAGAGTAATACCTTATATTGGTATAATAACAGAATATTACAAAGAAGGAGAGATGAATGTTTATATTAAGTCACATTGAATTTAATATTATAGAATAGATTTCTCTTTGTCAGGGAAAGGGGAATCACCATTGATCTGCTATGACTTCATGAAATATTATATCATTCTGTTCTGTATTTTAGGCTTTCATATTCTTGTCAAATAGGATTTATTCAACTATTTTGTATGCTATATGTAGTCTCATCCCCCACCCCTTAAAGGCAAGAACAGCTGGCAAAGTAACCAAATTGTTTACAGAGATTGTTTATAAGTTTCCGCAGGTCATTTATTTCTTCCAAATGTTTAAAATGTGCTGCTAAATCTGAAGTTTATAACACTTTGTCTATCAGTTTTATTTGCTGAGTCAGTTGCTTGAATGCCTTGTGTACTATCTCTAGAATTTCAGTGTTGATTTTTGGTCAGGTGCAGGTTCTGCTATTTTGAACAGCAACAACAACAACATCCCCCCCAACAAAAAAAACAGGCAGCATATTATAAAATCTGTAATACCTTCATGGTATAAATTACATTAATTTCAAACCATTAGTAGCTACTAAAGATAGGGGATGATAAAGAAACACAATTATATTGTCATCTGTGATAAGACAGTTTTTTTTACTGATTTTATTATTGATTTTATATAACTTAAATTTCTTTTTTTTTATCATCTCTTTAAAGTTTGCAACTGATGAATTGCTTGTCTATAGAAATTTAAAAATACATTGCACTTTATCTTTGAATGTTAATTAACTTCCTCGTCATAGTCAATAATAAGTTAAACACAGCTGATAGACTAAGGGTGCTTTATATTGATTATTTTCAATTTTATCTTTTTCTGTTTAAACATTAATACAAGATGATGAATAAGAAAGTTACTTCTGTGCATTTAGTGAATCCATAAATGGTTCTGTTTCTATTTAACTTTTTAAAATGTTTATTTAAGAGTCTTCATTGATATGATCTGTATAATTTTAATCATCTTGTTTGGTTCTCTGTTAACCTCAACAAAAGAGTTTTATTTCTGTAGCTTTAAAAATAACAGTGTAAACATTTAAACTTGTTTAGACCGTTGAACTTATTTTGTGTGTTTGTTGATTTTACATTTTAGTTGATTCATTCAACAGCCTTTTTCAAAAAACGAGTTCAGTTAAGTCAAATAACTCTTGGAATGACTCTTTTCAAAATTATAATAACTTAATAAAAAAACTTGATAAACTGTTTCACTTCTACAATATTTTATAACCAAGTTAGACAAATTAAATCCTAAGATTGCAATTATTACACACACACACAATTTTGAGATTACTGTTTATAAAGAATAATGTTTGAACATTTTAAATTTCACCAAATGATAATAAAAGTAAACACATTCAGGTTTTTTTTTTTAAAAAAAAAGGTTATAGATATTTTTCTTAGTGCTTTATAACATTTGACATGAATTTTGTTAGCCTAACTCAGGAACCCATTGACAAAAAGCTGAATAATGCTTACAATAAATCTGCTTGCATTGTTTTACATTTTGCTCTGCATGGTTAGTTAGTTATTATTTAATTTTATTAATTTTCTGAGAACTAATTTTACTTAAAAATATTTTTTTCTTGTCCTTGATGTGCATAGATAAAAATCAAAATAATATTTATTTTTATTTAATATTTCAATGATTCTCTCCTCCAGGATCTTTTGTTTATTAGATACAGATGGAAAAATAAACAACATTTGAAAATAATTACACAAATAAGATCATGTTAAGAGCATTAATAAATTAAACACTTTTTTTATAACTCATAGATTTTGTATTAAGCACTTTCTGCTTTGATCTCACATTTGCAAACATTTTAAATTTCATTGTTGTACAATATTGTTAACAATAACAACAATGATGATAATAATAGTCACAGCAATAGTAATAAAGACAATCACTAGTTGTAAAATTGTCTACAAATCAATATCATGAAAGCCATGTCTGCTAACAATAAGGATGTGATAATTATTGATTTACAAAATTTAATAACTTTCTTTTTGTGGTACTTGTTACCTACATTAACATTTAATCAATTCTGTAGTTTTACTTGTCCAGATTGAAAGTATTATTTATACAAATTGTTTTATAAATCACAGCACTTATTTCTCTTTAGATATTTCATTGTTCTTTCTTTAATCAATCCTTATCAAGTCTCATTTCTCTCTTTTTCCTTTTATAATGTCAGTTGATCCTAATTATTTTACTAAATATTGGAGAATAATGATTTACAAAAAGTTTTCATAATGTTTCTAATGATGATTCTCTGATCATCTTCAGGTGATATGCTAATTTTAGTGGAAAATATATTTACTAGAAAATATATAAATATATATAAGTATTTTGTTCTGAATGGAATTTAATAGAATAAAATATATATTACCAAAATAACTAGAATGGAAGTAAACAGAGAAATGGATAATATAAAATCCAAATTATAGTATTCTCATAAAATTAGTTGAAATGATTTGATGCTTTTTCTTTATCAGGCCCATAATTATCTTATAACCTAAATAATTGTCATTTTAGTTTGTTGCTTCCGCTATTTATTCAGAGATTCTTGTTAAAATACAAAGAGGAATCTGCAATGTTATCAGTTCTGACATGGCATGGTAATTGTTTTGATGAAAATTTCTTTTTGTTACCTTCATTTTACAAATTTAAGCAAACTACTAGATTATCTGCAAGGTCTTGTCATTTTATGATTGAAATGGTTAGATGTAACTTTAAACTCTATGCTAACAGTTTCTTCTCTTGCACTCCTCGCTTGTGGAACTCTCTTCCAGACTCTTGCTCCCCAATTAACTCTGATCTTCAAATATTTAAATGCAATGTCAATCATTATCTTTTATCCTCTTAATTCCTGTTTGTTTATTGTTCTTTCTCTTTAATAATGTTTCTCTTTTCTAATATTCTTTCACACTTAGTAGCCATTTGCATCTTAGTGGTTTTATTTGGGAGGAAATGATAGAAAAAAAATTATTATTTCACATCATTACTTTATTATTAGTATGGCATCATTGATAAGATATTTAAATCACTTGAATAAACCATAATTTGTCAAAACTTGAAGTCGTTACTTTGCAGTCTAGGCTAGGCCAAAAAAATTGAAAGACAATCAGAAAAGAGGCACATAGAAAATGAAATAACTAACCTCTTTCTATCTTCAGCAGATTGTGAAGCTATAATGAAAGTTTCTGTTATTGGAGAAGTTGACTACTGATCACATGTCAGAACAACACAATACAATAATTAGAAAAAAAAATTTTACCATGTTACTAACATACATCATTTACTTGGAACCAGGAATTAAACCATATTCCAATATTGCCTATTATTATTATTATGAAGATTCCTTCATAATAAGTTACTTAACACTTGACACAAGTCTGAATTTGATATCATGTTATCAGTTTTTTTTTTAAATACATTAAAAACAAAGAAATTGGTTTGCAAGAAGTGTAGAAATATTTCAATGACTAAAGGTTACTGTTTTGTTTTTATATGCTCTCTTTTGATAGGGGAGATTATTCATTGATTCAAATAGTTGAATAAGTGTATGTTATTAAATACACAGAAAAATGAAAAGTGTGATATTAGAAAATCTTATAAAAATGTATTTGTGTTTTATTTTTCTGTAGGATGAAATAGATATTTAGTTGGCTGATAATTTTCAAAGAAAAAACTGATTGTGAAATGAGAAAAGAAAATTTAGGATAATGAAAATCATTTTAGATAATAACAGATGCAGTCTGCTAGATTTGTTTCTGGTTTTGTAGTAATTCTTAAGACTTTTAATATGGTTTTGATATACTGTTTAATATTGAATAGATCTTTTTAAAATAAGGGAGTTGCAAGAATGTCTTAATGAAAGAATTAACTCTCTTGAAATTTTATCTTGTAGGAATATTCGCACTGTAACTATCATATAAGAGTTAATATTTGAAAGTGTTAGACTGACTTGTTTTTGTGAAATCCGTTTTTCTTCATTTAAATAAATGATAAATCTCAAGAATCTAGAATAGAATTTCAGGCTTCCCAACTATGGTGATCCACAGATACTAATTTGTCAAACACTTAAAAGTTAAGAATTCTTGAAGTGCTTCATTATATTAGTGGTGTTGAAAAGTTCTTGGCCTAACTAAAAATGGATTAAAAAAAAAAGATTCTAATCTTTAGGGATTTGATCAGATTTGGAGAAATGAGTCAGACCAACAGCTTTTAAGCACCCCCCCATAAGAAAAATCACTCTTGGCAGCTACTTTCTGATAATAAGCACATCAGGCTCTTCAGCGAATTTTTGTCACAAATGTCACAGTTTGCACATTGAAAGAAAGTAATACAACTAATGCTCAAATTAGAATTGTAGAATTCAGCCATAAGGAAATTATCCCATTCATTGATTTTCTTTCTTTTTTAAACTAATCTGTTTTATCAGACAACATTTTGGCTAGTGTACTCTCCAGACTTCCTCAGGCATATACATCTGGCTGAAATGATATAAGTAACAAATATGAAGATGTCTCTTCCAAAAATGCTAACAGTGTCTCAACAAAATAAAGAAGGCAAAAAACCCTTTATTTCCAATTTCATAACAGCCATTGGTAATATTTTATGTTCTGTTGTCTCTAAACATTAGAATTGGCTGGAAACTATACAGAAAGTGTAGTAATGTAACTCTGATGCTTGAGAATAATAGATTTACTTTATTTCTTCTAAGCTACTGTCTAATATCTAAACCATGCAGCATACTTTTCACTGGTATTGTTCAGTGCAAATTATTCCAAAAACTGTTCTATTTGGCTTGTGAAGATTGGATCTTATCTGTCTCCTCTTTTTGTCTGAGTTGCTCCAGGTTAAAGTCTAATCCAATTTTGATATGCATTGTCACTTTAGAATCAAATTGGAAAGAAGAGTATTCACACTAATTTTGAACCAGTAGGAAACATGTAAAAGACATGATGTGAAAAAAAAAAACCTGCTTCAAATTTGAGTTTACCCTCAGTTCTAAATCTTTTGCTCTCAAGCATAGAAATTTTAAAGTGAGTTGAATTTTATAGAATTTGTATTTATTTCAAACTAGAAATACAAACAGGCAAAATGGTTTTTTTGTGAACCTAGTGGAATTCTTTCCAGCATTTACTCTAGCTGCAGCAGACATGTTACAAAGAGATACTGAAATTCTTCTCTACCTCTGCCACCACAGCTCATTTCACTCTATTGAAATACTATTACCAATACCTTAATGAATATACAGAAAATAGGCTTCTCAAAAGTAGAAATATTTTTTTTAATCAATTCATTCCAAGTAAGGTAATAAAACCACTAGGACGCATGGGAGTTTACCGAGTGTTAAAGAATATGAGAAAAACTACCACTAAGGTGAGCGGACAATAAAAGAACAAGAATTAAGAAGACAAAAGATAACGATTGACATTGCATTTAAATTTCTGAAACTCAAAGTTGACTGGGAAGCAAGAAGTTGGAAGAGAGTTCCACAAGCAAGAAGTGCAATAAAAGAAACTGTTAGCATAGAATTTACAGTTACATCGAGACATTTCAACTGCAAATTGATGAGACCTTGGCACCAATCTAGTACTGCACTTAATTCCTAAAGTCTAGGTACTATAGAGGAAAGTCCATCAGAATAATTACCATGAATATATTTATAAAATAGATACTAGGGAGCTATGTTAAGATGGTGGGAAGTGACTGGTCGAGATTCCATCTCAGGACCAATGCAACTCGGGACCAATAACATAGATTCTAGGGGTCTATCTGCATTTCCGCAGTTGGAACCCAAATGTTGCATCACAGTCTGAATCAATGACAATTTTCTTCAGGTTTCTTTTTACTCCTTTTTTTTGAGCAGGTGACATAGTCATATGCATTATTTTCAGGAGGAAGTGAGAAGGAAGGAGAGAGAGAGAGAGAATTGGAGTCAACAGGTTGGTCAACTACCTATCAGTCTTTTTTTTTTTTTAATCATTTCACTCCAAGCAAGGCAATAAAGCCACTAAAACGTTAGTGGTTATTGAGTGTGAGAATATTAGAAGAAGATTTTTGACTGGGAAGGAAGAGTTCCACAAGTTAGAAGTGTGAGAGAAGAAACTTAGCATAGAACTTATGGTTACATTTAGCCATTTGAAATATAATAAGACCTTGCCACCAATCTAGTACTGTGCTTAAATTCATAAAGTCTAGGTACCATAACAAAGAGCTCATTGAAACAATTACTATGTAAGCATTTATAGAAAAGATACAGGGAAGCTACATTTTTGGCAATTGGAAAATGACTGAAGCCGAGATGCCAGATCAGGACCAATAACATTGCAGATTCTTCTTTAGATTTTATCAAGAATTTCTAAGTATATAGCAGGAGCACCAGACCAGATGTGGCAGCAATGTTCAAGGAAAGAAGAATTGTAGACTTATATATATGCAAGATAGATTCTAGCAAGAAAAATTGTCTAACACAACATAGTGTACCAACTTTCTTAGTTGCAGACTTAGCAATTGATTCAATATATTCTTTGCACTTCATGTCAGCTAAAAAAATATTAGTCTGAGAAGGCACAATGAGTCACTCTCCTGAAAAGGAAAAATTTTATCATAGATACATCTACTTGTCTCTTTTTTTTTTTTTTTTTTTTTTGATGCTGTCCTATGTTTATAACATTTCTCATTTCTTCGGTTTCCCAATATCGTTTCTAGATTTTTTTTTTCTCTTCATAATGTTTTTATTTATCAGTTTATTTTTTCATTATTTTCTATTCTGTAAATTTTTAATGTCTTTTCTTTTGTTTCAATTTTACTTTTCTCTGTATTATGACTGCTGACTTCATGAAGGCTTTCACTGTCATTTAACCCACTGAAACCTTGAGAATAGAGTTTATGTAATTTTTATATATTTAACAAATCGTTTATTATTTCTGGATCTGACATAACACCAGCAACCATTTCCAATTAATGTGCACATTGTCATTTCAAGAAAGAGACAAATATGTCATAGCCTGTTTTTGTCTTTCATAGATTTATAGCTTAATGTTTCCTTGCATCATATTTTGTTTTTCTATTGCATGCTGGATTACCTATGTCTTGTCTTCGATAGGCTTACAAAGAAACAAATCTGATACTATTTTTGATTTTAGAAATTAAATATTTTAACAAGTTCTAATTTAGAAAAATTGGCCATAACAGTTCTGTGAAAACTTCCATGCACTCATTCATTGTACACACATACACACTCTTTCCATGGACACACATGCATGCTCTTTCCCTGGATGCACATGCACACTCTTTCCCTGGACGCACATGCACACTCTTTCCTTTGACATGCAAATACACTCTTTCCCTTGACATGCATACACACTCTTCACCTCAACACATGTATGCATACAAGTGTACATGTACATGCTCTTTCCATTGACATGCCTACGTGTGCACGCTTTTTCTATTGACACATATATGCACTCTTTTCTGCAACACATGCAGGCATTCATTGTTACATTATAGATGTTTCTAATAGTCACTATACAGAAGATGAAACTTTTACACCTATTGCCTATGAAATTATAACTAAATATATCAAGCATATATCTTTTTGCTTTATATATTTTTCCTAATAAATGGCATTTTTCAAAGCAATCCAAGATCATGATATTTGATGTTGATACAATTAAATAAAAACATTAATAAATCCATCAGCTCTATTGATGAAACACTTTACGTGTAAATATCAATAAACAGTAATGACTTACAGAGGTGTCTGTGTATAATCATTTGTATATGTTAAGAAGTATCAAGTGTCATTAAGATGCTAATATTAAAGCTCAAGTAATTATCAATAGATAGGTTCTTCAAACATGTTACAATTATCAGTATCAGTGAGGTCTTCATTTGAAGCAAGATAGAAGAACTAAGAGCAACAACTAAAATCTAAACCAATCATCAAACTGAGATTTCATTCAAATGTAGGCCAAGCTTGTACATGAGCAGAAGAGATGGTTGAAAATCAATACAGTCATCGACTTAGGCTTCAAGATTTACACTGTTGCTATATATATTTTTTTTTAATTTTGCTTAAAATGGCTAGCATTATTTTATAGGGATTCTGATATCTCAGATGAAGCAAAAATAAGTTGACATAAAACAGCAGTAAATCCTCTCTTTAGGAAGAATTACAAGATTTAAACAATCTCAAGCTTCTCCACTGTCATTATATCGTGAGATTGTAAGAGTGTGAAGGAAATGTAAGAGTCTCTGAGAAGTTGCACTTGGCTCACAATATTTAGATTACTAAGTGGTAAGAATGATACAATTAAAAAGGATCAGTAACTCATGATAAAATTTAAATATCTGGCAAGTGTTCTAACAGAGGACAAAAAGTAAGATACCAAGTTCCAAAGATGTATTGGGATGGCCAAAGATGCATTCCAAAAGCTAAGCCAAATATTAAGAGACATAAAAATTTTGTTGGAAACAAAGAAAAGAGTACTGAACTGTTATCTGATATCTGTCCTCTTGTATGGCAGCGAATGTTAGATAATCTCCACAAAGGTGAGGAAGAGACTTGAAGAAACAGAAATGTGCTTCTACAGAAAGATCCTGAGGATACCATGAACTGAACATGTGAGCAGCAACAAGGTTTGGGAGAGAATGGAAACAAAAAAGAAGCTTATACTCAACATCATCTGGAAGAGACAATTGAAATTTCTGGGGCACATAATGAGGAAGGAGGGTTTGTAAAATCTCATATTCATGGGACAGATTAAAGGAAAGAGGAACAGAGGAAAACAACATATAGCATGTTTGATGGGCTTTAGCAAATGGATAGCATTACAAAATTTAGGAGAAATAACAAAAACACAAAATTTATTAAGAGCTACAAGGGGCAGGAAGATGTGGAGGGCCATAATCGACTACATCCTGAAGGGACATAGCACATAAAAGTAGATGAACTATTCTAATGTTATTTATAACTGCTATGAAGAAAGTTTATAAATATATTAAAATTACAGGTGAAGTTTGAACACTTTCCACAACTTTTTTCTCTGTTTAAATTGATCTGTTTAAACTATTTTAGGTAATAATTTGCGAAAATTTGTGGTTTTACTGCACTTTACTTAAGAAAAAAAAATTTATATTAATGAGGACTATTTTGATGTATTTGGTAAAAACTGGAAAAGAATGGACAAATTTTAAATATATTTTTATTACAATAGAGTTACAACAGCTTTTAACAAATTATACACATACCAACGTTGATGAACTTTAAGGTAGATATGGAGATAAAGTTCCTCAAGTGACAAAATGTGTTGTTAAAAAAGTTTTTCTTCTGTTTTTTATTTATATTGTCTTTACAGGTATATTTTATTCATCTGAATATATATATATATACACACACACACACTGCCTGATGATTACATGAGAATACATGAAACTTTTAGGTGTGGTTGACCACCATTCACTGGAAAATTATTGTGAAATATACAGGGTGCAATGGGTAAATTTTTGCCATATTATATTCACACATGCGCATTTGTTTGTTTTTGATTTTTTTACGACTGCACAGGATAGTAAGGTCAGTTAGGCATGATCTATGAAAAAAACACCATGATGCAATTCACTCTGACAGAAATTTGGAAATGGCATGCTGTAATGCTTGGCGTTCATGTCAGAACCTCCAGTAGGAACATTTCAGAGTGTTTTGGTGTCATCTGAAGATAGTGCTGATGAATCAGAAACAGATGATATATCCAGTCAACATCATGGTGTTTGGAATGATAACTAGTGATGGCGACATTATGCCTCCATTCATCTTCACACAGGGCCTCAGACTAACACAGAGGCCTACATCAATTGCCTTGAGGAGGTAATAGTACCCTGGATCAAGAGGGTGAGTGCTGGAAGTTCCTATGTCTTAAAACGGGACTCTTCACCATGCCACACAAGCAGAAGAACCCAGTCATGGCTATGAGACTATTTCTGCAGCCACATCATCCCTTACATTTGGCCACTTCTGGCTTATGTCAGAGGGTATCCCCCAGACAAGGCTCTGCCGAAGGGCAGAGTCTCGTCTCGGGAAACTGACTCCATTTTTACGTGGTCTATAGAGAATTTTTGCCCGAGCCTACAGGATCGGATACCCCACTTTAAACTTGTTGACAGTTGAGCAAGAGACCAAAAAAACTCCTTGTAACACCAAAGATGAACTGAAAGCTAGGATAATGGCAACATTCACCAACTTCAACAAGGAGAATGCCCAAAATAGTTGTGGGAAATTTTGAAATTGTCTGAAGACTGTGGTTAAAGCCAATGGCAGTTTTATTGAATAAATTTACTCTTTAGTATTTCAAGATACTGTCAAACAGAGAAAATTGGCATGGTTTGGATACATTACAAGGCACAACAGCCTGTGCAAGACCCTCATGCAAAGCACCGTTGAAGGTGGATGTAGAAGATGACGCCAGTGTAAAAACTGGTTGGACAATATCAAACAATAGATAGGTATGACTGTACCAAAATTGCTGATGCCTGCTGTTGACAGACTGTTGTGAAGGAGATTCAGTGTGGCTTCTGCATTCAGATCTGCCCTACAATTACGAAAGTCACGGGCATGATGTGATTTCAAGATATTTTTGTGTAATTTTAGTAAATATGTGTTAAAATGAGATGTCAGTGTTATTTTCGTTTTTGCATAATTTAGATGACAATTTATCCATCGCACCCTGTTTATTAGGAAAATGAATGACAAAGTGGAAAAAATTCTGTGTAACATGTTTTGTCCTTTAAAACTTCATCAAACTAAAGTAATGTTTGTGTTGATGGAATTATATATGTGTAAGAAGGGGAGGATGAATATAAAACTACAAATGTTGGTTATATTCCCCCTCCTATGCATATATAATTCTATTGACTAAAATATTGCTCTAGTCCGATGAAGTCCTAAAGGATGAAATACATTACACAGAATTTTTTCCATTTTGTCATTCATTTACTTGACATTGTTCTGATATATAGAAATTTATTTATTATATTCTATTTATCATTAAAGCCAATAGCAGTTTTATTGAATAAATTTACTCTTTAGTATTTCAAGATACTGTCAAACAGAGAAAATTGGCATGGTTTGGATACATTACAAGGCACAACAGCCTGTGCAAGACCATCATGCAAGGCACCGTTGAAGGTGGATGTAGAAAATCGGACTAAAGCAATATTTTAGTCAATAGAATTATATATGCATTTATTATAGTAGCATAAAAAAGTACTCAATGAAAATGGCTAATAGCTTAGCCAAAAGCACTTGGAATCAACAAACATTTGAACAATTTTTACATTCATTAAAATATGATAAATAAATCTTTTTTATGCTACTATAATAAATCGTGTAATTGCTATTGTAGGTGGTATAAAAGTTACCAAAAGTATAATCTTAATTTTAAACATTGCCAGTACACCATAGCTATGTTCATAATTAATGTTATTAATAGTTGGTTTCTTATATGTCCAGCTATTATACCTTTTAGGATTTGTTATATCACATCATCAGTTATATTATTTTTTGATAGTGTTGAATTGTATAAAATTAACTGTATTTTGAGTCATTATTTAAAAATTTAATTATACTCCTTCTATATAAATTCAAAATGACAAATTTCAAAAATATTTTATTTTAATGCAGTTTTAATAAGAACAAACAACTTAGAAAATTAATTGGTCTTCAATGTGTTATTATTTTCCCTTCTAAAAACTCCTAACCCATCTATCATTGGTAGATTCTCCATTTTATGCACATATGAAAATTTATGTGCAATCTTATTAAATTTTTTTTTCTCCAACCACAACAATTATTACTGTTAAATTTTCAATATATTTTCTGAATGTAAAATAAATTTACTTTTTTTTTTTTTTTTTTTTTTTTTTTTTTAACATTAAGAGATAGTATGCTTTTTTTTTTTTTTTTTGCTTTCTCTCTCAAAGTACTTTTGAAAATTTCATCGTTTGTACTAAACTCATTACATTTTGACATCTGCCCTGTATGTGTTCTGGCATTTCACTTCTCTGCTGAATATTTGACTGCTTGATTGCACAAGAAGAGTTTTGATTTCTGTTGGCAGCAAAGAAATTGGATGCTGAATTGAGAAGCAATTAACAATTTATTGGTTGGATTTTCTCATTTAGACATAAAGTGGTTTTAGCAATAAAATAGATGTCTAACAAGTGTTAATAGAAGCAGAAAAGAAACCTGAAAATGATTGATAGGTTAACCTTGGAATATCTATGGCTTAAACCATTTCTTAAAAAGATCAGAGAGATTTTAAAATTTTATACAAAAAATTGCACAAGGTTTTTTTGCATATGACTTCTTTTAAAGCCATGGAATTAACATCTGTTTAGCATATTATCAGCCAAGTATTTAAAACTCTACCAAAGCTCACACTACTGTCTTTTAAATCTTTCTTATATGCCCAAATACAATGTGATGATTATCATGTCTACTTTCCTTGTCTTTGAATAAAAAAGCAGCAGCAATGGATATATTCCATTGAATTGCAATTGTAAGTTCCTTTATATTTTATTGATTTGCTCATTTAATATAGGGTCATGCTTATATGTTATAATTGTCAGATTTTAAGATTAATTGTAACAATATATATAGTTTGTGTTCACTTGTAAGAGAATCAATTTCACTTACTCATTGGTTCTTTGATATTTGCTTTGGCAACAATAAATCTCTTCTTCTTTCCTCCTCTTCTTGTTCTCTTCTCTATCTCTTGTGCTCTTACCATTCATCCACTGCAGAAAACCCACATTTGACAATGTGACGATTGTAGAATGTAAAACAATTCCCAGTGAAAATTCACAGAAGGTCTGTTTGATGTCTATGGAAAGTTGAAGGAAATCCGATGGACTGGAGAATCAGTCAACATTTAGCCAATAACATTAGGAGATTGGCAAGATTAGCAGGATGTGGGGAAGGGTCTTGAATTGATTGTTAAACAAAGTCAGACCAGTACTGGACTTTAGAGAACTAAATGCCCATGTGGCATGTCAGACAAGTGGTGAAACCATATGCGAATAACACGAATGTCATGGTTTCAAGCCCCATACTTGCCACCATCAAATTTTGGATAGTGATCAACAATAAAGATTTCTCAGCAAAATTTGAATATAACAACCCTAACCCTTCTCCATACTACTCTGTTATGAATTTACTATAGAAGTTTAGCCATAAGAATTCATCTTATTTCCTTCTCATCTCCTTCGATTGCTTGACTGATGCAAAATAATAAGATTGTTACTATCTTTCTTCTTCCATTTGGTCCACGTATTGATGCCACTTAATCTTCTACTCACTGAAACTCTTTTATTTTTGCTTTTGTTGAATAAACAGACAAGTGAAGCAGTAAATCAAATCCTGCCAGATTGGAATTTGGCTTTTTCCTTCTGTTCAATTCTTTCTACCTCATTGTATCTGGCTTCTCAGAAAAGAAATGACTGGAAGTACTTTATTAATGTTTCACAATAGTTGAACAAACCTGGCTTGCATTGAATTAGTTCTTAGTAGATGTTCAATTGCTTATGTATTTTGGAAATGACTGATTGCATATAATATTTTGACATGAAAGTCTAAATCAGGTTGAAGGCTAATAAACATTCATGAAGTCTAACATCTGCAAACTGAAATGCAACAGTTATTGGGGTTTAGAATTTTACAATTTACCATTTTCTGTATATATGAATTATGATACTATCAACTATGATCTTCAAAAGTTTAAATGCAATGTCCATCATCATTTTGTCTTTTTGAATCCTGTTCTTTTATTGTCCTTTCTCCCCAATAATGTTTTTTCAGTTTCTTTCATTCTCAGTAACATATTGGGTTTTAGTAGCTTTGTTGCCTTGCTTGGGGTGAAATGATTAAAAAAAAACATACTGAAAAACTTCTCTCATATCCAGATATGTGCAATTGGATTTTGCATGTTTTTATTAATTTATCAAGCAAATCATTATAAGAAGTTCACAACTATTTTTTCAAAACTGAACAAATGCATTGTCTTTTTCTGTGCACTGAATTTGGTTTTGATCTCTATGTCTACACTGCTTATATTTACATACACTCTATCCTGGATATAGAGCCTTTATGTCCCATAAATATAGCATAGATTAAAACTATATTTTATCACATATATACATACATACACTTTACTAGATGCTTTTCATTTGTTCTATATCAGTTAGATCAGTTAATTTAAATGCTGTTCATTCAAAGAAAGTATCTTGTGATTTGAAAATGAATTGATTTTTCTTTTTTTTACATTCATTAGTTTTGATAATCCTAGAATTATTCATTTTAACCTTATGAAATTCTAATAAGTTTTCTTTATCTACTATTTACTATATTGTATAATTCCCTGATCAATTGAAATACTTTTGTTGAGAGAAAACTTACACAAATCTATTTTTTTTTTTGTTTCTTTTCATTTTTCAATTGTATTTATTCTTTTCCTATCTAAAGTTTTTTTTTTTTTATCTACTGATAGTAAATATAATTTTGGTGGTTATTTGATTCATCTGTGGCACTGTGTGATAAATTCAAGAACTAAAACTTGAAATTTATTACCTTGTACAACTACCTTTTATAAAATATAATAAACTGCAATTTATTTTCAGTGAAAAAATGGAAAAAAAAAACCTACTATAATAGTATTTACAAATTCATTTTACAGTTAACGTTCTTTGGTGAAACTGATATGTCAATTTATTCTCCTTAATGAATGAAAGATAAGCTTGTATTTTTTTTTCTGTCAGAGTTAAATATAGTTTTCCAAAATCATATAAGCCTGATGATATGCGTCTGTTATAATTCACTCCTAGCAGTTATAATATTATGTCTCAGGATAATTGCCATGACATTATTAGAGTTCTCTCCTGGCTGATTCCTACTGACTCACTTTGAATTCTTTATTTAAGGTGTTTTGCCTAGTTCATTTATATTACCTGGGGTGTCTTATTTACTTCACAACATCTCTCCTTTTGAGATATTTTTTTTTTTTTCACTAGTAAATATTTTATTTTATTTCTTAGTATTCACCCCCTCCTCTTTCTGGCAAGTTCATCATGTACTAATTGTATTTCTTTCATTTTGAGTCAACCTCTAGTTTTTCCATACATTTCCTTTTTCAGATAATCACACTTGTCTGTTCAATGAATTCTTGGGGTGTTGGTACCTCAAAAATATCATACGATATTTCCATAGTTTCTTACTTTCTTGTGGGACTTTCTTCAGTATACCTTTTCTTTAACTGATTCCATTGCCTTTGGTGTTCCCATTTTTTTTCCTTTTACATATTCTTTTCCAATTCATGATCTTATTACGCCATCTTCCCACATTTCTTTTACATTTTTATATACTCTGAAAAACACTTTTCGCCAATTTTGAAAAATTTTGTGTCCTTTTTGCTATCTATTCTTATTCATTTTTGACCTGGTAACAACTTGTCAAACACCGATTTAAATTTTCTTGCGAACATCAATTCTGCCATTGACATGCCTGCCGGTGTATTGGGAGTCACCATTATCCGGTATACTCTCAAGAATTTTTTAGTGCTTCTTCACTCACTTTTTTATTACCTGCTTTTTTCAAAGCTCTCTTAAAAGTACCTACAAACTGTTCCACTTGTTCATTTGACCTTGTGTGGTATAGCGGTGTATTAATACAATTGAGAATATTTTACAAAATTCTTTAAATTTGTAAGCAGTGAATTGTGTACTTTTATCTAAGACTATGACATCCAGAATGCCATATCTTGCAAAAAATTTATGTAAAAAATTCACTGTAACTGTGGAAGACAGTTTTTGGCACTTACAAATTTCATGCCACTTAATAAAACTATCCACTACCACAAGATAATGTGATCCATTTATTGAACCTGTAAAATCTATGTGCAGTCTTGACCATGGAGTATTTGTCTTTGGCCAAGATAGTGAGTAAGCATGCAACTCTGGATTGCATTCTAAAAATCGTCTATCTTTCTTACTTTCTTTTAGAGTTTTTTTTATTTTCAAAATAAACGTCTTGTTCTGCTTTTACTTTTATTTCTTCCAGGGTAGTTTGTATACTACATTGCATAATATATTTTTAATTTCTATTTCACTTTTTAATGCTGCAATAACAGTGTCCTCAAACAGTTCAGTATTTTTTTTTTATATCAATCTTGATAAACCATCAGCATGTCCTAATTTTTTTAGATGATGGTATTCCATCCTGAAATCATAATTTAACAAGATGGTACACCAGTGTTATAATCTATTCATTGTATATATAGGAATTCCTTCTTTGAAACCATAAATTGATAATAGAAATCTGTGTATAAATTTGTGAAAATTTTTCATTACTATTGCTAATGCCTTTTTTTCGATCTGGCTGTAGTTTTTTTTTCCTGCCAGTAATAGTGAACATAAGGCCTGTCCAATGGCTTTCATCTGGAGCCAATATCATTTCTGCTTTTGGATTAAAGATAAGTCAAATGTTAGTATTTTCTTAATTTCTTCAAACACCTTCTGACACTTATCAGTCCAGTTTCATTTTATGCCTTTTTTAAGCAAATTGTTTAGTAGAGCTCTCCAGTTCTTCATATTAGGTATATAGATTTAATAATTGTTTGAATGTTTTTTTGGAGGAGGCATATTCTTAATTGCACTTGCCCTCAATGGATCTAGTTGATGACCATTTTTGTCAATGATTTGTCTTAGGTACTTGATTTTAGTCAAAAACAATTTGTCCTTTTCCTCACTGAGTTTGAACCTGTATTCTCATATTTTTTCAAAAACTCTTTTCATATGCTCAATCTGCAAGCATGGTATCTATAGCTTGTTGAAATATAGCTAGAACCACTTTTATCACAAAAAGAAATCTGTTGAACATCTACAAACACTTGTGCGTATTTATAGTTATTAATTCTAGACATTCTTCTTCAACATGTATTTGCAAATACACTTCAGAAAGATCCAGCTTGGAAAAATTTTTTCCACCATTTAAATTCCCCAAAAAATTCCTCTGGACTTGGGAATGAGTAGTTATTAGATTCTAAACATTGGTTTAACTTTTTACACACTTTTTATGAAAAGAATCATTACATGTCATTTCACCAATAAAAAATAATTACTTACCCGACATGCCACATGCGATTTTTGAAGTTCTTTTTAATATAGGTTTTTTGTTTGCTTTCTATGTGGCTTCATTGATTATTGTGATATGACTCCCAGTGTCTAGTTGCATTTTTACATCCACATTAATTTTTTTATATAATTTTCTTTGGTTTTCTGTAATTATTTCTTCCATTGCTGTGTACAAAATTTTTTCTGTGAGAACTTTTCCTTGCTTCAGTTTTACAGTGTGACTTTTTATGTCCTACTTTTCCACACTTGTATCACTTTGAATTCTTAAAGGGACAGTCGTCTCTGACATGTAACTTTCCACATCTGAAACATGGATTAATTTTTCTTTTTCCATATTTTCCTTTAGCTTGTATATATGCACATTCTTTTTCTTCAATTTCTGCTGTATTGTCTGGCATTCAGTTCTTGCAGTGTTTTTAATTCTGTTCAAGTTTTGTTAAAATTCTTGCATATATTTCTACATCTCTTTTTTTTTTTTTTTTTTCAACATTCTCCCTTGAACGAAAATTAACCCTTTAAACATACCTCGAGTCAGCTCATTTAATTTAAATCTTTCAAACTCTTTGTTAATGATTCCAGCATATGTGACAAAATCTTTGTCTTCTTTTTTTTTTTTGTCAGATTCATACACTTCCAATGAGTATTGAAAAACAAACTTTTCACAGTGAAAATTTTAATCAGAATATTTACTGTTTCTTCAAAGAAAGTTTCTCCTGGTTTATTCGGTAGTACAAAATTAAAATGTTTTTTTATATTCTACCAATGCTAACTTCCGCAACAAAAGTCTTGTTTTTTGGGGTTTCTTTCGTCTTCCCAGTCACTGCATTTTTCTCGGAAAATTGGCTCATATCTTCTAAAATAAGCAGAAAAGCTAATTCCATCATCTGAATTGTGTGTGAATTTAGTTATGGCATTTGACACCACATCAGGAGTGAAAGAACTCCTTTTTCTTCCATATTATTTCAATTAAATTTTGTTGTTGTTACTGGAGTTCCAAAAACTGCTATTGTTGTTGTTGTATTTTTTACCAATTGGGTTCATAATTCTTCCATATTTAAAGAATATCTGTGTTTTTTTTTGGTTTTTTTCCTCTTTTCTTTTTCTTTTTTACACACACCAAAGGAAAAAATTAAACCAATGTGCTTTTAATTTATCATTGTCAAAATGTATTTTTTTCCTACTCTGTATGAGTTTTGATTCCTCGTTCCTACTGTTATAAATCACTCCTGGTGATTATAATATTATGTCTTGCTTAGACCACTTGCCATGATGTCATTAGAATTCTCTCCAACTGATTCCAATGGACTTCTACTGACTCACTTTGAGTTCTCTATTTAAGGCATCTTACCTAGTTCATTTGTGTTACCAGAGGTGTCTTATTTACTTCACAACATTCTAATAGGCAGAATCTATTTTAATAAATGTTAACCTGTACATTATTTTAAACTAAATTTTAGCCACTCTTTTTTTTTACCCTTAGCTAATTCAGTTTCATTTATCATTGAGTGCTTGCCCTGGCCACCTTAAGGACTGTTCACCTGAACAATGAGGGGCTCATACAGTACTATGTTAATGTGGATGCTTAGAAAATTTATACTAAATATATAATTTTGCTTTTTTCAACTTTTGTTTTATTGCATTATTTTCTTGTATAAGTAATAAAAAATAAAATAATTCTAAAATAAAAAAGGATTTTCAATGCTGTGTCTTAGCTTAGAGTTTATACCTGGAAAAGTACCTAGGAACTAAATCAGCATTTATGCATATACTTTTGATATCAAAGGTTTTCTCAGTAACAAAAAGAATTATCCTAATGAACATTCTTTCCAGTGTAGATTATTCAAAGCTCAGATGTTTGCTCATGGGCTTCAAGTAACTCATTAAAGAACCAACTGCTTTATTAGATTATCCATTCTACATAATCTTGCATAAAAGCTAAATGTTTTCAAAATTCAAATTTGCTATCATTTTTATTATTTGGCTTGAACTAAATGTAATTTATCTTCATTTCAGATATAAGGACAAATAAAATATATTTAAAACCTCAAAGGCTAAAAATGAAATATATATATATATATATATATATATATATATATATATTTCTTCTTGCCTACTGGAAGGTGTAATATCTAAAAAGAGCAACAAATTTATAAATAGGATGAAACTGAACTGTGTTAGGACATGAAGACTCTACAGTGTCTGTTGAATATTTTAGTTCCTAATTCATCCTGACAGCCAGGGAGTTCCAAGCCTAAATTTATCTGGTCATTAATCAATTGCTCACACTCAATAAATGAACTTTCTTCTTTGTCACCTTATTTTAGAAGAATGCTTTCACATGAAACTATAATTGAAAATTTCATAAATACTTTATCTTGAAATGATTTTTACTTCAGATTTTATTCCATTGATGGGCTGTAATCTGTAAAAATGAATTGAAATAGAATTTGAGTTGTAATGTATATTTTCTATTTTTTTATAGAATATATTGTTTATATTTTCTGTCTCAACCTATTCTCATTACCATTCTATTATCCCAAAATGATTACTGCCTATGTATGAATCATGGGCATCTTTTGTTGTGAATTTGGTTTATTCCAAAACATTATATAGAGTCGATGTATCAAGGTTATTAATTGCATAATTGTGGCACATCAAAACAGATTTTAAAATATCATATATTTTAGGATTTTGCCCAAATTGAAATAACAAATAGAAATACATCCCTAAACTGGATTCTCACAAAGCATGAGACCTTGATGTTATCCTTGCAACAGAAATGTGCTCCTGAACTGGCTCTTGTTCTTTCTAAACCCTACAATAAATGCCTTGTTGCTTCTTGTTTTCCTGCTTTTTGGAAATCCCCTTCTACAGTTCCATTCTTTAAGAACTCAGGCAAACCATCTGATCTTTCTAACTACTGGCCTATTAGCATTCTACCTCTTTTTTAGCAAAGTACTAGAGGCTTCAATCAATTCTGTATTGGTGAAGCATCTCACCTTGCAGAGTCTTCTTTCAGATAAGCAATATGGATTTTGCTTCTCTAAGTCAACTGCTGATGTATTAATGGTTATTGCTGAAAAACTCTATCAAGCCTTAGATAGAGTGGTAAAGTTTGGAATGTTGCTTTGAATATCTTGAAGGTGTTTGACAGGGTTTTCTGGTTTTCTTCACAAATTGAAAGGCTATGGTATTTCTGGATGAATTTTTGATCTGATCTAATTCTTCTTATCAAATCACAAAGTGAAAATTGTCTTGAATGACCATTCTTGTAGATTTTTTTTTCCATTAATGTTGGTGTACCACAGAGCTATATTCTTGAACATAAATTGTTTCTAATTTTCATCAATGACCCCATCCCGATGTCATCAGTTCTCAACTTGGTATCTATGCTGATGTCACGGTTATTTGCTCCTGTCTAAATGGAAAGTTTGATCGCTTCGATAAGGTCAAATTGACAGCAGATCTCACAAATGACCTACAATCTGTTGTTAAATAGAACAAGAAATAGCTTGTTAATTTTAATACCTCAAAGACAAAACTACTCTCTTTTAATCATCTTAGAGAAGCTTTTTTGTCTTCCACCAGTATGGCTGAAATTTAACATCCAGGGGAGTAAATTATTGTGTCTTGGGCTAACGTTTTACGCTGACATTAAGTGGAAAGATTATATGGAATTAATTGTTAGGTCTGCTGCTAGGAAAGTTGGTTCACTATATCGTGCTAGACAATTTTTCTTGCCAGGATTTACTTATAAATATTTTTTATAAGTCTACCATTCATGAATGCATAGAGATGCTAGAGATTCTTGATAAAATCTAAAGAAGAATCTATCTTACACAATTATAAGTCTGCCATTCATACATGCATTGAATATTGCTGCCACATTTGATCTGGTTCTTCAACTATATAAGAATCCATCTTACACATTTATAAGTCTACCATTCATCTATGCATTTAATATTGCTACCACATCTAATCTGGTGCTTCTACTATATATTTAGAGATTCTTGATCTGATGCTTTTGCTATATCTCTAGGTATTCTTGATAACATTGTAGATTTTCCTTTGTATTTTATCAGTCCTGAACTGGCATCTTGGCTTCTGTCACTTTTGCACCACTCTAATGTAGCTTCCCTTTGCCTTTTCTATAAATACTTTCATGGTAATTGTTCTGATGAACTTTCCTCTAAGGTACTTAGACTTTACAAATTTAAGTGCAACTCCAGGTACGCAACTAAATCTGATCATTTTAGAGTTGAAATAGCTATATGCAACTATGTTCTATGCTAACAGCTTCTTTTCTTGCATTTTTCACTCAGGAACTCTCTTCCAGCCTCTTGCTTTCCAGATTACTTTGCCTTTAAATTTTTGAAGATCAATGTCAATTATTATCTTTTGTCTTCTTCATTCCTCTTCTTTTATTGTTTTCTGGACTTAATTTTTTTTTCTCATATTCTATCAGACTCAGTAACCCTTTGTCTTAATGGCTTTATTGCCTTGGTTGGGGTGAAATAAATAAAAAAAATTAATAAAGGAACAGTGTTACATATTTCATTAAGATTTTTACAAAGTTTAACAACATCAACTTAAAATAAGTTATAATAAATTATCCAGTAATTTAAATTTACATCTGAAATAAATAAGACCATAATCACCATAATACATTCAGTATAGTTAAAAAGTTGACAGACTTGAAAATGGAGATACTGTCATTTTATATAAAAGCTGCTGTAGATATAAAATTCATGTTAAAGATTAAATAAAATAGGTTGATACAGCACTTGTTCCAATACTAATGTATTTTTAGCTCGATATATTAAAACAATCTGGGAAATTTTTTAGTAGAGGCAGAAAGTGTGACACTGAAATCCAAGGCACATTTGAATAGCAAAAGATGCCTTCCAAAAGCTAAGCAAAGTATTAAGAAACAGGAAAATTTCATTAGAAACAAAGAAAAGATTGTTGAACTATTAAATAATAGTTCAACAATCTTTTCTTTGTTTCTATTAGTCCTTGTATATAGCAGATGAAGAAGAAACTTGAAGCAATATAAATGTGGTTCCACAGAAGGATGCTGAGGATATCATGAACCAAACATAAGCAACAATGAAGTTTTAGAGAAAATTTTAAAAAATAATGAACACTTAACATCAGGAAGAGTTAGTTAAAATTTCTAAGGCACATAATGAGAAAAGAGGGCTTGGAAAATTTGATACTCACAGGATAGATTAAAGACAAGATAAACAGAGGAAAACAATGCTTAACCTACCTGGAAAGCTTGAGCAAATGGATGGTTTAGGGGAGATAACAAAAGCCTAAATTTATAAAGAGCTACAAAGGACAGGAAATTGTGGAGAGCCATAATCACAAACATCCTGAAGCGACATAACATATAGAAGAAGTAGTTATTAAAAAATTATCTATTGACATTTTTATTTGAAAATTACTGTGAAGATATATCTTGTTTTAAAAGACACTATTTCTATATACTGGTATGTTCTGGTGGGGAGCGTGTATTTTCATTTAGGTATTTTGATTATTTTAAAAAAATTTACTGTTCACATTCATTTTTGATTTTTCTTTCATTAGAATAGACGTTTAAATTGATAATTTGTTATGCTATTCGGAAAAGCTGAAGCCTCAATTTATCTGGCCATTCATCAACTGTCTACCAAAAATAAATGAAGTTTCTTTGTATCAATCATTAACATAATTTTTTTCTTTTTACATGATGCTAAATTCTTTTACATGAAATTATAGCTGAAAATTTTTACATATTTCAAAATGAATTATTTAGTTTCTATAAGATTGAAAACATATCTCTAAATATTTATTACAATACATGCTTTTGAATAATATGGCTACTTTATCTGATTCAAGTCTGCTGGGATGTACAGAAAGTTTGCTAACAAGATTGCCTTAAGGTCTGACCATGATCAAGTTTTACTTTTTGCTATCAGTGTTTTTGATATTTCATTTTCTCCTTGAGGTGTTATTCTTTATTTAAAACCCTAATGGAACAGCAGCAAAGATATGCACATCTCTTAATACCAGACCATATTAGTTAGAAAAACTGAACTCTTTTATTATTTGAAATGCTGTTTTATGTCTTAACCTTAAAGGGTGGGAAAATGTTAACTTAACCATGTATCAAACCACTACATTGTAAAATTATCTTTGAGTGTTTTTTTTAAAAGGATAAGAGGGGGAAAATCTTAAGATTATCATTTCTTTATTTTGACTTTAATATATTCCTACTTTGTCTATTGTGAATTATTTAAAAAAAATAAAAGAACATTTCATTTATTTTAACCTCTTCTTGGTCTTTGTAAATATGCAGGACTGCAGAGAGTTTCATCAGTTTTTTCAGTGATGAAAATAGTGTATCATATGTTCTTGAATTCAAAATAAACTTCATTGTTTCATAATCCTCTGACATCAGTAGGTGTCCATCACGAGTACACATCAGATTATTTAACCTTTAAGACTTGAGGACTGTTAAAACCTTTTCAATGACTGACCTTCCGTGATTCTTGCTTCTCAGAGAAACCATGAGATTTAACCCACAAGACTTGATAGCTAAGTCATCATCTCCAATCTATTTAGGGCAACATGACATTAACTCTTTAAGGTTAAATTTAACTTATGCCTAAGGTGTTTAACATCTGTTTACATGTTTGATTAATAATGTTTGTATGTATGTTCAAATTAACACAAAATAATGTGGCTTATATAATAATTTATCACTATTTCCTGTGTATAGAACACTGAACCTATCATCTATTAAAAGTAGATAATGTTTATTTTGATTTCCAATGAAATTAGTGTGCTTGAATAGTTGCTTGCTTTGTTTACTCATTACTTGTTCAAACCAGCATAAAAAAGAAGAGAGGAACTAGTGTACTAGCTTTCAAGACAAGAAAATAAAGGCAATTACTTCCTAGTGAAACTAGAGAATGAAAAAGAAAAAAAAAAAGAAAAAACTTTTCCTTAATGTTTAACTCTAGCATGATCTTTTAGCTGGTTGCTAATTGAGGCTGTAATTTTTTCATCGTGAATGTTATTTCACATGTTCATACAGATTTTAGAAAGCAGATTCTTTTGGAAACCTTTTATAAGACTTGCTCATTATTTTTTATTTCTTTTCACTGCTTATGTCTTTATGTAATTTGAATGTTAATCTTTTAACTAAAAGAGTCTCATTTATTGTGAAGGGGAATGTAAATTTTAGATATTGCAAAAGCATTTACATGAATGATAACTGTAATATAGACATACAAAAGGGGGTGCTGAATAGTTTTCAGCCTAACTTCAGAAGCCTACCTTTCTCATTATTTATTCAGAAGTGGGTCAGATCAAGAACTTTTCAATACCCATTCATACAGAAATTATATTAACACTATAAAATAACTGATTTATAATTTAATTAGATATTTCAGATTCAGATTTTAGTGTATATGTTAGCAAAGTGCAGATACACTACTAAAATATTTTATTGCATGATTAATAGTAAAATGTGTTCAAATGTGTAATAAAAACTCATTTCTCAGTATCCAGCAACAATGAAATCACATGTGAATTTGATTTTTTTTTTTTTTAATTCTAATGCTAATGAGTTTGATAAAAGATTCTTTGAAAATACTGAAAGGTTCCTTGCTAGCGTAAAAAAATAATCATTCTTACTTGAATCAAAACTAGATAATGATGGGACTGTAAGATTACTCTGGATGCTGCAAAGTTTTCTTCTACAAAATTTAGGAAATCTAGGTCTCTCATTTTGATTCCCAACTTTTTGAGGAATCCTGATACATGATGAAGCATGGAAATGAACTGGTAAGAAAATGCCAGTTTCTGTGCAGACTGGATGATAAATTCTATGGTGTGCTTTAGAATAACCATCAAAAGGATATTTGAAAAACGACACAAAGAATAAGCTAGGAACATGTATTAAGATATTACTTGAGGCCACTAACTCTCATATAGTAGTTGTATAAGCTAAGCCAAAACTATTTGTATAAATGCCACAAAGAAGCCAAATGCCAACAAGCAAAGATGGTCCTGAAAGAGTACCCTGATATATTCAGCACCTGATTTGGACAAGTAAAAAGCGTTTCAATATTGTTGAGCCTGACTATTATTCCTTTTTTACTGCTATGATCTAAGAGAAACACTGAAAAGGATTGCTTGTCAGTTTGGAGATAGAGGAATTATAGTATAGTGTGGCCTTACTGGTTGTGAGCTTGTCTAATTATTGAAATTATTCTGTCTAATGATGGAAATTTGACAGCATTCAAGCACCAAAAGATGCTAGAACATAGTTTGATCCCAAAGCTGCTAATAAATAGAGGAAAAAAAGGAAAGATTTTTTTTCTTTTTAGTAAGACAATAAGAATTGTCATTCCGCAAAGGCAACTGTTTTATATCTTAGTAATCACTTTTCATCTGTAAAGAATTGATTTACCTAGTTTCAAGACATCATTCTCATAGAAAATTTTTGTGGCATAATGGTAAGAGATGTTTACATTCTAAACATCCAATATTCCATTCTTGAGCAGTAGAAGCAACAGATTGTCATAGATGCATCAGAGACAATCCCTCAATCTAAGCTCTCTAAATTGGCAAACTTGTTCACAGATTATGCCATTCAAGTTTTGAAGGCATAGCATTAAAACACGTTTCATATTGTGTTAAACACATTCTTTATAAAATATTGAAATTTACAGAGAGAAGATTAAACAATATCTTAAAATATAATATTTTGCTCTTTCATATAACTGAGGTTAAATAATTACAAAAAAATCATCTCAGGAAATTTTTCTCATCATGCAAAATATAGAAAATGTTTTTAAAATTCTGCTCATCATTGGATTTTATTGATTAGTTTTGGAGTTATCTGAAATCATTAAAATGAGGAGACTTATTTTTTGTGAGGAAATTAGCATTGTTTTTTTTTATTTTGTTTAACATTATTTAATTCAAAATTAAATTTGAAATGTGAAAAAAAATTAAATAAATTTTTGTATAATTTTTGTACCATTTTATTTTTAATTGTTTTCTTAATTTTTAAAAAAGGTAAATTTTAATGAGGTTTGTATATTTTTATATTTTTGTTTGATCTGATTTCTAAGATGGGTGGATCTGTAATACATTAAATGTTACTGTTCCTAGATTTTGACAAACCTTTTTACTTAACCCCCTTTGTATTATTAGTTATGAGATATGGTTTTGGAATTCTACAACTTGACTATTATTATGCATTGAAATACAGTGGTACCCAACTGCAGGTACATTCAGACACTGGTGGACTATAAGTGTTTGAATGTTGCAGGTGCATTTGGCCATTCCTAGACTTTCAGGGTTAAGTAGATTACTTGCAGTTTCCTTTGCTTCTCTTTTCAATATGTCCTGTGAGTGTTAAATTCTTCAGGTCCACATTCCGCAATATATATTTCTCAGAAACTTTATCAGTCTTTCTTATTGCAACTATCAGTTTGCTTTTCGTATCTTTCTTAAAACAATTTGCTCACATTTTCTCTCCATCGTATTCTTAGCATGTTCTTTTTTGGTTTTTGAAATAAGTCTTAAAAACATATTTTGTCTTGCAAGCTGATATTTCTTATTCATATGTATTATGAATTGAAATTCTGTTTTTCACCTTATATAAGTATTACAATTATAATAATAAACAGTAAGAGAATCTGTATATATTGCTAAAACACACATAAACAAAATATAGTCATAAATCAAATGGAAATGTTGCAATTTTATTTCTGTTACTGAAACCAAATTAAGTTGTTTTTGTTTTTTAATCTGAATACTGAGTATGTTATACTATTGTTTGCCTTTCCTGCTGTCATCCTTTTAAGATTTGTAAGCCAGTATTATAATTGGTGATGAAAAATAGTTTGGTTAACAAAAACTTCACCTGCCAAAAGCTAGCTTCAGTTTCTGCAGGGGGGAAAAATAGATCATGTCTCTGTGATTTTTTATATTTCTATATTTTTTTAAAAGTTTATTTACACAAATTTGATCTTTTAAGAAGTTACTTCAAGATTAAAAATCTGACTTTAGAACCATTTCAGAGAGAATCTTATCAAATCAACCAATTGTATTTAATTCACATGTTCATTCACAATCACACAAATTGAACATGGAAATATATTCAAGAATAAATATTGTCTGTTCTATTCATCTGCTATCTTCTATTTCCTCTCTATTTGTCTCTTTTCAGTTTATAACCAGAAGCAGATTTTTTCCTTCGTGCTTTTTTCTCAGTTCAGTATTTTTGGATAGTGGCAAACTGTTGCTCATTCTGAAAATGTCTGCTAACATTTTTTTAAATATACTTGGGAAATATAATTTCATGTAAATACAATTTGTGCATATTTATCTAAATTATATGTACATATATGAGGGGGTACTGAAATGTTCCTCTCCTGACAAAGAAGCACTTAAAGAAAAAAGAAAAAAAAAATGTTGCATGTCAGGCTTACAAATTTTCAGCACCCCCTCATAAATATATAAAGCTATCTGGTATAATTGTACATATGAAGTTCAATGTATATAGTGTTAGTATTAAGTGTGTGTGTATGTAATTACTTTTTATTGTGATTTCATATTTTCTTTTTAGTTTGAGAATGAACAGAAGAATGTGAATGCTTAGGTGTGCCTCAAAAGCTTTAAACTACATTTATTGATCGATTTATTTCATTGGAGTCTCTCTGCACTGACTACAAATATTTATTTATATTGATTTATTTTAGTGATGGTCAGAAGTGGCTGGCTGGCTGGCTCACTGACATCCTCCCTCCTCCTAACTGCATTTATATAAGGGTAGCAAACAAGGATATAGCTGGGACATTTTTAGCTATTCTCATGGAACAATACCAACACAATGTACTGATTAGATTAGTTATTGTAATTATTGCACTTTCATTTATATATATATATATATATATATATATATATATATATATACTGAATTAGTATTATGTGTATTTGTATTTTAGAAAAGATTTTGATTTTAATTATCAGTGTCATATTCTTAATGTATTGAGAATACAACTTACATGAGGACATTGCTCAGTTAGTAAAACATAAAAACTGTAGGTTATAATATTATCTTGGATTATAATTATTATTAAATGAAGGATTCATTATCGACCATCATTAATGTAGTTTATAATGTCTTCATCTTTAATCCTCAAGTTTCATTCTTGTGGCATAGTACTGAGTGATGCTTTGTCAAAAGAAGAAAAAACAAAACAAAAAGTGGCTTTGTATTAGGTGTATTTTTTACTAGGCCTCATATTGGCAGAAGTTAAAATGCAGACATAAGTGGCATGGCTGATTTGCATGCTGCATATGCAAATTATTTCACCTAATAAAAATGCTGACATTGAGTAAGTGAACATTTGTGTTTTCGGATAAATACTGTGAAGATAAGTTAGCCAGTAACACGAAAGAGTGAGACGTGTAAATATCATCAATTAATGAAAATATGTATGTCTCTTGGAGGAGTATCAAAGAAAGAAGGGAAAAATCCCCAAACCACAAAGTCTTAATCTTTTCTTCATAGGGCTACATTACATTGAAACACCAGTTTCCATATGATCACCAAAGTTAAGCAATATTAAACTTAGTCAGTACCTATATGGGTAATTACTCGAGAATACCAAGTGCTGTAAGCTTTGATGTGCAGGTGGTATAATGGATTTGTTAATCTAAGAGCTGAGTTCCAATTTCCATTGAGTTTGTTGTTATCACTTTTGCATAAATACTCCATCTATGGGTTAATTAGTAAGACTTGTATCATTAAAACCATTATTATCTAAAAAAAAGTTGCATCAAAAATGTTTAGATTTTGGTATTAAAAGAGGTTGATATGGCACTAAACAAAAACAACCAACTACCAATTTTCTTCAAAGTTGTAATTTTTACATTTTAATCAAGAATTAAAGTAAGAACTAAACATCCATCTGAGAGCATTTTGAATCATAAACTCTTGCACTTCAATCAATAAATTTTGTTTATTTGCTGTGGAATATCTTGTTTCTTTATTTCCAAGTCATTAAGTCAATGGAAATATCATTGCAATCTCTTTGTATGCCAGAATAAAGATAACAAATGCTGCAATTTGGTTATCAGTGAGTTGGAATTATGCTATTCATGGATTTTTGTAATATTACAAGTGCAGTGGAGGCTGAAAAATGCTCAAACCTACCCATTTCCCACATCTGACCAAACATCAGAATTTTTAAAATCCCTTCTTGGTTGTGCTGAAGACTTTCTGTGTGCAGATTCTTTCAGTTTTCATGTTTTCCAATATTGTTCACTGTCAGTTATTTTGACTTTATTGCAGATGGGCCTCTTATCTCCCTTTTTTTCTTCAATATATGATTTCCATGAATAAATGGTATTATAAAAGAATCTCCTTAATCAAATCTTGTGTAGAGATTAAAGCTATATTGATCATATCAAGTAAAAAAAATCTTCTATATGCAACTTCATCATTGCGGTGATATAATTCCCAAACTCTGTGACTCATCAGTGATATCCAATAAATCAATGTTGTCCATGAGGATACTATAGATTTTCAACTGAAACAATAACTACCTACTTCTGGTAAAAAAAAGATCTCCAAAGAAATATTAACAACTTACCTCAAAATCTTGGATTAAAAAAAATATATGTGCATTTTTTAAATAAGATATGTTTTGTGTGTGTTTTACAGCTTGCTATAACTTCATATCAATACATAATACCATCATGTGGGCAACCAATATTAATAATGTATATTACACAGTTCAACGATAAAATAAGAGAAAAATATCAAACTGATAAGGTATCGTCACTTTTTCCACATATTGTATGAGTGGAAATATAGTTATCATTTGATAAATCCTCTTGGACAGGTAATAAAAATTTGACTGATACAAGAAGCAGATAGTTATTGCTTCATTTGAGAACCTGTCATTCCATGAATCTATAAACTGAATTAACTTTTTGCACTCTGCATCATTCATGAGTATTACTTCTTCTTCTTCTATATATTGTGGTCTCCACAACTGCAGTTCTCTGAGTTCTCCATTTCATTCAAGGTCATTTGAGCTGTTGCCAAAGCAGGACATGACAATGCAACCATGAAATTCAAACCCTATCATTTAGCAATCAGTCTCCTGCAGTGACGGAATAAACTTTTTGCTGGTTGAATAAAGTTGCTTACAGAATGTTGTATGCTAAACTGTCCTTACATATTTAATTATTTCTATTTAATCTGATGTAACTATTGATGATGAATTTGAACCTGTTCACTATAAATTGCTGGGAAATATGTTTGCTTTCTGGTTTGTTTTTTTTTACTATTCAACTTACCAAACATAATCTATAAAAAAAGCTATAAGAAAAATTCAATTATATTCTTTTATATTTTTATATGTTTCTTAAATTGCAGTCATCTTTGCATTATAATATTGCCAATTTTTTTTTTTTTAAAGCATAATCATCTTCAAAGTATATTGTTTTTTTTTTGTTTGTTTTTTTTACCTTAGTCTATTAACAAGGTTTATACGTCATATATCTTAAATTTATTTCATGATAAAAATTGAAGGCATTTTTTAAAGCTTTGATAGTATTCAAGTGTATAGTGCAAGTATGGTTTAGCTTTGAAAGCTCAATCTAAATATTGTATCTATAGTTTGAAATTATTTCTTTCTCTAACACAAGTTTAACTTGACAACATTAATCTTTTGTAATTTCTTGTTCAATTATCTGATCCCTCAACTGTCAGTTTTCTTGCTTCCTTTGTATTAAATCTTGGAAATAAAATCTCAGGTCACTGTTTCTGACAAGGCATCAAAAACATGGGAGTCTCTTGAATTTTTTATGTGTGATGGAAATCAATAATAATTAAAATTTCAGTGAAACAGATTCATTCTTAAACTCCAATTGAGAGAGAAAGAGAGTTGTAAAACAAAGTGATTTCTGCCCTTTTGCTTTCTTTTCTTTATAAAGCAGATCTTTTGAGCAGGTTTGCAAATTAGAGAAATACAAATAAAATATTAAAGTGTGTGTGTGTGTGTGTGTGTATATATATATATATATATATATATATATATAAATTCATAATCTATTTATTTTGATTTTATACCATATTTGTCAGCATATAAAATTTAATTTACATTTACATTTAATATAGGATTTGCTCAGTACAGGACTAGTACTCTACAGTGTTTGAATAAACATTAATCAGATTTGCATGATGAAATATTTTTGGGGATATTCTTTGGATAAAATGTGACAGTGTTTTATAGGTCATCAAATGCAGCCACTTTCTAAACATATTTGTATGTTTTATGAAGATTACAAAGTTTTCTTGAGTTTACCTTTTTTTATCATGTTTATAAAAGTTAACAGTAAAGAAAATTTTGTTTCTTGTTATTTCACAGGAGGCTTTATGTGTGTAAAATTATATTATATTTGATACCGCATCATATAGGTGTTGATGTGCTTTGTGGAGTAATTGGCCATGGTTAAGTGTCACTGGCAAAATTCATAACAAACAGAATGGACAATGTTCTGAAGAAAATAAGAAAAAGTAGAAAAAGAACAGGGCAAAATAATACTAAGCAAACAACATATATGCAAATTAAGACTAGTCAAAGCAACTGTAATAAGAAAAAATAGCTCATATTGTGTTCACATGCAAAAGGTATGCAGTCAAGTGATTATAGCATTCTCACTTTAAGAAAAGAAAGAACAAAAAAAATTTAGTGGATGAGACCGAAAAGTGGTTCATTTTTATTGGTTAGAAATAAATCCCAGCATGCATCTGTGTGATTTGTCTATAAATTTGGGGAGGAGGGATGTTCTTAGCAGTCATTCCCAGCGCTTTAAACCAACACGTTTTCTGTTCTTTTGCTTCTTGCTCTATTCATTTCAACATCTTCAACTCTCTCTTTGGAATCCATCTTTCTTTTTTTATTCATCATTTCAAATGTACAGAAAGAAAAGATAAAAATAACTCAGCTTCCAAACTTCCAAAACCTGAATATTTTATATAATGGCAAGATATCTTCTGTTCTCATCTCTACTTGACAGATTCATCATATTCACAAAATAGAGATGAAACTTTCTTTTTAATAATGATAGAGAAGGCCCACATTTCTGTAATTGATATGGCTTCTTCATTAATGCTCCATTTCTGATACCTTCATACAGCAGCAACTCTCTTGTACAATTGCTACTGTTAGCAATTGGAATATATCAAGGAATAATTATCAGAACAGAAAACTGATTTGAACATTTGTGGCACAAATAATTGAAATCCTAAAGATCTACAAATATTTATCAGAATAGAGTAAAAGATATTAGCAATCATAATTCTGTCTGCTCATCAAAACCTTTTTTCCCTTTTCCTCCATTGGTTATATTGTGTATTTCTTTGAAGATCAATTGTTAATAATCTATTTTTCATTCTCTTTTATTCCATTTTCTACCTGTTTATTTCTTTCAACTTCATTCACAAGAATACTTATTGATTTTTACTTTGAATCTTTATAAATGTCAACAAAGATATAATCTTATTTGCTATAAAATGACTGAATCAAAAAAAAATGTTAAGGTGGTGATTCATAGTTTTAGTAGATAACTTTCCCAAAATTGTTTTCACTTTATTTTTTCTTTTAATTCAACTTATTCTTTTTAAGTACTTTTCTATCTTTATTATAATATTTTTATTTTATCTCTTTTTTTTGTTTTTGTCCTCTATTTTCTCATTCCTATTTCTACCTGTCATTAAAGTTTCCTATTTAAAAGAACATGCTTTGAAATGGCAATGACTTTGGTTAATACTTTCTATGAAAGTTATCCCAAATTATTTCTGTATGCCACAATCTTGATGTGTATCACATTGGCTGTCCTCAGGAACAGACATTTTCTTTTGATTAGATCAGAAACAGATAAACAATTATAACTATTAACTCATATAATCTAATCCAAGATATAAATATTAATTACATTCATTATTTATTTTTCCTTTAAAAGTTGTGTTTATTATAAACCCTAACATGTCTCAAAAACATTTATAGAAAACTAAGTCTGGCAAATTGTTAATTTTGAAAGAATCTCTGAAAATAAAGAGATAGTGCTCAAAGTTTTCTGGGTTTTTTTTACTTTCTTTAATCATATAATTTTTCATTAAACAACTGAATTTCTTTATCATTTTTTATCATGCAAGGCAATAAAGCCACTAAAACTCAAAGGGTTACTGAGTATGAAAAAATATGAGAAAGAAGAAAAATTAATAAGGAGAGGGAAAAATAAAAGAACAGGAACGAAGAAGACAGAAAATAATGATTGACATTGCATTTAAATTTTTGAAGATCAAAGTTGACTGGAAAGCAAGAAGCTGAAAGAGAGTTCCACAAGTGAGAAGTGCAAGAAAAGAAACTATAAGCATAGAATTTACAATTACATTTAGCCATTTCAACTGTAAAATGATGAGACCTTGCCGCTAATCTAGTACCACTCTTAAATTCATAAAATCTAAGTACTGTAGAGGGAAGTTCATCAGAACAATTACCATGAATGTATTTATAGAAAAGGCAAAGGGAAGCTACATTATGGCAGTGGGAAAGTGACTGAAGCTGAGATGCCAGCTCAGGATCAATAACATTGCAGATTCTTTGGATTTTATCAAGGGTCTCTAAATATATAGCAAGCACACCATTGTCAGTTTTATTATTTGTGCAGTGTGAAAATTTCTGCAATTTGCATCATAAAATGTTCCTAAATTAGAAAATAAAATTAATTTTGTATAATATTAATTTTTTTTAAATTAATTCAACTGACAATAAAAACACAAATATTCATTTTCTTTTCATAATTTATTATAAATTCCTCTATTGTTTCATTCTTCAAAGATAAAACTTTGAAATTTCTTTCTTTCATTGAAAGAGATTTTTGCATAGTTGTACATTTTTTGTAACCACAATACAATAAGAAATAGTCTCTTTTTTTGTCTGTATTATAAACTATATTTTCTGATACTTTTCTAAATTAATAAAATATCAGACTACTAAATTTCAAATAAAAAATAATTAAATAAAAATCTGAATTTTCTTAAGAAATTCACTTCTAAATTTGGTGCACAAATTATGTTTCATTAGGCACATTGATAACAGATAAGACATAAAGCATTTTTTGTAATAGTTATCCTCCAAAAAATTAAAATAATACATAATTTAAACAAAAAAAAAATCACACTATAGTTTTAATATTTGAAATTTCAAACTGAAGTTTTCTTGAAATAATTAAATACAAAAGATTTTTTACTATAACAGTAAAATTAATTTGTAGTAAATAATGATGAAAAATTCATATTTAAAATTCCCTGGAAAAGCATTCATTTTATAGTTTTTAATGCCACAGAAAATGTTAATTTTACAGTTCCATATGAATATTTTGCTGTATGAGATGTTATTGAAAAGATTGGGGAATTTGAACAGACAGCATTGAATTTAGTAGAGACCTTTGCCATAACCTTTTGTGAGCTTCTTGTACAGATGCCAAAAATAGAATAGAAGACAACTGAAATTAGTTGTTAAAATTTGTTAACTTTCTTCTTTTTTTTTTTTTTTACATAGTCCCTAAAATTTTGAGTATCAGCTTATATATCACCACTCTCAATTCTTAACCTACTAATTCTATAGGTTGCAATCAATGCTGAATTGGATGATCATCTCATCTCTCATCACACAGCCTTTTCTCAGACAAGCAATATGGTTGATTAGGGCCTCTAGGAGTTTCCCAAAAAGAGGTAGAAGGCTAATAGGCCAATAATTGGAAGGGTCAGATGGTTAACCAGAGTTCTTATAAACTAGAACAACAGATGATGACTTCCAGCAGGCAGAAAAGCAAGGGGAAGCGAAGCATTTATTATACAGTTTAGAGAGAACAGGAGCCAGTTTGGGAGCACACTTCTTAATGACTATTACAGGGATACCATCATGGAGAAGGGTGTTACCCATGCTACTGTGATTTATAATAGTTCAATTTGTTTTTCGGTCGACAATTAATATTCATATCAATTAATTATTTTCTTCAATTCTGGAGAAACAACAATGACCCTCAAACAAAGCAATCACTTATTCAAAACAATACATTCTCCAACAACAATAATTTTTCCAATAATAAACCTTTGTTTCTGATATCAAAGAATTTTCACATTCCTTATTCCATATTTTAAATGGCTTACATTCCAGCTTTGCAGATTCTATTTGTCCATCAGTTTATCAGGGGAAAAAAAACATTTCTCTTTTTTTCCTTGCTCCATATTTCATGTTTTCATCTTAGTGATTCCCTTCTAATGCTCCCATTCTCATATGGGCTTTCACATGAAGCCTTTTTATCCTAATTTCATACTACCAGAGTCACAATAGTGTCACATTCCTTTCAAATACTACCAGTGACAATTTATAGTGTCACACAACCCCATAGTAATATTCTTTTTAAGTTTTATCCTCTAAAATCTCAATGTTGTACATAAATTTCACTAGAATATTTAATTTTTCATGATATTAAAGGATAGAAATGAACTGAATGTTTTGCGATTGCAGATTTCTTCTAATTTACATTTCAAAACTTTTCTAATTTTCAGAGTAAAAGTGCTAACTAGACCTACCCGGTAATACATTTTAAGGTGTTAATTAATCTATTATACTTCTCTGTTTGATAGGACTTTATTATATTTCAATATACTGATAAACTATAAAAATATTACCTTTCATTAAGAATGAAGAGAGAAATATTTATAAAAAAAAAAAAAAATCTAAACAAACTTTACCTGAGAGTATTTGTAATCTTGCTGTTTCAAATAAGTAGGGTCCTTTTTAAACTGAGTAAAAAATTTCTGAAAATGTATACTTGTGTTTAATACAATGTGTTTTTTTGCCTTTGTTTTTCATTCAAAATTTCTCATATTCATTTATTTTGCCACGTTAAATAAACAAACTTTTTTCAAAATTCTGCTTTTGTTTTATTAGATTCTTCTTTAGATAACTTCATATTCATATATATGTTTACAAAATTATTTTGCTCCGTCAACTTTCTTTTTAAAAACATGTCTATTTGTTTTTATATCTAATATTTTGTCATTCAGCTGAGATTTTTGAGTATTAGGGTCCTCTGTTTTTCATTGGTTACAAAATATATAAATGTTCTCTTTATTAATAAACTTTCAGTGTGTGTGAGTGTGGAGGCTGTTCTAGTTAAAACATATATAAATAGGTAGTTTGGCTCTCAGCCATAATTAGTGCATTTGAATGTGGATAAATATTTCCCCATTTACTATTCACTGAATTCAGTCTCTTTACATGTTTTTATTTATTAAATATGCAATACTCACTTCAGTATAGATTTGTGCTATAGCACATGATTATGCTAGAGCCAAGTTCACTGAGGCTGTACTTTACTCAAGATCCTGCAAAGAAATGTACGAAAACAATTAAACATATAGCAGGAAAATATTCAATAAGCATCATTGACAAAAGAGGAAATGTCCAAATTACTTGCAGAATCTGACAGTATACACTTCACAGATCAAATGCACTTCATATAAGTCTGATGTGCACTGTTTGACAAAGTTGAGATAATTACAAAATATATATAAAAGTCTTTTTGTTTTTGCTTTTACTTTTGAAGAAGGTTTGTTGAGTGCTTTTCACTATTACTATTATGACAGTATCGTTTCTTTGAAGATAGGCATAATTAAGAAAATGTATGGGTGGAGATTTTTATTAAAGAATTCATATTGAAAGCTTATAGAGAATGTGCTATTTTAAGGTCAAAATAATTTTCTTTTATAGTGTTTAAGTTACAGCAGGAAATTATCTGTACTTTTATAAAGTTTAATTGAAATCAAAGAACTTTTTCCCTAGTGCCTTGACAACATGAATTTAAGCATACAACTAGATTGACAACTAGATCTCACCATTTTATTATTGAACTAGCTAGATGTAAATACCATTTCTGTACTAACAGTTTGTTTTCTCACACTTCTCGCCTGTAGAACTCCCTTCTGATTTCTTGCTTTCCTTCCACCTACAATCTTCAATTTAAATGCAATGTCAATTGCTATTTTCTTGTTTCCTGTTCATTTATTGTTCTTTCCTCACTAAAAGCTTCTCATTCTCTTTCACTCCCTGTACCCTCCTGCTTCTTAATGTCACTATAGCCTTACTTGGGGTGAAATGATTAAAAAAAGTTTTATACCCAACTTTAAACATTTTTTTTTAAATCTCTAATTCCACATAGAAAGCAATTACGATGTAATTAAGATATTAAGTATTAGCACTTTGAGTTTTCTTTGTCCTCTTATCTACATGTTATTGTTTTCTTGTCACTAAAAGAAAAAAAAAGACTTATAATAAAAATTAAATATATTTTCATGGGGAGTGATTTTCGGCCAAAGAGGCAACAGTTGGTGTATTTCTGTTAAAGTTTTTATCAACTGCAATACTAATGAAATCTGCCTGTTATGGTAATTTGACCAAAAGCATCTCTTGGTTACAATACAGCTAATATTAAATGATGAAATTTCATTTTCAAAGAACAGTTTTATTAAACAAATACTGTTCAACATTGATGTAGACATTAAATCATTACAAGTAGACTCAGATCAAATGATAAAAGCAAAATCTTTTATCCTTTTGTTCATCTGAGATTAATATGTTCCATTTTGATCTTTGGTGTCCCTTGTTTGATTTCCTCTTTGATTTCTTTGCTTCCCATTTTTCCTTATATGATGAGCTGATCATTACTGATGATGATGATGATAATAATAATAATAACAAATAAGGCTAGTGAATAGGTTGCAGTTAGATGAGTGTATGTATGCAAAAAGATGCAATATTTGAAATTCCTCAAAGTTTTCAAACAAGGAAGAAGGTGACAAATTTCACAGATATAAATTATCCTATTTTTAATATTTTATTATGAAATACAAGATAAATATATTTAACAGGATGTTTTTATTTCACTTTATTTAATCTTTGGAGACAAACAAGGCTGTATGTTATTATTCTCTTGTGAAATGGTTTAACTTATATTTATTTTTTCCTCCTGATCCTTGTTTGTTCAAGTTTGAACACCACATTCACTCAAGTATTTTTACAAATATAAAATTATATTGAGGCATTTAAATATTACTGGGTTTATGGCCATATCATGTTGAAACACCAGTTCCCGTACACTCACCAAAGTAACATTGA
Organism: Acanthosepion pharaonis; assembly: GCA_903632075.3. Lineage (NCBI taxonomy): Eukaryota > Metazoa > Mollusca > Cephalopoda > Sepiida > Sepiidae > Acanthosepion > Acanthosepion pharaonis. Next base: position 218,506 of record CAHIKZ030005383.1, on the reverse strand, counting down.
GCCTGGTCAGTATTTAGATGGTTGACCACTTGGGAATACCAGGTGCTGTAAGCTTGGATGTGCTGGTGATGTAACAGATAATGGTTTGGAATTGTTAATAAGAGCAGAGTTCTAATTCCAGTTGTGTTCATTATATTCACATACATGCAAATACCCATGGGAAAGGAGTGAATCCACCACTTCTCTTCCCCAGTTATAGGTTAATTAGTAAGACTTGTAGCACTAAATCATTATTATTACCCAAAATTTTCTTACAGTCTAGAAATATTTTTTGGTTTTAAATAACCTGCAAAAGGTTGATAAACTGTAGAAAATGAATGAATGAATGAATCAGTCAATCAATTAAATATTACTCCTTTATTTTGGTACAGTATTTCTCCTAGTATTTTCTTTTATACCTTCTGAATTCATACTAAAATAACTGAAAGAAATGTTCAATAAAAAGCTCATCACAGTGTTATAATAATGAGGTACCCAATAAGAATGAAATTCACTTGCAATGGCTTGTAAGTCACATAGTAAATAAACTCACACAATTGCATGTTACTACTGAGTAATCCTGTAGGAGAATGTCTGTTTCTTCATGTGCACTAACATCCCCTCTGATTTATTGATAAGTTACTTCAAGGCTACACAACCAGTTTTCATGATATTCAAAATGGATGGATACATTCTGTTCATATATAGATATACATACATATATATGAAAAAGTTTACTTGAGATGCAGTTCATCCATTAGTATTTCATCAGACTGGGTTTGTTGATGTTGTTATGACTACACATGAACAAGAGATGCTGGTAGTTTCAAAATTTTGAAAGAATGTTTTTGAAATAATGTTTTGCACTCTAGCCAAATTCATCTATATTCTTTTTCTTTTCATCATACTTCAGCCACAATAAATTTATGTCCATATCACTGCTTCTGGCAGATTTTCTGTTATTACAATGTGGGATAGTTAAAAACAAAGATGATGGAAAGAAAAAGAATATAGATGAATTTGGCTAGGTTGAAAAAAAAATTATTTAAAAAAATTATTTCCTAATGGATGAAACACATCACAAGTAAACTTTTTTTTTATACATATGTATGTATGAACAGACTGTATCAACCCATTTTGAATGTCTTGAGAACTGATTGTGTAAACTTTTTCCATTTTGTCTTACAATTTCCTCAATACTGTTTCTTGATATATAAAAATATATATTGTTATCTTATATCACACACACACATATATATGTGTGTGTGTGTGTGTGATATAAGATAACAATATATAATTACTATAACATTAGTTTTAGTGGGTACACATTTTTGAGTTGACATCCCTGTTTTTTTTTCTTAAACATTGGAATTAATAACAACTGGCCTAGATCGATTTTACTGCTTAAGAAAATAAAAAACATGTATGTCAGCTCAAAAACCATGTGGCGACAAAATATAATGTTTGAAATAATAAGAAATAATGTTGACTTATAAATAAAATCCATTAATTCCTTAGAAATTACATTACATCAATTTAACATTGTTTTAAAAAAAAAAAACCAGGATGATTGCTCAAACATGTATATCCACTGAATATAACCTTCAAAGTAATAAGATAGGAGTATCTTATTTTCAACAAGATGCCTTTCAGACAGTTTACATTTTAATCTGAGGACTTTATATCCTTAATTTAAAATATCGTTATTTGTATATATACAATGACAGATCGTCTTTGAAACTAATGAAGTTTAAGCTGCATGGCCCCTAATCCCAGAGGGTCATCTGAAACAACTTTTTTAATGTTTCCTATTAAGTCCTTTTTAGAGATAGAGCCAATGGGTTTGAAGTACCTAATGTTGGCCTTAGTACATGATCCATATCATATAGACTCAAAATTTCCTTGTAATTGGTCAAATTTCAAAATTTTTCTTGGCAACTTGCAATGCCTGAACCACTAGCTGTATGGGCTCATTGAGCTTACCAGAATCTATTTCGAGCCTACATTTTGGCAGTTGGATCTTTGAATCTATTGTTACTGGTTGCAAAAGGGCCCCAATATCTGTTTAAGCTTCAGGAGCCCAAAAATATAGGCCCGTCACTATATATTTATACATATTTGTTGTTGTTTATTTATGTATGACTTTTTCATAATTTGTCTTGCTTTCTAGCGTTTTTGTTTATTTAAAGTTACATATATAGATATATTTTAAGGTTTATGTTGGGGAGGGGACTCTAAAACATGTAATGTATGTAGTGTTTATATACTTACATTATATATATTCCAAAGGTTTGTCAAAGTTGGGTGTATTGGGGACAAGCCTCCACTGCCTATAAAATGTTCCAATAATGTGCATTTCTAGACAGCATCTAACAACTAAATTCATCTTTTAAGCTGGAGAAGGGGTGAAGACAGACCACATGCACCTTATAACCAGCTGCTTTGAGTAGATGGACTTCCCAAACTGGTGACCTCCATATAGGAGAAGGAAAACTGATTTTAAACCTCCTCTGCCTTGGAGTTATATCCAAACATGGCTATAGAAGTAAATCCAGACAGAAAATCTGGAGTGTAGCCCCAAAGAGGTTTAGCTGTCAACATTGACAATCTCCTAGCAACTCCTGCAACCAAGAGGGAAACCACGTGGTCTGGGCAGCACATAGTTTCAATATACCATCACCTAGGCCTGTGCCTGGGAGAGGTCACTCCAGTCTCACCAGCAAAAGACTGAATTTTGACCAAACATGGAGCTACATCTTATAAAACAGATGAGATAAACAGATGACTATAACATATGCATCTCTTTCCCAATACTCTTGCCTGCAGAAATGTTTTTATATGGAGTATAATTTATATTCCTATAATTCAGGCTGTTTTCAAAACCTCCCATTTTAGCCACATTTGATTCAGTTTTAAAAAAAAATGACCTTTAATTTACATCCACTTTGTATAATTATCACTTGTAACTGGACTTGATCTTTGAATACAAAATGACCTTTGCTGTCACTTGAATTCAGTTCAAAAGCATTGACATATTTTGGGGCTCTAAGAAGAAAAATTGTATTGATGAGTTTTATAAAATAAAAAAGAATGTTTCTTCCATATTAGAAGATTATTATTGTAACTTTTTATCAATTGCATATAACTATATATAATGGTTTCATTTATTTTGAACTTCCCATATGTAGATTAAATATTTGACAAGTGATAATTATAGAAAGTGGATGTAAATTAAAGTATTTGACACATATTCACTGTGTTGGTTAACTGTCTCATTAGATTAATTATTTTGTAAACTAAATTAAAGCAAGTCCCACTGTAGCATACAGAGTGTGGTGGGTAAATTGTTGCCATTTTATATTTTTAATTTCACACATGTGTGTTGTTTGTTTTTGATTTTGTTGACTGAACAGTATAGTAGGGTTAGTTAGGCACTGTCTGTGACCACCATAATGCAATTCATTCCACAATTTGGATACTGCATGCTGTACTGCTTGGTATTTTGCAATGGAAGCTCCAATACAAACATTTCAGAGTATTTGAGTGTTAATCTGAAGACAGGCAGATGATTTGGAAAGAATTGGATGAGTGACTCACTCTGATCTGATAAGAAAAGAACTGAATTTGTTGATGACTCGTATACCTTGAGGAGGTAGTGCTGCCCTGAGTCAATAGGGTGGCTGCTGAAAGACCCTATATCTGGTAACAGAATTCTGCCCATGCCACACAAGCAGGAGATCCCAGTCATGGCTGTTAGACAATTTCCACGACCGCATCACCCCTTACATCTGGTCACCTAACTCCCCAGACTGCATGGCAGCATTCACCGACTTAAACAAGGAGACCATCCAGAAGAGTTGCAGGAGATTCCGAAGTTGTCTGGAGGCTGTGGTCAAAGCCAATAGTGATTTTATTGAATATACTCTTTAGTATTTGAAGATATTTTTGTGTAATTTTGATAAATATATCTGTTAAAGTGAGATGTCAGTGTTATTTTCATTTTTGCATAATTTAGATGACAATTTATTCATCGCACCCTGTGTATATGAATGAATGATCAGGTTACAGCAACATATAATATTAAAAAATATTACTCTTGCTAATTGTTTAGCCATATAAATTCTCATTTTCTTTTTACATAGATCTGTTTCTTCTCTTTTTACACATTTGCTGAATATCTTGCTTATTTATTTACACATAACTATTTGCCTATTTATTTCCTTTTAGAATTGTAACCATAGTAAAATCACCATGGTTGCTTTTCCTTTAAAATTCTGAATTTCTATTCTGGATAAATAAAGTCTCATTGTCTTAAGTACAATTATTATGTGGTAAATAAGTTAATTAGAAATTACTATGAATCAGTGGGGTTTATGAAAACTAAAATTTGTCCTGAATTATATGTCAGAGCATCCAACATTTGACAAAAATGTGTTGAATCTTCATCTGAACTGATCTTCATGGAGTAAATTATTTTTTGCATGAAAGAAAGCTAAAAGGAATCTTTTCTCAAAGGTTGATATTTCTGCTTGGTTGAACCTTTCAGTTGCCTTTCTATAAAATAGGTGCAAGAATGAAGTCTAATTGGCTTTTTCTCAAGTAGAGATGACTTTTTCTTAGTATCAGATAATCTTTTGGTATAAGAGAATAAATCCATTTGGATTAAGGTCTTTCTATATTATAATGTTAGAAGGAAAGAATTTGCGAAGATGTCCTTAAAGTCTTAGCAGACTTCTGTTGCCCTGATGTTACGATTAACATCAAAGTGGTCTCGGAAGCAACTTGAGAAAAATATTGCCTCCCTTGATCTTTTACCAGAATTTAGCCAATTTTGATATCAAGAAATGGTTTCTGAACATGTCTCTACAAAAAAAATAAATAAATGTAAGATAAAAAACAAATAAATAGAATTAAACCAAAAGTAATGTTAAATGTTACATAGCAACAAAATGGTGTTATCTTCAGCTTATATTGAATTGTATATCAGCAGTTTAGAATGCGTCTGGTATCTGCATTGATATTTCAGAAATTAAATTATGAGATGTACTGACGTAATAAAGGAAATTATTATTTTTTTGTGAGTTTATTAGAAGATAAAATTATTCTTCACTTTCCAAATATATTGCATATACTAACTATATACATATATATGGGATAATGGTATATATTTTTATATATCAAGAACAGTATTGGGGAAATTGTATAACAACGTAGAAAAAGTTTACATGTGATTTTGATAAAACATCCTCTGTGTGTGTGTGTGTGTGTGTGTGTGTGTATATGTGTGTGTGTATATATATATATATATATATATATAAAACATACAAGAAAATGCAAAATTTATATATAGTTGTGGATCTGAGAAAATATAAATGTTTGGCACAGAGTACTGTATTCTTTATCTGTTTTTTTTCAGCTTCATAACTGTATACCTACATACACAAAAAGTTACTTCAGAAAAACATGCTTATATATTTGCAAATGAACAATCAAATTGGTTTTGTTTCTGTAAATCTGTCACCAATTTCCTTTAAGTAATTTATCACTTTAAAAAATAACCTGAAAAATCTATTCTGAATCTATTCATAAAGACATTCACAGATTATGTTAGAGACAAGAGAGAGCTATGCTAATGTTGCATACAGCAAAGAAAATATCATTGTAAATAGAGAAGCTTCTCTGTTGGATTTTATTGAATTACAATTAAGGTAGGTACCTCCACGAGATCGCTAAAAAAAGAGCATAGCATGATGAAAAAGACGCCAAACTTGACGAAAACAAAATTTTATCGTCTAAATGTTTGTTATTATTAAGAGGAAAGGTCAAAGTATTTTTGGGGTATTTTTTTTATTTTTTAATCGTTCCTAGCACGTCCGAAATTTTCGTTAAAAATCTAGTTTTTTTTTTGAGTCAGCAAAATTGACCATTTTTTTCCATTTTAAAAAAAACTGGAAATCTGACTTTGAAATTTTTTTAAATATCAATTATCATTTTTTCAAAACTTATTTTAAGAAAATCAGAAATTATAATGTTTATTTAAAATATTTTGAACCAAACTTAACTTAGCTTTTGTGCCAAAAAAGATGTAATTTGAAAATAAAACAAAGCAGGTCATAAACTTTCGCGTCTCTTGACATGTGATGAATGATATATTTATGAATTCCATGAGGCTAATTTGTTCTATGGAAGGAGAAAAAAGTGAAATAATTTACATTTACGTGAACAAATTATTTACCCCGTTATTTTTAACGAAAAACTTTCAGCGGTCTATTTTTTTTTTTTTTTTACTTAGCTTTCACCTTTACGTTTATGATGCTTTATGGGAAATATATTGTAAAGAAATTAAAATAAAACTGTTAAGAGTGACATTAAATTTCATATTTCTTAAGAAAGGTATCTAATTAATTTATAGGTACCTTTCTTATGAAATTTTATCAGAATTGTACATAAAATACTGTTATTTGTATTTGCATTCATTTTATTATTAATTTTGATATTTCATTTATGGAAAAATGTCGTAACTGAGATTAATATAAAAATAAGATCATATAAATTTCATAAGATGATACTGATACTTGTAGGTACCCTTCTCAGTTGAAATTGAAAAATCAAATTAACTTCTCCACACGTGTTTCACAAAAGTAAAGGCCTTAACAGCGGAGAACAATGCTTAATTCAAATAACGCAACTTAATTATATTCTAGTTGGTCTTCCGTATTTTATAATTACAGCTCGATTATAAGCACAAAATTACATTTCTTAATTACTGGGGATCTTCTGATTAGTCAAAATGATACAATTTACAACGCTAAAAAAAAGATCTATCTCATAAGGACACTTATGAAAGCCGATGTGCTTTTTTAACTAATTTTATAATATTTTAACAACTTAAATGTAAAATCTATTATAATTAATGAAATAACAAATAATTGTATTAAAAATTCATTTTTCATCGAAAAAATTTTTTTGCTTTCAGAAAATATTGTTCATATTCATAAAAACAATTAAAAGCAAATAAAAGCATTTGAAATTAAATAATATCTTTGTTTTATTGAGTTTTGTATGTTACAATTCAGAGCTGATTTTCAGGTACTGCGTATCCAATTAAAAACAAAAAAAAACATGATTTGCATTCCTCAAAGCCTTGTGCTTTTAATTATTGTAATCACTAAAACCGATGCGATCGAATTTCTGGCGTTTTCATAAAATTAATTATGGGGGGGGGTAATATTTAAAAATAATATTTCTACCATGACTTTCATAAAAAAAACATATTTATAATAATTTCGATCATCTGTGAATAGTTCCTGAAAATTTCATTAACATCCGATAATTATTTCTATTTTTGCACGATTTTTTCAAATTAATGTGTGTCATACCAAAAAAACCTGCTAAAATTGTCTATGTTATTTACTAGTTCCTATTGATACAAATAGAAAAAAGGTTTTTTTAATCAAAATTTAGAATGTTCTAAAAAGAAGGAAAATTTTTAAAAAATAATTAAAAAAAAAAACTTTGGTCTTTCCTCTTAATAACATAAGCATTTAGACAATAAAATTTAGTTTTCGGCAAGGTTGGCGTCTTTTTCATCAAGCTATGCTCTTTTTTTAGCGATTTCGTGGAGGTACCTAAATTAAGGCATTTAACCAGAATTAAATGATGTTCATTATAAAATCATATCTGTAAATAGGTTGCTTCCTGTTAACAAATTTATGAACTTAACAGCTATTTTACATTTGTATCCAGGAAATTTCTGGAGGATTGGTTTCCTCTTTAGATTTCCTTGAATTTTTTTTTACTATTTATAGATATTTTTGAATATATAAAAAAAGTAGTTCAAAAAGTTACCAGAAAATGTTATTTGTTTTCAAGTTTACCCCAGCAAAAACAAATCAGAAGATTTGAAACACAATGACAAGGGCTGAAAACAAAAAATAATTTAATTGTTTTTTCTGTTTGAATATGCATATAATGTAGCGGTTATCAGTGCTGATCAGCATGTCGAGTTTGTTTGCATTCACTTTTGCACAAATACCTTTGAAAAAGATATGAATCCATTCCTTCTTCCTATGGGTATGTGTAAATAGCAGGGTAAACGAGGATCTCTGGATTTGACTGGTAACCAATCTCAGAGAAGGAAAACTCTGAATTGAAAACCAGTTTGGCATAAGGTCTGACAAGCCCACCTTGTAAAAAGCCTACTTGCTCCAGGAACCACAGCAGCATGGTGATGCTGTGCCTATACTCTACATGGAGTGTACACACACACACACACAAACTCTCTCTCTCTCTCTCTGTTTTTTTTAGTAAATGTTTTTTTTACCTTTACTTAAATCATATGTTTACACTTACATAGCAAAACCCATTCATTCAGCAAACAACTATTATTGAAAAAGACCAAGTTTGAACTCTATGTGCTAGCAAAATTAACTTTTTAAATGTACCCAATTAATTTTTACAATCTGTTGCACTCATCTCAAAATATACTGTCCTTCTGTGGCTCATTGCCTCTGTCTCTAGAGCCATTCCTGTCATATACTTTATAACCTGAGAGAAACATTAAAAAACAAAATCTGTGCAAACCATTCAATTTTACAAATGTACAAGACAATAATGATAGTGATGAGCATGTATTCTCTTGTTGCACTTCAAGTATTCACAAATATTCTCTATTAGCAGACTCAATGAAATATTTTTGTTGAGAGTTGCTTGCTCATAAATCTGTATTATTGTCACACCTACATAAGATTGTGATGTAGAGTACTTCTGACTGAGTACATTTTTTTGTCTTCTGTGGCTGTCATTGATAGAGAACAACCAATGAGCATTTCTGCCAATCTTATCCTCTCAGCTGTCTGCTGGCCTTAAGCATAACACAAGTCTCTGTTCAACAACATCTGAAGAAATAATAAAAAGAAGAAAACAAATACTGGTTAACTCTTTTATTTTCATGTTTGCTCTTTGCAAAATCTATTTTTGTTTATCTTATCAAAGTTATTTTCTTCTCTCTAATTGTAATCAGATAGTGAGATTTATTTTTAGATGGTATACCAAAGCAAAACTATCACTAGAATACAAATAACAGGTAAATAAGGGGATAGTTATATTGGTTGATTAAAAATTGAGATGATGATGATCATCATCATCATCATCATCATCATCATTAATCAAACTAAAGGGAGATATTGATAAATTAAAAACTCATCAAACATGGTTAAAAAAAACAAAACAACATTTACACTATTTACATTGTTTGGACTGTTACCCTCATCTTCATTGCTATATTCACAATGTTTTGGCTGTTGTACACTTTAGCTTTCTTCAGGTGATATGTGTTGGAATTTTGAACCAAATCATTTATTTAGTCCACAGGGGTGTAGATTGTTCTAATTCCATGTGCGTTGGATATCTCAGTTTTAGATAATTCCCTTTGATAATTCAACTCTCCAAGTTTTTGTTTACAGATTGATCATATAACTCTTTGGCTCAAGTGACTTTTGGATCAATCAACCAATGCTTTTAGCCACTGGGCCATGTGTCAAAAAAACAATATTACAAAATTTCCCATTAAGATAAAAAAAAATTCTGATCCTATACAATCAAATGAAATCACTCATGCTTGAAGACAGAATTACTGTAAAATATTGACAAAAACTGTGTAAAAGAAAAAAAAAGAGAAAAGTTAGTTTGATTAATGAGGATCATCATCATCTCAATTTTTAATCAACCAATATAACTATAGGAGTTAAATAATAAGGAAGACTTGGCTCACTAGACTTGGGTAGCAACTAGTCTAAGAGAATGGAAACTTTAAATTCAAAACAATAGTGACGGCAGCAGGAAACCACTCCACTAACTTTCCAAAAAAATCATGGCAATTCACAGATAACAAAGAAAAGGAAGCATGGATTTCAAAGCTGTGGGTTTTCTTTGTTTAGTCAAGTTGGTGTTGGGGAGCTGACCCCCACCCCAGTTGTAGTTTCAAATTACCTGGCCACCTTAATACTGTGAAAATAGACTGGTCCTATGAGTACATTAATAAATAATTTCTATTATCTGTAAGTCTTTGGAATTCAGAGGTTTTCTTTTATTATTGTCCAAAGTATTAAAGAAAATTTGTTTTGTTTGCACAGCTTTTGAAGCTGTTATCAAAAATATTTAAATAATTTCTCTGATGACATTAGTAAATTTTTCTTTAAGCTATTTTAACTCTCATGTTGAGTTTTGCTGCCACTTGAATTCAGTCCAAAACCACTTACATGTTATTTGTGAGTACAAAGAGACCCTAATATATTGACCTATTTCATGAAATCAAAAATAGTTACTATATACATGAGAATTTTCTTACAGAAATAAGTCAATAAATGTTATTACTTATAGAAATAATTTAATAAGATCTGTTTTGTATAAATATGTGAACAGAAGAAAAGAAAAAAAGTAATTTGCAGATGCTACTATCACTCTTCTTACAAATGTGGGATCAGAAAATACTGATGTATGAAATTAATATTCACCATTTCTTGCCCCCCCCCCTCCTTCAGTTTGAAATACTAAGATGCAGTCTTCATTCTTCAAAGACATCCATCAGAAAATGTCACTGACATAGCATCCTTACTAGAAAGCCTAAGGCTATAGTTTCAAGGCCAAAGAGGATCATTTAAAACAATAAATAGCCTTTGGGGAAAATTTTTCTGATTGTATCAATTCTGTTATATTTTATGGTTAAAAAGAAAAGGCTTCCTTTAATTTACAAATTTAAAATGTTCTTATTTCTATATGTTTGTTACAAAAACACAACAAAAACAGCATAAAGTAGTGGGATTTTTTGAAAGCAATCCTGATAAAATACTCTAACTTGGAGAATAAAGTGCATTCAAGTCCAATGAAGCTGCTGGTTTCCAAGTAATTTTTAATTAGGAATAAATTTACCAAAAAAATGTCTATCCACAGGAGATAACTCTAGGTTTGTTAACTGTTAATTACAGAGTCATTTTCTTGAATCTTTATTAATAAGAAAACGAGAAAAAAACAAGGAAGAATTGTTACCTTGTCTGCACTTTTTCAGTTAGCCATTGTTACATACAATTGATAAAACTTCAATTAGTAAATAATTGTAATAAAAATTCTATAAATAGAATGTGACATGATGATCACTGTTTGTGGCATTTAAATGAACACAATGTGATTTTTCGTTATAAATTTCTTTAACAAGTTTCCTGATTTCGGTTTGTGATTTATTTTGCATTGAGAAATGTCCTGAGAGATTTTTTTAAAATTCATTCCACTTTTTGTGATTCATTATTACCACTATCACCACAAAATAGTTAATCAAAATGAGGAGCAACTCATCAGTTGAGCTGTTGCGGCAAGAAAGATAGCATTTATACTTTTCTATATTTCATGAGTGAGTGTAATAAATTTAAAGAAATTCCTTTATGTATAACAGGGTTTTTTGGCTAGCAATATTGGGTTTTATTCCAGTTTTCATTATAGACTTTTCAGTGTATTTTTACAGCTAGATCTCCTTCCTGATTATAATTTTGGGAATTTATTAATTACAACCCAATTGGAAAAGGTATACTGTTAAATGTTAATTTATCATCAAAGAGGGAATTGAATGACAAAGTGGAATACTCATGTGTAGCTAATTAATACCACTTAAATATGAAGTACATATTTTTTTTTACAGTGATGTTCACTCTGTACAAGGCCCAAGAGCTACTCAAGCTAGAAGGTTACAGAATAAGAGGCACAGTCTGTGGGGAAAATAATGGTTAACTCTAGACTTGAACAGATTAAATGATCAGAGAAGTATCCTCTTGGGAGTCAGTTCACAAAGCAGCATTTCATGAGAAGAAGCTGCTCAAGTGGAACTTACATTTTACCATTGGAATATGAAGGGAATGAGGCTGGTTTGCTACAATGGTAGAAGTAAATATCTGATCTTGCTATCCTCTACTTGTACAAAAGCCAGATCAGGCCAAAAGTAGAATACTGCTGTCATATATGGGCAGGAGCTACCCAGTGTTCACATTCCAGACTCAACGTTCTTGTGAATGATGAATTATTTCCCACATATGTAATGCCACGTGCATCTTGCAGTCTACAGTCCCCAAGTTCCAACAGTTCTGGTGGGTCTTTACCATGAAAGTAAGAAGTTACTCAAATAAAATATGTGAATGGTGGAGTAATTAATTATACAAAAGGTTTCAGAATTCCTTTGTGTACGACCCTGGTCAAAGATATACCAGAAAAACTGAATGCTAACTAAACACCACAAATATTTATAGAAAATAGATAGGCTAAAAATTAGTTTACTAAACTCACATGTTGGTTAATAAATATTTTTACCAATTTTTAATATCTATTTTCAGGAGGGAAAATGTCATATAGGACATAAATGAATGAAATCGTCCATTTATGTAAATAAGTGGAGTTAAGCAGAGTTAGCATTAGGTCAACTGTTAAGTGTACCTTCGTGTAGTAAACCTTCTATTTCATAACTTAACCTACAAGTTTGTCTTATATTTCCCTCTGTTATCTCGAAAACACGAGATACAACAGAAAATATTGTTGATCATTTTCTAGAATGATCTATCAATTTTTGTAGCAGACAGCAAATATGATTGTCTGAAATTTCAAAGGCTTCAGTGTGTTTGAAATGACATCGCTTATTGGTTAATATATACAAATGTGGAAATTCAAATTGGAGCCTACATTTTGCATAAAAATGAGTATTTAGTGATACTACTTAAATCTATTGAATTTTTCTACTATTTTTTAATGGGGTTCCACAGATATATTGTAGTTCTTTCAGGGGAAAATAGAGATTACATTCGTAGATGAATCCTAGGTCTTCAAAGAAAGAAGTCTTTGGTTTTAAAAAAAAAAAAAGAGAATTTGAAATATAACTGTATGAATGAGTCTTGAAGAGAAATACTCTTGCTTTAATTCTTATCTGAAGTTCCCAGTTGTCAATAAAGACACATATTACTTTCTTCCTTGATATTTTAAAAGTTTCACTTGTTAATTTGTTGCTGCTTATTTAATTATCTCCACAGTTTTAAATATTCTTAATGAAATATTAACACCTCTCTATATTTGACATTCAGTAATATTGTCTGTCTGTTAATTGAGATGTGCTAATTAAAGAATTGGATGACAGCCAACCAATTAAACTTTATTAATCATTATATCAGACTCTGCTGTCTTTTCATTAAAATCTTCTGCTTTCCTTTCATCTCTGTTATGATAAATGTCTTTGAACAAATATAGACAAACAAATTACTATTGCATAAATGATATGCACATTTCACTAAAATGCATCTATCAATCAATGACAGCCATTACTTTATGGAATTTGATAAATTTTCTAAAGTAGCTATATATATTAACTTAGTTATATAAGTGTCATAAGCATTGATTAGTGCATGCTATTCACTACAGATTCTTTCAAAAATTGGACTAAAATACAATACTAAATATATGTAAAGTCTACATTAAATTTTAAAGATGAGACATTGATAGCATTTTCATTCAATTTGACAAGTTGTTTGACAAGCCTATGGATTTACTAACCCAAATCCTTATTGCATGAGAGTGACTTAGAATCTCAAATTTCTAAAAGATCAATATAATTTTTGGAGTGGAGCACTTTTGTTAAAGAGAAAAAAAAACTATTATAAATAATATAAAATTTTATATCAACATTATTGTCTTCTACTAATTCAGCTTTCATTATTGATAAGTATTGTAATAAGAATAATTTTCATATTTGTATGAAAGGATATCTGAATGGTATGGAACAAATGTTTATATTTATTTCTTGTGTGTTTTGAGTTTTTAATTTATGCTATTTTATATCACTTTATTATTTTATGACTTGATCTCTTTTATATGTTGACCAACTCCAATAATTACCTTTCAGCTATTAAAAATGGATTCTATTTTTATGGTAGATTTTCAAAAAGGCTCCTTGAATCAAAATGAAATCCACTTCTCTATCATCCATTTTAGCATTAATTAGCATTATCAATAATAATTCATTTATACTAATTGATAATTAGCATTAGCAATAAGGCCAATTGTACTAATATAAACTTTATAAATTCAAGGAGCCTGACAATTTAATCCTCTTTCACATAAATTTTGTTTTTCCCTGAACAAAACCAGTGGTGTCACTGATTTTTTTTTAATCATTTCACCCCAAGCAAGGCAATAAAACCACTAAAACTCAAGGGGGTTATTGAATGTGAAAGGATAATATGAGAAAAAGAAAACATTATTAAAGAGAGAGGACAATTAAAAAACAGGAATTAAAAAAGATAAACAACATTGACATTGCATTTAAATTTTTGAAGAGTAAACTTAACTGGAAGGCAAGAGTTCCACAAACAAGAAATGCAAGAGAAGATACCATTAGCATAGAACTTACTGTTACATCTTACCATTTCAAATGTAAAATGATGAGACCTTGCTGCCAATTGAGCACTGCACTTTCTAGGTACCAAAGAGGAAATTTCATCAGAACAATTACCATGAAAGTATTTATAAAAAAAGGCTCAGGGAAGTTATGTTACAGTAGTGGTTTCATGTTCCTCAAAACACTCTTGATCAAAGGCCTTGCTGTCAGATATAATTTATCATCATACCCAAGATATTCCTTAATGTCAAAATCTTAATATAAATATGTTCAAAATTTGATCTTATTGTTATAAATTTTAATATAATTCAAAAAGTGTAAACAATATATTTCCACATTCTATTACTCAACAAAATATCACCTGTTATACACAAGCCAGATTTTAAATTCTTCACCCTGTGGTTTTCTATTTTTCTTTCAATATGTTCATAAAAAAGTTAATTACATAATGATCAGCTGAATTTATTAGGAATGATGGACCTTTTCAAATTTACATTGAAACAAGTTATTACCATTTTTTTTATTCTATGTGCTGTGTCCCTTCAGGACATTGGCAATCATGACTCTGAACAATTTCCTGTCTTTTGAAGCTCTTAATAAATTTTGTCTTTTTGTTATCTCTTCTAAAACTTGTTTTGCCACCCCTTTATTCAGACTTGCTAGGTAGGTTATGTGTTGTTTTTCTCTGTCCCTCTTGCCTTCAATATAATCTGTGAGTATCAAATTTCCCAAGCTCTCTTTCTTCATTATGCACCCTAGAAATTTCAAATCTCTTGATGTTAAGTATCCTCTTTCCTTTTTGTTTCCAGTTTCTCTAAAACTTTGTTGTTACTCACATGTTCAGTCTATGATATTCTCAACATCCTTCTGTAGAACCACATTTTTGTTGCTTCAAGTCCTTTCTTCATCTTTGAGAAGTTGTCCTGCATTCACTGCCATATAGTAGGACTGATATTACGTAACAGTCCAGTACTCTTTTCTTTGTTTCTGATGAAATTTTTCTTTTCTATCACAATGTGCCTTCAAGTTTCAATGTTGCACTTTCCATCCTCTGTTAAAACACCTCCCAAATATTTAAATCGCTTTACTTGCTTGAATTTTTTTTATCTCCAATTTGCAATTTCCACTTTCTAACATCTATGCATTTTATCTTCTTGCAGTTGTTGTTTAGTTCTTCTCGCTTTCCTTCACTGCCTTCTGTAGGAGTTTTTATAGTTTCCATTCTGTTATGTCTGCTATTGACACTGTGTCATCTGCATATCTTATTTTGTTAAGATTGTGGCCACCAATAAGGAATCTTGATAAAACATCTAATTCTCTCATAATTGCCTTGCTGTATAAGTTGAATTAATCTGGTGAGAAAACATATCCTTGTCTTACACGCCTTTATTGAATTTGAAAAATCTTTAACTAGTATGAAAAATTCAGTAGTCACATTTTTCATGTTGAAAAAGATATCTATTGAATGTTGACAAAACTGTTCTATCTGGCATTGGAGGAATTGTGATCATAAAATTTATGAAATGCTTCTAGTCACTGTGAGCTGTCTCAACCACCTCTTCCAAATGAGAAGAAAGGAATCAATTCAAAAGAATGATATTGCTTTTATAACACTATATTAATCTTCTTTATTGTTGTTAATAGTAGGTCATAGATGTATATGGTTATCATAAAAGTATTCAGCAAGCATGACACTTTCATTCCTTATGCTTAGAAACTGGAAATTTATGTTATCTTCCTTCCAAGAACAGAAATTCATTCACTATAACTTGGTCAATAATTTATTGCACTAGTTTCGATAGTTGAGAAAGCCAAGTACAGTTTTAATATTAACTTTATTATAGTTATTATTAGTTTGATAAAGTCATTATAATATAAATATATGAAATTGTACAAACTTTTAAATTATGTTTTGTATATCAAATATGAAAATGGAGAACAGGTGTAGTTATGAATTTTTATCATAACTATGAAATTTTTTACTAAAATTCTTTAAGTAGTGCATGGTTTGATAAAATCTTTTATTTAATTCATGTGATAATGGCAATTGATTAAATTGTAATCTATGAAATCTTGAATTATGAAAGTTAATATTTATTAAATGAAGTGAAGTCTAGCACAGGCCTTGTTCCTGGAGTAACCATTAGCACTTATTTTGAGTTCTCTCCCCATTGTACTGTAATGAATGTATTCTCACCCACCCATTGTGAAGGTTTATATTATTTTTTGTTTTGAAAGAATAACTTTATTCTCATTAAGAACATGTTTCATATAAGTGTTATATTGCAGCATCTGATAAGGACAAACTTTGTTTGCGAATGATGTGTTTGTATGAGTTGATAGGGTTCTAAAGAAACCACCTAAACTATGCTATTCATAGCAGACAGTCCATCCTCAATTAAGAAAGTGCTACATGTTCTGTTTTTTGTTCTTAAAGGAACTTAATTATATTACATTGATATGAAACAATTTTAACCATTAAATAGCAGGCATCATCAATTGATGATTTAAAGTGATAAGCAGACATCAATTGATCTTATATTGGCAATAAGCAGGCATCAACAATTGATGTTTCATTGACGATAAGCATTCATCAACTGATGATTTAAACTTTTTCCAATGATATTGATATCCTTTGCCTATTATGCAAGTCTAAATGATCACTGGGCAACTCTAGAATTCATAAAGTTACATCATTTCCTGGAGTATTTGCCTGCAAATAAAGCTGGAAGAACAAACCAAAAACAATGCTATATTTGCATGCATACTTCTCAAAAAGAAATGAAAAATGGTGACAACTTGGTGCAAAATTCATTGTATATAGAATGCTTTAAGGAGTATCATACTGTTAGAAAAAATATTAAATTTAAGAACCTAACATTTCTTTTATTTCACTTGTTTATTTTTATAATCCAAAAAAGTTAAAAAAAAATTAATTTTTATAGTTTTTGTATATAATTAAAGTGAAAATTATATTACTTTAAAACCTACCCATTCTTGTAATCTTAATTTTTAAGCACAATTTTCTTTCTAAGAGAGGAATTGTATCAGCCTGTTATTTGAATTCTATCACCCCTTTATTATTAAAATCTGACATTGGGAATAGAAAAATTACTCTATATTAGTAACAATATCTGTATTTGCTTTAAAGTATTTATTTGAAGACATGAGTGATAAAAAAAAACATAAATCTATATCTTCACAATAAACTGGAAAATGTTGATAAAATTTTCAGCTTATATGAGCAATATATCATGTGACTTTCAGTTTCTAATATCTATCCTTATTAAAAAAAATTGATAACTTTTTATGGAGGAGTTGTTTTATTATATGAATGAATTAAATACAACATAATTATTTTATAAATAAATCCAAAATTTATAGTCAATAGAAACATTCATTTGATTAACAGAACATTTCATTGACATTCTATATCATTCATCAGTCTTTTTATTTATTGATTTTTTTTACTATTTCAACTTTACTTCCTACATAATCAAGATTGTTTCTATTCCCATATACACACCTCTTTTTCATGATGGATCACAAGTTTTTTTATCTGATCAATATTTAAAGAATCTGGAAGGAACATTCTATTAATTTGGTAACTTTGAAGCTTTTTTTGGTTAGGTGGGCAAGTGTCAGAAAGGATTGATCATTGTTTTAAATGAATATACGCCTTAGTTTATATCTTCCTAATTATGACCTGTATCATTCAAAAAACATTTTGTCTAAGAAATTAGAATAAATCTTTTGCATTTATTATGGACTATCATCAACTTTGAATGGACCTATAATTTTACTGCTGATTATCCCAAAACATTACTCTACCTACCCACTGTTGTTTTTTAAATTCTTGGTTGACTGTTTCCATGCAAGACTCAATTTGTAGTCCAGCCATCAAGTTCATCCAATGTAGCTCTATGTTCATTACTAAATTTACTGTTGAGAAATCAGTTTTCATATATTTCTTAACCCAATGTGTTTGTCTTTGTGATATTTACTTAAATGTGGCCATTTGGTTTCATTTTGTCTTTGAATAATGTTCTTAATATTCTGTATCTTTTCTCTCTGTTTACATTTGCAACACCAACATTTAAAAAAAAAAATTATTTTGAAAGTCAATCCATTTTCCTTGATTATTACCATTTTATTTTTTTTTTTTTTTTTTTTTTTTTTTTTTTGACATTCTTAAAACCATTCTTCTTTTTCTTGTTAATATTTACAATTTCCTTTTTGATTAATCTCTGTTCAACATTTGTTAAATTTTCTAATATTGTGTTCCCATCACTCATTAACTCTACAATGTTTTGTTTCTCTTTTGAACTTCTATCTTTCTTATGACCCAATAGATTCTTTATATATCTGAAATTTAAAATATCAATAACTATACTATTATTTTATACATTTAAAATATGATGAGCAGCACTACGGCTGCATAATAAAATCTCACACCCAAATAAGTTATTGTAGACATTTCTTATAAAAACAGATATTATAAACTGAAATTCACATGTTATATTTATCATATTAACATAAGTATATCCTGAATGTTTTACTAATATTGGTTGTTTAATATTAATTTTATTGCAAAATAAAATTGACTTTCATAATATGACATAGTGTCCTTCATAACAATAAAGTTTTAAAAAAACAAACAAGATTATCTGTATATCAATATATTTTTTTGCCATATTGTGTATATAATGCATTTTACACTTTTCTAGGGCATAACAACTGTACTATCACAAATTATTTTACTAGTCACAAATCCAACAATTATTTTGTTAGAATGGGTGGTTGAAGATATAAAACCATAAATTTAGTACAAAGTTTAAACATTCAAAAAATTGTTTGTAATTCATATTTACTCACAGAGCCAAAAACAGGACATTTAAAATATAAAAAACTGGTAGAATATTTTTCATAAGGAATATCGTCTCCACTGAAGTTGTTGATAAATCAAATGTACAGTAACTTATTATTAGATAAATCCTTACTTACAAATGTACATATTGTTTTTTTTTCTGTATTAACATATTGAATTCAAGTATTGAATATTCAGAAATGTTTTTCTACTTTGCTTTTGCTTTGTTGTTATGCTCTTCTATAAATTTAGACAATCTCTTGAGATTTTGAATTCTTTGCTTTCTTGACAATACTTTGTCAAATGGCAATTCTTAAAGCTTTTCCAATGTTTGTACAACAGTTTTATATCAAAATAAATTTCTTTTTAATATCTGTGGAAATTTAATTTCTGAATTAGAATGATTCACTTCCTTGAAAATTAGGACATTTGCCTCGTGTTTCTTGTTATGACTTAAGTTTTCAGAAGTTAAAACAAAGCATTTTACTTCAGTTAGCATTTATTTTACATTGTTAATATATTTGTCATGTTGAGTAATCTTGTAAGATTTCTCTTAGGATGGAAACTTTACTTATAACAACTTTACCTTCATTCCGTGGGTCCAAGTAGGAGTTATTTACTTGCCACTCTCGTGAGATAGAGTTATTAATTCTCAGCTGCTGACAGGCATGGAAGAATTCCAAAAACAGTTCTTGCCTGTGGACCAAAGATTCATTCTTACACAATTCCTGCCCATTGCATGGAGTGAGGGTTTGTGGTGGTTGTATGTGAAGTTTGGCTGTTATGTCATGTCAGAAAAGTACTTCAGCAAAAGTTTAATTTACAGGTTATAAAAACTAAAAGCTTGTTTAAATGAACAAATTAATCTAGATGGCAAGTTTAACATAAATTCATGATTTCTGCCTACCATTTATTCTATCAGTTAGTTTAGGGGGGGGTATCATGTTGAGATAATATTTTTTTTTCATTGTATTTTAATTTAAGTATATGTAGTTTGAATGAAAGAAGAAAAGAGAATGGAATGTTGCTTACCTTGTGGTGGGGAGGAAAAAGAAGTGTCAATTTATTTGATAGAAAGATATTGCAGGAAGAGAGAATTATGGGAAGGAAGAAAAGCTCCACCAAAAATAGAAATTGGGATCTTGTTATTTTTGTATAAGAAAGGTTGAGAGAAGGAACAAGATTTAAGAGAAGGACAAAAGAGAACTAAGCCTAGGAGAACTTTTTTTATTTTTTGAACCACAAGGTATTTTAGCAATATGGAGTCTGGAATGATGAGATTGGGTAGAGACGTGAAACCACTGTTTAGCGGAGAAGGTGATATAGTTGTGTGGGTAAAGAAAGTGAAATTGGTCACCAAGTTTCAAAATGTGCCTGACATAGCTAGTTTTCTTCTACTATTTCTGCAAGTAAATGTGCTTGCCTTCTACCTTGAAATGAGTGATGAGAACCAGTTGGACGAGGACATGATAGAGATCAGACTGAAGAAAACATTCACTGAAAGGCCCTTTGAAGCTTATGAAAAGCTCACTAGGGTGAAATGGACTGGGGAACTAGAGGACGGCTATGCCAATAATATCAAAAAGTTGGACGGGCTGGCAGGATATCGAGGGAGAGGACTGGATCAGACAGCAAATGTAGCTTTCATGACAGGTTTCCCGGACAACATATCTGTGGTACTGCAACAAGTGCCTGGTGTAGAAAATATGAACCTTTGCGAAATGATACCAGCCACAAGGCTCTTGGTCAGCAAAAGACTTCAGGAGCTCAGAATAGTTGCAGCAATTACGCAAAGCAAGGGACCAAAAGAAAACAAAGGTCATATGGAATCATCAAATGTTAGGTGCTATAGATGTTGGGAATCCCATCTAATTAATGATTGTAAGGAGCCACCAAGAACAAAAGTAATGTGCTACAATTGCAAGAGATTGGGGCATATTGTAAAGTATTGACATCAAGGTCAGAGAAGCAAGCAAGGGGAAGCTTCTGTGCTAGTAGCTGCCCTGTCAATAGAACAAAGGCACAGTACCGACCTCTACCAATCATAGAAGTGTCAGTGGGTGGTGTGGTAGCAGTAGCTCTTGTTGATACTGGCTGCACAACCATTTAATCCCAAGTTTGTGAGTGGGTGGAGTGGGAGTGGCACTGTGAAAGCAATTGACAGAAGGGAGGTAAAATGAATGTAAAGGAACCCAGCAAGTGGAGATAAATGTAGGTAGAACAAGGATAAAAAAAAAAGAGGCAATTGTCATTGATCACATCATCAATGGGATGACCATTATTGTCGAAATAGATGTGATCAATAAGCTGGGAGGTGTGACTGTAAAAAAATGGCAAGTTGATGTTTGGAGATATAGACTGTGCCACAGATGCCCAAGTTCTGAACACTTGAAAAATTGAAGCCAAGTACTTCACAGCAGAGTTCGATGGAAAGAAATGGACTGTGGAATGGGATTGGATAAGAGAGTCTCCAATATTAAAAAACAAGGTGAAGTATTACAAGAATTTCTTGAAAGAAGAAAAAAGTGTAGAATTTGAGAAGGAGGTGGCAAGATGGATTACTGAGGGTATTCTCTTGCTGTGGAAGGGTGAAGTAAAAGGAGTGTTACCATTGATGGCAGTGGTCCAAGCTGCAAAATGAAAAATCAGGCCAGTATTAGACTTTCAGGAGTTGAACCGTTATGTGGAGTGCCATACTGGAAGCAACATAATTGATGTGTGTGATGAAAAGATGAGAAAGTGGAAGCAGTTGGCAGGAGGAACTATGATCATGGAACTTAAGTTGGCCTGCCTGCAGTTTTACCACAAGGAGAAACTATGGCAGTACCAGCTGGTGCACTATAAGGGGAAAATTTACTGCCACTGATTCATACATTGATGACATCATGATAGATGTAACAAAGGTATCAATGGAGAAAGTGGTGGATCATCTTAAGGAATTTGTATTGACAGCAAAGCCACAAGAACTCTTAGGAGGGGGCCTTAAGTTGAAGAAAGGAAAAGTGGGTAAACTGGTGTTCAGAAGGGGCAATGAGGTCCCACAGTTGACAGGGAAGATGAGTAGGTGGGAATCCTTATCAGTCTTTGGTAAGTTGTATGCAGTTGTATGAAAAAAAAAAAAGCAAGCAGGATAGACTGGGAATGTAAAGTTGATGATGAGATCTTAACTGAGGTAAAAAAGAGGGCCTCCTGAATGAGACTTGGCACATCCCTAACACAAAATCAGAAATAGTGTGGTGCAATGCTAGCAGTATTGCTACAGGCATAGTTGTAGAGAGCAGAGGTTTGGTGGCAGAAGATGCAGCAAGGCTGAAAAAAAAGGACGACTATAATCGCATCAATGTGGCTGAATTAGATGTTGTGCTAAAAGGCATTAATTTGACTTTAAAATAGGGGTTAAGAGTGGTGGATGTATGGACTAATTCAGATACAGTACTAAGTTGGATGAATTCTGGTGTAGAGGAGAGCAAGAGAATACAGTCAAAAGGTGCTGGATAAATGGGTGTGAAGCAGAGATTAGAAATATTGGGAGTTTAGATATCTGAATTTGCATTACAAATAAAAGCAGTGTTTGTGCCTTTGGAAAGAAATAAGGCAGATGCATTGACTCAAGTAAACAAAAAGTTGTTGGTCATCAATGAGAAGGAAGAGGCTCCAGTATGTTGTCTAGGGACCAGGAAACTAAAAGAGTTGCATGGTATGCATCATATGTGAGTGGACAGGACTCTATATTTAGTGTGAAAAGTCAACCTGATCATAAAAAGGGAGGAAATCTAGAGGGTAGTCAGGAACTGCATTAGATGTCAATCAATTGACCCTGCCCTGAACATGCATGATCCTGGTGAGATTGGAATGACAAACAATTGGACAAGGTTAGTTGTCAATATAATACATTATTGCGGGGGTACATACTTGTCGATGATTAACTGTAGACCTGGGTAATATGGAGGGAATTGCATGCATAAATGGCAGCTGTGATTGCAGAAGAACTGGAGAAGGTGATTCTTGAACAAGGTCCAGTAGAAGGTGGTAATGGCATGGTTTTCTGCTCGGAAGTCCTCTAAGCAATCCTTGAAAAGTAGAAACTAAATAGGTACTACAGAGCAGCGTACAGGTCAAGGGGAAATGGAATAGTGGAGCGACACCATCAGACTGTGAAAGCAATCGTTGAAGCAATGTTTTGGTACAACATGGCACCTAAGGTTGGACAGAGAAAGGAGACAGTACCACAAAATTCAATTTTCACCTACAAGTAGAGGTTTGGGTGAAACCACTAAACACATGGTGCATGATACAATAATGGAGAAGCATGGTGACTAGAGTGCAATTACCTAACAACCTGAGCATTGATGGTATACTGCAGCATATTTTGAATTTTATGGTGAGGGGTCCATGAGGACATTGAGAATGTAAATGTTGACTATGGAGGAGATAGAAATGAAATGGCACCAATGCAAAGACTGTAGAGAGAGCACAAAGTGCTGACCTCAGCACACAATGTTGTGTGAAATGATCTTTTAGGATCATGGGGTCCTTTACTTTGAATGAAAGAAAAAAAGACAATGAAATGTCACTTACCTTATAATGGGAGGGGGGGGAGAGGAGAAAGGAGTGGTGATTTCTTTTATAGAAAGATAGAATTATGGGAAAGAAGAAAAGTTATGAAGCTCCTCCGCATCTTGGCATCTTTTCCTTGTTCATTTCATACAAGAAAGGTTGTGAGAAGGAATGAGATTTAAGAGCAGGATAAGAGAGATCTGATCATAGGAGAACTTCTTCTTCATTTTTTGAACCACAGTATATTTTGAATTACACCATTTTTTGTAATTTTGTCTATTTTTATTTTACTATTTTCTTTCCTTTTAGATTTGAAATGAATCTAATTTGACTTTTAGCAACATGTAAAAAACTAAAATCTGTCTTTCTTTCATGAATAGGTCTTCAAATTTGTTTTATTTATTTTATTATTTTTTATTTATTTTCTTCATCATGGTTTGTTTTTTATGATTATTTTCTTAATTTTGGGTTTATGTGTTAAAGATTGGATTTATGTGTTTGTTAGAGATTCATTAGAGATTGGGTTTGTGTGTTTGTTAGAGATTAGTAATCAATATTTAATTATCTTTTGTGAAAGTAAGAGGAAATTCATAAATGCATCAAGAAATTGTCAGTTAAAGTATTTTTATTGAAATTCCTTTCTCTACATTTTTAAATAATTAGAAAGAGGTGATAAAATAGACAACAGCATTTTATTGTTGTATTGCCTCTATTATATGTAATGTGAGCAGCCATAAAGAGCTATTAAATATAAAGCTGTCTGTTCATGTCGACCATAAGTAGTTTTTAATTTTAGCATAGAGGAGAAGAAAAAGCAACGCCTTAGCTGTTGAATTTATCTAGTATACTCATAACTAGAGTTGACATTTAATTATAGCAACACCTTTCCTTAATCTGATCTATAAGGGAAGAAATAAATAAAAGCATGTTAGGATGGTGGTTTTCACAAACTGTCTGGAAGAGATTATCATAGAGACTAGAAGCACTTAGTTTCCAGGTAAAAACTTGAAGCACTTTGCTGTATTCCTTTCTTTTAATGTCTTATCTGTTGTTAGTGAGAATATATTTTCATCTTTAACAGTAAATAGGATGGTAGTTATTCTTACTCTACCAAGACTTAGGATTTGATTTTTACCGTTTGTTATATTTGTCATTCTCTTAGATTGCAGGTTAAAAATCTCCAATATGGCTGATCTTCCACTAATCATTTGAAAAGCCTTCAATGCAGATGAAAAACACTTTCAAATCTTTACAAGTGTACCAAAGGTGGTGATGATGATAAGATAGTGATAGTCAGCAGCAGTTGACCAAAGTAGTAAATGTTCTGAGATCTTGTGACCTAAAATGAAATGGTATTGCCATTGTCATTATAATAAATAAATACATAGATACTTGCATACAAACTGTCTGGAAATAAGTACAGTTTTATACTGATGTGGCATTTTGAGCATCTGCTTATACCGAACATTGTAGAAGTTTTTGACAGCACTTTGAGATCTCTCTTGGATCCCTGCTCTTTTCATGATTGCTGGTCTCCATTTATTTTTTCATTGTGTGTGTGTGTATATATATATATATATATATATATATATATATATATATATATATATTTGGACAGTAACCTTTCTTTTAAACATCTTTTCTTAAATATGATAGACAATAGACAAGGAAAATTAAATTAATTTTTTATTTAATTTTTCCAGCTTTCTAACATTTTTCCATTTAGTAAGGGAATACAAAAATTGTCCATATTTTCCATTGTCCCAAGTGCTTTTGACCACTTCTTTAGCCATTTTTAAGTGGGGTTGTTTTAGGTGTTGCTAATTTCTCTTCATGTTTTGACTGTAAGATGTATTTTATTTTTGTGTTGTTTTGAATACTAGTAGGAGCTTTTATTACAAACATTTGCATGTTGCATTTAATTTATACACAATTTGGTGTCTGTAGGTCCTTACTTTCCATACAAACAATTATTTTTATTTTATTGGTGACTTTCACTGGATTTTGCAATTAATTTTGATTTCCAATTTATAGAAATTATTATTGTACAAAAAATTTTGTCACTAAAAATCATGTAAAAAATGACCAAAAACAATTGCAGTAATGAAAACTTGGGAATCCAAAATTTTAGGATTGCATGTCCAGATCTGACCAAGAATGTTTTTAATTTGCTCATGGAGTCAGCCTGATTCCAAAATGGTATATGTTGAGCTAAGGCCTCTATGAGTAAAGTTGAAAAAGTGTGACACACTCTATTGAAAGTTAGAGAGTTGTGTCCCTTTAATTGTTTTTATCAGTAGAAGAGAAGATGGTGGAATCCAAAAACAATCATAGTAATGAAAACTTGGGAATCCAAAATTTCAGGATTGCTGGTCCTGATCCAACCAGGAATGTTTTTAATTTGCCCACAGAGTCAGCTTGATTCCAAAATGGTGTGATATGTTGGGCTATGGTCTCTAGGAGCAAAGTTGAAAAAGTGTGACACAGTGACATTCACATTTATCAGATATATATATATATATATATATATATATATATATATATATATATGAACATTACTTATATCCTTATTTAATCTGTTTGATTAGAAATATATATTCCTTTTTGATTGATAACTTTTTTTTAAATAGAAAATAATGTATGTTACTTGCTTTAAATTTTTTCAGCCCAACTGACAAGTATAAGGATCTTTTTTTTACCATCCCATTATGTTACAATATAATTACAGCATAATGTCAATGTTTTGTTTGTTTTGTTTTTTTCACTAAAATAAAACTAAACTAAAAGTAAAGATTTTAAAGATGATGAAAATTACTTAGAGTTGTTGCCATTTGTTTTTTTAATTTGGCTTGGCTGTAACACTTCTTATAATTTGATCATAGGATCAAACATCCTAAACATTATTAATATCAAATTTTTCTAACCTCAAATAAAATATTGTTATAAATTGATTTACTGTTTCTGTCTTGTAAATTAACATTGATGTCTGTTTGTGTCTCTTTTCTTGGACTTCAGAAGAACTTAGCACTATCAAAGATTTCAACTATTGGTAATATGCTAAAAAAATTATGAAAATGTTGCTTTTAATCATGAAGACACAAGCTTCAGAGAAATTTATTCTAATTACTCTCTAAGCTTAACTCTTACAAGTTGATTACCAGAGAAGACTTATTGTTTATCAGATCTTATTCATCATCCTACAGCCAAATCTCCTATATTAAAGAGCATATGAATAAAACAGTGAGGATTTTGTTTCATTTCTGAATAAATAATTATCATGAAATCTCATTGCATGATAATCTGATGAAGGCAGGTTAAATGAATGTTACAACTTGAAATAGATAAACAATCATTGGTAGATAATGATTGAATTTCAAATCAATAACAACACCACCACCACACAGTCATAATTGTTGCAAATATACTGTCTCTAAATATTTAAATTATTGGTGGCCTGTAACTGGGAAGTGAATAAGTGCTTAATCATGCAAAAATTCCATGTAAAGATAGTTCCTTAAAATTTTTATTACTATTTCTTCTTTTATGTGTCATATCCTTTCATGATGTGGCAATCATGACCTGCCTTAATTTCCTATTCTTTACAGCTCTAAGCAATGTTTCTCTTTTTACTATCTTTCCCATTCTCTATTCTGTTATCCATTTAAACAAGCTCATTAGGTAGGTTACTCAATGTTTCCCTCTGCTCTTTTTACCTTCAATATGCCCTGGGAGTGCCAAAATCCCCAAGCCTTTTTTCCTCATTATATGTCATGGATATTTCAACTCTCTTTCTGATTCTAAGTATAGGTATCTTTTTAGTTCCTATTTTCCTCAAAACTTTCATAATGTTCATATGTTATTCTCACTATCCTTCTGTAGAACTACATCTCTGTTGCTTCACATCTCCTTTTCATCTGTGAGGAAATTGTCCAGCATTCATGAATTCTATAAGCTATAAACTTTTAATCGGATAACAAAAAATGCAAGTTGTCATTAAGTAGCAGGTTGTTCTAATACTTGTATAATATTTGTTATTTTGGGTCATATTGGTTTAGAAAGTAATTGATGTGGTTCATTGTTTTCATTGTTTGTCTCTTTGTTTTATACCTATATTCTTCCTTATTCTTTATCTTTTTATTACAATATCTTAAAATATTCAATCTTTTATTTGAGAAAGTATATCATTATTTTTCTGTCAATTTATTTATCAAAATTCTGTATTGAGTTATTCAAATCACAAACAAAAAAAATGAATGTTAGATAAAATGAAAGATAGAAATATTTAAACTAACTAGCAACAGCAAGCAAGATTAGCAGACCTTTGACTTAAGGCAGGTGTTGACTGGAAGAAACATTTCCTTTGTAGAAAAATAAATTTGGAAACTTGCTTTTCTTCATTGTTCAGTTTTTTTTATCTACATATATATTATAACTACCTGAGGAGTTTCTTTTTCCTTTTTTTCTCAAATTTTTACTCAATATTACATATGGGAAATTAGATTTTTAAAAATCCCTTTTTTAAAAGATATGACTTGTTTTATTTTTTTACTTTCTTTGATAGAAACTATTTGTTTTGCTGTCTGCTGTCAAAATTGAATTGTACCCAAATAGAATAATGGATTTGTTTTAAAAAAATTTTTTTAAGCAAAATTTTTTCATGTATTGCTACAAATTTTCACTGATTTATAAGTAACATCCTAATACTGATAAAATAAAATAAATGCCTTATTTTAGTTGTAAGTTTATAAATTCCTCTTTTGTTTTAATTATTTTCTATTTGGTTTAAATTGAAATTTTTTTTCTTTTATTTCCTAAGTTCAGCTTAGTTTTAGTACAAGGTCACTAGTAAAGAGCACCACACTACAATCAGATTTTGGGACTTTCTTTTCTCTCTCTCTCCTGCTTTCATGTAATTACTTTATAACAAGACATTATGGAACAGCCAATGAATGAAATAATTTTGCAAAATTTAATATAGTGATAATGTTTGTTTTTAATCATGAGATGGAAAAAGATATTTGTCAAGTAAAAAATTGGCTTTTATCCTAAAGATGCAACAAGTGTGTAGTTTTAAAGTTCAGAAGTATTTAACAAAAGACCATAAAATGCTCCTTGTAATAGCTGAATGTCAAAATGTTTTCATCTTCAATGATAATAGCAAGTGTTGTTGCCAAAGCAATTGTTAAGAAAGAAACAATGTTGACTGACCCAATCTTTAATAATACAATATTACTTGTAATCAATATATTTTGTGCTCTTATAAATACACAAGCAGGCACAAATAAACAGTCACCAACAGTTCTAGTACATGATTACAAAAGCTTAAAAATTATTCTCACATATTTTTCAATAATATTAATTTTTTTTTTCACTCTGTAACAAATGCTAATATCATGTTTAATTGATAATAATTGTTAAGAGTATATTTTCTAACAACAACTTATCATAGACTTTGAACTTTACTGCCAGAATAGACTAAAATATATATTGGAAATTTTAAATGATTGTTGTAGAGTAGGACTCAGTGTACTTCCTGCATTTCCCTACGACTGTAACAATGGACTGCTCTGACTTATAAATATGGCAAGTAGCCACATTAGAGAAGGATTTTGAGTATTATTTGATTTACTCAATTTTTTCCATTCTATGTATGTGTATTTAATAAGCCTTTTCATCTTTGTTTCCTCTACCTACTCTTCTGTCCCTTTCATACTCTCTCTAACTACGGCCTTCCTAATTCTCAGCTATTTTGAACATTACAACAATGACTTTGGATAACATTCTTTTTTATAAATGAAAATATAAAGAAAATTTGAAAAAGAATTTTGTTTCAACAAGGAGAGTAATCATTACTTTGTTTCAACAATATCATAAATAATAAGGAATAATAAAACAATTGATTTTACTACACAAAATAATTCTAGCAAAAGCATGTACTATTTAAAAGATTTTCTCTATACAGCAAACAAAAGTATATTGTGTGAGGAGGTTAGAATATTTAAGAATTAAAATAATTCCCTACCAAAAATTTATTATGATGTATTTATACGAAGCAATTTTTTATAATTTTCTCTATTTGCATTAATGATAACTTATGATAGCTAATAAAGTAAAAAAAAATATACTTTCCTTTGTCATTCATTTTTGTTTTGATATTGGGAAATGGTAACAACCCATTTTCAAAATTGCAATAAAACCAAAAAAGACAAAGAGTCATCAACAGATCCAATATTGTCCAGGCAATTGAACATTTTCTTTTTATACTTACTGTTGTTTATATGATTTTTCTGCTAGTCTATTCTTTAACCATCATCAGGTGTATTCTGTGAGGGACAAAAAAAGGAAACTCCTTTCTTCCAGTAAAAAACTTTAAACGAAAAGATGGCAATGGAAAATGGTCACAAACAATAGCAAGTATAGAAAGAATAGATTAAATTGTCTGAACAGTGTTATGTTAATGACTCTTCTAAAAGACAAAAGAAGAGGAGATTCATTTTATAGGCAGAAATAGATAATAAACAGGATATTAATCATAATATTTATGATTTCATAAACTTGAATTGTTCATAGGACAAAAATATCATAATAATGGTATCAGTTAGTCTATCTAGTATATATTTATATGCATGTTTTTCTAGGTGAACTTAGTTGCTTTGGTTCCACTTTCAAATGTTATATTAAGAACATAACTCATACAAACAATCCAATCTCTCTCTTTCTTATACACACAGATATATTTGTTATTTCTTCCATTTTTGAAAGTGTATCAGATAAAGAGATCTTCCCTAGAAAGGCTGATATAATTTTTAAATTTACTTTCTTTTGTCATCCATTTTTGTTTTATTTTTGGGAAATAGTAACAACCAATTTTTTTTTTTTTTTTTTTTTTTTTTTGAAAGTGTATCATGTAAAGAGATCTTCATTGGAAATGCTGAAGACATTTTAAAAATACAGTCAATAAAAAGACTTTAAAATTTCACCATAATAAGCTCTTTGGATGTTACCAAAAAATACATAACTTTTTGAGATGCTACCATGTTTTTAAACTGTTCTCAATTCATTCAATTAACTTCATGTTTGTTGCTTCCTATAATGTTTCAGTTGGTCAATTCCCTAACCTTCTTCAGTAACATCCAATGAATATTCATAAACAGTTTTCATTAAACCTTATCCCTTTCATGACTGGAATGGCAAACATTTTCCTGTTTTAATTACTTTAATTTTCTATGACAACAAATATCTTAAAATTAATTGAATTAAAATGTTTCAAGACTCTACTTAAATAAAAGCTATTTGTAATTTGAATCTTGGAATTTATTGCTATCAGAATATATTTGTTACTCTTTGGTAATTGTGTTCTGACTGTTGAATATATATATATAATATAAAAGGCTCAAACACTAATATTCCCTGGCTATAATTTATTACATTGAAATCGTAATCACAATCCAAATCATCAGACCTACAAATTCAAAAAAGGTTGTATTATATTCTTACTTTGTCCTGGACATTGAGTTCTACCTGGAATCTATCTTCTTGGGAATATATATATATATATATATATATATATATATATATATATATATATATATATAGTTCTTTACTAAGTGTAGTTTAGATATTGCACAAGGCTGAAAGTAAGGAGCACCCAGTGAGGATCGAACTCACTACTCAGTTGTAAGTGATCTAATGAGACAAGCTTGATAAACCTTACACTATGCCGAAATGCCCCTACAACAAATATATAATTAAACAAAATTCATGGTTAATGTTTATGCTGATCTCAAACTGATTTTATTTTATTCCTTTATTATTTAGGATGAAAAATTAATACAGCAAAAGTTTGGTAACAATTAGTTTATAGGACATAAGTTAGGTAGTTCTGCTGATAATAAGATAATTTTGTAATGTGTTCTTGACCTGAGAGTAATGTATGTATGAAGCAAGGTCAGGTTATGATGATGATAAGCATTTTCTGTTGTTTAATTTACTAATTGATTCCCCAATTTGGCTCTCTTTCTCAACATAAAATTCTCCTGTGAGTATCATGTTTATCTATAAAATTGCCATTCAGATTAAAACTTAATCAAGCTACAACAGTTTTCATACAATTTGGGTCACCTTCTCACCCTATCTCCACCCAAAGTGGACAGGATTACCAAACTGGAACAACTGAAACATTTTTACTATAATTAGTCCCTATTTGTTTTTTATTTTGTTTTTTGTTTTTTTTAGTTGAAAATATAAAAGCTATGTGTAATTCAAGAAATACATCTATGAAAGTAAACTAAAAATATTACTCAAAATTAGATCCTTTCAATCCTAAAACATGGAAAAGCATTAGCCATAGTTCTCATCAAATAACTTGTTCTTTTTACTGAAATGAAAAAATCAGATAATGTAAAGCTAGGAAAAAAAAACTGATTCCTTGGGATTAAGAGAAATATGACTCTCCCTTGAATGCCATTTGAAATGTCAAAATATGCCAATTGGAATATATAAATATTTTTTCTGTTTCTAAATATTTTCTGATCGTTTTAGACACTTATGTTTTGGAGGAAAAATACTTCCTAACTTAAACTAAGTAACTAGAAAATTATTGGATACAATAGAAAATATCTAAAAAAAAAAAAAAAAAAAAATATATCAAAATTGTTATCATCCAATGTTTAAAAATGTTTGTTTACTAATGCTTTCAAATTCTCTCTGGTAACTCTTTTTCAATTTATTTCCTAAAGTATAAACAGTGTTGTTTTAAATAACTTGACAAATTATGATTATCATATTTGTTCCTGTTCTTTTAGAGAATGCAGGTAGAATAAAGATGTTTTTGTTTTCTTCTCATTCAATAGATGAACATTGGGAATTATTCTATTCTGAAAATTATAAACCAACTGAAAATGTTGGGATATCCTTTTTCTTCCACCATCACCTTGCTCTCTTTGTTCAATGTGTTATTTTAAGAGTCTCTGGAGAAATTGTTTAAGAAGAATTATTGAAAGTGATGCAAGCATTCATGTTCTACAATATTTTTAAACTCATCATAAATATTAAATAGTCCCTTATCCAGATCATTCACACTTAAAGCACCTGGTGGCTAAACTACCAATTTATAAGCAAAAAAATCTAATTTCGTGAAAATAAAAAGGAAACTTTTGTTCTCTTGTTGTATTATTTTCAACTCTTTTAATTATCCTAAATTTTGAACTGCTCAGATACATTTCTTTTTCTAATACTTTGTCTGTTTTGATCTTTGATGATCACATTTTTATTATTAATTTAAATTGATACCAAGAGAGATCATTTTTAGAAATGACTGGAAAATATTGTAGTGATAAATCAACAAACAACTATTTTGAATAACAGCTGTGGGTGAACTATTTTGATGACTTGTCATGAGGTTGTGTATTAATGGGACTAGTGGTTGAAAGTAGAGGCAGGGGAGATACATGGCTAAAGAGCAGCTGTGGTGGTAATACAGAACTAACATGAGACTACATGCATTGAGTTTGAAGTTTGCTGATTACAGAATGGATTGTTAATCAGCTTAATTGCTTTATTTTGTATGTAGTCAAATTGATTGGACATCTCAAAGCACAAAGGTACAAACTTCTCTTTTATTTGTCTCTTGTCACTTGCATGGTTGACAAAGGTTTTATGATTTTATTCTGCTAGTTTTCCTCTGATGATGATCATGACAGATACAATGTAAAATGATCAGGATAATCATCTGAATGAACTTGTCAGTGTTGATATTTTTCATTTCATATATTAAGACAAATAATACTTGTAAATACAATCTATTTAAAGTCCAAATTCTGTGTTCTTGTCTGTTACCTATATGTGTCTTTTTTAATGGATTTTTTTATTCAACATTATTTCTTTATTACTATAAATGTTATTTTTAGTGGCTACATGAATTTGAATTACTATCCTAGTTTTTTTTTTCTTCTTAAACAGTGAAATTAATAACAATCACCCTAGATTGAGAAATTCTACTAAAAAAAAAAAAATGAATGTGCATCCAACAGGAATTGAACTTGTATCTCCTTTTCCATTAATAGTAGGATTTCACAATCTTGGTCTATTGTTATTAATTTCACTGAAAATAAAAAAAATAATAATAAACAGGGATAGCAATTTAAATTTATGTACCCACTAGATTTATAGTAATGAAGAAATGATGTGTGTGTAAAAACAATGAATTCATAATAATCCCTATTATTCCATGACAGTTTTCCCAGTGGATAGTTATTCGCATTGTTAGGAGTTTTTACTTTCTTAGGACATTTGAAGAATATCTTACTATCATCATTCATTTAAGGTTTGAGTTAGGTTTGTTATAACCTGATGAGATCAAGTGAAATGCCACCCCCACCCACTCCCAAATAAATTAGAGACAACAATATATTGAATGGTCTCTAATCCCTTGCCCATTTATAGTAGTAAACTCTGCCAGTAGATCTATTTGTGACATAATAGGTAAAGATATAGTGTAGCTGTCATAGTAATAGGAGGTAAACGGAATTTAACACTGTTTGACTACAAAATGACTGTTGAGACTAGCAATATGGAATACTCTGCCTATGAGGTAGCAATTACTGTAGATTTTTCTCAGACAATTGTAGTACAAATATAACAGGAATATATGAATTCTAGGGAGAGAGCAGCAACATATGATTGTTGATTTGTTTTTTTATGTTTTATCAACCCTTTGTGGGTTATTTAAAGCCAAATCATATTTTTGATCAATAGTATGTAAAACCTCCTCTAACAAGTAACAACTCACCAAATGGTAAAATTGTACAGAATCACATCCCAATTGAATACCATTCAGCAGTTAATGACCTCTACAGTATACACCACATTTTTAGTTTTTAGTTTTTTTTGCGGGGGGGGGCATATTTACTGAACAACAAGAATAACATTATTTACACCACAGCATCTGTTACTGCACCTCACCTAGGCCAGAGAACATCGCCATTGAACTATGAACGATTGGTACCATGTTCCCTGGTTAGATGATTCACATTTCCAGCACTTTTGAGAAAATGGTCAAGTTCATATATATAGCAGGGTGAAGTAATGAATTAGGGTATTGGAGAGCAGTTTGAATTTCAGCTGAGTTCATTACATGCACTTATGTGCTAATACCCTTCGGAAAGGTATGAATCCATCTCTTTTCCCTCCTCAGCTTATGTGTAAATAGCAGGACACACTGGATCCTATAGTTTGGACAACTCTGAATTCAAAACCTGACCAAGGGCGACCCACACCATATTCTTTGGTCTTTATCTGTCGGTCATAAGCTTGGAGAGGAGATGGGTGCTGCCAAGCTATGTGAAAGCTCACTGAAAGGATTATGAGGAGGCAGAATCAAAGTCTCTTTCTTCTGCCCTCACGTCCCACCAATAATTGAAACAGTCAAGAGTCATATATATATATATATATATGAGAGAGAGAGAGAAATCACCATGAGGCTATGGATTCAGTCTGCCATCAGAATCTTGTACAAACTAGTATTAGCTCTGTAATGGTATTGGGGTGTGCAAGGACTACTTACGAAAATGAAATCACTCTTGGCAGGAGTGATATACACAGAGCTTGTTGCAAACAATTTGCACCCCTTTATGCTCCCCATGTTACCCAGTGATGATAATTTGTTCCTGCAAGATAATGTAATTCTCTAAGGATGCATGGGTAACACAAAACTTGTTTCAGGCAGACACAGCTTTCCTGATACCCTATTGATTCCCATGCTTATATCTTTCATTATGTATGGGATATGTTGCAAACCATAGTGAATTCCCTTCAACCTCATCCAGCTAACATAACTCAGTTATGGGCAGCCCTGGAACATGCCTTGGTAGATATGCCCAGACAATGATTTCAAAACCTCACATGTTGCATCATGTAGCCACCATTATTCAGGTGAAATGGAGAGCTACATATTATTAGGTATCTGTCACTAATTGTTTGGCACTTCACTTTAGAACATCTTAAGGTAAGGTAGGAATTAACTAAGTAAGAACCTTTTAACACTGATATATTGCACAGATCTCCTGACCTTTATGTACAGTTGAAACTGAAGATTAAATAATTAATCTGATAATTGGAATTAAAATAATACACAAGAGGATAAGTATCTAGACACTTATAAATGTCTCAATGATATTGTGTTGCATGTACAGTTTATATATATATATACATGCTCTCTTATTGCTGTTTTTATGATATAGATTTCTGAGAACAAAAATGCAGCAACTGCAAGCAGCTGCTAAAGAATATATTTAAGAAGAAGTAGAGATTTTCCAAAATCTCAAAATTCGCACCTGAACCAATCACATTATCACTAATCGAAGTTATAGCATCTGTGCCAAGAGACTTAGCCATAGACCTCTATCACCTGCTGATACTCTAATTACATTTCTGCTGGAGGAGAGAAATTGAATTTCTTGGCATCATTTTCATGAAAATTCTACTTGTGTGCCTTATGTCAAATACAATATTGTTTGCTATTCACTGCAAATATTGCTTCATCTTTTTGCTGGTGAATTTTCATATGGTTTTAGTTAAATGATGGTAATTTTCATAAATATTTGGAACATAAGTCTTTCTTTACTCCTTATATATTTTAAGTAAATAATGTGAAATAATGTGAATTTGTTTTTGATAAAATAATTATTGAAGTGTTGAAGAAAAATTGATACTGTATTTGATAACATTTCAAATATAAAGTTTTTACTTAATATCGGCTATTATGAAATGTTTGCTTTGAGGCTGTTTATAAATTAGAAAAAATAATTGAACCCTGCTGAGAAAATGAGGAAACCTGACAAATAATTTTTCTTTTTCAATGAAATTGTAGTCTTAAAATTATGTAGATAAATAATATGAGATATATTTAAGTTCAGCATATAAATAATTTGCTAAGTTTTCTCATTTTCTTTCACTCCCTCATAACCCCCTGCATCCTAGTGGCATTGTCACCTTGCTTGGAGAGAAACAATTTAAAAAAAAAATTTAAATATAAACATACAGCTGAATATTAATTTTACACTTGAGCTTTTCATTTAAAATAACTTGACATATTTTATGATATATAAGGCACCACTCTAGGTTTATGTTTACAATATTATAGAGTAATACTAGATATAAATACTGATAGGTTTATCATCTACCTGAACTTTGCATGTAAGTCTCCAGGGATTTTATTTTTTTATTTTAGGTATTTTGGTTAGAGAAAAAAGTAGGTCTTATATATCATAATCATTTTCCAGTTATTTTTAAACTGAATAAATGAGGTAAATAACTAATGAAAATCTTTTAATATTGAAACTTACTTGCTATAAATTTGTTAAGAGAAAAAGCAAAACCAAATTGTACTCTCTTAGGTAAGTTATCCCCTAAAACTTAATCAGATATTATGCTGATAATTTTTTTTTTTATGTATTATTTATAATTATTTTTCTTTGAATAAATATTTATCATGTTTTATGGCTGTACATTGAGTATTTATTTATTTACTAATAATGAAAGGAAACTGTTAGCTAGAAATATTACTAAAAAGTGAAAATATTTCCGGAAAAATAACCCCTAAAAATAAACATTTAGTATGACTCTTGTTTTGGATATGCGCTTTGTTTTTTAGGAAGTTTGCTGCTTCTTTCTCGTTAGCATCTTTCATAAATGCTTGTGTTTGTTTTATTTTACTTTTTGATAAAAGAAATAGTTATATGTACATAAATGCAATAAATTTAAGTTATTAGAAAGGGGTCATAAGTTAAAGCTTATGATTGTTTGGTGTATGGGGGAGTTTTTAAAGTGCAATAACTGCAAAGTAGGTGTGATGTTGTTAAGTTCAAACACAAATCCCTTATTTTTTTAAAAAACAAATTTATGATCAGAATAAAATCTGATATCTAAGTTGTAATCTTGAGAGCTACAAAGGACAGGAAATTGTGGAGAGCCATGATCACCTACATCCTGAGGAGATATGGCACATAAAGAAGTATGATACAATCTAAGCAGAAGTTTCTTTTTTTTGAGGAGTTAATGAAAAATTTCTCAGCCTGACCAAGATGACATTCCAAAATAAATTCTGATATTTGGTCAAATTTTTGGCAGTGGGCCAAGCAGAGAACTTTGTCACTACCCCCGACCCACTATTTATCTTATATTTGTCAATATTAGATTTGAGAAGGCCAACTGGCAATTATCATCATTCAGTTTTTTCCCTATACGCAGATTCCCATAGAATTCTAAACTCTGCACTTTATCTACTTGTCAATGATTAACTCATGTGTTGTTATTTATCTATTATTTTTAACTTATAACTAGACATACTATATCCTAAATTATTAGCCACTTTTAAGTTTTCTTAATTTTTAGAAAAATAATCAATGGGTTGAATGAAATGTTTGCATTATTAATATGCCAGATATTTCACATATTATGTATAAATTATAGTAAATTACATGTCACTTTTACGATGTAGTAACAGTTTATGAATTTTTCTAGATTTTCTAACTTTCACAACTTAATGAAACTCCAAGAAACATTATGCTGTAATTAAAACTTATAATGTGCAAAATATTTAGTCAAATGTTTTTGACAACAAATAGAAAAAGTATCTTTCTAATGATACAGTTATTAAAAATATCTTATATATTTATCTTTGTCTATCA
Source organism: Acanthosepion pharaonis (assembly GCA_903632075.3). Lineage (NCBI taxonomy): Eukaryota > Metazoa > Mollusca > Cephalopoda > Sepiida > Sepiidae > Acanthosepion > Acanthosepion pharaonis. Next base: position 179,994 of record CAHIKZ030005383.1, on the reverse strand, counting down.
AATCAGAATTTACTTTTAAATTTTCAGTCTCATAATCTGCTTACTTAGTGGATAATTAAAAGTTCTGAACATTTCAAGAATGGAATATTGCTGCCATATTTACCTTTCTCTCGTCACACACATGAAACATTACTAGCTCCTCATTACTCTATTGCTATTTGTATGGCAAATTTTCTAATTAGTTATATTCCTTAGTCCTACAAGCTCAGATCTTTACAGCTAAGACCCACCATGCCATGTACATGGTGGCAGATCATCTATGTTCCTTTTGTGTTCTTTTGGTAAAGAGTAAGTTCCATTCAGCATCTTCCCACAATTGTTACCTTGTGGAACAGACTCCTGAAAGTATACTTCCCTAACCACTACAATCTTAACTCCTTTAAGTCTAGGGTCAACTACTATCCATCCTACATATCCATATAATATGCATTTCCTCCTGCTTCCTTGTGCCTTACAACAATCCTACTCAGGAACCCTTTACTGTAAATTGCTCTTGGGCCATGTATTGGATAAACAAAAGTTTAAAAAAATAAAAATTTATACAAATGACTCCATATAGAAGGAACCAACTGTCATCTTAATTGTGCAGATGTTGCCATCATTTAGCAAATAAGCCTTTTGATTCTATTAAGTGGTTAATTATTTGAGATGCTGTTTAATTGTTAGAACTTTGAGCAAATGTTATACTTGTAAATTGTACAATAGCCAAAAGATATAAGTATCTAGAATAAGTTGATAAACATGTTAGTTATATTGAAATGGAAGTCTAATATTTATAAATTAGGGATTGTTATATGCTGCACATGTATTGGCAGTTTGTTAAATAATATTATCTTAGGCATTTTAAATCTAAAACTATGTTTTTATTCTGTAAAGAGAAAGTGATTTGCAATTTCCAAAGTTTGAAACTAAATTTGATCTATTCTCCAAATATTATCCATTGAAATAGATTTGAATATATTGTTTTTTTCTTTAATGTTAATTTTATATATAAAATACAATTTCTTGAATTCTTTATTAAACTAGCCTTCTTGGAGACAAATATAAAATAAGAATTTACAAGATAAAGTAGCAAATAAAATACTATTTACAGGATAATGTAGCAAATAAAATACTATTGACTTGCTTAGCAGCATAATCAAATGATGATATTGATTTTTAAAAAAAAAGAAAAAGTTTCCAGCATGTTTTTGCTAAAAAATCTTTTATTCATATAAATTCATAGCCTCATTCCTTAACTTTCTATGACCTTATGCCACCTTTCAGGCACTTTATTTTAAAGCTTAATATCAAATCAACTACAATGAAATCACAGATAGCTTAATGTCTACTTGAGTATCTTAACCTGTCAACCATATCACTTTGCTTATATGATCAGCTGATTATTTGACTCTATATTAATGACATTCTCTCTCTTTCTCTTTTTGTTTTTTTTTTCTTTTTGTTTTTTTTTTTATTAATACTGCCAAAATAGGACTTATATCTTGCAATTGTAATCAAGCAAAGGTTCAACATTTCTGGAGAAATTTATTAAAGGTGGATTTCTTTGCTTGACTACTGAATAATTTATTTATTAACTGTACAGAGTACAGAACTATTCAAAAGATTATTTATGATGTAAATGTATAGCATTTAGTCAATCCTGGAAACTTCAGGATGAGTGGTGCAAAACAAAATGAAAGTGATATAATTTATAAAGCCTTCATTTTCTCTGGTGTAAAGTATAAACTTTATTTAATTCTGATGTAAAACAAAATGTTGTTTGCTTTTCAATTATTTTGTATTTTTCAAATAGATATATAGACGTTGAAAAAAAATGATGCCCTTTAAAGAGAAGTTTTAAGAATTTCTGGTGTTCATTTTCTTTAATATATCTGTGTTGCTATAATAGTTTCTTTCTTTTTTTTTTTTGTAATCATTAACTTTTAAAAATTAATGAATTATACTTCTCTTATTCAGCAGGCTAATTATGTCTGGTTGTATATTTTATAAAACTGTATCAATTCAGCCTTAAGCATAGTTATTTTATTCTATGTTACGACAGTTTTAAAACTTCCTTGATTCATCTTTGTATTACAATTAGCCTGTTCCATATTCACAGGTTCATAATGATTGAAACATGATTATCATATAATAGTTTATAATGTATGACCCTATGTGAGAAAAGGTTAAATACTAGGTATTTTAATTTTTACAACAATAATAATTAGTGTTAGTACCAGGCAGAGGATGATTAAAAAAAAAAAAAAAAAAAAAAGCAATGAGGGAGTTTGAATAATGAGTAGCAAGTTAGTGCAAAGGACAGATGTTTATAACTAAATAAAGAATATAATGATTTAAAATTGAATGAAAATGAGTTTTTACATTAATTGTGTTTATATATACACTTATTTGAAATTTTCCATTGGATTCGGCAACATTCAGGTTTCCTCATAGATTTATCTGCTTGTGCAGCTATGTATTTATGTGTGTGATTTTATTTATGTGTGTGCATGCGCGTATATATATATATATATATATATATATAGGATTGTAGAAAGATCCTTGGTCTAACCAAAAAGAAATTTAAAAAAAAAAATCTACTGTTTATTTTGGTAAGATTTTTGAAAATGGGTGAAGCTGACAATTTTTCACCATTCTCTCAGCACATCAGAAAAGCATATTTTGTGAATTATATATATATATATATATATATATATATATATATATATATATATATAATTTTTTAAACAGTAAATGTTCTACAGAAACAGGTTTTGGTAACTTGTGTCTACCATAGTGACACCATTCAGTTCTTGTCAATAACTGAGACAGTTGAAAGTATTTGAGCAAAAATAAAACATAAACTTTGGATAGTTTATGCACAATTTTTATTTTAGTTTGCAGCAAATTATTCAAAAATTGGAAAAATACAATAAAAATTAAACAGACATTGTTGGTTGAATTTCACAAAACTTGAAATTGTGTGTGTGTGTGTGTGTGTGTGTGTGTTACACACACACACACACACACACATATATCTGCAACTACTTTCAGCAACACTTATATAAACAAGCCTATGAGAGGCTACAGCATTCTGTTCTTCCTCTCCTACACCCATATATACAACGTCATAGTAACACTTATGTGTATGTATACAAATAGGCATAATGCACACCCACAGATAACATGTAAAATTGTAACTTCCTATCCTTCTACTAATTGCTGCGTAAGTTTATCTCTAGTATACAGTCAAAGTATATCCTGGATCTCTTCATGCTAACACAGGTATATTCAGCCTGAGGAAAAAACAAACGAAGTTTAATGTGAAACACTGGTTCAAAGTTTTTACTTGTGATTTTTAACTTTTCAAACAGATCTGTCTGCAAAAGAAAAAAAGCTGTTTTTGTTACCAATTTTTTGTGAGTATTTATTTCTAACATGTATAGGATAATCACCACTTGTTTAAATGTTTGATAAATCAGTACCTTATTCATTTGTTTTCTCCTCTTAAATACCCTGCATGTGAAACGAGCACATTGTTTTAGGATTGCAACGATCAATTAGGAAATGTTGTCATCACTTTAGATCTCAAGTCAATTGTCGTGAATCTCGTTAAAGCTTAAAATTAGGTTTGTAATCACAAAATAACGTCTTCAGTCATTCTGATTATATCTTCTATCGCTTTTCTTTTTATTCTTATCTACTGAGATGAGGTTTTATCTATCCTTTCAGTTGTTACTTACTTATGTCTACAGTCAGTATTTATATATTGTTATAATAATAACATCTTGTAAAACATGTTCTTGAGGAACAATGTAAAGTAATTGGCTTTTATTGTCTGTGTTTGCTAATAGTACTCATCAAGAAAAGCTACCAACTATATCTTGAAACAAAGGCAGATTGATTATCAAACATTCCTATACTAAGTTTATATCTCTAGTTCAAATTAAAGATTATATAGAGAAAAATGAAACAAAAAATTAAAGTTATATAAGAATTTGAGTTTGCAGATTTTTAAGTTAAAAAGAAATATACAAACATAATGGGATTCATTTTAAGCTCATCACTACGAATATTAGAAGCCAATATAAATTTATAAGGAATATAAGACACAAGGGATGTTCTGAAAGTAATGCCTCCTATTTATTTCCATGGAAACTATAACAGATACAGAGATCATAATAGCTAGATGGATAAAGCTAGTTTTCATCTATAAAACACTATTCTTCCACAAGTGGTTATGCCATTTCACCAACAATGAACAAGATTTCTTCACTTTGGCAGGAGGGTAACAGCTCTGCAATGCTTCCCAAAACGTGGCCTGTTAGCACTGCTAAAATGCATTAACCACCACTTGACTGTGTTCATATTCATTGTTTGGTTTTTGTAAATGTTCAATAAACATCAAGGAGTATCAGTGACTACAATTTTTACTCATGGAGGAATGCAATAATGCATTTTTACTTCAAATGTACTTTCATGTCTAACACTATTTTGTCAGTCTACCATTCAGTTGGTACTTATAATAGGGCAAAAAAGATATTTTTTGGTGAAAAAGTTCAAACTACTGCTATACCACCCTGCTTTTGACATTGTATTCCAACATAATAAAATAAGATGCATTACTTTTTATATATATATATATATATAGTACAGGTAATCAATCTGTTGGTATATAATCTGGGTGGATCCTAGTAATATTAGTTAAAATAGGCTAATGATAGCTGCATGAATGAAATAGACTATCTTCTATGTTGAGGTAATTTTTTTTTTTTTTTTTTAAATATATGACAAAGTGGGAAAAATGTTTTTGTGTGATACATTTCGTCCTTTAGGACTTCATCAGACTGAATTGGTTTACATAGGTGCGACTACACATACCTAGAAACAAGAAATGCCAAGAATTCTAAATTTTAAATTATTTCATATTTTCTTCTTTTTTTTTTTATGTGTTTTGGGCCTATAATCTTAGCTGATTTCACTTAGATTCTTTTTCTTTTTGTTTCCATCACTTTTGTTATTAGATATCCCACACTGTGATAATTTTTTATATCAAAATTGTGATCAGTCTCATTACAGTGAGCAACAAATGCATTTAATGTGTTGTTTAGTAAAATATTCGTTTTGTGTTCATATAATCTTTTAGTTAAATTCCTTGACAGACAAGGAGGAAATTCCATAAGAAATTGTCCAAAGTTCATTTTGGAAAAAAAAGTTTAAGAAATATGATAATTTGGAAAAAAGCACAAAAAATATATCTGTAAAATTAAGTGACACAAAATTATGTGTTTTTCTTAATGTACCTTTTTTGTACTTAGGATACAAACGTTATATATATGTATCAAAAATACTTTTACAAACTTTGTGGGCAGGTTCCTCACACCAAAACAAGGACAAAAGGGACATATGCCTGCAAATCTTTTGTTTTTAAGTTGTTTCAAGTTTACCGTAGACACTGTTAAATGTACAATTGGTCTTCCTCAATCCATACTTTGTACTTGTTTTAGTGTGAGGAACTCGCCTCCAAAGTTTGTAAAAAGTATTTTTGATACACCTTGTGTGTGTGTGTATATATATATATATATATATATATATATATATATATATATATATATATATATATATATATAAAAACGTTTGTAGCCTAAGTCTGAAAAAGGCCTATATTTTACATATTTATTTTTCAGTATAATCTTCTTCCTTATTAATAGACTTAATTTGGTGGTGAATATTCATCACAGATTAAACATTATACAGTGAAAACTTTAGATCAAAATTTGGCTAATAACAATATGTAAGGCTAGACTTAATGATTCACTTTTCTATGTGTGTATTATTATTATTATATGCTATTATTTTTAACAAAATATATAAGAATTTTTGTATTGTTTGAAATGTCAAGGTGGCAGTAGCTAGCTGACCTTTACAAATGGAATCTGCCATGTACAAAAGGGTGAATCATCTTCATTCCCTTCATATTACACTCAGTTTCTTCCCAAGAACTGTTGCTTTGTGGAACTGACTCCTGGCAGGATGTTTTCCCATTCATTACAATCTTGACCTCTTCAAGGCTTGGGTTAACTGTTATCTTTCATGCATAAACCCATGAATTTCACTTCTTGTCTTTTCTTATGCTCATGCAACATAACTCAATAACCCTCTAACTTGAGTGGCTATTGGGCCTCATATTGGATGAATATAAGTAACAGTATACATTATTTTGTATACATTAAATTATTCAAATTGTTCAAGTGTAAGTCAAAAAAACATTTAGTTTTGAATTTTATTTAGAATAGAAGTAAATATCATATTGATATCATAACAGTGCAGTTTTTTTGGGGTGGGGGCACTATAGTACGCTTTAATTCTTTAACATCTAATTCATTGCTGTTAAGATATCTTTGTATTAATAAGAGTAAAACTAACCTTTTTTATTTTTATTTTTTTTTTCTAAACTTTGACAATAAATAGAAGCAGAAAGTTGTACTCTTTATTTTCATCTTAATTGTTAACTTCATGATTCAGCAGAAAATAAAATCCTAACATTTAAAACTTACTAAGACATAAACCCATGTGGGCCTGTACAGCCATAACAGATGCTGTGCTGCCATCATGAATAACTCTTTTGGGTGCAGATCCATGGTCTCTCAAGACCAATAGATGCTACATATCATATTAACATGGAAAAGAATAGATTTTCAATAATATATGCATATTATTTGGAATGCATCTTTTGAGTTGGACAATCTTGCCAAGGGGTGGGGATGATGTTCTGACATATGGTGCATTGGGCAAAAAAAAAGGTTGAGAACTGTTCTTTGACAATTACTATTTTAATATTTACTTATTAAACATTGTATTTATGTCTCTAGCCTTCTACCACTTTGATAATGTTGAATTAATACCTCTTGTTCCTATCTAATCAAGTAAACGAAGTGCAAATTACAATCCTTATCATGTTTATAAGTACAATTGAGCTGAAACCTTAAATGCTGCTATACCTTGTTAGAAGATCTGGTACATCTTGGTGAATGTTCATTTAAAAATTAGATGAACAAATTCTACCTGAGCTTAGGTTTGCAAAATATTTAATTCTTAACAAGCCAAGAAAAAGAAAAGGAATAATTGACTTGTCAGGTAAATAATTTCAGAATTTATTTTTATTTATTTTTTTATTAGAAAAAGTAATCTCAAATTTGTAGATTTTTTAATACTAAAATAATTACATCTTTGAAGTTTAATAAAACAAAACAAAAGTCTGTATTTATATTCAGTTTTCTCTTTTATAATCTTATCATTTCACTTTCTTTTTTTTTCTCTGTTGCTTTATGGGGCGTGCTTTTATGGATGTATTTACATTCATGCATATTTAAAAGGTACAGTCTATTTTAAATATTTCATGCAAAATCAATAATTTATGAATGGGATATATAGATCAAATAAAAATCTAATATTTATAATTTTATCCACAAATTGAAAAGAAATTATTTTGCATACAATGTTTGTAGTAAAATAAACATTATCACACAAATTTTAAAATTTCATACACAGATTTAGTGATAAGAAACTGTTTTAAAAATTTTTTGTTTTATAAAGATGTTTGCATAATATTAATATATATATTATATAACAGCTACTAAAGTCTATATTTTAACTAAACTTGTTTGATTCATGGCAATAAAATTTTCTTTTAAATTTATGCGTTCACTTTATTTTTATACTACAACTTAAATAAAAATGAAAACGGGAAGGTTTTCCTGTTTTTTTTTTTTATTGAGGATGCTAATATCTCCTTATAACATATGCTGCCCTATTTTATTTCTGTTGGCAAAGTTACTTTTTTTTTCTACTAAAGGAGAAATGGGGAAAATGCTACAACAACAGTTTTTGATAACAATGGCTGATTCTGGCTGTCATATATTTAGCACAAGTAAAACTGAACATTTTCAAATCTGAACATACAAGAGTGGTGTCATGTGATCTGCTCTAATATAAATACTTGTAGCATTTATCTTGTTCTACCCTTATGTAGAACTACAGTAATTTAAATTATTATTGTAATGAAATGCCATCTCTGTTAATTGATACACTAATTAATAAATAATCAGCCTCTATATCTATGATCCTATAAAACAATATTTTCCTAAGCAGACTTTACTGAGAATGGAATTAATACAATTATCTTGCTATAATGAACAATAACCTCAAAGCTATTTTACCTATATAAGGCTGTGTATTATTAAAAATATATATAATTCTTCCAGTTTTAATATCAATACAAATATGCTAAAGCAGTGTTAAAATATAAATAGAAATAATATCTAATTCTGTTAATGGAAAAAGATTTAAAAAAAGCTCAAATTTCTGTCTATATTTCTGACATGAGGTATTGTAACTATTTACACTACTTACATTGTTTGGATTCTTGTCCTCATCTTTGTTTAGTTTGAAATTCCAATCACCTGAAGAAGGCCAGAGCTTACAATGGCCAAAACATGAATATGACAACAAAGATGAGGACAATAGTTTGAACAATGTAAATAGTGTAAATAAGCCCAATATTTTTAATTTAATAATTAAATCATCTTATGAAGACAATAATATAGTTGAAAGGCCAATTTGTTTGATGTTTTCTCTCTTTAATAACACAAATATCATTAGACTAATTTATTAAAACTATAAATCAAATGTCATATCATTCATCATTTCTCCCTATTTGCCATTGTTTAACAAGTATTGTTTTACTGACAACAATAAGAAATCATATAACATTCTGATGTAGAAAATAAAGCTCACTGTTGCTTTTTGTACATACAATTTGTTCACTGACCTGATTTTCAGTTTGAATTTTAGCAACACAAAATTATACTAACATACACTTTGAGTTTGTAGCACTTATGCAAATTCTAGATGTTTTACTTATTTATTTTAATGGATTGACAGATTTTACAAACTCACAAATGTACTAGCTATAATGACAAAATTTGATATTAGGTTCACAGATGTTTATCATTTAACTGTTTCTAAATTTCTATATTTGTAATTATTTAATGCAACCACCTATTCTTAAGGGTTAACAGCTCATACATCTATCTATATATAAAATTCTGTGACTTTCATTAGTCTGTCACACCCTCTAAAATAGGTATACATTGACCAATCAAAACCAAATTTGACAACATTCTACTACAATGTATTGTGTTTGGAACAGGATCAGTGGTATTAATTCCAATAATAAAGTTTATTTCTAAGCCATCCGAATATCCTTTCAGATGGACAAGAATCAAGTTTCCAGTTTACCCTGCGTTTGTGAGAACTACAAACAAATTACAAGGCCAAATGCTTCAAAAAGTTGGAATTTGGCGCCAGAAAAAATATTTATGCATGGCAAATTGTATGTTGCATGTTCAAAAGTATGAAATCCTAAGAATTTATTCTTTACTGTTAAAAAGGTAAAAAAAAAAAATTTCTTAAAAAATATTGTTTCCAAACAAATCAGCTTATTCAAATTTCATCAGTTAATTTTCAAAATTGAACAAAATGTAGAATTTATAAATCTTGACAAAAAATGTCAGTAATAACTTCAACTTTATTAAATATTGTGAGGATTTTAACATGCATCAGCATGTTGAAAAAAAAATTCTAGTACTGGAAAATTTGTTCTGTGTAACATTTATACATTTATTTTTAAAAATACTGTTTTTCTTGTTTTAAGAGACTTTTGTAAATTCATCTGTTATTAAGCCTATTTGACAAATTAATCAATCCTAATTTTAAATATCATTGGCAACTTAAAAAGGAATAAAGATTATATTTTATACTGCAGGAAAGTATCTGCTAATTATAGCAATTGCTCACAAGAAATGAACTCATTTTAAAATTCCTTTTGGCTAAGTAGTCATAATTATACATATACACATTGGTTCCACTTTTATACAAACTCTTTAATGAATGGTCAATGTAGATGTTGTCAGCTGTTAGACTCTTAGATAATGCAATTTTGATCTTTGATTTCAATACAAATTTTCTAATATGCAAATCTGTTGATTATAACAAAATTTACAAGTCTTCCACAAGGCATGAACATTATCAGAAGCTATCATCAGCAACCTAGACTGATTTTATAAGCATACAGGGCAAAATGAGTTATCAGAATTAGTGTAAGATTGATTGATTTATAGACATTTCATGACTATTTATTGCCTTAGGAAATTTACTTAAAAGAAACGGGAGGGGGGGAAGTCAAGAAAATTAGGACTGCTGTTTTTCAAAGCAAAGTCAAACACTTTATTAATATCAAAGAAGGTATATTGGTGTATATGTGACAAAAATGTTTTTCCCTTTCCTATAAGCCTCCATTGGCTTATATATAGAACTTACACGAATGTGAGTACTACAAGGTCTGATGACTGCTTAAATCATGAAACCATCAGTCCCCATTCAGTATTGACTTTTATGCCCACACTGTTTATATATACACTCTTTCCCCAATATTGAGCACCAATCCCTTATAAAATATAGCAGATTTGAATCAATACAATTATATATTTTCATCTGCATGTTTATTACAGAATAATCATAACAGACATCATGGTAATTATTTTTGATAATGATAAATTATATTGCTTATGGCCACATCATGTTGAAACATTGGTTCCCATACAATCACCAAAGTTAAGCAACACCAAGCCTGGTCAGTATCTAGATGGGTGACCAAATAGGAATACCAGTAAGTTTGGATATGCAGGTGAAGTAATGGATAATGGCTCAGAATTTTTCATTGGAGAGGCGTGTTCCATTTTCTGTTGGGTTTGTTATATTCACTTACGTGCAGATACCCTTGGGAAAGGTATGAATTCACCTTTTCTCCCCCCCAGTTATGAGTTAATTAGTAAGACTTGTATCACTAAACCATTATTTCTCCAAAAACAAAAAATCTTACCATCTAAAAATATTTTCTGGCTTTGAATAACCTGCAAAGTGTTGAGAAGTCCTAGAAAAAGTGATAGATTATATACCTTCCTAATTATTTAAATGAAAATTTTTGATGGCTTCTATTTTGTTTGCAGACATTTATTTTATTTGTATTGCTCTGGTATGCAACTTGAGGATCATATAAATCTAATAATAAGCAAATTCAGTTTTGATGTCATCTTTTAAAGTAAATCTGAATGAAAAATGCTGAAATATTATTATCTCACCTCAAGTCAATTTCACTTTATAATGTTGTAGTTTTAAAGAAATAATAAAACTATTCTGACCTGTGAACACATTAAGAATATTATAAGTCATTGACTGTTTAAAGTATTCTCTCAAAATAATGTCAAGTGAAATCCTTAATCAGTAAAGTTAATTGTTTGAAATAAATGTTGTATAAATTCTGTGTGAAGTGTAAATTGTTCTTAGGCAAAGATGAGGGTTTCATATTGCAACAAGAGGGCTGCTCTTAAAGCGCCATTAGAATTTGTTCAAGCTGTCATTATGATTTGCCTACTTCAACAATAAGTGCTACAATATTTCCACTTTGGTTTTCTATTTCACTTTGCCACAATTCATAACTTTCATTATGACTCAGTCTTTCCTCATCTTAAATTCATAAAGACTAGGTACCATAGTTCATCCAAACAATTACCATGAATATTTACACTATTTACATCCTTTGAACTGTTGCTTTCATGTTTATTGCCATATTCACAATGTTTTAGCCATTGTACTCTATGGCCTTCTTCAGGTGATATACTTTGGAATTTTGAACCAAGCCCTATATTTAGTTTTTTGGGGGTACCTTGTTCTAATTTCACATGCCATGCCTTTTTTGGATATTTCTGTTTCACTTAATTTCCTTTAGTAACTTTAACTTTCCAAATTTTTGTTCCCTCTCAGTATAAATAATTACGATACCACATCTCAGAAATATAGACAGAATTACCATGAATGTATTTATAGAAAAGAACAAAACATTTATTACAATTCTAAGAATAAAATTTTGTTTCATAGAATATCTTACAGTATGCTGATTAACCATCAGCCCTCATCCAATGCCCTTATTAAGTTGTTGGATTTGTACTTACAGTTTTCTTTTTTAATGTTTTACTTTATATAAAAGTTAATAGAGTATTGTTTTTTTATTGCATTGTTTTTCTCGTAAGATGAATAGCAATGTTTGTTTCCACTTTGAACTTTCACCTGCCACCTTCTCAAATTGTTTTCTATGAAGTTTACTTTTAATTGAATAAGTCTTTAATCTTTCAATAATCTCCCTATCTGATTTTTGATAATAAAGAAAAAACATAGGAAAAAACAAAAGTAACCGATTCACAATGAAGAGATTCTCAAAATATTGCAAAGAACAAATAAGTAATCCAATGGAGTAGACAAAAATAAATTTTTATAATAAATAATTTAAGAATGACAAAAGAGGGTTTTACTGCAGGAAGCATCATTTTATGAACCGTTAAATTTAATGGAGTTATATTTTATTATTTCTATATTAAAATAAGAATTTAAAAAAAACAAAAAAAACTTGTATATAAGTTAATGCATTTAAAGATAAAATTTATTTAAATAGATTAGTATCAAATGAATGCTGTGCTTGTAAGCTAAATGGATAAAAACAGACTATAAATTAAAGATATCTATCTATCTATCTATCTATCTATCTATATATATATATATATATATATATATATATATATATATAAAACATTACATTTGTATATTGCATATATATTTTAAAATCTCACATTTTATTTCCTTGTTCTGACATTCTTTCAGATACTTTCATATTTTTAGAAATTGCAGAGCAAGAAAACAAAAAAAAATCCATTCTACAGTAAGCAAAATTCTGACTGATACCATAAATTAGGATTAATAGTTTAAATTTGTTTTTTATCATATATGAACAGGATTGTTGTCCAGTGAATATTACTAGTAATACTAAGAAAATATCATAAGCAAAACTTCCAAAAGGATATAAAAAGACAAGATAAAAAGTATCAATGCAATCAACAAATGTTCATAATTTTATATATGACGATCGCTAAAGCGTGAAACCCAGGGTCACAAAATCACATCTATCCAACCAAATATATATATATATATATATATATATATATATATATATATATATATTTGATTGCATGCAAAATGCTCTGTCTTACCAAAAAAGTTTTCTAGGTTTTGTAGAAGAAGTTGTGACATCTGGTAGGCTAATGTTTATCCAGATACTGTAGACTATCAGTACTTTAACTGGGCCTAACACTATAATACTGGAATATTAAATCAAATTGGAAGGATGGTCTGATATGCCTTCTTTTATGTTATGTATCCTCATCAAAATTTTTAATGCATCATTACGTTTTTACAAGCAATCTGGCATGTGATCTTCACTTTCCTACCACCGTAATGTAGCATCCCTAAGCTTTTTCTATATTTTCATGGCAATTGTTCTGATTGTTCTCTTTGGTACTTCATGAATTTAAGTGGAGTTCTCGATTGGCAGCTAGGTCTTATGTTTTTAGTTTTAAAATTGTTAAGTGTAATTTAAATTCTATTCTAATAGTTTTTTTTCTCATGCACTTCTTGCCTGTGGAACTCTTTTCCAGTTTCTTGCTTTCCTTTCAAATATGATCATCAAAAATTTAAATACAACATCAATCATCATCTTCTGTCTTTGAATCCTGTTCTCTTTATTCTTCTTTCTCTTCAGCAGCATTTTCTCAGTTTCCTTCACTCTCAGCACCCCCCCCACTGCATCTTAGTGGCTTTATCACCTTGCTTGGGGTGAAAAAAAGATTTCTATTTCTAATTAATTGATTATTGCCTTGTAATTATGTACATTGCATTAATACAAATTAGTATCTGTTAATCTATCAATTTCATTGTTTTATCTCTTATCTGTCAATTTCTGGCATTGTTTTCACATGTAATTATGTCTTTATATGTGATTATCCCTAAAACTTTACATACGATTATTGAATTTAAGTTTGGAATTTACTTTTTCTAGGCTGTTTCTTTTATATTTTGAATTTCAAAACAAAATATTCCAGTCAGTTTTCCCTAATGATGACCTATTTTAAAAGGCTGGTTTCATGGAGTTAAGTTTCCCCAAATGTACTTGAATAATTTATATGAAAATAATCATGTTATGAATTATATATATTCAAAATGCTTTTAGTATCTTCTAATTTTTGTTACATGTAAAAATTTTATTTCTTACAGTTCAGTTCATGTTTAGTTACTAAACATGTGAGCATAATTAATGTTTATTTGTAGAACAAAAAGTCATTTGTTTTTTAATGGTCAGATATTGAACATTGAATTTTATACCACTTCATAATCTTGTAAATTGTAACCAAATTCATTGTATTGATTAATTATAAGAAATTTGTCTGCCTCTTCATATGATACTTATTCTTTTTCATTTCTTTGTATTCACAATTGTAATATTTAAAGGGTTCAGTGCCTAACACAAATTTCTCTTTTTACAAAATCAATGAAAACATTTTAAAATGCAAATGTATATGCTAAGATAAGAAGTAGAGTGTGAATTCCATAGTTATCAATTACGAAAATGTTACTCAGACTTGAATTTCTCAGGTTTAGATTTATTGGATATTCCAATTGATTCTTGTTGTGTCTGACACCTTCAGTCATTTGAAGCGATATATGCCTATTATAAGTTAATGAGATTTATGTGTTATCTTTCTTCTGTCTTCTTGAAGAATTTCTACATTGTTCAATTTTTAACAATCACATTGAAGAAAGCAGATGGAAGTACAAAGGTTCACAGTGCTATATAAATATAAAGATTCAGTGTACACATACATTATCTAGCTTCAAAGATATGATATAGAAATATATTAATTACAATAATGTAAAACAGCTTTTTATGTCTTTGCACTATTGTCCTCATCTTTGTTTTTTTTTTTTATCATATTTTGTTTGTTGTGCCCTCCAGCCTTGCTCAGGTGTATATTGTTTAAAAATATGAGATGGAATATGTGAAAACTGGCTAATTGTTCCAAATTCAATTCTGTTGTAATAGTTTCATTCTGTATGTACATCGTCAAAACAATTGAATGAAACATTGACAATGGGTTAAAATTTTAAGTATTCAACAGGTTTCACATATTCCATCTTAGATACTTTGTCCAGATATTTCATATCAGTTATTTTATCATGTATAGAGTCTGTTGTATGTACACTAGATATATACACTCACATGAAAAAAATTGTCTATATTATCTAAAACTTGACACACATAAACATATCTTATATTTGCTACTCTTTTTATAGCAGAGAAAAATCCCTTAGCTTCATCCAAGCTTGAAAGTAAAAGAATAAGAAACCTTTCTGGGATTTGTTTAAATAGAGATAACCATGTAGATAATATTTACTGTCAAAGAACCTCAAAGAAACTTCCTGTCTACAAAAACAATAGCAGCCAAATCAGTAAACAATATCATTTATTGCTAATAAAATCTTGCAGCAGAATCTGTTTTATTACCCAGTTCCCCTCTTGCTATCATTTATTGTGTGACTGTCAGTTTCCAATCTCTGCAATCTGTTGCTTATTTATTGAACTGTATAATGGAAAATTCTCTGAAGCCTAGTGTCAATCTTGATAATATTGTTTTCTGTTGACAAGTTTATGCCAATCTGCTTTTCTTCCTTTTACATTGATCACTCATTATATTGTCTGTATATTGGAGACACCAATAAATTTTTTTTTTTTTTTAGTAGTAGCCAATTATTTCAATGGGGTGTAAATGCAAACAGCTTCGACATGTGTGTGGTTGCAAGAACTATATCAGAAGTTTTAAAATAATTGTTTTGTTTGTTATGACATAGAAACCATGAAATTATATTCCCAATTATTACTCAGGATAAACTATCTGATAAGGCAAAAATTATTGTAATTTAGATGTGCTTGTGGTGTGTGTGTGTACATGTATGTATGTATGTATATATATATATATATATATATATATATAAAATTAACAAAACTTTGTATTGAGGCAGTAATTGGATTGGTTGGTATAAAAATACATTCAAGCTAGCTAATTATATTCTGTCAACAAATTGCATTTTTGGTTTATTATGGGTTTGAAATTTTAGGCTTGTACTTTCTGTGATAGTTTTGTGTTGATTTTTTTTTTTTTTTACTATCATCATTGATTATATTCTTTGGAATTTTTAATCAAACAAAAAGTTAAATTTTCTAACTTTTACTTCAGTCATAATTAGTGAAGAAATTGTTTTAATGCATCCTCTATATACAGTTAAGGACAGAATTATTCACCCCCTTCCATAATTACAAATAAAGCTCAAATTTTCATGGAAACTTCATGTGCATTTTTCGCAAATGATGAAATAATGGATTTGAAAGAATGTGCAGTGATGCCCCCAACAAAATATCTATTTTAATGTCAAACAATAATACAAAAAAAACATTTAACATAGGACAAAATTATTGGCCTCTTGCCTAAATAATCAATTGTGTAACCTTTATTCTTGATTCTTGCCATTAATCATTTTTTGATCGTTCCTTACAAGATCATTACATACACTGATAGGTACTTTGCTTCATTCTTTCTTGATAATAGCTTCTTTCTCCTTCAAAATTTGAAGGACTTCTTTTTCTTACTTTTTTCTTCAAATATGCCCATAAATTTTCAATGGGGTTTAAGTCAGAAGTTTGCATGGGGTATGGCAATACCTTATTTTTACTGCCAAATAAGTAATTTGTTAAAATTTGTGCCATGTGTTTCGGGTCATTGCCATTTTGAAACATCCAGTGACACCCCAAAAACAGCTTTTGTGTACTTTTATATTATTTTTAAGAATAGCCAAATACTGCTCTTTATCAATGATACCCTGCACTCTCACTAGTTCTCCTGGTTCAGAAACAGCAAAATATCCCTAGAGGAGAAGGCTCCCATCACCTTGTTTAGTTATAGGAAGGGTATTTTTTCGTTTGTGAGCTTTCATTCACTTTCCTCCTTATATAACGGGAGTTCATGTGAACAAATAATTTTTAGTTTGGTTTCATCAGACCATAAAAAAAGTCC
This sequence comes from Acanthosepion pharaonis, assembly GCA_903632075.3. NCBI lineage: Eukaryota > Metazoa > Mollusca > Cephalopoda > Sepiida > Sepiidae > Acanthosepion > Acanthosepion pharaonis. The sequence continues at coordinate 162,940 of CAHIKZ030005383.1, read as the reverse complement.
CAATATTTACTTCCATATTTTAGATGGCTTCCAGCATAAGCTGATCTGCTTTTTAGGTGTTTAACCTTAAAATAAATAAGTACAAGGTCTCTATTCCTCCCCTCTTCAATCAATTTGAGGTGTTATCATCCTCTTCTGATAAAGCTTTGCCCATAAATTCTCCTCAAATTCTACCCATGACTCATCTGGAGTATCCCTGCCTAACTCCCCACTTAGAACTGAATCTCTGTTAAGTGATATGCATATAACCATTTCCATGGTTTCTGGTATCATCTCTAACCTTTGTCCCCACAAAGAATATGGACCCAATTGTATCCCTGTAATAGTCATTAAAAAGTCTGCTCCTGAACTGGATCCTGTTCTTTTTAAACTGTATAGTAAAATGCCTTGCAACTCCTACTTTCCTGCCTGCTGGAAGTCATCATCTGTTGTTCCTGTTTTTGAAAACTCTGATGACCTGTCTGATCCTTCCAACTATCAGCCTATTAGCCTTCTACCTCTTTTTGGGAAACTCCTAGAAGCCCTAATCAATGGTGAATTGGTTCATCATCTCTCATTGCAAAGACTTTTCTCAGACCAGCAATATGGCTTTCATTTCTCCAGGTCAACTGCTGATGTAGTGAAGATAATTGTGGAAAGAGTATCATGCTCTAGATAAAAATGGTGTCACCCAGGCTGTAGCTTTGGACATCTTGAAAGCATTTGACAAGTTTTAGCACACAGGTCTTCTCCACAAGCTGAAAAGTTACAATGTCTCCGGACATATTTGAACTGATCCAGTTTTTCCTATCAAATCGCACAATGAAAGTTGTATATATATTAAGACTTGCCTCATTAAATAATTTAGACAAGTTTTGTCTACTTATTTTTTAATAGGATCCTCTCAATTACAGACAAGCTTCTTATTATCCTTATTAAAGGAAGAAAAAAATTACCATGTTGTTGCATATTCATTTTATTCTGAGTACTTTCGACATAAGCACAATGTTGTCATCATTACGAGAGGATCCTATTAAAAACAAGTAAACATAACTTGTCTAAATAATTTAACGCGATACATCTTAATGAAAACATGCCGCCAATATATTTTTAAAAATTTTCTCGCTGGAATATCCACCGATTGCTCCAGTTTGATAGGGTTTTATTCCTCATACTTCTGCCCTTAAACTTGATGAGTTTCTGGGACAACCCTTGCAAAAAATGCTACAATCCTAAAAAAGAATTAAGTGAAAATAGCAAAACCTACAGAAAAGTAGCACCACAAAGTCATCTAGAAACAAAAAGCTACATTATTGTTTGGTCATTTTATTAATATTAATAAATAAAATTTTTGAAAAAATTTGTAAAATTTGTTTTTCTGAAATGACAAACTATCCCCTACTAGTTAAGAGGGATGTATTAATACATTACTGATTTTACCCTTTGATGTCCAAGTGAGTTAAGAAAGGCAAACATAGTAAGAAATTAAAATGACAGTTGAAATCTGATTGCTAGAAAAAAAAAATTTTCATCTCAAAATTGCGATTTCCGTTTCAATGGAAAATAAGTCTCTCTCTCTCTCTCTCTCTCTCTCTCTCTCTCTATATATATATATATATATATATATATATATATAATATATATATATATATAAAAAGCAAACACTAATATTCCATGGTTATAATTTATTACATTGGAATCGTAATCACAATCCAATTCATCAGACCTACAAATTCAAAAAAAAATTACTCTGTCCTGGACATTGAGTTCCACCTGGATTCTATCCTCTTTGGAATTTATATATATATATATATATATATATATTCAAAAATTATAACATAAACCTGTTATAACAACACTACCAAAATAGCCATTTTGTTTCAACACTTCTGGTGTCTTGTCAAGTGATGGTGTTGATTGCAGAATAAAGAGTTTTAAAAAGTTCAAAATGAACCAAACTCTCCTGAATGAGGGAAACATTGTTACGTAAGCTACAATGACCAATCAAAATACTAGTATATGATAATTCAAAAAACTTGACAATGAACCTTAGATACAATTTATTAATGCCTTAATGTTAATTTTAGACTAAATTAGAAATCATTCTGATTAATTTTTAATTTTACTATAAAGTTAAAAATTACAAATTTTAAATTTAACCTTCTATTAAGTTTAAAATATAAAATTATTCAAAGGAACAGAGGAAAATATACATATTTTTTTATTATTATTATTTATTGTTTAAATTGAAAAACCAAAATTTCAGTTAAGAGCAAACACTAAGGAGATTCAAACATCATAACAACTTAGATACAATTGAAGGGATCTGAATTCAGATGATGTAGGCAGGAGAAGTTTTACAAATGACAAGACAGACACAATCACATCATAATACACAAACATATAAATATATTTAGATATATAAATACAAAAACACAGACGACACGCAAAATAAAGAAATCCATGTCAAAGAAAATAATACCAGACACATATACATACAATTAAAAGCAAATACAAGCAATCACACACATATACATTAATAAAGACATAAATAGACCCACCAAGATCCAAGCTTAAAAGTATTAATAAGCAAGTACAAAGCAACTATCAAAATTTTACATACATGGGCAAAGATATATAGATAAAAAGTGGGTTTAATTGATGAAAGTTAAGAAGAGAATAATTGAAAAATAAATATTCCTATGAACAAAGCAATGAAAAAAGACAAACATATGAACAGACACAATATATACTCATAGACAAATAAAAAAAATCTAACAGCCTAATTTGCATGCCCCCAAAAAGTACAATACGGAAAATAAGAACCAGCATACATACAGAAATGAAAACACATTTACACACATATATGGGTGTACCCACATATATATCAATATATGTATGAGTACACATGAATACACTTACACAAATATATATATAATTAAATACATAAATACATATACATATACATGTATGTATGTATATATATATATATATATATATATATATATATATATATATATATATATATGCATACCTATACATATATATACACGTACACATAGATATAAATACAAGCATATCAACCCATACTCCTACATATAAAAACACATAAATAAGCCAACACTCAGACACACATGTGCAAATACAAGTATCTAAATGTATACACCCATATAAACAGAAGTAGAAACATACATACTTACTAAAAAACATATGTACAGTCTTATCTAAATGACTATAATAAATTCAGAGCCCATTCAAAATTAATAAATATAAAGTCAATACCCAGTAGCAACAGTTTGTTTCATGTTTATCCGCAATTGTCAGGCCTGATGATTATGAATAAGCAGTAAACAGACTGTTGCTGCTGTGTGTTTACCGCAATGTCCAATTTTATATTTACTTACACTCTATCCCAGATATTGAGCATGTTAACCCATAAATATAGCATACCTTAAAAGTAAAACTATATTTTATTTGTGTTGTGTGTGCGTGTATATATATATATATATATATATATATAGAGAGAGAGAGAGAGAGAGAGAGAGGGAAGGGAGGCATGTGAAAAATTCAGAATTGTTTTTATTAATAATAAAATTCTTCCCTTCTAAAATGTTGCTTGTCTATGATTATCTGATTCTTTATTCTTACACTTACACTCCCCCTCCTCTCTCACAAACACACATTTTTGAAGAATTGTCTCTATATTCATTTAGGTTTCCATAGTTTGTTGCATTTAACTTTAACATTCCTTTTTAACATGTCTTCTTAATTCTTCTTTTTTTTACTTGCCATAATCATCATCTATTTATCATCATTTGTCTACTCTGAATGTTGTAACAATCTATGCTTCATCTTATTTTACTTATTCATCAAGATATATAATTAACCATAATCTTTAAAACATTGGAAACTATCCCAAAATCCCTCGAAAAAGAGAGTCTGAAACAGAAATCCCTTTTGAAGTAGATACTTTGTCAAACAATCTAATGCTATTGATAAAGAAGATGGAGAGTGTGCTTGGACAAACTACATTCCCTGGTCCCACTAAGGCAAACCTTCAAAGCAAGAGTACACTCCATGCCACTTACATAGTAACAAACCACCCACATTACCTTCATATCCCATTAGTGAGAAGTAAGTTCACTCAAAGCTTCTTCCTGTGAAATACTGCCCTGTGGAACCAATTCCCAAGAGGATGTTTCCCCAATCACCACAATCTTAACCTGTTCAAGGCTAGGGCTAACTGTTATCTTCCATTCCTATACACACAAATGGCTTCTTGATGTAATCCTCTACCTCAAGTAGCCCTCTGGGCCTTATAAAAGGTGAACCTTGCTGTTTAAAGGAGAAAAAAAAGAAACTTGTTGTCACTTAACCTCTTTAATGGTTCGCTACATAATAGTGGTCTGATGGTCTTAATATATTTTTCTCATTTTTTTTTTCTTCTTCTTCTTCATATGATAATATCAACTGTGTCCTCCATTTCAGTTCACCAAAAATATTTTGATTTCCGGGTTTCTCATTGTTCTAGGATTTTTCAGACACTGCACATCTATAATGCATATTTTTAAAATATGAATAAAGGAGAGTCACTATACTTATTTTATTATTATAAAAACATAGTTTGAGAATCTTTTTCATGCAGTGTTGAATGTGAGTAAAATTTTAATAATTCTACTATAAGTCATGATACAAAATCCAAGATAATTTTAAAAACTGTATTAAGAGTTAGGAAATTCTTACTAAAATTATCCTGTAACATAGAAATACAGAAGCAAACAATTGGAAATATTATGATATTGCAGTAATAACCACAATAATTTTAATACTTGTCAAAAAACCTACTGCAAGAAAGCAATATTGATAATGAAAGAATAAAATTGGTAAAGTTAGCAATAAGGCTACAATTGCATTATTTATATTATTCGGATTGTTATCCTCATTGTCATTGTCATATTCATAACCTTTCGACCATTGTACACTCCAGGTGATTGGAATTTCAAACCGAACCCTTTATTTTGTCCACTGGGGTAGATTGTTCTAGTTACACATGCCATACCTCTTCTCAGTTATTTTCCTCAACTCTCCAAATTTTGGCTCATCAGACTCTTTGGGTCTAGTCATTGGATCTAACCAACGTCTTTTATGCACTGGGCCATGGGTTAGATCCAATGACTAGACCCAAAGAGTTCAATACCAGGCCACAGCAGTGGTGAACCAAAACTTGGAGAGTTGAGTTAAAGGGAAAAACTGAGACATTCAAAAGAGGCATGGCATGTGGAGCTAGAACAATCTACCCCGGTGGACAGAATAAAGGGTTTGGTTCTAAGTTCCAATCACCTGAAGAAGGCCAGAGTGTACAACGGCTGAAACATTGTAAATATGGTAGTGAAGATGTGGATTTACAATCTGAATAATGCAAATAATGTAAGTAATCACAATACCTCATCTCAGAGATATAGACAGAGGCTACAATTGCAAGTAATAATTTTAAAGATTTGTTGTATTCTTCTTAAGCCCATGTATTTTGTTATCTGATAAAGCAATGATGACTGGGTAATATATTAGCAGAACTAATAGTAGCACTGATGGTTTGCAGTAAAGAGCAAATAATAAAAGAAATTGATGACTAACTTCATCAATGCAAGAAACATTTTATAGCCTCATCAATATTTAATGCTTCATTAACGTTAATTTCTTTTTGTATTGTTTTCAAAGAGTCCTTTTCAAACTTTCAGAACTTGTTCTTTTTTTTCTCAATTTTTTTTTTAAATTTGCCCCAAGCATGGCAGTAAAGTCACTGAGACACAACCAGTTACTGGGTGTGGAAGAATTAGAAACAGTAACATTGTTAAGGAACAAGAACAAAAGGAGTAATCAGGAGGATAGCAGATAGTGATTGACATTGCATTTAAATCTTTGCAGATCAAAATTGGCTGAAAAGTATGGAGACAGAAGGAGTTCCACAAGCAAAAAGTGTGAGAAAAGAAACTGTTAGCATAGAATTTACAGTTACATCTATCTAGCTCAATAGTAAATTGATGAGATCTTAAATTCAAAGAGTCTAGGCACCATAGCAAATACTTCATCTGAACAAATACAATGAAAATATTTATAGAAAAGTTAAAGGGAGGCAACCTTGAGGCAGTGGGAAAAAGACTGAAGTTGGGACATCAGAACAAGGCGAATAATATTGCTGATTCTTCTTTGGATTTTATCAAGGAGCTCTAGGTAAATAGCAGGAGTACTGTACCAAATGTGGCATCAATATTCTCAGCCTGGATGTATGGTAGACTTACAGATACGTAAAATATTTAAAAATTGTCTAGCATGATACAGTGAACCATTAGCAGCTAATCTAGCAATGGATTCAGTATAATCTTTTCACCTAATATCAACCAAGAACATTAGCCAGAGAAGGTGCAATGAGACACTCTCCTGGAGGTCAGCATCAGCCATGCTGAGGAAAGGCAGAGAGAAGTTTAGTTTTAGAGGCATTAAATTTAACAAGCCATCATTTGCCCCAGTTTTACAGGGTTTTATGAAAAGCTAAAATTGATTTTGATTCAATATAGGATCTCTCATAATTCAGGATTGTTGATAAATATTATATGCCAAATGCATTTGAGTTGGCATAATTTCACTAAAAATAACACAAGTAACAGGAATTGACATTCCGTCCGTTGAATTGGCTTTGCTCTCTTGATGTGTCATCATGTCACTAGAACATCCTGCTAATTTCTTTGAAGCAGCCTCTTAACTTGGTTGCAAACTTTCCTTCATCTTCTCAACTGATGCACTTGTTGCTGTTTTATTTTACTGTTGAGCTTTTTTCCTGCATCCTTAGAATTTAACACCAATAAACACTGATTATTATATATGTGAGTTTTGTATTCTCCTACTTTTTAGCCAAACTTCATTTTATGCTCTCATTTCTTTCCCAGTAAGCACTTTTATTTGATTATAATTATTTCTCTCTGAAAGGTTATTTTGTGGTTCATTGAAATTATTGTTAATCTTTCCTAGCTGATTTAATTTCATTTATATGAAATAAATTCACCTGAACAGAAAAAAAATTTAAAGAAATGGTAAGATGCATTGATTTAAGATTCTTTATGTATATGTGTTTTGAGGAACCTCTCTCTCTCTCTCTATATATATATATATATATATATATATATATATAGTGATTTTTCCAAGTGTAGCATAAATGTGGCACAAGGCCAAAAGTATGGGGCACCCAGTGAGTATCAAACTCACTATTCAGTCATAATTCTTCTAGCGAGACAAGCTTGTAAACCATTACGCCACCTCAAGGTGCTCTCTCTCTCTCTCTCTCTATATATTTATATATATATAATTCTGTGATTTCCATTAGTCCATCTGTCTATCACACCCTCTAAAATAGCTATACATTGACTGATGAAAACCAAGTTTTGGGGGGAATTGCAAACATGTAAAGGAGTACAAATTACAGTTGGTTTCATTGGGTGAATAAAAACCACAAAGGTTTTTGTCAAAGTATTTTCCAAACAAATCAACTTATTCAAATTTCATATTATTGGTTTGTGAAATTGAATGTAATGTAGAGTTTGTAAGTCATGACAAAAAAATGTTAGCAACAACTTCAACAATATTATACTGGGAGTATTTCAACATGCTGATACATGTTGCAAAAAAAAATTCTAGTACTTATAAATATCTAAAATCAACATGTATGTTTTTCTTTTTATGCTCTATAGAGGCAGTCATGTTTAAATTTTACTGTTATATTGAAAAAGTTAGTGTCCTAGTCTCAAACAATAGACTTTACTGAGTATACCATAAATACTTCTATGTCAAAGTTGGCACAAATAAAATCTTAGTATTTTTATATATAGGGCAACTTTCAAACTTATCTCAACTTGCTTTTAATGCATTCAACTGAAAAAGGTTCAGTTTCAAGTTTCATGTAAAATATCAGGTAGCTTCTGAATTTCATTGTTACAGATGATGATTATATTGCATGCAGTATAAAGTTGTTTACATGTAAAAGAAATAATAATGATAAAAGTCATAGTAGTTGTAATAGCATAATGACTAACATCTTTACTCTTAAGATAAAGTCCCTTATATATATATATATATATATATATATATATATATATATATATATATATTTTTTAATATATATTTAATATTTTTTCTTGTTTTTGTTCATTGACAATCAAAATTTATTGTATGATCTACAATGTGCTTATGCCTGATAAAGTATTTTCCTCAAAGCAGTAAATACTGAGCAGATGTGATAAAGAAAGATTTTTTAGGTTAGACCAAATAGAATTAATAAGAATATTTTTAAAAGATTATAATTGAATCTCTGAACCAGTTTCTGAGAAAAACACATTTTTAAAGAAGAAAGGTGCCTTTCATCGCATGTACCTTGTTTCCATAAATTCATTATTGAACAAAAGGTTTAAATTGTTAAATGAACATCTTTTTATCCCAAACTGTTTTATTTTCTTTTTTTCACTAATAGTAATTGATTTTTTAAGTTCTTTCTTTGGTTAATTTTTATTTTACTTCATGATGCAAGGTATTTTTTTTTAACTATTTCCAATAATCTATAATGTTTGAACATTTGAAAGTATGTAATTACATTTTTGTTAGTATAACATATTCAGTTTGACTTCCATTATACTGACATGCCAGAAGTCATAGAAACTGTGCATAGTATCGTGTATTAGTATATAGTATTCACTCGCCCAGTGAAATGTATCAACTCTGTGTGGTATGGATTCCACAAGTTGTTGGAGATGATATTTGTAGGTACAGGATCTTGCTAGCTAACAGACCTTTCTACCATGTCACATAAATGTCCAACTGGGCTCATATCAGGGCAAATGTGGTGGCCACGCCATTTATCAGAAGTCTCCAGAAAACAATTTTCAGTAACAGACCTGATGCCACAGTGCATATTATCTTACTGGAATAAGCCATCATTGTTGGGGTACATGGAGTTGATCATCAAGCCATGCAATATAAATGTCACTGGTTAATGATATGTTTAGGCAAACCAGTGGACTCAAACCAAGCTATGTGGATGTACCCCATACTATTATGGAACCACCATCAGCCTGCATAGTATCTTGTTGACAACTGGGGTTCTAAATGATACCATCAACTCAAAACAGCTGGGACCATGACTCATCAGAGGATGCCACACCAAACATTGCCAATCCTTTAGGATCCAATTAACAATATCATAGGCCCAGGTGAGATAGTTTGGTGTTATGGTATTAACTGGGGCACCTTGGTGGGTTTTCTGCCAACCACCAGGAGGCTAAAAAATGTTGGTTGAACTGACCTGCATTAGTACCAATTCTAGTTAGATGCTTCAAGTCACCAATCATTAAGGACTTATGGTTGGTCCCTACATTGTCCACAGCATTCTCAGTATACATTTGACATTGTTGATCAAGAGATGTCAAATGTCCTCACAATTTCAGAAATGAAATGTCCTATTTATCTGGCATGAACAATCATGCCCTGTTTAAACTCAGATAATTCATGGTGCCTAGCCTGTGTTGACATTGGCTCATTAAATATCAGAGCAAAACCTGTGTAGGCCTGGATATTACCTTGGCACGAAGATATGATGGTCCCACCTACCATTACCTTTACATACCACCCACTCATGACTTTTGGCATGTCAGTGTATTTCAAAAAGTTAATTTTACTATAAATAATAAGAAAGACATGAAATAAAATCCTTTTGTGGATATATTTCATCTGGCATTTTGAAAACTGAAAATGGCAATTTCACCCTTTTAACAATATTTGTAATATTAAAAATGAGACCTGAAAATTCAATATTTAAAAATGTTTTGATCATTAGAATGACTTTTTAAATAAACTCTTTTTCGTCATCTTCACACCTAAAAGAAATGTCTATTTGTTTTCAGTTAAGTATCTGAGTCAGTGGATGATCACAAACAAATAAGTTAAGCTTACTGTTACAATGAATAAAACAAACTGAAATTCTGTGATGAATCAAATTATGATAAGAATTATTTTGAAATGGAATATTTATCTTTATTGTATTTTATTCTTCTTATAGCCAATACATTCTCTGATCTTTTTTGGATAAATATTGCATCCCATAATCTTCAAGATTTAACAGACTTTCTTCTCATTCACAATATTTTTCATTATTTACTTTTACTATCATTCCAATTCAAATAATGTACAATTTCTTGGAGTCAAGATTCATCCTTGACTTGTAATGATTTTTACAAGTCTTAAAAAATATCTAGATTAACTCATTAATGACCACCATCCTGTTTTCGGAGATTTCGGATTCATACATTATATATAGAAACATTTTAATTATTACTGGATTTTTTAAAAACCTAAAATTAATACCTCTGATATGTGTACCTCTGATGGTTAGTCTTTGTCATGGTGGAGGGGCTTGCATGGTTCAATGATCCCGAGAGTGATGTCCTTGGGAATTCTAAACTCCTGATAGGGACATCCTTGACAGCAAAGTCAAACATGAGAACCAAGACTAAATGTGACTAACCCCTAAGATCCCAATGGGGGAACAAGAGGATGATGATTACTACAGATCTCAACGGTTAAAACCAGTGGGTGAAGAGGGCTATGCATGATGGACATAGTACAGAAGTCTCCACTTGAAATTATAACAATCAGTAGAAGTCCATTGCAATTTCATAACTGGATTCTGCATGTCTCATTTTATATGTACTGCAGAGAAAGGTCATGAAATCAATTGTGTGGGTCACTTCCTGGCAAGTTGAGGTCCACCTTAAACAAATTCACACCATTGGAACTTTCTTCTACTCTGATTTTCTTTCACCTCCAAACAAGTCATGCAAATCCAAACAGTAATAAGTAATGGATGACTGGAGCAGGTTTTGGTGAAACTGGAAGCTTCTAGTCCTGAACTTGCACATTGGTAGGAATTTAGTCAGAAATGCCATCATAAAGGAAGTGATCAGCAAAGAAGAAATTAAATTCTTGAACATGAGATAAAGCCAACGATGATGATAATTAATACCAGATTTTTATTTCAATTTTGATAGTTATTATCAGCTTTTACAGTGAGCATATTTTTTTTATTATGAATGTGTTATGGGAACTTACCTATAACGATAATGGACTCTTCCTGACACTATAAATACTGCACCTCTCAAGAGGTATAATGAATGAATGGTGTAACAAGTCGAGACAATATTAGTTCACTCTAAACCAGATGGACAGTCATTACTCCCCATCACACTACAAGAGATAAGAAATGAAGCAGAAAACAAAAATTGCAGAAAAAAATAAAAATGTATCAGACAGTTTTTTTGTCATGTGACAATAATGAAAGGGTAGTAATTCCAAAAACACTACAAAGGCGAATCCTAAAGGACTTCCACATGGGCCATCCAGGAAAGAATAGAATGAAATCATTAATGCAAAGTTACGTATATTGGCAAAACATGGATCAAGACATTACACAGATGGTGGAAAAATACAAGGGTTGTTCCTTAGCAGCGAAAACACCGCCGATCATCCATAAGCCATGGCCAGAGACAAGATCGACCGTAGTCAAGAATCCATATAGAATTCGCAGGTCCAATAGATGGTTTCTATTATTTGTTCATAGTAGACAGTTATAGCAAATGGCCAGAAATGTTTCAGTGCAGAAAACCTACTTCTGAAACTACCATAAATTGCCTCCACGAGCTGTTTGCTCGCTTCGGAGTAGTTGATTGTCTAGTCACTGATAATGGGACACAATTCACATCTGTGGACTTTCAAGAATTTTGTGAAATTTTTTCGTTAAACATATCAAATCCCCGCCATATCACCCAAGATCAAACGGGCAAGTGGAGAGATTTGTAGACACACTCAAAAGAGTGTTAAGGAAAGCATTTGATGTACCAACAGAAAAGGCGTTGCAACAATTTTTACAAGTATATCGAATTACACCAAACAGTGCTATGCTATCGGCATTATCACCCGCGGAAGTGATGTCTGCCCGAAAAATCAGATCAGTATTTGACAAATTGCTACCAAAACAAACAAAGCAAATACCAATGTCATGCATACCAAAAAGAACATTTCACCCAGGAGAAAAAGTTTTTTAAGATATATAAAAACAATATGTCCTACTGGGAGCAAGGTACAATTGAAAAAAGAATCAGGAACATGAGTTACATAGTACAGGGCCCGAAATTCTCACATAAAAGACATGTAAATCAAATAAGAAAGAGGCTGTTAGATGATTCTAACAGTCCACCTCAAGAAGAAGAAGTGATGGATACAATATTCGACACATTTGATATGCAAAGGCCGCAAACAATGTCTGAACCACAAAAATCGACCAGGAAAAGAAAAGTCACAGAGCCTTTGATAATAAATCCAAAGAGGAAAAAATACTAAAGACCCCTGAGATGCAAAAGCTTTGGAAGTGGGGGGTGTTATGGGAACTTACCTATAACGATAATGGACTCTTCCTGACACTATAAATACTGCGCCTCTCAAGAGGTATAATGAATGAATGGTGTAACGAGTTGAGACAATATTAGTTCACTCTAAACCAAACGGACAGTCATTAGTAACACCTTCAACTTCTTGTACTATATTTCTGTTGTAATATATCTTTGTTATTCTACTCTTGTGTTCGTGTTGTACTTCCTTGGTTCTAACCTTGGACCATAACTGTGGTGCAAGGATTTTGGACCATAACAGAATGGTATTTTACAGTGGGTTAAATATTGTGGTGGAAAAATTTAATTAAAAAAAAAAGGATGTGAATGAGAGACTCTGTTCAATGGTCTTTGAAGATTCTTTTCTCTTATGTGCCATGGACCCTCATGCTCTCAATAATTTTCTCTTCTTTGTAGCACTTAAAAAATTTAGTCTTTTTGTTATCTCTCCTAAACCCTAATCCACCATCCATTTACTCAAGCTCTCTAGGCATGTTATGGGTTGTTTTCTTCTATTCCTCTTGCTTTCAATTTATCCTGTAAATATCAAATTTTCTAAGCCCTCTTTTCTCATTATGTGCCCAAGAAATTTCAACTGTTTCTTTTTAAGTATCAGCATTCTTTAACATTAAATACACTTGAGTAAGGTTGAAGAATGCATGGTTTTGTTCCAAGTCAAAACTGAAATTAGTTAAAAAATAACTGCATACAAGTTAATCCCAGTAGAAATGTGGATTTGTAAACTTGTTTTTATACGTTTTGTATAATTATTCTTTAGCTAAATTCTTTTTATTGATGATTGGCAAAAGAATAACTTAGTTTTCTAAATAAATATGGACATAGAAATGTTTTCATTAAAAATACTATTATAGGACAATTGTTTTTTTTCTGCATATTGTTTTACAAAACAATATATCTCATATATTGCTCTGTAAAGTGAAAAGAAAAGCTTTTAAAATATTTATTATTTACTCTACAGAGAAACACTTTCATCTGTACTTTTTTAAACTCCTACTTTACTATTTTAAAGAAAGAAAAAGCATTTATCTATCACACTGGCTGTTATGCTTGAGGTATTCATAATTTATTATTTTTTTTTTTTTTTTTTTTAGAAGTGTTATATACTTTTCTGTATCAGTATTTATATTTGTGTCTTTTTATATTTCCTTGATTTTTTTTGTTTACATATTATTCATAGATGGGCAATATAAAACTTTATATATTTAACAAATAAAATGGGTGTGTGTATGTGTCTTTGGGTCTATGTTTTCTTAGATTCCCTATATATCTGGATATTATTAGTAATAGCATTGATTTTACACATACTGATGTCTTTAAATCAATCTCTAAGGGTAAAAAAATGATTAATTTAACATTAGAATATACTACTATTTTCTACAGATTATAAACTTCAGCAACATATTACATTGAACAATCACCAATCAAGTTAAGGTTTATCAAGTAAAAAAATTGTTTTGTTTTTTTCTTCTGTATTTGTCAATGTTATTGAGTGGTTAGCTTTTATTAACTTGTCTCCTGAAATAGAATTTTCCTCTTTCTCCTTAGTAGTAGTTTTTCTCATATTCTCTAACACTCAGTAACCTCTTGCATTCTAGTGGCTTTATTGCCTTGCTTGGGCTGAAATGATTAAAAAAAATAACAATGTCTCATAAAAGCAATGATATTTTGTCTTTTTCTTTTATTTCTATGTTACTATCTCTGATTATCTTTATGACAAAAAAAATCTAAAATTCCTAATGAAGTTTAACAACTTTCAAGAAAATTTCAATAAAAAGAAAAAAAAAAATTAATTCATATAAAAATTTAAATTGGTAGCTTTAAATAGTGGCAGCAACCAAACTCTGGTGCATGAAAGAAAACACGAAAAAGTTTTTCTTTGTTTCTTCCATTAAGATGGCTTAAATTTCTTTTATACTTATGACCAAAATTAAACACATTTTAAGAGTGAATAGTCAGTATTTGTTTATGTTGTAATTTGCTAATCATAGCTTAGATGTGGTTCAAGGCCACAAGTATGGAGCACCGAATGAGGCTCAAGCACATAACTCAGCTGTAATTGATTTAGCAAAACAAGTTTAGCAACCATGTTGAAATGTCATTGACTTTAAAACCATGCGTGATTGATTTGAAAATGTTATATGTTGTAACAAAAATAATTATGTGCTCTCATCACTATTCTTTTCTAGAGAATTTTGAATTTCTGTCAAACTTCTTTATAAACATATTTGCAAATATACCATCAGTTTTCTTTTACAAATCCAGATATTTATCTAATTTTTCTTAGTTGTTGGTATGTTTTCATGGAGATAGGTGAAATGCAGAATAAGAACAAGATAACTCACAATGATTTACTTGTATTACTAATACTTCAGTAAAATTTAAAAATAATATTTGATGTAATTCAGTTGCTTGATGTTGCTTTATTCTATTTGCAGTCTGACAACAAAGTTCAGGCAGAAGGCCTACGTCGAGGTCATAAAGATGGTTCGTCATCCAAGCTGCAACAGTGTGTGGATCATCCACTAGCACAAACAACAGATGTAAGTAATTGATAATTCTTATCAGTCTGATATCAAATATCTATTGGAAAAGTAAAAATATATATGTATAAAACTATATATACTCAATTCTTCTTGGTCTTTTGAATAGGAGTAGAGATTTATCCCTAATTTCCTGTTTAGGATTGAGTTTCAGGTTCTTTTTAAAGTCTTTTCATTTTCTTTCACTCCCAGTAGCCTCTAGTGTTTTGGGTGGCATTATTACCTTGCTTTGAGTGAATTGTTAAAAAAAAATGAATGTGAAGCAGCAATATAATTGAATGCATTTACATAGATGTAGATTATAATCTATTACTTGTAGTGTTCCACCCAGAAAATTATCTTCCTTCAATAATAGTATATATTCACTTATTGAGTTATTATTCATATCTAATAAAAGTATTGATTGAGTGTACACTTACTAGGTTGGCCACTTGTAAAACTTTTTGTGCTAAAAATGATAATCAGCTGGTGCTTGAAATTAACCCAAAATATTTCTTTTTTTTTTTTTTTAAATCTTCTAATGCAAATTGAAAATAGCAATTTTAATTTCTAATCCTTTATTGAGCCATAGCCACCAATCAATATTTTTTGAACTACGAGATTTTTGTCTAAACTTTATTCATATTGAGGGTCAATAATAGATTTTGCAATTGCTTGATTAAAAGAAGTGTACAAGATCTGATCAAAAGATATCAGGACTGTTGCTATAGTAACAGAGCTAAAGTACATAACGTGAAGCAGCTTGACACAGATTAACTTTGAACTCTGTTACGCAGACACACTAATTTATAACATCTGTTGTTTATAGCAGTGCTTGGAAGGAAAGTGTATAGAGTGTGTTGCCACACCACAGAGGTTCCATCTGTAGCTATGGCTTGTGCTGCAGTTTTTGGTCAAGACAACATTCTCCAGGTCTGACAACCACTATATTCCCCAGATTTTTCTCCATGTGACTTTTTCCTCTTCAAAATTCAAATCCTACTTGAAATGAAAAGGATTTCAAAATATCAAGGGTATCCAAGGGAATACAGCAATTCAGCGGCTCAACATCCAAAAAAAAGATTTCCAGGAATTCTTCTATCAATGGGAACGATGCTGGATAATGTGTGTGGCTTCACTACTTCAAAGGAGATTAAATGCCAAATTGATATATGCTGTAATTTTCTATTTATATCACCATATCTGATACTTTTTGATCAAACCTTGTACTTTGTGTTATTTTGAAATTCTCATGAGTAAACTTGGCCTCAATCTTAAACTTGTATGTTTTATTCATTCTGTTTAAAAAAAAGTATTTGTTTTCTTACTTTTGTGAATTAGATACAACAATGAACAGTCTAACAGCAGAATGACTGTATTGTATTTTAAGTGTGAATTTATATTTTTGTACATTTTTGTTGCTATATTGTCAAGTGAACAGAATCTTTATTGTCAGCTTTATCAAATCTGCTATATCTGATTAACAAGCATCATATACAAGATAGGGGAGTTGGCATGGGAAGTTAAGGTCTCCACAAAATATTCCAGAGTTTGGTAAACCTTTTAGAAATTCACTGCTAAGGTTATAGAAACCTGACAGAACTCATTCTAGCTAATGGCATGAATTATACTTTTTCCTACAATTTCTACTTTTTTTGTTGTGTGGGGAGATGATGTGAGTAAAGGGTATTTTGTTAGAAGCTGATCTTCTTACTTAGCATATATATTCATTTGTATTGTTTTGGCACATTCATATATTTGGTGTAAAGATCATCTTAAAATGACTCAATTAAGAAATTCTTTGTTTGCTCTTATTCTAATTACATTTTGTTCTGTTTTTTTTTTTTTTATCACCTCCTTTCGTTTATTAGTATCTTTAATATCTCTTTTCTTATTTTATCTTTTTTAAGATGAAAGAAAATATGTAAAATGTAACATTATATAAAAAGAAACAGGACATGCTTTATCAATTTTGATATATAAATATTAACCAAAGATTTACAGTTAAAATGCTTCAACTCTTTGAGTTAAAATAATTTACTCAGTAATAAAATCAAATAATATAGTGTCAAAATTTAGAGGAGATTTGTGTCTTGGCCACCCAGAAGCCTGATGTAGTTGAATCAGTTAAAGATTTAATCAGTTTAATCCATGAAATACATGTTCCCAAGTTTGTTTTATCACAAGTTACTTTGTTCCTATCTCAAACTACTTATTTTAATAGTTGAATATTCAACCTAGAAGTTTGTAATAAATAAAGCAACAAATAACATTATAAGATACCAAACCCAGCATGAAATTTGTTAATGCAAAATTATTTTATTCTCTGTTTTTACATCCTTTTGTAGAAACTCATTAAGGAAGTTAATCACAGTTTGCCCTAAATTCTCTTTCATTCAATATATCCTGTGTGTGGTACATTCTCTTTCCTCTTCATGTGACCAAGAAATTTCAACTCTCTCTTTCTGGTTCTAATTATAAATGTCCTTTTTGTTTCTGTTTTCCTTAAGACTTCCTTGTTGTTCACATGTTCTGCCCATGGTATTTTTAGCATTTAGTGGCAGAACCATATCTGTCATTTCAAGTCTCTTCATCTGTGAGGAAATTGTCCAGTATTCACTGCCATATAGAAGCTTAGTATTACATAGCAGTCCAGCACTCTTTTTCTTTGTTTCTAATGACATTTTTCTATCTCTTAATACTTTGCTTAGTTTATGAAAGGCCTGAAGAGATTGTTCAACATTCATTGCTATATAGATTATATATTACATAGCAATTCATCACTCTTTTCTTTGTTTCTAAGAATATTTTCCTATCACTTTAAGTAAAGTATTAAGTATTTCTTTCTGAAAGACCTCTTTTACTGTTCCTATGCGCCTTTAGATTTCTGTGTTACATTTTTTGTCACCTGTTATTTCATTTTATTTCTGTACCTGTTTGATTCTGACATCCCTGTTACTTAGCTTACACTTTAGGTTGTCTCTTTTGCTGACAACTATGTATTCTACCTTCTTACTGTTAATAGTTAGTCCTTTCTTTTTGCTTTACATTACTACTAATATGCCATTTTACTATGTTACTTTCTGAGTCTGCTAGCAACACTGTGTCATCCACATATCATATGTTTGAAACATACAATTGCTTCAATCAACACATTCACTCCATTTTGAGATTCAATAATTCAGTTGTTGATGAAATTAGAGTAAAAACAAATCATATACCAAAGCATACTGTAGAAACAAAGCATAAATAGTTGATTATTTATAAAAGGATAAGAGATTTAGAGAAAAGTTATGAAGAAGTAGAAACTTTTTGTGTTGATCACTACAAAGAAATAAGATTTTTACTCAGGGTTTTATTTGTCAATTTACATACTATACACATTGTGGGGTTAAACAAAAATCTTTTTGATGACATCATTAAAATCAAAGAAACATATGGAATTATCATATGGAAGAGACATCTTTATGCATGTTTTTGTCACAATAATAAAACTATCATAAAATATAAACTAATACAAATTAGTTTTACATGAATTAGAAAGATAAATAAGGATCCCTAGATTATTCATTCCTTCATGGAACAGTCCAGCTAGACAGAGATTTGTTAACCTTGGTTAGCTGTCTGTCTAGGAGAAGGATCACTCTGATTTCAAAACTGGGGTAGTTTGGACTCCTTAATCACCTTGATAACAGCCCTTCAAGTGTCCACCAGCTTCATACTTGTGTTGAGAGTGCATGAACTGCAGTTCAGTAGCCAGATTCCAAGTAATGTTTAAAAGAGGATTCAGGACCCGCTGGTGTTACTTCTTTTTTTCCTTGATAAAAATCATGTACTAAAGAATGTGTGGGTGGTGTTCAGAATGAGAAATTGGAGAGCCAAGTTCAAATTCTAATCAAGTTCATTATATTCACTTATGGGCAAATTCTTTTGGAAGAAAAGTATGAATCTATCTCTTCTCCCATCAGATATGGGTTAAATAAAAGAGCAGATTGGGTTATCTAGCTTTGGTTGGCAACCAGTCTAGATGAAGAACAACCCTGAATTCAAAAATGCAAGTATTGTCCATGGTTCCTGACCCTTAGCAATGAAGGTGGAAAGAAACAGAATGCATGAAACAGTCTTGAATCTTATAAAATATAAATTATCAAAGTTAACAAATAAATATGATAAAAGGAATTATAGTTGAATTACATAATTTATATAAATATTAAAATAGATGAAAAGAAATGTTTTTATATTTATTCATCTATAAATTCTATACTTGTGTAAATATTGAGAGAATTGGTCATATAAACAGCCAAGTGTGTTGAATACCAGGTGATGTTGTTTTGACAATTTAAATGTGGCCTTGTAAAAAGGCAGATCAAAATAACTAATGATAACTTATTTACTCTTCTCAACAAACAGAAGCAGGAGAAAAGTGATTCTCACTGTTACAGTGCATTTCTTGCCTTATTTAATTGTAATATACAGAAAAATATTCATGAATATGAAAGGATTATGATAAAAATAAAAAATGTTTGTAATTTATTCAATCAGACTTGCCTAAAAGATAATTTGCTTCCTAAATACACAAATAAATAAATATATATATATATATATATATATATATATATATATATATATATATATATATATATATATATAAAGGTTATTCAAAAATCCTATTTTATAAACCATTAATAATTGAAAATCTATTGAATTTGCATTAGTTAAAATTGTAATTATGACAGGATTATTTTTCAAACTAAAGAAATGTTTTATTTTTTGTGATGTGAAATAGTTGCTCTTTTCCTTGCAAGTAATGCTAGCATATTAAACTGGATTGTTATGGGGAAGTGTTGTCAACCTTGGAGCTTTACTCATTTTCCATGGCTGTATACTGAGGACAAGAATAAATTAAGGTTGATTTTATACAAATGCAAGGGAGAATAGGTCCTAATAATTCTTAAACACACACATACACACAATATATATATATATATATATATATATATATGAGAGAGAGAGAAAGATCATATCTTTTTATAGTCCATTGAATTTGTTTCTATTTAAAACCAGAGATATTGATTAAAAAAACAGCTGACAGGTATTACATTATCAATCAAGACAGGCAAGCTTAAAACTTTTAAAAGTTTTTGCTATATAAAATAAGCCAAAATATGAAGTGCCTAACAATCCAGAAATCTGTGAATTAAAATCAATCCAAACATTTCTGTCAGCAATAACTGTGTTCTACTACTAGTACTACAACTTACAATAGTAGTACTAGCTGTTGCCTTTTATTTTTACCAATTCTGAAAATGCATCTTTGAATATGTATTTTTATCTGATAATTCTCTGTTAATCATGGATTTTAAATAGGTTCTGTTTTTAGTTAGCCAAATTGTAAAAGGACAGTTATGTTTGGAATTTAATATCTAAAATCAGAATTACAAAATTAGTTCTTCAATGGAATAAATTTTCTATGAAATCATCTGTGTGTTCAAATGTTCTTTTCCATAATCATATATATATATATATATACGGCTGTGAATTATATTGAACATTTATTTTTTATTTCTACATTTGTCCTCAAATCAATGTGATACTCTTTCCTGTATACAGGACAGAAGTAAGGAAAGTTTATTGCTACTTTTCTGATCAATAGTGCACTTCCTGGCCAGCAAAAGTAATATGTTTCATTGATCAGTTTTATGTTGCATATAAATAATCAGTTTCCAAGTCTCATTGCATATTCACTTTCTAGTCTTGTTTCTTATGAGCACCAGTATATTTCATAACTCCTTGCCAGCAATAACAACAGTCTCCAAGTCATAAGCAAAAAAAAAGCTGTTTTTTTTTGTTTTGTTTTTTTTTCTAAATTCAGGAATTGAAAAATATTGCACATTAAAAAAAAAAAAATGGGAAAAATGAAGAAAGACACCCAAATCAGAAAAAAAACTCATTTAGTTCTTGAGACTTTTTGACATTTCTGGATACAATTTTGTAACTTACTGTTTCCATTTGGAAAGAATTTGCCATCTTTTTGTCTTTGCTGAAAATAATGACTTCTTTTGTGTAAAGTTTTAAAAATCTCTCAAAAATGCTAACAAGAAATAGAGTTTATAAATAAAGTCTATTACTCTGGTAATCTATCAGATTGTTCTTTACATGCTGCTATTGGTGGAACTTTAAATTGTTTGAATAGATTATTTGGGGAAAAAAATATGTTGTAATTCTTGACTCATTACAGAGACTTTTGAAAAATATTGAAATATGATTTTAGAGCCTTCCATATTTTGATAACAGTTGTCCTTCCAAATTTCTGTTTATGCTTTTGTGTGGATTTTGCTCAAACCCAGAAAGATTCAATAATTGTCCAAAAAAGTGTCTTAGAACTGACTCTATTTAATGCATACAAAAAGAGTAAGCTTTATTGGGGAAATTATCTTTGTCATCAAACTCATTTATCTGAAATGAGTTGTGAAATACACTAATCTTTTCAACAATATTTTGTTTTTGTTTTTTGCTTGATGTAAAGTGTTTATCATGAAACTAAAAATAAAAAGGAATTGTGAATAAATTCATACAGAGATTTGAATGGAATGGCAGTTATATTAGAGGCTGATAGATTGCAATGTTTACAAATGAGACGAATTCATATTGCATAATTATTGGCTATAATGTTGGCTTTATGTCCACAGTTTGATATGAGATATGTCTGGAATTATCCAGCCATTTTGAATATATTGAGAACCAAGAACTGGTTGTGTGACCTTGATGTAACATGGCAACCAATCAGATAGAACCTATTTTCAGTTAAATCTATATGACAATTTATAAATTTAAATATATGAAAATACTTGTAAAATTAACTCAAAATAATTATATCATTGTATCTTAATATGGTTTTACTAAGAACATAAATGAAACAAAATGTTGTTATTATTATTACTCTTATTATTATTATTATTATTGTACTTATTCAATTTTCAAAGCAGTCATATCTAGTGTCTCTCACTGAAGATCAAGTGACATCAAATTCCCTCAATACTCTATCACTTTTATCAGGTTATTTTTTGTGATACTGTTATCTTGCATTGTTTCAGTTATTCTTCAGATTTCTGTTTTTCCAAACTATAGAAGACTCTTCAGGACTGTTCCATGTTATCCAGTAATGATGGGTACAATTATCACCATTTTCTTTTTTTTTTTTTTTTTCTTGCATGATCCAAACATTGTTTCAGTTTTTCACTCTGGTTTGATGAAACATCTTAATTTTGTTTATAATGAGTAGTTACAGCCTGGATCAAGTGGTTCATTTGAATTCCAAGTCAGCTTCTATCTTGTGTATATAACTTTGAAATGTATAGTCAAATGTTAATCACTTACACAATTCCCAACAGATTGCCATTCCTACTCAGTCATGTCTATTTTTGTACTCTATCTCTCAAATGATATGAACTAAAAGAATTTCTGTTGACCAAAAAATAAAAATAGAAAAACAAAAAAGTGGATAATTGAATAAAGATTACTCACTGCTACTGTGGTATCACTTTTGCTCAGATGTGGACCATAGAAATTGGTTGTTGAGTGATATCCGGTGGTTAAGTTAAAATTTTTCTGAGTAACACATAGTGTAAAAGCAGGAGTTAGGGTTCAAGCAATCAAAAGTTTTTCTTACAGTTTTTATCAGGTTCAAGTACTTTCAGAGGAAACAAGTGCTGTTTGCTCTCTTTGAGAACCTTCCCGTTATGACATTTGATAATTAAAAGAACTAAAGAGTGCATATATAACAATAAGAACTTGTAAATTTGCTGATTCAACACGTCATATCAATCAAACTAATCTTTATATACACTACTATTTGTTCTTTCAATTAGGCCATTTGCTTTCTTATTCTGCCTCTGACACGTTCTCCTTTGTTTAATTATCTTGTATACTCTGTCTCATTTTTATTACTGCTTTCTTTTTATGTTCAACTTTGAAATGAAAAATCAAAATTAGTTTTATTGCCAAAAGCATTTCATTTTGTGTCCCTTCATATAGATTTGTCATTTTATCTGTGAAATCTTTATCTATTATTATTTTTTTTAATTGTTTTTTTTTTTTTTTTAATTCTTTAGGGAAAAGAAACAGCTCAATCCTCTATTTATTTTTAACTACCCTCCCCCCCATATCCATGATCTAAAACAATCATCATTGGTTATATACTCTATCTGATAAATATATTTGTTATTTAGTCAATGTTATTTATATGGTTCTGCTTCTCAGAAAATATTTTTTTCTTTTCTTTTTTCCACCTTCTACCTACTTAATTTAGATGAACTACTCTTTCCATCTTAGGCTTACGGACATATCATATTGAAACACCAGTTTCCATAAAATCAGTGAAGTTAAGCAACATTGATCCTGGTCAATAACTAGAGGGGTGACTGCTTGGGAATACCAGGAGTTGGAAGCTTGGCTGTGCAGGTGGTGTAATGGGTAATGGCTCGGAATTGTTAATTGGAGAGTCATGTTCCAATTCAAGTTGGGTTCGTTATATTCACTTGGGAAAAGTATGAATCCATCTTTTCTTCACCCACCTGTGGGTGATTAGTAAGACTTGTATCACTAAATCACTATTGTCTCCAAAGGAAAAAAAATTCTTAGAATCTAAAAATATTTTTCTGACTATAGAAAATGATTGAATTAATCAATCATAAAAGAGTCTTTCTATGTTAACTTATAGTATATAAATATTCTGTTATTTATTGGTTTTATCACAAATATCATCACTACATCGAAACCTGTTTCAATGACAAGAATCATAAATTTAAACACTATTATTTTGATGACAGAAAATACAGATGCTCACTTGCATGTTTGTTGATAGACCTCTAGTTATTTTTTTTTTAGTCATTTCGCCCCAAGCAAGGCCATAAAGTCACTAAGATACAAGGTATTATTGAGTGTTAGAGAATATGAAAAAAATATGCTATTAAGAAGAGAGAACAATCAAAGAACAGAAATTAAGGCAGAAGATGACAATTGACTTTGCATTTAAATTTTTGAAAATAAATTGATTGGGAAGCAAGAAGCTGGAAGAGAGTTCCATAAGCAAGAAGTGCAATAGAAGAAACTGTTAGCATAGAACTTATGGCTACATCTAGTCATTTCAACTGTAAAATGAGGAGACCTATCTGCCTATCTAGTACTGTGCTTAAATTCATAAATCTAGTTACCTTTTATTTTGTCTTATCAAATTGCACATATTACAGCATTTTTCTTTTTGACAAAAAAGTTTATTCATAAAAAAAGTTTATTCATTATTCACTTCCCCATTCACATAACATAGCTTCCTTGTACCTTTTCTATAAATACTTTTATGGTAATTTTTCTGATGTGCTTTCCTTCATGAATTTAAGCACTGTACTAGATTGGCAGCTAGGTCTCATCATTTTATGATTGAAATTGCTAATTGTATGCATAAGTATATTTAATATAACAATGATATATTTAATTGAACCAAACACAAATGGTTGTTCAAACATATGTAAGAGGGGGGATTGAAAGTTCTCAGTCTGACCAACAATTTTTTCTAAAAAATGTAATGTTTGGCTACATTGGGAAGTGGCTTGAACTGAGAGTTTATCAACAAACTTCCTATTGGTGTATAGAAAAATTAAAAATATACATCACATTTAAACTATATCAGCTACAAAATACTATCTACTTTTTTCTGGAATGCTTCCAAATCTCACCCTTCATCTTTTTGTTAATGATGCAGTCAAGGGTGTCAACATTGTAAAAAATTGGGACTTGGCAACATTAAAGAATAGTGTCCAATTCTGGCTGATTCAATCAACTGAAATGCTTCCTACTTTTTATGATGAAAACTTGTTTTCGATTTCATTGAATACTGACTTAAGAGATACAAATACCTGATTGATGCCTTAGAAGTGGAATTGCCTTGAAAAAATATTTGAGATATAGGCATATGCATTTACTTCATGATGTGATTGTTATGTACCTAAACACTCATATAATAACAAAGGTATGTGCACATATATAAAATGTATGTGTCTGTATAGATAGGAACATTATTAGTAAGCCCACAGCTAATAAAAAATAGCATTTATTTTCTATAACAAATATTTTTTTGACAACCTCCTTTCTTGTCAATGCACTTTATTCAGTTGTGAATATTAATCATATAGATGGAATATTATTCAGTGAAAAATTCAGATAAAACAATTTAACTAATAATTACTTGCTAGGCTGCAGACTTATTGATTCATTCCCTTGTGTGACTGGGTACAAGAATGCCTATTAATGAAGCAGACAAGGTAAGATGGGCAACATGCATGCAAGCTCATCATGATGTGCTACTGTCAAGTATGAAAATAAATGTTAGATAATTATAAAAAATTATTTACAAATTTGGTTATAATAGTGAAACCAAATATGGCATAAGAGTCTTTTCTTTCTTTTTACTTCATAAAGATCATAATTGACTGCATCTTTCTTAAACAAATATTTTGTTCCCTATATTTCTTATTTTAATGTATTTGTTGGTTGCTTGTCACTGATTTAAATTTTCCTATTTCTCTCATCTATTCTTTATTCTCTTTTACTGTCATTATATTTTCTGTAAATACTCATTTCTAAAGAAATATCCCACTGATTGGTGCCCTTAATACTTGTATAGATTTCCTGTATGTCATTTGTTGATAATAAATATGACCTTGGTATACATAAATAAATTACTTGCCTTGGTATACATAAATAAATTACAAATCAAAACACTTTTTGAGTTATTTTACTTTTTTCTTTGGAATAATCACTATAACTATTAAGATTGAGACCTTTCACTAACTAATATGACTAATACTAGTGTTTGTCAATGTGTCTTTGCTTATAAAATTTAGACAATCATACAAATGTACATTAATGTAAAAATTGTTCAATCATGTTCAACAGATTTTACAATTATAAATACATAATTCATATGTAAGAAAATACATAAAAATAAATAATTGATTCATATAAATATAATATAGATACATATAAATTATGCTTAAGGATGATATATATAAGCATATTATTCATTCCTGATTTATTAATACATTTCTTATCAAAATATATTTGTTAAAATTAATAATAAAAATGAATATGTTAATTATTCAAGTAAATTGTAAATCTCTTTCACTGCTGCATTGTTATAGTTTTGTTACTTGGCTGTGCTGGCCCATTTGGGGAAAAATAGGAAGTTAACATTAACTCGAAATGAATGATAATAAAGTTGAAATGGCTAGATGTAACTGTAAGTTCTAAGCTAACAGTTCCTTCTCTTGCACTTCTTACTTGTGGAACTCTTCTAACTTCCCAGTCAACCTTGATCTTTAAACATTTAAATGCAGTGTTGAAAGTTATCTTAATTCTTGTCCTTTTTATTGTTCTCTCTCCTTAATAGTTGCTTGTCTCTAATGCTCAGTAACCCCTTGTGTCTTAGTGGCTTTATTACCTTGCTTGGTTGAAATGATTAAAATAACAAAAACAATTTCTTATGTTTGTTGCTATTTTGGTTTTGATTAGATATGTGGCAATAAAGACTAAGATAAACAATGCCTCCAACAAAATAGAAAATAAAAATCTGTCACAAAACAGGTTTTATTGTAGACTACTATATATTTATACTGGTTTGGAAATAGCACTTAGTCTGCTGTTGATGTATACATACATTTGTAAGATACTGTGAAATATCAGTCCCTATCATTTGTGTTATAAACTATGTAAATTTAATAAGATGTATAAGTATGTATACAGCAGTGGAAGTGTTAATTACAACCTATTAATTATGAATTTCATGCTTTTTATATCCCACTAGCAGCATGGCCCGGCGTTGCCTGTGCTTGATTCAAAAATCTTACGACTCATACAGCAATCGCTATCACTTGACTTAAAATATTTTTGCCTTTCCTTGCCTTTAAAGGAGTTCACTTTGCCATGCTGATGTTGCTACATGCCTTACTTCTTGCCTATCTCACACTGCGAATTTTTTCTAAGCTCTATACTAAACATTAAATCTATTACGAAAAAAAAGAACTAAACGAAATGAACACAAAACGATCATCTTTGAAAAAGGACTCGTAACTGGAAAAACCGAATGAAAAAAGAATGTTAACAACAAATACTTTTTCACGCCCAACCCAGTTCTGCAGAATCAGAATCAACGTTGAGTTTAAGCAAGCGAATGAGCCAATTGGAGTAAAGTACCATGCAGATTTAAATTTTTCCCACTTGTAACGAATGCAGCTATCAATTTCTTTTGCATGCTAGCATGCTAGTTAACATTCATGTCAGTCAGCTGTTGGCTCTCACGCTGGCCAATAGAATATATATATATATATATATATATATATATATATAAAATTCAGTGTTAATCTAAGTGTTCTATCTCTAATATGGAGCACTTTTCCCATAAATATAGCAAACCTTAAATTATATTTTTGTCATGCACATACATTTTTATACACACACACACACACGAGAAAAATATTTAGACAAAAAATGTATCATGATAAATATTATAATTCTAGCATGAAAATAGGCCCTTAGATTTTTTAGACTGTTACTCTTACTACTAAGATATAACTACAAATATGAACCAATGAAGTTGTGATTAATGTTATACATTATTTTAAATATTCTGCAATAACCTTCAAGAAATATATGAAGAGTTTAAAAAATTACAAAACACACATACATGTGTGTGTGAAAGAGAGAGACAGAAGAATTCTGGTAATTCTTGTTAATAATGATATCACACATATCCTAGCTGGACAAAAACCTCAGTCTGGCAATAGTGTTTTTCAGTGCATTGGTACATTAGTTCATCACTGACTTTTTTTTCGAGTGACATGACAAAAGAATGATGTTGTCAAAAGGAAGAAAGTGCAGTTATTACCTGTCATTTAATTCGATTGCTATTCTTTTAAAGAACAAAATCAGACAAAGAGGAGATCTGTGTAGGTTGATCACCTCATTATTGTTTATCTCATGCTAACCATTCTTTTGAGGAACTATTTCATTTTTTTTCTTTTCAACTCACTCTGTAGATAGAAGGAAACCACTCAGAAATATTAAAAAGATAAAATGAAGATGCATATATTAGTCATAAATTTCCACAATGTATTATCTTAAAATATCACGAGTGTAAGTAGTTTGATTTACAACAGTGGAACCAAAAATCATTGTCTGGTTAATATCACTGTGTGTAACTAAGCACAAAAAAGACTGACTACAGTGGATATGGTGTTTGAAAAAGGAAAATTCAAATCTATTACATAGTTTTCAAAATTTGTCATATTTTTAAGGAAAGATTGCCTAATATCAGTGTTTATGATTAGAGACAGTGTATTGATATAGAATTCAACACCATGTCGTGACTAAGTTGTATACTTCAATCTAGAGATTATTGCCATAAATAACACCCTAAAGAAAAGAAACTCAGACAGACATGTTTTCTCTTCACCCACTTCCCTTTATTCCCTAGTGACCTATATATACAGCTCACTATTCAGAAAACTAAAGTAGTAGTGGTTCTTGACCTGAACATTGTAAATTATAACCAATATGGGTTTTTAAGGTGTTTTCTTAATTTATCATTACACACACACACACACATATCTATATATTTAAAAAGATATGTCCATAAATTTTGGGAACTGCTCTCCTGATTCTTTAGCTGGGGTTCAATATTCTCTTGAACATTCATAAAACTTTTACAGATAGGCATAATGATATTTTATTTCCTCCAATGAGCTATGTCATTATCACAATAGTCGTTTCTGTTCCATTTAATGGCTAATAATCTTGATAATTATAATACAACTTTTTTTCAGCAAGTAATAAAAAATGTTATTGAAAAAACTTGAAAATTCTTGTATTATAATTTATTACAGTTAACAGCAATGTTTATCCCCTCCTCTGTTAATTAGAGTAATAGCTTAATTATAAAATGATAATTATATATAAATCAGAGAGAGAGAGATTTTTTAGATGGTGATGAAATCAAGTCAAAGTGATTGGTTATGTTAATATCTTTATTATTATCATTATTTTTTGTTTCTACTGTATACTAATTTCCATCTTTGTCTCATGCAGTGACCTAAGGATAGAATGAGAATTTGTATTATTATTATAAAAGATGTATTTTTCACCTACATATGTTTAATAGTCAGATGCCAGTTCATAAGCAAAGGATGTGATTCTTTTGTTGTTTCCACTAAATTAAACAGAATATAGTTATTAACAAAAAAACTTAGACAAAACTCTTTACAAGATATGGGCTGTGTTTGTTAGAACTATTTTTTTTTATTTTCTTTCTTTATCAGATCCAAAGCTGCAACTTCAACAGGAACAGTTTTAGTTTTTATTATTATTATTTAACCCAAGACTAAGATAAATTAAGTTTTTTCTTAGGAAAATATTGAAAGCATTTTTTTAATTATATAAGCTGTACTCATTCACACAAACTTAATTCAGATAAAAATGGATTAAGAAATCCATTTTTATCTGAATTAAGTTTGTGTGAATGAGTACAGCTTATATAATGTATAATATAATAATGTATAATATAATTATATAATATTATGATGTGCATATCAATATTCTTCTTAATTTTTCCTAGTACTCTGACAACTACTGGAATAATGGTTATGTTTAAATACCACATTCCTGTAATTTATATTTCTCGATGATGAGCATTATCATTAATATAATTATAATTGTCTGATACTTTGTTTTCCTATAATACTTTCTGTTACAATGCCAGCAAAGAATTTTTTTTATTTACAGTATTACAAATTTTCATGCACTGGTGCTAGAAATCTTAGATATAAATCATTTCCAATAACTTGGTTACGTACATCTTCATGTTTTTATTTAATGTATCTGTGGACTCTTATGCATTAGATATTCAAGTACACAGTAAATGTAAGACTTTACTCCATAGTCAGAAACAAGTCAAGCTCTACATTTGTCTACATGATAATGGGATAACTGAACATCCACTTTTAGCTTCTTATATTATGTATGATGACAGCAAAGTCCTCAGTGTTACAAATAAACATTGCAAATCTTACAAGGACAAATATTAGATTGATGCAAAAAGTTGCCAGCATTATCTTTTGTACAATATTAAAGGAATCTTTGAAGTGTCTTTTTATTGCTTGTGCAGTCACTTGGATGTAGTATGTTGCTTACAAGCCATAAGAAAAATTAGGAAACTGGGTTTGGCATGAATACAAGTATAAACATTTTAGTTTTTCTTCTTACTCAATAAAAACAAATGTAATTTTTGAAAAAATCACTGGCTAGGTTTACCATACATCCAAGTTTGGATGGGTTTCCTCTGGTGTCTCACTAGAGATATGAACTATCAATATTTTTTTAATACAAGAACCTAGACCTGTAGTAAAAATTGAAAACTATCCTGATTTGAGGTTTGGAAATTATGGTAGACCTATTACTGGTTATGAAAAATACATTTATTATAAATATCAGAATGAAGAAAATCATGGCTAGACTCAAGACAGACTTCAGCTTTTCAATGTAAACAAAATCTAAAGGAAGAGAAAATTTCTGCTTTTTATTTGGTGGATTCCAAAAAGGATTTTTTATTTATTACAAATTGCTGAAACCTAATCAAAACTTACTCAATTCAGACAGGTGACCTTTTTCTTTCTTCAGTCTTCTTTGGCAATATAATTCATAAGGAATGTTATAAATAATAGAAACTTAACTGTTCAATACTACAATAAGTCATTTACTCATTTGAATGATGCATTGGAAGAGAAAAAAATAGAAAAAATTTTTTTTTTTCTGGGCAAGGATGTTGAAGGTGGGGGTCATAATTTTTGCTGTATGACAAAGCCTTTCTTATGTTACAAATGCAATACATCAAATGGTCATGGAACTTGGCAGGGATTTTTTTTTTTTTTGTAGCAATTCACCATTTACTTCACTTTATGCAACACTCCTTGTCTGATCAGTATTTCAAACAAATTTGATATCAAATATATTCTTCAAAAAAGTATGGATATCATGACTGGAATCCTTCTTTTATAATGGAATACACAGTTTACAATGGAAGGGTTGGTCGACTAACAATTAACAACATGGAAAATAGAATCTGCAAGCTGAGTTTAAATTACACTATTGTGTTCACTTTGCTTTTAAACCCTTGGAAAAGGCATGAATCAATCTCTTTTTTTTTCCTTAATTATGTATTAAATAGTAGATAGAACCAAGGTCTCTAGCCTTGGTTGTTAACCAATCTAGGAGGACAACACTAAATGGAAAACCACTCCTCTGTTTCCCAAAAACAAAAATGCCAGTGCACAAAAGAAAATGATGGTATGGAAAGCCATTATCACCTATTTGTTTTCAGAGCATGGCACTTAAGAAGGACATGATTTACCTGAAATGTGACATAAGGTCATAGAAACCTGAAAAAATCATTCTCAGTGAATATTGCTTTAAATTAAGCAGTGTTTTGTATTTTTCATCTTTCTGTTTGTGTCCTCTTTGTTTATCACCTCTACCTCAGATGATAGCTGTCTTGAAAATAATAGCTTCAAACTTTTGAAGGCTTTTGCTTGTCTCCTATGTCATCTACTTGTACAGTAATTGTCTAACTATGTGCATTTATCACTTACATAAAGAAACCTCTGATGAACTCTGACCTGTCTCTTCTTGTCCTAACTGAATTTGCAGCACTCCAGCCAAATAGAATGCCTTTGTTATTGTCTATGTTAAAGTTGATTGCAAGAAATAGACTAAGATTCATGTTTCCTTTTAACTTAATTGCATTTCCTCTTATTTATTTAGCAAATAAATCTTTGTTCTTACAATTTATTCTTTGCTCGATTTGTTCAGTTGCCATTTACTGCACTTGCCCAATTGTCTCTTTTTATATTTTAGTTGTTAAAGCAAAAAAAAGGTTAAGAAAAAAAGCTTTTGCATATTAATAAATAATTATATCCTGCTATTTTAAGCATCAATGTGTATGCATGCTTATGCTTGTTATTAACTATCATAAATAATACATTTATCCAAATATGAACAAAATAAATAATACAATTATCCAAATAGAGAAAAAAAAATGCCAAAGACATTTTTAAAAAATGAGATGTCATGTTATTTGCAAGATTTAAGTCAGAAATTTGAATTTTAGATTTCATGATTTTAATGATTAAAAGTACAAATCTACTGAAAAATTCAACATATTTTTTTTTAATTTATCTTCAAAAGATTTTTTAAAGACAGAACCAAGCATAAATAACTAACAGATCATCTGAATTATGAGGTGATATTTTTTATTATACCTGTTGCAGGTGGTATATTGGTTTGCAAACATATTGAATGATGGAAGACAACAACAGACAAAACAAAGACTTGAGTAAAAAAAATATATTGCCAAGTTTATTTTTGTTAAAGAAAATACATTGATAAAAATAAAGTTACAATTCACTAGGCAAAAAATATCTCTGTGTGTTCATGTAGAGAGTGAGACAAGTGTTGTTCAGAAAAGGACAGTTTTGTAGTTGGTGAAAAGTATTGTCCTGAAAAAGATAGTTTATCACATATTGTTGCTGCTGGCGAGGATGGCTAGCTTTGATCCTAAGCATTGTGCCCGTGGATAGTTGTCCTTTTCAATTTTTAATGCCTTTTTATATCCTGAATCAGTTTTAAAAACAGTCACTGGTCCTGGAAGATAAAGTTTCTTCTTCTGGTTGTTTTTTTAAAATTATGTGAGTGCTGACAAGATATGACAAACCCATTCCCCCTAGATAATTGATCATATCAATTAATAATATATGTATGTTTCCAGATGCTTAGGAAAAGTGATTTTCCTACCTGATTTGGTCTGTCTCATGATAGTTATGATTATGGGCCTGGTGCCAGATTTGTGTCTGGGGTCATCTTTTTCAGAAATGCTGATTTGCTCAAGTCGATAGTCATGGTATCTGTGATGTTACCATGCTTGATTGTGATGTAACTTTGAAAATACCTTGGTAGCTGGGTGTGGCTGATCATTTGATTGCATCATTCTGTGTGAAAATATACTCACAGTCTTGAAGTTTTTTTGGTATGTAAACATCCTTTAGGGTGTGTTGTGTTGGTGTGTTTTTCTACTGTTCTATTTTGTTGCATAGTTCTTCTATAAAGGAAGTAGTTTGGGTTGAAATTGTATTTTATATGTCACAAAAATATTGTCCTGGTAAGGATAGGGGTACACCAAAAATGAGTTCAGATGGTGTGCAGCCTAAATCTTCTTTAACTGTATTCCTGACAGAGAGGAAGATTAATCTTCCATCCAGTTAGTGGTGTCAGGGAAGATTTTAGGGATCTCTGAAATCTTTCAACCAGACCATTTGCACAGGGCTGATAAGCTATTGTTTTTATGCATTTGGAGACAAGTAAATTGTTGAATTCCTAAAATAGAGATGATTGAAATTGTGCTCTACGATCAACCATCATTACTTGTGGTGTTCCAAAATCTTTTAGAATCGCTTTAGAGACTGTGTTAGCTGTAGTGTCTTTGATTGGTAAAGCTGTCAGCTGATGATGATGGTTGATGCCATGGGCTGGCTGTCTGATGCTGGAACAGATACTACACTCTGATCCTAGGTCGACGGATAGTCTTGCTTGTCAATTTTTGAAGCTTTTTATTATCCTGAATCAATTTTACAGCAATCACTCATCTCAGAAGGTGAAGTTTCTTCTTCCAGTTGTTTTTTAAAATTATGGGAGTGCTGACAGCACATGACATACCAACACATGCAAACCATTAAACATGTGAAGTGTTTTCCCTTGTTCTTCTTTTCAGTTTTGTTAGCATCATCTTTCTCACTATTGTAATTAGATACATAAATAAAATAATGTACATCAACTCAAACCATTTTCTAATACTTTCTGCCTTTAAATAAATAATGCCTTCCTCAATGAATATTCTCATTCTCACTTATAAAATGAGACAAAAATCAAATGGTACTTTATTATAAAATCAGAACTTTGTATTTTCCTGTAAGTTTCACTTGAAATGATTTTCACATTTATTTTTGTCACTATACTTCCTTGTATATGTTCTAATATTACATCTTCATTTTATCTTCAGGCTGATAAGGGCAGTAAAAGAATAAACTTAGCTAACATTGATTTGCTAATATCCTCATCTTAATTTTTATAGTTACAATATTTTATAGCCATTATGTCCTCCAGCTTTCTTCAGGTGTTTATCATAGTTGGTATTCTGCAAATTTCAAACAAAATCCTTTCTTCCTTTTCCATGCAGGTAGATTGTTCTTATTTTACTATGTCAGAATTTATTTCTTATTCCTTCTTCTTTATGAGATCTCTTGTTGTTTCATCTGAAAAAAAATATATAACTTTTTGTCCTCCTTGCCTCAGGGAGTAAATTTATAATAATGATAATTTTTCATCTGACAAATAAAGACCAAAAAGAACAAACTTGTTCACTGCAAATTTTCCTAGCTAAAAGAACTGATACCTGCATTTTATATTCAGATTATTATAAAATGGTTAGAATTTTCTTGGAAGGAAATGTAATGATGCATTGTATTGCATTCATCATAATTGTTTACACCTGCCAAATTTTCTGGTTCCTCAGATTTCACAAATTCTTCAAGTTAATATCCACCTGCTCCTCAAGATAAAATCATAGGCAGTAAATTTGTGATCAGTAAATTAATTCATAAATAACTGAAACACAAGCTGTAAATTTAATAAGAGTAATACAGTATTTGTTTCATTTTAATGTTTTTAAAATATTTCTAAAAATGAACTTTGTAGATGTGTCAACTGTTGCTTGATAAACTGCAGGAGTTCTCTTTATTTCAAAAGTTTTTTTTCAAATATTTGCTCAGCAATATTTTGATTCTAAAGACAATTTCAGTGTCAAAAATGTTGTAGCTAAAAGGAAGCTTATAAAAGATAACAAAAACATTCTTTTGTTACATCATTCAAACAGAATGTAAGTCAACATTTACAAATGTCATACATTCTGCTTTTCATCTACTCAGTTATTTTATTTAGCCAAGATATTTAGCTAACATGTGAGAAATTGAGAATTTATGACAAACTACTAAGAATTTAAAGCTAATTTTTTTTTCTGAGATGTTATGTAATATCAATCTTCCTATATTGCAATGAATACTGGACAATTTCTTCACAGAAAAAGAAGACATTTGAGGAAACAGAGTTCTGGTTCTACAGAAACATGGCGAGAATATCTGGACAGAATATGTGAGCAGTGAGGAATTTTTAAGAAAAATAGAAGCAAATAGTGTACTTAGAATCAGAGACAGTCAAAATTCCAGAGACACATAATGTGGAAAGAGAGCTTGGAGAAGTTGACACTCACAGGACATATTGAAGGTGGAGGAGGCAGAGGGAAATACTTAGCCTACCTAACAAGCTTGTGTAAATGGAATGCAGAACTGAGACTGGGAGAGATGGTAAGAAGATGAACATTACTTAGAGCTATGAAGGATAGGAAGTTATGGAGGGCCATGATCATCCACTTCCTGAGGGAACACTGCACATAAAAGAAACTTCATTTAAGAAATATCCATGGCTGTGAAGATGACATACCAGTTATCAGTACAGAAAATGGACTTGGCAAACTAGATTCAAATTCTACCCAAAGTTGTTGCATTCACATTGCACTAATGCCCTTGCAAAAGACAAATCTGTTTCTTCCCTCACCTGCGGGCAGAATAAACTATCCTTATTAGTATGGCAACTAGTTGAGGAGAAGGCAATGGGAAACCACTCTCTTATGTTTCCCAAGTATTGTCATGGCAATGTATACTTTACCAATATTAAAGAAGAGGAAACTGTGGAGAGCCATGATCATCCATGTCTTAAAGAGGTCTTCAGTTTAATCATCTTCAAATTAAATAATCATCTTCCTAATATACTAAACATGTGTATTACTGAACTTCTGCTATTGCTTTAGTTTGATGTCATTCCAATGATTGCTATGAATTATCTTTTAAAAAGCAATGGACATATATTGTAGGTAAGTGAAATTAAAACAGCATTTAATACTGATAAAAAATATTACAGATCATGGCAGCAACTTATGCCTGAGGGCAAATAAAATTGTGCCAAAAACTTCTCAATCAAGTTCTTCTGGTCAAGAGAAGATCAAATTTGTTCCTCTTGATATATTCTGCACCCAGCCCTCAACTCCTGGATTGTTGCCATGGCTACTTGATTTGCAACACTTTCAATATTGAAGCCAAGACCATGAACATTAAGTTGGCTGGCTTACTCTACTGTTCAGAAGCTATCCCCCCCCACAGTACCTGTTTTGACATATTGATTTATTTCATTGCTGAGAAGCACACTTTACTGGAGTCCTTGTGCAAATAAAAGGGAAATTCATTATGGTGATTAGATGACATTTTAAAATATCAAACCCATGTTTTGGGTGTTATTTTTTTTTCTTTGTAATATTGGAATCATGACATTGACCAGAAATGATAAAAAAATTTTTTAACTACATGAAAATCTTAAAAGATTAGGCTAAATTCCTTTGATTATAGAGTTGCTAGGGTTACATCCTCTTTCCAAGTTAATACTGTTCTTTATTATAAGGTGGTTATAGCTTCTTTTAAATTTCTTTTTTTCCTTTCTTTACTTTTGAAATGAAACATTTTATAGATTAATTTTTGTTAACATGGTTAATCACTTGATGACAAAACCATTTTCTGACTTTGTTTCAATAATTTAACCATTTAACTTAGTCCAATAAATCTCATCAAGTTGCCTTTAAAACAAGATATTCAAGTATTTTAGTATAAATAATAGCTATGGGTTAAATAGCAAGGTAGATTAGGATTCTAGCTTTGGGTAGCAACCAGTATCATAGAAGAACTATGCTGAATTCCAAACTATGGAGATGGCAATATAAAACTATTCCTTTATTTATCTCTAAAATTTGTAGTTCACAGATAATAAAGAAATGGAATCTGGGAGGAAGCATTATTACTTATTTCTTGAAGGGACATAGCATTAAAAAAAAATCATGAATAGATTTTTAGCTTCCTAGATTATACAATATCCTTTTTTTAGACAAACCATAAAACAAATATTTTTTTTTAATTGTAAGCCATAATTGTCACCAATTCAGCATAATAAATGGCCTGTTTTTGTGAATTGTTTGATAATTACATAACCCATTATCAGGCTATGGGCTTTTTTTTATAAGCAGACATTATTTAAGAATAATATACCAATGCCATAAAAAATGATGACATTGTAAATATATTTTTTTCCAGTTTTGAGTTTAAGTACTTTTAAGGATTTCTTGGTTGAGCTGAGAACTTTAAAGCATGATCTTGTATTTTATTTTTTGTTATACTCTGCTCTTTCCCACAGGTAGTTTTTCAATTTTTCATACTATCATACATATATTTGAGAACAGTCTGCCATTGCAATAACAAATACCTTGCTAACTGGCATCAAGGGTCAAGGGAGATAACTCTAGTACAGCAAAAAATTACAAATAAAAAACATTTGGTATATTACACAGTAAGATTGGCTCATTTTTTTTTTCTGAAATTTGAATTCTGTATTCAAATATCCAAATCAGTTATTCATCATTTTATGCTGTTTTGATTCTATTTCTGTAGCATTTCAAATAAATTCAATTAGCAAGAATAACTGCTTTTTTGTTCATGGGATTATAGAAGATCATAAAGAAAATTACTTGGATATCAACAGTTATTCAATACACTTTTGTATTACGTAACTTTTAGTCTCTGTGCCAAAAAAAAAAAAATGGCTATATACAACAATTTCTAACTTAATCATATAAATACTTATGTTTTTTTTTGGGGGGGGTTGTAATTTTAATTGTCAATTAACACAAAAGTAATCAATTAGATTTGATTTCAGTAAAGAATGAAAATATTAGTCAGGGAATTCTAATTGTTATAAATGCTGGATTTGGTAAGAAAAATGAAGGAAATATATATTGAAAGAAAACAAAAGCCATTTTTTCTTGAATGAGAAATCTATCATTAAAATCAGTTACATTTTCATGATTTTCAAAAGTCTGCAAATCAAAAATAATATTTCAAAATGTTTAATAATATCTCTAATTAAAATATTTTGCAACAGATTTTGTGTATATAACTTTATATACCGAATGTGATTAGTAATGATTGAACATAACTTGAAATCTTTTCTTTCATGGTTTGTAACAAGAAGGATGTCAAGTCATTTTACATATGAGTTGACTTGCAATTTTCATTCTTTATTTCAAGATTATAAGTCATTAATGTAAGAAAGGAATCCTGATATAAAACTTATGTAGAAATTTGTTGATAATGATTGAGGCTATTGTATTACTAACACAGAATTTAGTGAATACTCAAAGGCTAGAGACAACTGTACGCATATTTGATATAATAGCTAAAAAACAAAAAATGTAAAATGTTACAAGAAATACTATGATTACTCCAATATCAAATCATAAGATAATTTATTTAAGTTAATATTTGTTTGTTTATTTTTATTTTTCTAAGTTATAATTATCTTTTTCACATTTTCTCTCATTTGTGCCAAGGATTGATTGCACCATATATTTGTGACCTTATTCTGCTTCTTTTTTTCAACTACTTTACATTCATTTGTTAATTACTGCTCAGTACATGAAATAATGCAGAGGAGGTACAGTAGCATAATGGATAGCAGCTTAGATTGAGGAGTCGAGGAGACAAGTTTGAATTCCACTCAAATCCATTACTTTCACTTACATGCTAATACCCTTGGGAAAGGTATGAATCCTCTTCTTCTCCCCACCAGCTATGGGTAAATAGCAGAACAGACTGGGTTGTAGAGACTTGGATGGCAACTGGTTTACCACAGAAAGAAATGGCAACCTACTGCGGAAAATAATTTGCCTCATCGTCATGTATCAAAAAGATATATGATCGCCTAAGTGTGTATCGGTCAGTATATCATGCATGGCACATAACTGACTGACATGAACTAATACTATATATATATATATATATATATATATATATATATATATATATATATATGATAAAATATAGTTTTAAGGTATGCTATATTTATGGGTTAAAGTGTGCTCACTATCAAGGATAATGTGTATGTAAATATAAAAGTGGACGTTGAAGTCAACTAGATGTGACCATAGGTTCTATGCTAACAGTTTCTTCTATCACACTTCTCACTTGTGGAACTCTCTTCTGGCTTCATGCTTTCCAGTCAACTTTGATCTTTAAAAATTTAAATGTAACATCAATCATTATCTTCTGTATTCTTAATTTCTTTTCTTTCATTGTTCTCCCTCCGTAATAATGTTTTTCTCTTTCTTAAATTCTTTTGCACTAAGTAAACCCCTGCATTTTAATTTTTTGTTACTTTTCTTGGGGGTGAAATGATTTTAAAAAGTCTACCTTTTGTGTGTCTCTGTGTATTTACTAATGAGATAAAATATTATAAACACCTGCTTAATTAGAGGTTGGTCATCCATGTGTCCTCTATACAGTTCTTACCTGATTAGGTCTGAATTCTAAAAGTTCCCCATGGATCTGTTGCGAAGAAATTTACCATCAGGTCTTTAGGTTCCACACAGGAAATGTTTTCATTCAACACATCCCATAAATGTTCAAGCAGAAGAATATCTGGAGAGTTTGGTGGATAGAGCAACACTATGAAGTTTTCTTTGTCTTCTTGAGATCATTATTACATGCAATGTCATAAACTGCATTTTCCTGATAAAAGGTGCCACTTCTCAAAGAATGTTTCCATTCAGGGATGTTCATGGTATTCAAGGATGTTGAGGAAGGTGGCATGCACAAAACTACCTGCCAGGTGAATGATATTACTCAGTATTTCCCAACAGAACACTAGCCAAATCATTATACTACCTTGAAATGTTTGTTTCTTTCTCTTAATTGACCCTGGTGCCATCACTTCCCCTGCATAATGACACACACACACACACACACACACACACACTTGGCCATACATCTTATTCAGAAGAAAAAAAAACTCATTGAAAACACTTCCAGTAATGAGTACTCTGACAGACTTGTGACTATACAGCAATATAAGCAACAAAAATTGATGTACT
This sequence comes from Acanthosepion pharaonis, assembly GCA_903632075.3. Classification (NCBI taxonomy): domain Eukaryota; kingdom Metazoa; phylum Mollusca; class Cephalopoda; order Sepiida; family Sepiidae; genus Acanthosepion; species Acanthosepion pharaonis. Next base: position 122,765 of record CAHIKZ030005383.1, on the reverse strand, counting down.
GTGTGTTGTGATACATTCCTTCCTTCACCTTGGTTAAAGCTATCTGTTGCCTCCTAATTGATGAGAAGACTTCTTTCACTTTTCACATCAGTAATTCTTGGCTACCTAATGTTAGCAGTTGTTAATTGTTATCACTGCTGATAGGTGCTCACAATTGAATGTGAACACACTATAAGCTGTATTACTTTTGAAATGCTTTAACATAGTCTTCAAACCATAAAAATTTGGCCTTCATCAAGGTTATTCAAATTTTTTCCATAACTGCAGCATTTAATACATAAAAATGATGTATCTGAGGCCAGTTTACCTGCTTATATAGACCTCTGCAGTGTTATGAGACAGTAACTGTTATTCGTGTCACATATTGTCTCTTAATGTATGTGTGTGTTTAGGGTCCATTTCTTTTGAAAAAAATAATTTTTATCTTTTTAAATCATGAATAGCAGGTACCTTTCCATCATAGATTTATTTTTAAATGAAACAATTTTATGCAAGAAACAGCCAAACTGCTTTTGTAGCAATTTACTAAATCTCCAAATATTGTCTTTATTTTTCCCTTTTTGTCCCTTTATTTTGCACCTTTTTCTGTGTGTATTTATAACAGATTTGCTATCAGAAAGATGTTGTGCTTCTATTTTCATCTTAATTTTTAATATCATTCACACACCATATTAATACATTCTGTTTCTTGTTTTCAAATTATCCTAAAACATAATCAATTGTTTTCATCATTGATATATTCCTTAGAACTCCTAAAAGTCACCTATGTGAAAATCTGTTTCAATAATTCTTTTGATTTTCCATGTAATAAAACAAATATTCAGTATTAATTTTTCAAATATTTTAGATATTAAATATTTTGTATTTCAGTTAATTTTCCTGAAATAATTTCAAAGTTAATTTATCAGCATCTTTTTTATGTATTTTTTTTATTTATCTTTTGGAATTTTTTTGTTTTTGGTGCAGCTCTGCTTTGGTGATTAGTCAAAACAAATTTGTAACCAATATTTAAAACAATATTTCTAATGTTTAGTTCCATCTTTTTAAAAATGTCAGTGAGGAAATTGGTGCTGCGAAATCCTCTAAGAAAATGTGCATATTTGCTAAAAAAGCATCCAAGCCTTATTTAACTATTTGGAGATTGTTTTTTACTCTTTTACAAAACAAAGCAAAATTTCTCATGAGTTATCTTAGCCATCTCTATGCTGCAGACTATTATTTATGTTGCTAGTAAAAAAACAAAATTAATTTGAAGCTTATGAAACCATGAACCTGTCAAGTTTTCTTGTGTCTCACTTTATGAAATGGAAACTTTTGCTATTTATAGAGAACAAAACATGAATGCTGTCATAATGACTGGCTTTTAACATTGGATAAATAGTAATGAACAACATTTATTATTTACTGAAAATAATAATAAATACAACAATATGCCTATTTTAATATATTACAAGACATTCTTAGTGACCAGATGATTGATTTCTCTGATAGTTTTCAATAAGATAACCCCAATGTTAAGTAATATACAACTATAAATAGAAAAATGTATGAGATTAAAGATAACAAGTTTTATTAAAAATTTATTTTTTTATGTTTTAGTTAACTTTTTAAAAAAACTTGTTTATATGCATACATTTGGATTGAGTTAGTGTAGACATTGTCCAAATGTTTATAACTGAATGCTTCCGATTATACATTAGTCACTTTCAAAATTCAAAGTTAGATGTGAAACTATGTATAAAATGATATTTTTATATCTGTCTAAGTTAATAAGAAATAAGTAGACATTTTATTCATTATTAATGCTCTATCTCTTGATATTGAGCACCATAATTATTAAGACTATTGGCCTAAAAAAAAAGTTATTTTCCAGAAATACCCTAGTGGATCATTTTCTGGCAAATCATGATCATTGTTATCTGCTTGTATAAAGGCATATTACAGTATACTACGACAATATGAAAAATATATCTCTTAATTCAAGAAATTTTTTAATTCTTGCTGCTTAGTTAACTGTGTTCTTTGTTAGAAAGAAGGGAAAGTTATTTTTAGATAATTTATTCAGTCACATACTTATAAATTCTATGTTCTTAAAGTCTTGTAAATTATTACATTTATACACAAGCATATTAATTATTTTATCACAAGGAAAAATTTGAATTCAAAAAGCCCAAACTACATGTTATATCTTGTCCCCATTCAAAATTTATGAAAAGAAAACACAAGACATTGTTGGTCACTATGTTAACTATCAATCTGGTCTACTCGTTAAGATTTCTGATGAGATGAAAGCAAAGAAGATTTATTTTATCAGTACATCTTTTCATGTCAGGTAGAACCATTTCCTTTATTTTCTGTCTCTCTTCATTTCCAGTAGATTTAGGAAAAAGAAACATATTTTCAAAAGAAGAATGAGGAGATATATTTAGAAAAATCATTAAATATTTAAATAACTTAAATACAAAAATAACTACACTCAAATCTATTTTTTTATATCTTGAATGAAAATAAATCTGAAAAACATTTTTAAGTAACTGATACTATCTTAACAAAGAACGTATTTGAGTTTATTATTGACAGTAAAACCTTGATTTTATGTACAATGATTTAACACAAATTTAGATTTAATGCCGTGGGTTAGAATTACTTCTGTGTTTCCTTTTTACCTAGTATTTTTTTAATATTATTTTAATTACCCTCTCCCATTTTATGGTGGAGTAATGGATAGCAGCTCGGATTGAGGAATCAGAGAGCTGAGTTCGAATTCCAGTCAAATCCGTTACATTCACTCGCGTGTTAATACTCTTGGGAAAGGTATGAAATCTCTTCTTCTTCACCAAGCTATAGGTAAATAGCAAGACAGACTGGGTTCTATAGCCTTGGATGGCAACTGGTCTACCACAGAAAGAAATGGCAATCTACTGTGGGGAAAAAATCTGCCTTGTCAGTCATGTATCAAAAGATACATGATCGCCTAAGTGTGTATCACACATGGCACTAAAAAGAGAAAAATGATGATTTTTTTATGGGCCTCAGTAATCACATTTTAATGATGTCAAACTATATTTTTAGAATATTAAATATCAAGTTACCACAAACATGTTTTTCAGAATTACTTTGATTTTCTTTTTATATCCCTACACTTACAGCAAAAAAATAACAATAATGCTTAATAAAAAGGGATAAAAAATAACATACATTGCACGAGTACATACAAAATGATGATGTATTTTTCTGCTTATTTTTTTGAGATTTGATTTTACAAAAGTCAGGGCCATTCATCAGATTTTTATTTCTCTTTTGAAAGCTTAAAATTATCTGCTTCAAAGTACATTTTTCCAGTTCCCAAGAAAAATATCACTTGTTCACTGATGATCAAGGCAGACCAAATATTTCCAACATACCTTAGCTTTACATACACACACACACACACACACACACACACATCTTTAGATAAAATGATTGCTATTTATGATTTAATCAGAAGCAATACTCTTAGTGATAAGAAACAAGCAATATCAACAAAATGATAAAATTTTATACAAGTTCACACACACACACACACACACACACACACACATTTTATCACTTTAAACATTATTTTGTAGTGGGTACCCATATCTGATGAAACACACCATTTATTTATTTTCATCTACCAGCCTGAATATTCAAGAAATCTTATTAAAAGAAAAATATACACTCTCCAGGCTGGATTTGAACCTGCGTCTCACAGGGCAGAGAGAACCGTCATTAGATCCAGAGTGTTCTCGACCAACTAAGCTACAGACAACTTAGCCAATCAGACAAAGTTTAAGTGAAATTCCTCTCGTCATATACTTCCTGAAATTTTTCATATATGCTCAGTTTTGTGTCCAAATGTAAACAAAGCAATTTTCTAAAGAAGTAATGGATTCTTTATTAATCTGACAGATTTTAGCAACTTTCAATGTTATTTTTAGTGGATGCTCATATTTGAGTAAACACTCTATTTATTTATTACATACTATATTTATTTATTGATTTTTGTCTACTGGCCTGAATATTTGAGAAATATTCACTCTCCAGACTGGGTAAATAATAAACAATGTGTTTACTCAAATACAAGTATCCACTAAAAATAACATTTAAAGTGATAAAAGTTGTCAGATTAATAAATAAATGCACACGCAATAAATATATTCTTTGTATATTTTTTATTTAGTTGAGATGTGGGAGTACAATAAACTATTTGGGAAATTACTTCAAATTTGATATTAAATAGTGTTTTTTGAACTGGACTAAATTTCAAATCTTTTGGTTGCAACACCTGACAAAGATTACCTCTGCCTCATCCTTTACCCTTATATAGGTCCATCTCTCACTCCAGACAGATATATGCCAACCATAAGTTGGGAGGTCCATAGCTGAAAACTCTTTTTTACTTTGTCTTATTAGTATGTCTATAAATAACTTTTATCAAGTGATGGTGTTGAATGTAGAATATTCTACATTCAACACAGGTGTGGTCATAGGTTTACTGTGCAGTTGAACACCTAATCAGCCCCTTGCATGTGTCTCAGTTACATGCTAATGTTTGAGTTTCTTTGAAGTATCTTGTAATTCCACTCAGTGATGTTATCAGCCCAGTTTTTCCACCATTTGTCTCTTCTATCATCTACTTTGTAGGATAATACCACCTTACCACAAAAATTATCATTTTTTTTTTTATAAAAAATTAACCCAAATGCATGCAAAATCCATACATCTCTCTCTCTCTCTCTCTCTCTCTCTCTCAATTACAATTTACTTATGTTGAAGCAAACTATATTTTGAAAATATTTACAGAAGCTTCTTTGTCTATACTTTCAGTTATATATTAGTGAGATTGTTCTTTGTGCAAAATAAAACAAAATCTTTCTATATTACAAACATACAGTTTAGTGGCTTAACTGTGTTATCAAGTTGTTAAATAATGAAAGTTCTGTTTAAATGGCTGCACCAACTTTTTAAAAACCGTCTTACCTTTTTATCTGATGTCTTCAGTAAACTTCTTCACATTCAGTAAATTTTAGCATGCATAATTCTTAAATTGACTCTGTGTGCTTATATCATTTTTATATATATATATATATATATATATATATATATATATGGGTCTGCTTAGGGATAAAGGTTCAAATATCAAAAGATGAAGAAGGAGGAAGAACATCATCATTCTCATTACATGTACATGAAATTATTAATTTTATGCACATGTTAAGTATCTTACAAATTGCCAAAGATTGAAAATACTGACTACTTGATCATTGTTTGTAGAAAGCACAGAGAAACACTTTAACTTTATTATGCTAATAATATAGGAATGGCCTAACAAAAGATAATCTTGTTTGTTGAAATGAAAGCAATGCATTCTGTCACCTAACTATTTCTTTGTTCAGAATGCCAGATTTCCTCTAAAAACAGATATTTATTCTTACAAGTATTGTAAATTTTCTTATGGTTCACCTATAATCCAGTTCACATTCCTCTTCGGTCTTTTGAACAAGAATAGAACTTTATCCCTTGTTTCCTGTTTAGAATTGGGTTTTCTGGTGGCTCTTGGGCCTTGTACAGTGTGAATATCAAAAAAAAGAAAACTGGTAATGAAACTAGAGAAAGCTATTGTCCAATCTGAAAGTTTACCTTTCTAACTTAAAAAATAATCTTTCCTCACATTCTTAAAGAATAGGATTGATTGGTATGTTATTCTATATAGCTGTGTAGTGTAGTTGCATTTACTCAGCCTAAACTGACATGAAGTCACAGTAAAGTGGCACCTAGTGAGGATTGAATACAATAGCAAATTGGTCTATAAGACAATCTTGCTATGCATGCTACTCTGATATTTATTGTTTGATCTAGTCTGACACAAGGTTACAAGTGTAGGACGACTAGTGAATTTTATAATCGTTACAGTATTACTAGGATTTGAAACTAGCCTGTTAACTTCATAGTGAAGAAACTTTATAGTAGAGATGTAGTTTTTTGACAATAGTCCTTAAAAATGCAAGGGTAGTTCTCAAGCAAATGAAAGCTTCTGAATGATTTTTCCTTGAATATTTGATAATCTTTTGTGTTCCTCCCAATGTTTGGGTTTGTAAATTTATATTAAAAATGTCAGGTTTAGCCAAGCTATCATACTTTTTTGTCTTCCTTTTCATTTTTAAGCAACTAAATATTCCCCCAACTATATATTTGGTTAATCTTGGGCAATATTCAAATAACACACAAATCTTGAATTAAATCATTCAAGAAATCTCACAAAAGATGCCAAAATACATATTGATTCTTATATAATATACAATCAGCAAGTTTTGTACACATGTATTAATTTTTATTATATTTATGTACTGCCTCCAACAATGCCCAATCAGTAGTCGATGTTTCTTCTGCCAGAATCTTTATAAATTTCTCCCTTTCTATATTATGCCATATGAATTGACCTGAAAACTTTTTCCTGTCCATTGTATTTCTTTTCTAATTTCCTGTTGGATGTCATTCAGGCATGCAGTGAATGCCAATATTCTTTAGCAATATGCAGTCATCTTTTCTGAAGATAATGCTGTGTTTGCATTGACTTGCAAAATATATCCATTGTTGCTCCTCAGGCAGATGTTAGACAAGTTCAAACGTCATACTTTAAGTTTGAATCTTGACAATCTTAGCTTTCTTCTTTTATGGATCTTTGTCTTAAAAATCATGGCAAACTATGTACATAAATCTATTCAGACACAAGTTTATCTTTCTGTCAATGTTCATATATTATAAATATCATTAATATTAATAAGAATCCAAATTGACTGTTAACCATTGCCCATTTAAAAGCAATTAACCATTACATTGTACTATTTTTAAGTATAGGCTTTATTTTTCCTGTACAAATCATAGTTAGAAACATGTATATTAATGATATTAGATTGTCTTATATGAAATATATTTTTGTTTGCTGACTTTTCATTAAAAATTTATAAAAGTTTATTGATATAAGTCATTATTTTAGGGTTTATTTCTTGCTAATCTGCTATTTTGTTTTCAGGTGGTTGTTTCATAAAAAAATATTCTTTATAGATTCCAGAAAATGATATCAATTAAACAATGTTGACTATTATACAAGTTCAGATTTGGCCACAAAGCTTCAATGAGACATCAGCTTGACATTTAACAGTAGTATTGTTAATGTCAGAAATATAGAGATGAGGGCTTTGAAAATGAACCAAGGCAAAAACCTAATTCAGTCATAAGAAATGATCATAATCTGAAAATGACAGAAAACTTTCAGAACTAGGAATTTTTTTCACACATAAAAAAGAAATAGCTTAAACTAGAGAATAGATATGGCCGGCTCCATGAGAATGCATACCATCACACTTCACAATCCAATGTTCAAAAGTTACACAAAAGCCTTGGTTAGAAGATTTTGGAGCATCCACCTTATTCATCAGGCATCTCTCCCACAGATTATCAATTATTTGAACACATTTTACTTTCCATGCACAACAAACGATTCTCTTATAGTGAATAAGTAATCAAAGCATTTGAACATTTTATTAAAGCAAAAGATGAGAGTTTTTAAAAATCTGATAAGCAGCTTAGATTCATATTGGAAAAAGAAAACAAAACATATTTTAATGAAGTAAAAGTAATGGACGGTTACTTGTTTCCTTGCACAACCATCGGCAGCTTCCAAAATAGTTGTATCTACTCAGTTTCACTTACAAGGCTTAGGCCAAGTAATGCTATAGTTTCCAGGCACCTTCAAATGAGGCTTCATACTGGAATTGCCTCACCAGAGAAGTAGGTAGGTTTGCCTATTATCCAGTTCATACTACTCCCCGGTCTTTTGAACAGAAGTAGAAGGTTTATCCCTTGTTTACTGTTTAAGGTTAGGTTTCTGGTTCCTTCTAAAGTCTACTTCAGCTCTATACTTTTAACTTCTCTACCTAAAACTCTGAAATTTTTACTTTTTTTTTTTTTCTTCAATAGGAGTAGATATGTATGCCTATCATCTGATTCACACTACTCCTTAGACTTTTAAACAGGATTAGAGGTCTATTTCTTGTTTCCTGTTTAGAATTGGATTTCTGGTTCCTTTTAAAATCTTTCTCTTTCACTTCTGGTGACCCTCACCACACACACACACACACACCTTGTGTCTTGATGGCCTTATCACCTTTGTTTGGATGGTGCCTCTTACTCTGTAATCCTCTCCCTCAGTGGTTCTTGGGCCTTGTACAGGGTGAGCATCATTGTAAAAAAAATTTTAAAAATAATATCAAGAAGTGCCCTTCCTGACAAACCTGACATGATGAGATTCAAACTCTGGTCTCATGCTTGTAAAGTGAATGTTCTAACCACTTGACTATATATCCAAATTTAAATAGAGAGGCACTTTGATTAAATGAATGAGTGTGTGTGTGTGTGTGCGTGCATTTGTTTTTTTCTTTCATCAAAATACAATATTTGTATGGGATAACCTAATATGTTTCTATTTATACATAGAAACAAATTTCATTATGCTAATGAAATATATATTTGTAGCTTTCTCTCTATGTTTAATATATATATATATATATATATATATATATATATATATATATATATATATATATATGTGTGTGTGTGTGGCAAATGAAGCTGCTACATAAGATACGAAATGAAAAGTTTGCTTTTGACAAATGAGTTATCACATAATAATGAAAGATGTACAAATGTATAAATTGATACAATACTGTTATGGCCTTCAACATAATTCTGAAAGTATAATCCAAATATTTTGGAAGTACCTCTCTGTCCCAATTACACAGATTCAATGGCTGCTGTACCTATACTGCTAAATAAAACAAAATTTTATTAAAATCCCTGAAACTGATTTCTTGTAAAATATTCTTAATTTATATATTTTCAAGCTAATATTTTTCTACTGTACCAGTCAATTGCTAGACTGGATTACTCCCCTTGGAGTCTTAGGCAACCTGGATTACTTCCCTTTTTGTATTATTATCATTACTATGTATGACACTTTCTCTTCAATTTGTTCCTTCTGTTAATAAACCATTTTTGTGTTGTAAACCTCAAGGTTGTTAGGTGTTGTATCATCCTATTGGTCTGGCACCGAGTAAATTAATTTTTCTGGTCAATACATACCTGAATTTTCTCTGATTATCATTATTTCATTTCTTGGTTCCAATCCACAGGAGGAGTGGCTGCAAAAATTCACCTCCTCAAATTTATAGACAAAACACACAAATGCATACTGTGATTTTTTTCATAGCCAATAAGATAGGCCACTTCTTGGTCTCATCTGACTTAGTTTGTTTTTTTTGTTTTTTTTATCATTTCACCCCAAGAAAGGCAATAAAGCCACTAGGACACAAGAGGTTACTGAGTGTTACAGAGTATGAGACAAACTACTATTAAGGAGAGAAGACAATTAAAAGAATGATAATTAAGAAGACAGAAGATAACAATTGATATTGCATTTAAATTTTTGAAGATTAAAGTTAACTGGGAAGCAAGAAGCTGGAAGAGATTTCCACAAGTGAGAAGTGCAATAGAAGAAACTGTTGGCATAGAACTTACGGTTCCATTTAGTCATTTCAACTTTAAAGTTCTGTTCATTTTTGTTTTGAAGCGAGAACACTGCAATTACTTGTCTGTATCCCCTTTTCTATGTTAACACCATTCTTAGTTTGCGAACTTTTTGTCTTGTTTCTGTTGCTTTGCCTTGCATATATTGTTTGCTCAATATTATTTTTGCCCTTTTCTTTTCATGATTGTTTCTTGCAAGCTTTGTCAATTCTGTTTGTTGGGCATTTCTACCAATTACATTTAACCATGGCCAATTACTCTACATCATCTTTTGTAATAATTTTACTAATTGTCATTATTTAGTTATTCTGACTTTGAAGGACATTAATATCACACACCTTAATTTTAACCTCTTTCTTATTTACAATTATCAGTGTATGGCTGAGGTCATCAAAAGCCTTTATTAAAGAAAATGTACCTAGTTTTGACAATCTAAGTTGGTAGATGTTAATTTCACTGATTGTAAATTTTCAGTGTCTAAAGGTTTTTTCTAATCAAAATCTCATCAGCAGTTTTGAAGTGATAGTGCATCATCATTATTAACATTATATTTCATTGCATGTGCACTTTTGTGTATCTATATATTTCAAAATTAGCTTCTTGAAACTTCAAATAGATGCTCTTTGAATCCTGAACACTACAAATTATACTAACTTTGGTTCAACAACATAAACATGAAACATAATTAAACAATGAAATTCAAACAACACAAAAGTAAAAAATACCAAAATTTCTTCCTTTTTTTTCTCCATATCTCATTCTCTGATGAAGCTTTAATAAAAGTGAAACATGATTGATGAATGTCTCCTATTTATCTCTCCATAGTTCTGAGATAAGGCACTGCAACTATTTACATCATTTGGACTGTTGATCTCATCTTTATTGTCATATTCACATTGCTCTGACCTTCTTCAGGTGATATATGTTGAAATTTCTAACCGAACGTTTTATTTAATCCATAGGGGTAGACTGTTCAAAAAAAGGCATGTGGAATTTGAACAATCTACCTCTGTCGACTAAATAAAGGGTTTGGTTTAAAATTCCAACAGATATCACCTGAAGAAGGTCAGAGCATACAACATTGTGAATATGGCAATTAGTTCAAATGATGTAAATAGTTTCCTATTTGTTCTTTATCTTACCATTTCAAAGTCTCTAATATAATTCACTCTCGTACATTAGCAAATGGTATTTGAATTTGTCATTTGCAGAAAAACTGATATTGATTGAAAGTAAGTTTGCAACTTAGCAGCATGAACTTAACTTTTCATGTTTTCTCAAATCAAATTGGTAGAGTAACAGCGACACTTACCCCTACTCATGGGTAGAAGTTAGAATAAAGGGGTGTTATCTGATCAATAACTAAATACTTAAATTTATGGAAATTATTGTTTGTTTTATTCACTTGTTGCATATTAGAATTCATCTCATAATCTTTTTCCTTTTTTCTATTACATTTTTTCTTTTTTTTAAATTATTCTCTCTCTCTCTCTCTCTCACACACATTTGTTTTTGCCCCTCTTACCACTCTTCAATCTTTTTCATTGTCTGCACCATTGTTTCTTTCATTTTACCTTTCTTTATAATATTGGCATTTGTGAATTTCAGGATATGAAGCGAATCACCCTCTCTGGAGAAGTGTTGCACAATGAAGAGAAACCTGTTGCTTCTGACACATCATTGTCTAGTGTCAGAAATATAGTCCCACCTGAAAGAAAAGCTGATAGGTCCTCTTCCTCATCTTCAGACAAGATGGAAAATCATCAAGTGCAACAGAATAATGGTATTACAAATGAAAATCATGAGGAAACACCACTATCGAAAGAAGAGGAAAACCGTGCTGGTAAGTTCATGAAAAAAAAAAAAATCTTCATCTGCAACAAGAATTGGTGTATAACACTCATAATAATCTTTAAACAGACTTCATTATTAAATGCCACAATTTAATATAGTGTAGCATTGCAGCTCAGACCAGACACCAGGTTTGTTCTCAGATGCAGCTTCTTACAGTCAAATGCTTGTGGTTTAAAAATAAAGCTTTGGCAAGGTCATCACCCATGAATTAAAACACAAAACTTTTGTAGCTGTAATCAGATTTTAATCTCTGGTTGTAACCTACTGCTACAGATGAGTGAAGCAGAGATTTAGCAAGGCGACTGGGAAGTGAACAGTCTAACAGGTGTCTTCCCTTTCATGTTGCTGTGAGCTCGGTCTTCTTGTCACTTTCTGTGGGTCCTCTTCATCTCTCTGCATTTTTTGTGGGTAGTGAGCACTGTCTTATAGAGAACATTGTTCTTTGTCTTGTGATTTTTATCTAGAAAAGTAATTTATCTTCATTCAGTGACCTTATTTGCCTGAATGGTTTGTCATGATCCTTTTGAGGATCACTTCACTTAGCTGATAATCATCAGGGCAAATAAATGTCTGAAACAAATTTTTGTGACAGCTCAGAAATTTTCCATTTAGCAAGATATTGGCTGATACTGATATCACTACATCACTTTCATATTTTTTGTTAATTCACTTAAGATTAAACAAGACTGGAACATAGTTAAAAGTTTGCATTCTTTTATAAAGTATTCATGATCAGTGAAAACCCAGCAGAAATTGCTCAAAAACCACATGTTTTGAAGTTTTTGTATTGACTTAATTAAAAAGTTACATGTCTAAATATATATAATACAAATATTTGTTAATCTCCATTAAAGAAGGTGTGTATTGGTCAGGCCTGCTACTGGTAACATGTAACTCAGTACAACCTGCCACATGAACAGGTAGTTGGTATCTAAACCAACTCTCTCGCTATCTTTTTTGCTGGTCAGGAGAGTGGCATGCCAGCCCAAAGGATGAAAAACAAGACCTGTCAAAGCTTGGATAAGCTTCATATAGAAGCCTATATATATATATATATATATATATATATATATATATATAGTGTATTGAGGCAGTAAATCATTATTCAAACATATATTGTTAAATTTAACAGACAATGAATCTATTATGTTTGGTCATGTACTGTTCTAAGCTTCATGTAATGGCTTTAGCTTCAGGAGAAAATAAAGACAAAAACTGAAACTAAAGCCACTATATGAAGCTGACGATGGCTCATGATCAAAACATTCGTTGTCTGTTATATTTAACAATACATGTTTGAATATGTGTGTGTGTGTGTGTATATATATATATATATATATATATATATATAAGCTAGGATAGGTTCTCAAGCCTTGAATGTCAACCTTCCTACAGATGGTGTCTCAGTAAAAAAAACTTGGTGTACTTGGGCCACCATAAGTGTCTGAGTTGGGCTTCAGGAAAAGCATCTGTTCTTGTAAAACCTTGCCTCAAATCATTATGACAAATCCTTTATCAGGCAGGAGCCACCTTGCTTTGTACAAGATTAATCCCAGTTCTGCCTCAGCAAAAAAAACATGTCTATGTAGATATGTATCTTTGCTCCTTTTTAAACATACCAGGACAAATTTCAATCAGTTTTAGTGTATGACCCTTGTATTGATCAAATCATTTGAATTAACAAATGTTAGAAAGACAAAAAGTAAGTTTTAAACTTGAATTCTTGAATAGACTAAATCTTGCTCATCTTTAACTCAGACCAGCTGAAATGTCTGTAAGAATAATGGTAAACACACCAAGATATTCATCCTTATAGTTTAGTGTTTTTTATCATCAGTAACATAGTATTAAGAAACAAAAATTTATTTTGTTAGAAACAAAGAAAAGAGTACTGAACTGTTATGTAATATCAGTCCTTTTATATGGCAGTTAATGCTGGAAAATTTCCTCACAGATGAAACAGAGACTCAAAGCAAGAGAAATGTGGTTCTACTGAAGGATGCCGAGGATACCATGGACCAAACATGTAAACAATGACAAAGTTTTAGAGTAAATGAAAACAAAAAGGACACTTATACTTAACATCAGGAAAAGATAGTTTAAATTCCTAGAGCACATAATGAGGAAAGAGGACTTAGAAATTTTTATACTCTCAAGACAGATTGAAAGCAAGAGGGACAAAGGAAAATAACATATAACCTACCTTGCAAGTAAATGGATAGCAGAACATAGTTTGGGAGAGTAAGGCTTTAATGATAGAAGAAATATATTCATATGTATCTGGGTAAGTAGTTTCAGTTAAAGATTCACTTTCAAGTGTCAGGTTGGTTAGTCTACTTAATATAAAATCATAAGATGGAAACCTCTTATTTCAAATCAAAATATGTGTTCTGTCTAATACTTAGAAAACAGTGTTATCCTTTGAATATAAATATTCAGATATGTAAAATCTCAATTTCACTCTCTTCTAAATTGTATTATTCTCTCAGCAGCATAACAAATATTCACATTTCTGCTGTGATGTCTGTAAGATGCTGATAACCAAAATCAGGTTCTCAGGTGATAGTTTGCCAGAAAAGAAGGATATTGATCTCTAGTTTGCCATTTCACCTTTCATTCATTAACAGTTTGTTTTTTCTTTTTTTTCTTTCTTTTTCACTCTAATTTTCCTTGACTTAAAAATGATTCAGATAATTTCTGTCTGAAATTCTAGGATGAGGAGTTATCATTATTTACATTATTTACTCCAGGTCTTCATAGGTGTTTCTTGATCTGGTTAACCTTCAGCAAATTTCAAACTGAACCTTTTATTTAATCTACAGGATGGATTGTTCTCATTCCCCTCAACCTGTCTAGGGATATCTCATCTAGTTTTTATTTGGTATTGCTTGCTTATTGATTTGCCTCATTTCTACTGAGCCCATGATACAATAGCTTTGTGAATTAAAGTATTGGTTCATGATTTTGAGAGCATAGTAATTGTGAGTTCAATCCCTGGACTGGGCAGTGTACACTTGAACTCAGTAAAAATGGAGCTAGCAATAACTGAATGACTAAATAAAAACCAAATGAGAACAATCTACCCCCATAGATTAAATAAAAAGTTCAGTTTGAAATTCTCTGATGATTACCTGGATCAACAAGTACCTGATAAATGCCAGAGGGTACAATGGCCAAAACATTGTGATAATAACAACAAAGATGAGGACAACAGTCTGCATGTAAATAATAACTTAGATAAATTGGTACCTTCATTACATAATTCTCTGAATTTCTTTTCCTGAATATTATATGATCAATTTTGCATTAGTTTAAAATATCTTACCAAGCAGTTCTGTTCACTTGTCCAACATGGGGTGGGGGCACAAATGAATTAGAAAACATTGAATGTGCTGAATCTAGTATTGATCAATAAAATTAATTTTTTCCAGTCACTAACAAAAACATCAGATTTATTACATGTTTTCATTGTTTTTGTTATGAATAATATTTGGATGAAAAGGGATTTCAAATTTTATCATATTAAAATCTTTTCTTAAATTAACAGAAAATAAAATCTACTTATATATTTTCAATATTAACTTTGCAAAAATCACATCTCCATAACTGAGTAAGTGACATTAACCTCTGCATGATGATTTTATTGTTTAATATTTATTGCAATCAAGCAGAAATAAATATTTTTAACCTTTATCACTCTGTATGTGACTTCATTTGCTTTACAAAAAATTTATCCTACTATTGAAGGTATTGAAGATCCCTGAACAATAGTGTGTTTGAATTTCATAGTTGTGTTGTCATATCCTGCTATGGCAACAGAAAACAACTTTGAGTGAAATTAATAATAAGGATACTGCAATTGACAGGCACTGAAAAAGAATGCAGTGGAAAGGAAGTAATATTTATAATGTAGAGTGCTAAAGGTTTTAAAAGAACTTTTTTTTTGTTATTCAATGTCATAATTTAACTTCTTTTATCTGGTATTTTCATAAAAATATTACTTGAAAAAAGTTCACAATAAAATACATGCTAAAAAGTTAGGTATATTTTTATTTACATGTATGAACAGTTTGAACATAAAATCATAACGGATAAGCAAAATCCTCCACAAATGAAATCAAATTTTAATTGTCTTGTCTTCAGCCTTTCATGTATATTTTTAGCCTTATATGCATTGTATCCCACAGTATTAATCACTCTTAATTTTCCCACCTTTTTAGAGAGAAAAAAATGAGAGAAATGCAAGCAGGCAAACAAGAAAGTAGTGAATTTTGAGATTCAGATGTCATCTTTTTCTAGTTATCTTTCCCTTAAATAACACATTTTACCCCCTTTGCAATTTAATTCTTTTTTTTTTTAAATCATTTCACCCCAAGTAAGGTAATAAAGCCACTAAAACATAAGGGATTATGAAGTGTTAGAGAATACAAAGTAAAAAAAAAACACTATTTTTCAATTCATTTTCTTTTCTCTGTTTGTAATATTTTCTGTATATATAATGAAAAATATGAAAGAATCATAAAGCAAATTAATTTTGATTGATTTATAAAGTCATTTGATTAAAAGTTCCTAATACATTGTCCTAAATTATGAAATAAGATGTAATACTCATCATAATCCTGAATTAGTCGAGAAGGTGCATCTTCAGAAATGTAATTGAAAAATGAGTTTGTTGCTTTCAGTAATTCAATGAAGGATAATAAAACAATCAAATGAAACAATTGGTGAGTGAAACCCATCTCCAAGTTTGGGTAAATAATGGAACCTTTATCTTTCACTACAAATCACTACTTTCATTTTTACAAGGGAGGGAAAATAATATCAAACATTTAACATATTTTACGTAATTTTGTTTGAATATAAATAACCTGAAATAAATAGATAAATTTAAGGTAAGTAATTCTTTTGTCAACACAACACCTTGGTAGCTGATAGGTTTCCTCTTTTCAGGAAAGACTTTTAAGATGCTTTTTATCATAACTTTACTTAGGCTATAAGTAAATTGAAGCAAATAGAAAATAAAGGATACTGAGATTATCCTTTATTTCTGATTTACACCATCAACTCATTAACATACATTGAGGACCTGAGTAAAAGTGCAACAAAAAGCAAGTAAAAACAATTAAGATGAAAGGAAATACTAGTCAAAATTAATGGTTGATAATGGTAATGGAAAGATTAACCATTTCCATACAGGAAACATTTGGCATACATTTAACAAACAGCATTATTGACAGTTGATATTTATAAAATTTTTCTCTTAACACAATTTTTCAGGAAAATAAGCTTTTCAACT
Organism: Acanthosepion pharaonis; assembly: GCA_903632075.3. NCBI lineage: Eukaryota > Metazoa > Mollusca > Cephalopoda > Sepiida > Sepiidae > Acanthosepion > Acanthosepion pharaonis. The sequence goes on along the minus strand of CAHIKZ030005383.1, from coordinate 106,009 downwards.
GTTATCACTCTTTCTAGTATTAATGAGTTTCCTTCCTAACGTTTAATGCAGTGTGCAAAGTCAACATATTGATTATATTATTATTTTCCCTTCTACTTGTATGTGCTATCCATTTTAGTTGTTGCCACTGTTGGAAGTTTTCAAATGATGTGGTTTTTGTTATTTTTTAAAGTTGTTTGTGATTCTGTACTACCAGATCTGATGAAGGGATATGGCCCAGTGGATAGAAGCATTGATTGAATTATTCAAAAAGTGATTTGACCCCAAAAAAAGTGACTTGACCCAAAGAGTTGTGAGTTCAGTACCTGGCCATAGCAGAGGGAACAAAAATCTGGAGAGTTGTGTTACTAAAGGGAATTAATTGAAACAACAATATCCAAAAAAGACATCAGGATAATCTACCACCATGAACTAAAGTAGGGGTTTGTTTGAAATTCCAATATATATCACCTGAAGAAGGCCAGAGTATACAACAACTGAAACATTGTTAATATGGCAATAAAGATGAAGACAAAAGTCCAAACAATATAAATAGTGTAAATTAGAATTTTGTCAGTTACAAAAAATAAAATCTTGATATTGTTACATGACCAACATAGTTGTCATTCATTCTTAATTTATGCTGTCAGCTATTGAAAATGACATCAATACAATATACATTTAATGTTGCTACAAACCAGCTTAAAATAAGGAACCACAAGAAAAAGCACAAAAAGGGAAGTAACTTTTAATTTACTTGTAATGAGAGATTACTTATCATCCTGTGAACTGTACATATATTGATTTTAATTTAGATGAATTTTTTTCATAAAATATACTTGAATTGTGTATCCAAAAGTGAATTTAACAATAAGGCAGATTATGTCATATGGTGATAATTTATGAAGAATTAAAATGTTATAAGAAAATTGAGATTATTGAACCCAGAAATATTAAAAAGGAAACTGTTTTTCACCCTAACTTCATAGCTAATAAAGTATTAGCTCTTTTTATTAGCTATAGCAATTTTTCTGAATTTAATTTTCATAGACTAATTATTGTTTTATTAATTTCAGTACGACCGTCCACACTACAACCAATTCGTCCGAAGAAGAAAATTAAACCAAATGTGGGTGATTTCTTCAAAGATGAGGATCTGGATGGAGAAAGTGGTTCTCCCCCAGGGGAAAACATGCTGGGCAACATAGATGATCTACAGACACCAGAGGACCTTGACACGCCTGAAGAAGTTGATGTGGAAGATTTAGAAGAAATTGATTGGGAGAGTAAGTTTAAGATATTTGCTGATAGAATCAGAAATTATAAGTGCAAATCTTTTATTTTATATATATATATATATATATATATATATATAAATAAAATGTTGGACTTAATTCATTTAATTATATGCTGTCATTGTTTACATTAAGATATGCTTTGTGAGCAGAAATGTTTGATCGAGAAAATTGTCAAAGATCATGTGTTTATAAACAGTAATTCAGACTTTGCTAACCAGACGCTTCTCTGTAGCTGAATGGTACTGCATGTCAGGTCAAATGACAGCTTCCATATAGGAATACAGGTTCAGTTCCTGTTGGAGAATGCATATTTTCTATGAAATTTCTTGAATATTCAGGCTGCTAAATGTAATTAATATTGTTTAATTAAAAACAGGGCATTTACTTAAATACATTGTATCTATAAAAATAATGTATAAACAGAAAATATATACACACACACACACACGCACACACACATATATATATTATTATTATTATTATTATTATTTAAATTGTTATTTTTTGTTGAACACTGTTTTATTTCTTGTACTGGCCTGACCATTTGAGAAATTTTATTAAAGAAAAATGCGCCCTCTACAAAATGTAAAAGGGGACATTGGTTGTAATTTCTTTAATAAGATTTCTAGAATATTTAGTCCAGTAGATGAAATAAAATGCTCTTTAAGATAACAGAGCATCTAATATGGGTATCCACTAAATATAATGTTTAAAGTAATAATATGCCAGGTTAATAAATACAAAATTCATAAATTCTTTTATATATATATATATATATATATATATATATATATATATATATATATATTGATCTTTTTTATTGCATGCTACCTCAATAGAAGATTGGAATGAAAGAATATTGGTTTGTAAGTAATATTCTTTCATTCCAATCTTCTATTGCTAGCATATGAACCAAATGATTTCTCACAAAAATAATATTGCTCTCAATGTGTGATTTCATTTTCCTTGTGTCAATACATACACACACACAAATGTTAACTAATCTGTAATTTTGTGTCAGGAGAAGAAAATAACTTTGGTAAGAAGTGACAAAAGAATAGGTTTCCTTGAAATACTATTCATTGATTTATTCATCATCATCATCATCATCACCACCACCACCACCACCACCACTACTACTACTACTACTACAACAACAGGTGTTGTTTAAAACATGGGTGACCAGATAGAAAGTCTGAAATAAAAAAAGCCAAAATTGACCAATGCCATGTGTCATTGTGTTTGAAAGTTCAGTTCCTATAGGCAATAAAGTGGACATTTTTTCAAATTTGGTTCAGAAAAATAGAGAAAGAAGTAAATAATCTTGAACTATTAAATTGACTAATGACATTAGAACATTTTTTTGATTTCACATGAAATTTTAATAGGAAAATTGCTTTTTGAATGTCTTGGAAACTTTTGAAGATTATTATATACAATATTCTGATAGGGTTACATTAACTACTCTTTTTTGTTGTTGTTGTTTCAAAGGTTAAATGGACATTATTTTGAAAATTATTGTTGTAAAAGTTTGACATTTTACATTTTTTCAATATTCTTATTCAGAAAATTCATAGGTAAAGTTTACTTTATGAAAATCAAAATTAATCTTGGTGTTATCAGGTGTTCTCAAATTTTATTCAAGAAGATGTTATCAACCAATTATTATTAGTTCTTTTTGTTTATGTCGTGGTCTTGTAAGGGCCAGAAATAAAGACACAAAGAGAGGAATTGAGTTAAACAAATATATTAACAGAAAACAGTAATACAAACATATGCAAACGAGAGTGTTACAGCAAGAATATTCAGTCTGACTGTCAGAGCTGACTGCTGGAAACTATCCTCTCCAAAAGGCAGTACCTGCTCCTATTTATAGCTGGGAGAGTCCATAACAGTTTACAATCACACTTTTCTTAACTTTTTGAGTAGCAGAATATGTTTCTGATTATAAAAAGTAGTGATAATCCCCACCGCCCAAAAAAAACACATCTACAGCTTATATAGACACTCTTGTTAACCTACGTTTGGTTTAATAGCTTGGATTTTTGTAGTCATTGGCTGTAGAATGGGTATCTAGCTGTAAAATGATGTAGTGGATGTAAGCATTGGTACAGTTTATGCCATTTGTCTAATAGCTGTGGGTTCAATCCTTAGATCAGGCAGTGAAATCCATATGCATTCTGAATTATTGGACCAAACCAGAAACAGTATCCTATGGATGGATTAACTAATAAGAGATCTCTCCTAATATGGAATGGGAAGTTAAATGTGAGAACTGTTTATTCTAATGGATTGAATGAAGAATTCATATCAAAATTCTTAAAAGGTTTATTAAATACAAAAGACATCTGAAGAAGGCTGCAAAGTATAATTGGTGAAATGTTGTAATTATAACAACCAAGATGAAGATATGATTCTTTGTCTCAAGCATTCAGACATAAACCAACATTGACTCATCAAAATTCTCTTTTCTTCTTTGAGTGAAAAAAAAAACATATTTGTACATAGATAAACATGAAATCTACCATTGCTTAATCCCAAAAAATAAGTCATTCTTTTTATGTCTATCAATGTTATTATTACTAGTTTCTATTCTTTTAACTTAATTGTTGCCAACACATAACACATGAACAATAATAATGTGTACAGTAGATTAAACAAGACAATTGGGAAGATATGTTCTTAATTGTACAATGTAAAAACTTCCTTTCCAAACTTTCAACAATGATCCAAATACATTATAAATTTTTGTAAATCCAATGAATATGTATTGACAAACTTTAAACTTCAATATGAAAATGCTATATGTCATAAACTAAAAATGAACCTCCTTATCACATCTGCTTTCTGAGCTGCTGTGTTAGAATTAGTTTTTTTTATTAGTATTAACATTGATAAGTACATGGAGTTTTTTTTATTTATAAAGAATTTATTTCTGTATACTTATACTTTTGGCTAGATTTTTCTTTTAGTTTTTCCTGTAAAGATTTAACAGAAAATTAGAAATGATAACATTTGCTGTAAATATTATTTTGTTTATACACAACTTTAACATTATAATTGCTACAAATATTTTTGTATCAAACTCTTATTATAATTCTATGCATTGACAGGTGAAACTCCTTTGGAGTCCCCAAGTGCTATCCCTGAATACACTGCTGAAGAGGAAAGGGCAGACTCAAAACATTGGAAAGCAGTGTGGATTGGAGACAAACAGTTCCGTATTGATATGAAAGTGGTGGAACCCTACAAGAAAGTTTTATCTCATGGAGGTAATAAAGTTAGAAACACTGAAAAGGGTTTCTTTTATATTCCCTCCTTTTAATCATTTCTTTTATTTTTAACAATACTTTTATTCCTGTCAGCCAAAAGCAAATAAATTATCCATTCAGCACCTCCTTTTCTCTTGTCTGTATGTTTTTGTGTATATATATATATATATATGTATATCAATGTTTTATAAAAAAAAAATTCAGTTTATAAAAATTGAAATTATAAACACAAACAGGTAAATCTTTTAAACATGCCATCTCACAAAATTTCTTTTAATGTCATTTATTTCTATGATTATGTATATTATAAATTTAACAGTATATGTTTGATTGGTTTGGTTGTTTTTGTTTAGTGGCATATCAATACATCTGTGGGTCATTTAATGCCAAAATCTAAATATAAAAATTCAAACTTTATAATCAATTCAAGAGAATTATTTCAGGATTACATTATAATTACTTAGTTGCATTTTTTTAATTTTAGGGTGGGCGGTTGGTTTGGTTGGTTTTGTTTAGCCACATAACATCACCTCTGTAGTCATTTAATGCCAAATAATCTTACAAAATCAAACAAAGAGTGAAAATTTGTTTCTCCTTACAACAAACAAGATTAATCATAACAAATTATTTTTAATTTTTTTATATTTCAACAATGTACCCATGTCTTCAATTTTACTATAAAATGTATTGCTGGTATTTTTCTATAAAAATGTATTTTTATACTTTCCCAGTGTTTTGATCTTTATTGTGGGTGGGTTATCATTTGCCCATAGCAAGTGCTATCCCACCAGGTCAGAGTGAACCTGGGAACAAGAGCAATTAAGAAGGATGTTTGAGTATCTTTGTAGACATGTGTAGTGGCTATCACATTGAACTAGGGAATAACCTAAACCCCTCCATTATTTCAAAGTTTTGACTAAATTTTTACAGTGTTGTCAAATTTTGATAGCACAATTTTTTTCTCAGCATACGTGATTTTGTTCCCAGTACACAGATGCAGTGCTTTGTGTAAAAGTTTATGAGGTCAGATATTGATGTTCTTTGTTTATACTACTACCAGATATTTTTCCTTTATATGCCATATCCCCTCAGGGCATATGCAATCATGGTTTTCCACAACCTCTTGTCGCTTGTAACACTAAGCAAAGTTTGACTCTTTTATCATCCCTCTACCTCTGCTCTGCCATCCAGTCACTCTCTCTTTGATTATATGTATAAGTGTCCTTCTAGTTTTCATTGTTTTAAAGCACCTTATTTCTGAAATGTTCAAAGTTCATAGTATCCTCAATATCTGTCACTTTGAGTATCTTCATCTGAAAAAAGATTATACAGTATTTACTGTCATATAGGATAATTAAATATTACATACCAGTTCAGTATTCTTTACTCCATTTCTAAAGAAATTCTATCTGTTAATATTTTTAGTTTCTAGAAGACATCTTTCATTATTGTAATGTGCCTTTAAATCTCTGTCACACTTTTCTGTCATCTGTTATTACCCAAATAGTTAAATTTCTGTTCCTGCTTGATTCTGATGTCTACAATTCATAGTTCACATCTTTGGCGGCTTCTCTTACTGACAACCATACATTCTGTCTTTTTTTTTTTATAAGTAATGTTTAGACCTTCCTTTCAGCTTTCCTTCACTAGACTGTTAAGGAATTCTTGCACTTTTCCTTCTGAGTCTACCATCAGAACAATGTCATCTGCATATATCATGTCAATATAAATCCTTATTAGTCTTTTTATTCTCTTAGGATTGTCTCAGTGTATAGATTAAATAAACCCACTAAGAAAACACATCCTCATTTTACTCTTCTTTCTATTGTTATATACTTTTGCTTAACTCATTTCCTATCCACATGTAGGCACTTTGCTGCCAATAAAAGTTATGTATTATTTTAATATCTCTCCCATATAAATCAAGCTTTCCTAGAATTTCAAGTCAGACTTTGTATTGTACTTTGTGAAATGCTTTTGTGTAACCTATAAAACATAGGTATATGACATTTACATGTGGACTGTTGTCCTCATCTTGTTGTTATCACAACGTTTTGGCTGTTGTGTTCTCCGGCCTTCATCAGGTGTATGTTGATCCATGTAACCTACAAGGAATTTTGAACTGAACCCTTTATTTAATACCCCCACCCCTAAATAGATTAAATCAAATCTACTACAGTATAGATTATATTTAATCCACTAGTAGATTAAAGTGTTGGTTCATAAATTTGGTGACCTAGTAATTGTAAGTTACTGGCTGGGGAGTGTGTACTTGGACTCACTGGAAACGAAGTAAGCAATAACTGATTAGTACTAAATAAGAACATGACAAGATATCCTTAAACATGTTCAGTAGAACAAGAACTATCTACCCCATTGATCAAATAAAGGGTTCAGTTCTAAATTCCCTGTAGCGTATTCAGATCGACATACACCTGATGAATGTCATAGGGAACAATGGCAGAAACATTGTGATAACAATAACAAAGATAAGGACAATAGTCTGCCTACAAATAATTCCTTATTCCTCATCCAAGAAATTCAGACTGTTGGTTCCAATCCTGTGTGGAATGACTGTAAAAACATACAGATGCATGCTGGGATTTCTTCTTAACCAATAATATAGGCCACTTTTCTGTCTCATCTGACTTGGTTCTGTTCTTTCTTGTCTTGAAATCAGAACACTGCAGTCACTTGTCCATATCTCTTTTTGTGTGTTAACACCATTCTTAGTTTCTGAACTTTTTGCCTTATTACTGTTGCTTTGTTTCGGTTGCTTTGTCTTGCATATATCGTTTGTTCAAATTTATTTTCTCGTGTACTTTTCTTTCTCTGTTGTTTATTGCAAACTTTGTCAATTCTGTTTGTTGGACATTTCTACCAATTATATTTAACTATGACCAATTACTCTCCAATATGGAACACAGGTATATGTCTTTCTGCATTTATATTGCTCACTTTGATAACATTCTGATCATAAAAATAGCATTTCTTGTTACAGTGTTTTGAACAAAGCCACACTCTTCTTGCCATATTTCTGGTCTAATATGTGCCCTGTTCATTAAACTCCTAATGATAAATTTAGTTCTGTGGCTCACTCAGAAGCTTGTCTGATGGAGTTCACATTCATTTGCTCATAACATTTTTGGCATTGCTATAAAAATAGATCTTCCAGTATTTTGCTTCTACTAAATATTCCATTTACTACTTCAGTAATTTTGTCAAAAATGAAATCCTGAAAGGCTGTTGGTATTTCTATTAGAATAAAATCTCATCCTGCTGCTTTGCTTCTGTTCATCTTGGACAGTGTCAATCTGACCTCAAATCTGAATATTGCAGGTCATTCCACGGTTTTATTTGATGTATTGTAGGTTTCTCTTCTCTGTTGTCATGGAAATGCTTTCTAATGTATTTGTTCCATGTTGAAATTATCTCTTGAGTTGATAATCTGGAGAGTAGAATGTGGCATTGTGTTGTCATGGATTTAGCTCAAAGGGATACAAATAATGAATTTGTTTGGCAATCCCATCACATATTCATTAAAGACAATAACGAGTCTTTCTTACAACAGAAATGATAATTTTATCAATGTTACTGCATGATCCATAGAAGTTGTGTCAAGAAATCTTGTATACTAATTAAAATCTGGCACAATGAAAGACATATATGCTTTGTTGATATTGCTTGTCATAGCATAGAACAGATTGATGTATAATTAATCAAAATAATACAACTGCTTATGATTGCATGTTTAACTTGTATTGCTTTCTTTCTTTCTTTCTTTTTTATTATAGGCTACATGGGAGAAGATCTCAATGCTATTATTGTATTTTCTGGTTGTTTTCTTCCGGATCGAGGAAGAAAAGATTACAATTATGTCATGGATAATTTGTTCTTGTAAGTATTATTTTTGTTTTTAGTACCACTTAATATTATTATATCGCTTAGTGTTAAGCTTATATTCAATTATTTGATATATTATTTTTAGCATGATTCTGTGATCCTGATATATTTTTATATATATATATATATATATATATATACACGCACACACACACACACAAGTTTTGTTAAAGACAGCTAGCAAGGTACTGCGAAACAAAATCAGATATCAACTGGAAATGCTATCATTACGCATTAGAATGAATGGCTTCCTTAGAAAGCAAAAATACTAAGTTAGAAACAAAAAAAAAAAACGAATTGAAAACCACAATATCAAGGAAAAAAATACTGGAAACTGATACCGGAATATAAATTGCCAAACTGACCGACTCTAGGCCATAGAATTAATGTCAGGTCTTGATCAAGGCCAAATTGTCTTGCCCAAAAATCTATGGAAATGTCTCTTGCACCAGCTCTGCCTCAAATTGGCTGTGTGTGGGAGTTCCATCTTGCATGAAAACATAGTGACTTCCAAATGAAACTGACAACCAGAGTAACACATCCCTCTCCAACATTTGCTGGTAAACTCTGCTGTTCACTTTAATTCCTTCATCAATGAATACCAAAGGGTGATTTCAAACCATCAAAAGCAACATCAGGCCAAGACATGATGCCGGTTGGTTTCTAGCACTTGAAATGTGTTCTGATGATTACTGGTTTTTCCTGCCAACCCATTTTTGGTTGGAGTTACCTGAGAGCAGCTGTTGTTGTTGTTGTTGTTGAATCTTGTATGGTTTTAGCACTAAATCCTCTTTCACCCCCCCCCTAGCAACCCTGTCTGAAATAATCCAATTTTTTTACCATCTTCATTCTGCTTCTTCATGGATTTCTCTTCACCTTCTTCATGACAGCTTCAATGACTCTCTTGGTATAAAATGAATTGTTTCTTCCAGGAATTAGATTTGGTGAGGCTCCTCTTGAAACTTTTTCCATACATTAAAACAGCTTTTCTGCAAACATTCAAAATTCAGAATACTTCATACCAACCATTTTCAATGTGCCAATTTGATCACATTTTGTTTGAGCCACCATATTTAATTAAACAGTAAGCAATAAAACAAAGCCTGTTATTCAAAATTTGTAACTATTTTTATGAATAGGTATGTTTCAATTTATGTTTAAATAATGGATAAATATTTATGTCACACATGGAAAGATTTTCTTCCTGAAAATTTTGAAAATTCTAATTTTTTTTCTGAATATGGAAGTTTCATTTCATCTACTTTACTCATTTGACCTTGCTCCATCAGATTATCACCTTTTTAAATCTTCCTGGATGGAGAATTGTATACCAATCATCAAGAGGTTACAAACAATATGGTGATATTTTTTGCTGTGAAACACAAATAATTTTAAGCCTGAGATATTATTAACTTGCCTCTTTGATGGAATTCTGTCATCAAAAATAAAAGATACAATTATTTTGATTAAATTTGTAATTGATCATTAAATAAAAGAAAAATAAAAGTCAATACTATGTCTCTAATAACAACTAAGCCCAGCATCAAGCTGGAAAAGGGTTGAAGGCAGGTCACTGGCACCAGCTGTTTCGTATAGATGGAGACCAGGAAGGCAGTCTATTTAGGGGAAGGAAAAAACCTGATTATAACCTCTGTTGCCTTGTAGTCGTATCCAAACACTAAAAAAAGCTATGAAAGTAAATCCAAACAGAAAATCTGAGAGTGAAGTCCCAAAGGAGAATGGCTGTCAATACTAACAACCTTCTGGCAACCTCTGTAGTCAAGCTGGCCCCAATTGTATTCCATTGGATCTTATCAGTATGGCCAAGATGGGGGCCATATGGTCTGGACAGCATACAGCCATCAGCATACGGCTATTGCCCATGCCTGCACTCTGGAGAGGTTACTCCAGTTTTATCACCCAGTGAGAGCACAAAAAGACTGAATTTTGACCAAACAGAATGCTACCATTATCTTGGTGAAATAAATGCATGCCCACTAATATGTCTCAACAAAAATATCGTGCTGCATATCGTGTGTTGACAAATAATATTCTATCATTTATGATAAATAGTTTATAAGATAATTGAAATACATGTTATTATTTTAATAATCTTTGTGACATATTACTGTTTTCTATCATTTCAGATATGTAACTAGCACACTAGAACAGCTTGTAGCTGAAGATTATATGATAGTATTCTTCCACGGAGCTACACCCCGCCGTCAGATGCCCGGTTTTAGTTGGCTTAAACGCTGCTACCAAATGATTGATCACCGGTAATACCAGATTTTGCCTTTTCACTTTAATGCACTTTCATCCCCCAACATACTATACCCATGAACAGACTTCCTCACCTCATCTTACTTTTTTAAACTTTCATTTTCACTATAAGAAGTTCTCTATAATAGCAGATCCATGTCCCAGTTATGAATCTGCTTTCATTATTAAGAAAAAAAAACAAAAAGAACTTTGCTTTATAAAAAAAAGAAATCTCAGATTTATAAGAAAAATGTGACATTTTAAATTAAAGTTATTTTGTTTGAAAACCAGGTCAGATTCATTGTATGTCATGTTGGATAACTTCAATTTTGATTAAAAATGTTTTCTTCTTTGGAAGTTAAAGTCATAAAGGTTGAAACAATTTGATATGTTAACCTAATTTTTACATGATTACCTGAAAATTAGATCTTTTATATATATATATATATATATATATATATAGCTGGCCACTTGTATTTGAGGATAGCTGTCTACTAGGCCAGCTAGCCAATCCCCTATTGCAGATGCTTCCTCAGGCGTATTTGTGTTTATTCAACACCCACAGAGCCCACCTGTGGGTTATACTGCAACTATGCTGACCAGATCATAGTTTGTTTCTAGGAAAGAGCATGTTATCTAGTGGGATCAACAGTTTGAACAAGGCCAGCATGCTCATGTCCTTGGCCATGATAACTTGTGACTTTGTGCTAGCACAGCTATCAATGGTACCCAATTTCAATTTCACTCACTAGGCTTGAATTAACCTACGGTATGATTTTCAGGCACCTTCCAAAGGTGCCACACACTGGGATCAACCTCAATCCAGTCTTGATAACATCAGGAAGTCACCTTCCTGACAAATTGACTATGTTGAGATTCGAACCTGGGTCTTATCGTCAGAATGCAAACGTTCTAACCTCTCAGCCATGTGCCCAAAATATATAAAAGTCAAATCTCATGTGGGCAGTGACTGATCATGACTGCCACTTTCATGTGCTTTGACACAATCATAAACTGATCGTCTGATGATTGTGTGAAAGCGCATGAAACTGGCAGTCATGGTCGGTCACTCCCTACCTGATATTTTGAGATATTTTGACTTGAAATATATTAAAGTTCTGCTATTTTTTATGGCATTCAGCATTCTTTTTTTCCAGTGTGCAATCTTAGGCAGGCTTTTTGGAAGCTGCTTATCCTTGTCTCTAATTATATATATATATATAAAAAAAAGAATGTATAAACATAAAATGTCTTTAAATATATATATATATATATATATATATATATATGAAAAGTGTATATAAATATAAATAAATATATATATGTATAATTATTTATATATTATATGCGTAAATGTATTAGAAAGCGCTCAATATCAGAGATAGAGCTAACATCTATCCAACCATATATATATATATATATATATATATATATATATATTTGAATTTGTAGGTCTGATGAATTGGATCATATTTACGATTCCAATGGAATAAATTATGACCATGGAATATTAGTGTTTAAGCCTTTTTATTATATCCTTACTCTGTCCTGGACATTGAGTTTTACCTGGATTCTATCCTCTTGGAATTATTTTTTATACATATATATATATATGTATATATATTTATATAGTTTAGATATATGATTCCATATGTATGTGTATATTAATCACTAATATTATCATTATCTATCTATATATATATATACATACATACATACACACACACACACACACACATATAAAAGCAACAATCTTTCATTTAAGCTTGTTCTGTTAAAGACAACAGACAGAGACAATTGAGTCTCCTTTTTCAAATTATTATTATATGGCCTTCTTTGAAAGCAAAGACAAACCCATCTATATGTTTAATACAATGATGACATATTCTTTCTTGCAAGAAATCTTGATCAGATAAAAAATATAACTTTTGAAATTCCAGACTTTGTTTTACATATGAACTCGGCACTGATAAAAAATTTTTTTGATATTTTTATTGATTTCAGTAATCAGAATTTATTACTTCAACGGACATAACTGACCCTTTTTCTTATTAACTCCTGCTTCCTTAACTATCAAATTGAATGCTCTTATTGATATAACTGTCATAAAAATCTTTTAATCATGCTAATTTAATTTCTTCTCTTAAAACAAATGTTCATAAAGAATTATCTAATATTAAACAAACACTTAGTAATAATGGCTTTCTTAATGACATTGTTGAGAAAAAGTATTTTTTACAGACAATCAGAGTAATATACAGGGTGAGGCAAAAGTTGCGCACCATAGCAATAATTTATAAAAAGTATAATTACACATGGAAATTTATTTACTAGTTATTTAATTGTTATATGTGCTTTTCAAAATGTCTTCTTTTTCAGAAAACATTTCAATGCTATGCCTGCATCATTCATTAACACGTCAGAGAGTTTCCTTTGTCATTTTACTGCATTCATATTTAATCATTTTACCGCAAGCAAGGCAATAATGCCACTAAGGCACAAGGGGTTACTGAAAGTGAAAGAAAATGAAAAGACTTTAGTGATGAGAAAGGACAATAAAAGGAAGATAGAAGATTGCAAGTGACATTGGATTTAAATTTTTGAAGATCAAAGGTGTCAGGGAAGCAAGAAATCAGAAGAGAGTTCCATACGCAAGAAATGCAAGATAAGAAATGATTATAAAAGAACTTATTTTATTTTGTACTACATCAGACTAAAATTACAGAAATTAAAGACCAAAGCAACCCCTAAACTGCAACATGTCAGACTCCTGAATGACCCAAGTTGCAAGGAGACATACAAAAACAGTTATAAACAAATGCAACCTGAGCAAGAATACAAAATCAACATGGGACCTCTTGGGAGAAACACTAGTGACATCAACAAACAAGATCATTTAAAAAAAAAAAAAGTAGACAAGAAAGGAATGAAAGGATGACAATAAATTCTAGAGATAATAAAAAAGCAGCAAAAAACAATGCAAAGGAATGGAAAAGAATACCAAACACTAAACACAGAAATTAAAAACAAATATAGGCAGGCTTAAGAGGAATGGATCAATGAAAAGTGCACAGAACTAGAGAGAATGATCAGCACAAACAGAGCAAAAGTATGCACAACAGATTTAACAGAGCAGGCTTTCTATAAAAGATCACTGATAATAAAAAAAAAAAAGGAAAAAATACTCCAAAGGAGGAACGAATATGTTAAAGCACATTTTTACAATTCAAAAGAGAAAACTACACTGGAAAATGCATAAGGACCAGAAATAGTAAAAAGATGAAGTAAGATCATCACTGGAGAAAGATGAACAAAGCAGCAGGGCTTGATGGGACCATAACAGAAATGTTCATTAGAAACAAAGAAAATAGTATATGGCAGTAAATGATGGACAATTTCTCTATGGATCAGGAAATACCTAGAAACAGCAGAAATGTTCTACAGAAGGATACGGAGAATTCCATCGTCCGAGCACTTAAGCAACAAGGAAGTCTTAAAGAAAATGACAATAAAAAGAACACTTAGAATCAAAAAAAGTCAGCTGACATTTCTTGGACACATAATGAGGGAGGAGGGCTCAGAAAAACTCACATAGCATATTGAAGGCAAGAGATATAGGAGAAGGCAGCAAGCCACTTACCTGACAAGCTTGTGTGAATGGATGGTGGAATGAGGGCGGTGGGGGGTGGCTTAGCAAAAGGAGAAAAACTGTTAAGTGTCACATGAGATAGGCAATCATGGCTCTCCACAATTGTCTATGTCCTAAAGGGACATGGCATATAGAAAAGAAGAAATATGTCTGCATAGTAATTAACTGGAATCATTTTCACTTTTTGAGCGGAAATATTAAAATTTTAATTAATCTGACGCTTTTCTTCTGTATATAATTAGAAACTAATTTGGTTGAATAGGGTACATGAGATATATTTCTTTATTTTCACCATTGCAAGTTATCAAGTACAATAAGTTAAACTGTTTTCATCTTAAATAAAAAGCATGTTCTTTGTTATTAGTATTTTTTTCTTCTCTTGTAACTTGTAGATTAAAGAAAAATCTGAAGGCACTATTGTTAGTACATCCCACCTTATGGTTGAAGACAATTGTCATGATGACAAGACCGTTTATCAGGTGAGTATAGATAAGCATTTAATTCCTTGAAAACTGAACAGTTTCAGAGTCCAAGGACTGTTTACTGAGATGACTTCAAAAGTTACAAAGAAAAAATAGCAATAAATTATTAGTTGACTTTTTAGTTTCACAGCCTTTATTTCCCAAATTACTCTCTGTTAAACAAAAACAAGTAAAAAGACATTCTTTGGCCTTTCTCTCTAGATTCTTAAAAGGCAACAACTGGTAATGGTAATATCAGCCATTTACTTATGTCGACACATTCATCAATCATTAACCGAATAGCAAGTTGAAATTTATAAAATCTTTCAGGAATATAAATTCTTCAAGTCTGCTGTTATTGCTATTTCCAATATTGATTAGGGTTTCCTTTCTAACCTTTCATTCAAAGTAATGTGGAACATCAACATCTCAATTATGTCATTTTTTTCTCTTTGAGTTACATATGCCATCCATTTTAGCTTTTGCCAGTGTTTAAAACCCTCAATTGATGGTGGTTTCTTTTATTTTTATTTATTTATTTAATTTTTTACAGTAAGGTTTACACGATACAAGGCCTGGGAGCCAATCAAGATAGAGGATTAAGTTACAATGAAATACAAAAGGAATTTGAGTGGTTTGCTATTACGTAAGTGGTATGGCAGGTCCTAGCCATGAAGGTTAGACCTGGTGGAACTAAGGAATGTAATTCGTCCAAGCACTTTCCATGGTAGTAGCAATAGAGCAGTGAAAGACTTGCCACATCCCACCTGTGAGAGAGCAGTTGGAGTATAGAAAATAATTCTTCAACAAGGACTCAGAGATGCTTTTAAACTCTATTGAAACTAGAAAGTTAGGACTGGGCAGCTTCCACCACAAATATGACAACAGTACACCATTTTGAGCCTTTGGCTCTTAGTTGGTACAGTTCTTTGTTTGTGATTCTGTAGTGTCAGTTCACAAAGTTTAAAAAATATAGTCCTCTCTAAGACTAGGACAAGTTTATTATATGAATTTGTTGACCAAAAAAAAAAAAAAATACAACACAATTCCAGTAGAAGTTATTTTGCTTGATATTAGTGTTAAACTCTTCCTTGCTCATAATTATCCTCTTTGTAGCAATGATCTTGATGCAGAAAATGGTAGTTTTGTCCACAAGTGAAATAATAAAGACTGATAGTTAATACAAGAAGAGCAGAGGAATGTGTGTTTGTTTCTTATGGTCATAAGAATTCACTATAATTCACTTTTGATGCATATCTTGGGAATTTTATAAACTTCCTGTCAGATTCTTGTCTATACAGCATCAAAAGCAGACACTACTTAAATAGACTGGTCCACTTGATTTATGTTTTTTTTTTACTGATTTAAAAGTGGGGGTCCTGTTCATAGTAGTGGTACAGTGTAAAATCTATCCCTGACTTCTTAACCAGTTAAGCTCCAATAACCTTGTTTACAGATGTCATGTTTGATACTGTGCTAATGTCAACAACATGTTTTTTGTTTTTAAGAATCTTTAAAAATATTTTTTCTTTTTAAAATTTCTTTAAACTTTTTTTAAGGCATCTGGTGGGGGTTGTTTCTAGAAGCACAAACATTAGTGTATACTAATTATTATTTATTTTAATAATTATTATTTTAATTATTTATCCTAAATGATGAATAAACTTATATAAACTTTTATTAATTTATGTAAATTTGAAAATTTATTAACTACTCTTTAGAAATAGTTAATAAATGTGTCCCTTTGAAAGAAAAGCAAGAGCATTTTTTGGAAGAATTTGTCCTTTGACTAAAAATGTATGTTTGTTCTTTTATGGCAAATCTTTATAAAAAGGATTTAAAAAATCTATTTTGCCAGACAGTTCTTATTGCTTAAGATGTTTTCTTAAAATAAAACACATGAAAATGAAATGTATAGAGTCGTTTGCTATTTTGACAAAAAATTTTTGTCATTTCACTCCTTCTCTCCCTCTCCCTCGATATATGCATATACTATGCAGATGCTAATGTTATAAGCACATTTTCAAATATGTCATTTATAAAGAAACAGTTGTTGGTGCTTAACTGGTTAAGAAGATTCACTACATCAATTGACTTCACTACATCAATTGACTTCACTACATCAATTGACTTCACTACATCAATTGACTTCACTACATCAATTGACTTCACTACATCAATTGACTTCACTACATGTGGCTATTATGAACAGGACCTGACTTCTAAATACATAATTAATCAATATTTTTTTGATTCTGACAAGTGTTGCAACCTAAGGAATGTCTCAAAAATGCTAATCTAAAAATATTATTTCAAATAAAACTTTTACCTATTTTTTATGAGTGGACCATTCTATTTAAGTAGTGCCCAAAAGAACAATTGAAATTTTCTGTATCTTGATTAGTAATACAAAATTATCTTCAGGTAAAGGTGTTTACCAGCATGTCACGCCAACAATAAAAATTAGGTGTTGTTTTTAGTATGTTTCCACAGCCTTGTCTTCTTAACAATTGGTTATGTCTGCTGCTTATTAATATTTAATGAGTTACTGATGAGAGTATTCAGTTTTCCTAAGGTGACATTATGTGCCTATCCATAGATGATAATGAGATTTTGGGGAAGCATTCAAATCCTGAGACATTCTACCAAGGTATTTATTCTAAATACTCAAATTAAAATTTCTACATTGTAAAAGTCTTCTAATACTTTATCAGTTATTTCTTCCCTTTTGTTATTTTCAGTTCAAAATTCTATTCCAAACTGCGCTATGTAAAAACACTGGAAGAGTTGACAAAAGTGGTTCCAATGGAACATGTTTATGTGCCTGAGCAAGTAAAATTGTAAGTATTTCTACCTAACATTATTCTCTTATGTGTTAATAAAACTTTATAGAATATCCAAAATTTTAAAATATGATTTTATTTCAGTTAATGTGAACTAGTTGAAAAAGTAATAACATTTCAATAGTATCACTAGCAGTCACATAATGACCGCATATTTATAATATAGGTATTTGTCTGCTGTGTCATTCTTGAGAAGTCTTTAACTGCTTTTAACCTAACATTTGTATTATGTATAATTATTAAGTTTTGACTTTGCTTTCTTTCACTTTAATTCTCCTGATTTTTTTTATTACAACTGTTGCAATCATTATTCTACAATTATTAAATAAATGCCATAAATCACACACTGCATCTACTACTAATATACATAAACAAACAAGATCAGAGAAATAAATAATATGGCTTACTTGAATGATATCTACCAGTAAAGTCTCTGTAGCCAATCTGGTAACAGTGCTGTCACATAGTGACTTGTCTCTAAGGATAAGTGAGTGTTCACTTTTCCTTGGCAGCTTATATTTTTATTTTTAATCTAAGCTCTTTATTTGATGGCCATAGTATACCAGTTTGAAATTTGTGATAAAATTTAACAAAAAAATCAAATAAAAAATTAATTGAGAATTAATAATAATGACAATCCTTAATTTAAGAAATCCATGCACTGTTTCTGTTATTTATTTTTTGCCAGGTTCTTAAAATAAAATGCTTAAGACATGAAGGCATTAAGAAACCCTGCAAGCTATAAACCTATGAAAAATAATATATCTTTGACTTTTATTGGTCTGTGATTCAAATGTTAATGCCTTATTTCTTCTAAAAAAAAACATTAAATCTTTAATATTAATAAAATTTACTTGGTGTAGGTAGCTTTGGGGAGAAGAGAAAAGACAAGGATAGATTTCCAATTATACAAAATCAATGAAATAAAATTTTGGGATATTCCAATTGTTTACATATTTCTATGTATGTATTTATATTATATATATATATAATTTGCAATTTATTCATTTTGTGCAATGCTGTTATGAAATATGACAGAACTTCACCATGTTATTGAAAATAAGTTAATTATGGTTTCTAAAAATCAGTATATGCAGTAAATCCGCGTGTAATGTTTATTACTTTCTCTTCCACTTTCAGTGTTATTTTATTTAATGTTTTTTTCTATATAATGTCTTTTTAATTAGCCTTTGGGGATTGTATTTCAAATAATGAACAAACAAAAATGTTATTACTGAGAGAAAAATGGGATGAAATGTTATACAATCTTGATCCTTGTCATAATTCAAATAATAAACCCAATATTGCATGTTGCATGCATTTTCAAATCCAAGGCCCCCAGATATCCCAATAGAGCATGGCAATGTAAACAAAAACCTAACAATGGTTACTGACCAAGCATGCAGCTTTTCTCTAAAACCAGATAAGATGAACAACAATGAGCTTTTCCACTTCTATTGAAATGGTTCAGTGATTTCATTAGATATTTCACAATTGACATTCTTGTTTTTATTTATGAAGCACAATTCAGAAGCAACGTTGTCAGTGCTCTTTAGCTTTGACTGAAATTCAACTGGTAATAATAAACTATTGTTAATGTATGTTCAATAGTAACAACTCAAAAATAAAATTCTAGAGAGGATCTGATGATCATCAGGTTACTCTGTGAATTGCTTTTTAAAAAAGTTGGCTAAGTAATATTTGAGGAAATAAATGAAATTTCTAGTGAGTGGCCTTATAAGATATTCAGTAACATTGTCTTTTGGGGTTAGTCTAACAAACATAAGGCAATCACACAATGTTAATGAGGCAAAAAACTAAGCACACCATATGAACAAATATTATTTGTTGGTCAAAGTTTCTTTATTAATTCATATAGTAATAATTGGATTTCTAATTTACTATACAATAAGACACTTTATATACATAATTGGAAGAGAAAGAGGTATTTATGAGCATTTTATTGAATGCTGGATAAGTAAAAAATAAATAATAGCTTTCATGGTAATTTTTCATCTACTTTATTTTTTTTTTTTCATAACAATTTGTTTTATTTTTAATTTTATCAAAATAATACATTTATTTGTACAACCCATAAAAACAAAATAAAAAATCTCTTTAAAAGCGTATCTTGTCAAACTGATGCCAAATAATTACCAAACATTGCCGTCTCTTAGCCAAGATGTCTGAGCAGTTAAGATAATTGATGTGACTTGATTGAGACAACCTAATTCTCTCTGGGGAGGATTTCTTTGCTTTTAAAAAGGTTTTATTTAGCGTACAAAACTTGAATGTTAAATATTTTATAATTAAGTAAAACTGATCTTCAGTAAATATATGTTTACAAATAAGTTATTAAACACTTAGAAATGTCAAAGTTAAATCAGTGTTTTTTATCAGTTATTATGAAAATTAATTTTAAAATTAATTTTCTAATTAAATATTTGATGTTTGCTTACTTGTATGTTTTTTTTGCATGTCTATATATAAGAACATTTTAAATTTCTCAGAATCCGGCATGTATTTGTTTTATACAGTTTTTTTTACTATAATTATTATTTTATTTATATATTAGATTATTAGATTGATACTATTTTAATTATTATAATTTTAATAATTGTAATAATGATCTTTAATTTTAAACTACTATTTTTTTGTAAATTAAGCAGACTAAAACTGCAGAAAATAACCTACAAACTACAATTATTTCTTTGAAACTCCAACAAAATAAAATGTCAATATAAAACTATTTACCTATATTACATTATGTACGATATGAACCCAATTCAATATTTTATTTTTTTTAATATAAATATCTACTACCATAAAATGATAGCAAGGTAATTTTGTAAGCCATTGTCAGTTTGTTCCTTTGTTTAGTAAATCTCCTATTTGTCTTTAGCAACTACCTAAATACTTTAAACATATCCCAGAATGCATCTTGTATTTTGCTTTACAAAATCAATTTGCATTTTCTGATGTTCAGTCTAAAATGTCTTTGAGGATTAACTATTTTTGATAAAAGTATTTTGTTTTATACTTATTTTAACATTACAGATAATGATGAAGTAGAAGAAAATGAAACAAAAACTAAGTTTATTTGTTTTGTCTTAACAGTGTGTTTAGTCTTGACATTCTCCTAGATACTTTAAGATAGAAGTTGATTCACACCATCATAATGAAAATATCAATGCCATTTTTTTTATCTTGATGTAATATAATCAAAAATCAAGTAAAATAGACTTTTTTTTTCATTTATCTCTTTCACTGTTTGATTTCCCACTTCTCAATGTGACTTAGTGCCACATTGTCAGCATATATCATGAGTTTTTATCATGCTCATGAAGAAATCTTAAGAAAATTTCAGCATATTTGATTGCCCCTGGTTCTGAACCACTGAATCAATGCACAATTGACTCAATAGAAGTCATTGGGAGTTTCTGATACTTTGCTTGAATAGAATAATTTTTCTTTAAATGACTTTAATATTAGGGCCTGTTTAATATAAGGGCCTGTTTTTAATAAAACTAAAGTTGCTTTCAACAGTAAAAAAAAAAACTTTGCAACCATTTTCTAAAAATTACTCAATCTGTCTATGAATCAAATAAGCTCTGAGTTTGTCTTTTCTAATTTTAGTATTTTATTAGTGCATAACAACCTCTGCTACATGCCTGTTATGATTGTATTTCATTTGCATTATATAAATCCTACTTTATATAACAGTAATTTACATATATTTCAGTATTATAGCCTTAAACCTAGCTGTTAGGATAGAAAAGAATGCTAATCTTTTTTCAGTTTCAATATTTTTCATGCATCTCTTTCTCTCTCTCTCTCTCTGTAGTTCCAAACTTGTTAAACAAATTGAAACTTGCATCTCTCAAACTCTAAATATGTTTCCAATACTTTTTAATGAATGTAAGACAAAATTCTTTTTATTTCTAAAGTCCCCTATTAATAAAAAAAAAATATCACCATCTGAACTAACTTTTTTTCTAGTTTGTTAATGTTATGTAATTTTCTATTGCAATGTTGACATAAAATATCTTGATGAAAACAAATTTTTCTAATATTTATATATATATATATATATATATATATATATATATATATATATATATATAATACTTTCTTCTGCTGTCTCAGTTGTAAAGCATTAGATTGAAATTTACAAATTCTAAAATATTTGTTTCTATGTCCTCACTTGAAGAAGAAAAAATAAAACATAAAAGTTTACATGCAATTATAAAACCTGTTACAATCAAATAGAAAACTTGATTTTCTTTTTCATTAAAACTGTATAAAACAAATGTTTACTAATGTTTCTTATATTATTATTTTTTTTATATGATTTCCTTGAGTGAAGTTTTACTATTTTATTTAAAAATTGTGATTTTCTTTAATCTCTTGACTTCATATTGCAAAACACCTTATTTGAAATTTTCACCAACTTTTATTATAATTTCCTATTTACCAGAATTATTCATTTTAATCAATACATTAATAAGGTTCTAAAGTTTTGATTTATGTAACATTATAAACTTTATTGCTTGATATTTTAACACTCCTATACAAATTTTATCAAATGGTCATTATAAATATTGTTTAAAAATAAGCTGGAAAATGATTATCTACTTTATCATTTGATATTTTTATTAATAGATTTTAATAATTTCTTCTAATCAGTTTAAAAAGACTATAAAGCCATAAAAAAGACTAAGGTGTCTTTGCAATATGAGACAAATCAAAAGCCCAAATTAAAAAAAAAATGAAACACTAAAAAGCAATAAAATTCATTTTTTTTCTTTTTATCTTTTCCTTTCTTCCCAACTCTTGATTAAAACAAAAAATATAATAATTAAATTTCCCTTGCCAACTTTTGCCTGCCTGCCTGCCATTCTTATGAAGGTATGATGAACACTACGCCAGTTACCATTCCAACTCTACCCCCTCCACTCCCTCTTCACCCAGCAAGTTCTTAGCGCCAAGATGATCAACAGGTAATCAGTCTGTCTGCCTCTTGCAAATTGTCTGTCTGTCTGCCTGTATTTGTGCTTAGTGAAAAACTACATTGTCAATCAAATTTAAATTTTGTTATAAAGTTTTTTATGTTCATCATTAATTTATTGTTTGAAGCCACTACACGTCTGTGTTTAATTATGTCTGCCTGTTAACAAAATACATTTATGTTTGTATATAGTTTGAGTTTATATCTATGCATGGATTGTATATTTTTATGGATATGTTTACATCATATGTATATGTGACATTTGTTGAACTGTGTATACAAATATATCGGCACATAACCAAGTGTTTAGAATGTTTGCATTCTGGACATGAGAAACAAGTTTGAATCTCATCAAGGTCAGTTTGTGAAGGAGGTCATTTCTTGGTATGATCCAAGCATGTGGCACCATTGGAAAGTGCCTGAAACCCATACCACAAGTATAGTTTTCAGGCACTGAAACTGTTATAAAGTTCATATAATGCTCATTATTGCTAGTTAGCAAGACTGTAAGGAAAACACTGAAAACAAAAAGGTTGAGTGAAGAAAGGTTTAATCACATGAGAATCACATGGATTGAGAATACACTAGTGTATGGCTGAAAAGTGCTATGCCTTTGCAAGCCATTTTTTGTCCCTGTTTCATGTTCTACTCATAGTGGATGGAGGAGTCCATGTTTCAATAATAAGTATAGAGATCATTTCTACACAATAGAACAAATCTTGTTACTGAAATTAAGTAGACAAAACTGTTCAGAAGCTGTCAAGGTTTGTGTTTGTGCTAAGTCACAAGTCTTGATGACCAAAAGGGTTTGAGTATAATGTCCTTCCTCACACTAGATGATGTGCTCTGTCCCAGAAACTGTAACAAAGGTCTGCTCAGCATAGTTGCAGTGTAAACCACAAGCAAGCTTTGTGGGTGTTTAACAAACACAAATGTGCCTGAAGAAGCACCTGTAACAGAGATTAGCTAGCCTCCCCAGCAGACAGGTATATACTCAGAAATGGGCAGCCTGCCATTATGTGTATACAAACATAGGAGTATTTCTATTTTTGTGGGGAGGGGGGCATAAACAGTCCTGTTTATTTGTTATATCATTATTACATATACAGATGTGGTCAGTGTTTGAGTTTTGGTAAAGGCCAGAATTTTTAAAATGCTGATTTTTGTGATAGCTATGAAATATCATTTGATATGGAGGAAAACTGCATGTTTATATAGAGATACATAAACATATGCAATATTCTTGGAATAAGGAAATCTTGCTTTTCAGTTTTCCTTCAAACTAAATTATAACAACTGTGTTGTGTAATTGTCAAGAACCCCCAAAATTATTCATATGAAACTCCTCATTATTGGAGCATTTTTATATAGTTCATTGATGCCAGTTTTCTCTGGATGTATACATGTTTAAATAGTGTAAAATTAAAAGCAAGTATTTATCCTATAATGTCTTTATGGGTTTTATAAATTGATAATAATGAGTTTAATTCTTCAGTATTGTGAAAAAAATGGATTTTTACCAAACTTGGTTTTCTAATGTCTTTAGTGAATGAAAATTTGTGAACATCTCTCAGTTTTCTTATTTGTCATTTCACTTTGTTTGTTTTATTGTTCAGTATTTTTGTCTTCTGCTCGTTTGTACTAATGTGAAATAAATTCTGGAAACCTTCGTTTGATTATCTGTACAATGTTTCCCCACCTCATCTTTTTGTCATTGATGATAAATGTATTTACTGCAATTGGTACATGCTCTGTTGCTTAGCCTTCCAACTTCCCCCAACATCCTGCTTCCATTGTGGAAAATACTTTACCTCACTCCTAAATGATTTTATCATGAAAGTCAATGTTTTCACTTTAAATTGGTATTAAACAACCAATATTGGTAAAATGTTCTGGATATATTTAGATGGAAGATATACTATGGGAATTTCAGCTTATAATATTTGTTTGATTAGATATATTTGCAATAATTGATTTGGTAGTGTGAGATTTTATTATGCAACTCCAAGGTTGTTCATCATATTGTAAATATGTATATAATACTTACTGACATTTATTTTTTTTAAATTCAGATATATAAAGATTGAAGCAAAAAAAAAACTGGCATTGAGATCTCATCAAATTACACTTGAGCTGGCTAGATGTAGCCATAAATTCTATGCTAACAGTTTCTTCACTCACACTTCTAACTCATGGAACTCCCTTTCGGCTTCATGCTTTCCAGCTAACTTTAATCTTCAAAAATTTAAATGCAATGTCAATTGCTATCTACTGACCACCTAGTTACTCTCTTCTCTTTCTGCTCATTATTAATGTTTCTGTTCCTTGTGTTTTAATGGCATTGCTGCCTTGCTTGCAGTGATTCCAATTAAAAAAAAAAATAATGTTCATGTCGCATGGATTGAATCTACTGGTCTGCTTAAATATTGACCAGTGACTGCTACACATAGCATTTATTTGGGACCATTTGCATTCATTCATAGACTCCGTCTCTCTCAACAACAATGAATTATTCCTTCAAGATAATGCCCCCCCTCCCATCATTGGTTGACCAAGTTACCAAGAATTGTTTCCAAGAGCAGTACAGAAACTTCCAATGAATGACTGCATCTGATATGAATCCAATCAAGCATTTATAGGATGTCGTGTATAGATGTCTATTCATACACAAGGTCTTGCACCTATCAGGGAGTTGTGGACAGCTATTGAGATGGCATAGCTCAACATCTCTCCAGAGAGTTTTCAACCATTTGTGGAACTAGTGCCATGTCAAGTTCACCAGATTAGTGGTGGTTCTACACAATGCTAGACACTTCCTATCACTTTTGGTACATTAGTGTATATGAGAATGGAGAACAATATTCAATAAGCCAAGGAAATCTCCAGAAACCAATAAAATCTGTTACAAGTAATGTTCAAGCTGAAACAATATAAATATTAACAAAATCAATGACTGAACAACTGATGAAGGTTATAGAATATCAAGGAGCACATATTAATATGCAAAATAAAATAATTTATTCAACTTTCAAGGATACTTTCTTAATCAAATATATTTTACAATGGCTTATATCTTTTGGATTTATTATTAAATGAAAAATTATGTTGCACATTTTTGTTTGTGTAATAAAACCCCATATCTTCAAAACATTTCTATCTTGTTTATTTATGCCTGGTTCTCTGTTTAAATAGTGCAAAATTAAAAGCAACTATTTATCCTATAATGTCTTTATGGGGTTTATAAACTGATAATAATGAGTTTACTTCTTCAGTGTTGTGAATAAAAGTTATTAGAAAGTTATTAATATTTTTATAAGAAAACATAAGATTTTTTTAATAATATATTATAAGCTGAAGTTTCATAAAATATTACTTATATATATATTCCAAAAATTTTAAAAGCATTGGCCAACTAATAACAGTTGTGAAAACCTTGACTTACATAATAAAATATGACTTTGTGAATGTGTGCGTGTACACACACACACAGTCATATTTTATATATATATATATATATATATATATATGGGGTTGTCTAGAATTTGTTCAGTTTTCCAATATTATTTGAAATAACATGCAAAATGTTTTTACAATGTTTGATGTTTTTTTGAATCTCTATTCTTCCTCTATTTCTTTTACTTATTGTTTATATTATTATTGATTGTTTTCTTAAAATTTTTGATTACTAATAGGATTTAAATAAATGTAAAAAAGAAATGACCAAATTTATTTGACAAACCAATATATATATATATATATATATATATATTACCTATAAGCCTATATAGTTACCCATACCTCAATGTATGTATTTCTCTTTTTTTTTTTTTTGCTTTAATTTTTTTCCTTTGTGTTTTTTAAACATTTTTCTCTCCTTTGCTTTGCTATTTGCTTTATCTCCCTATTTGACCCTTGTCCATATTATTAGTGTTACTTGCTTTAATAATATATAAATTGTCTTCTGCAGCTTTAGCCATGCTATCACCAGCATTTGGGTATCTGCCATTCATTTAGACTGTGTTTTACTTCATCTTTAATGTATGCATGTGATATACTAGTGAGGTGCTAAAAAGGTCTTGATCTAGGCCACTTCAGAGTTTTGTTTTCTTTTGAGGACTTTTTGGTCTGACAGAGAAATTTTCAACACTTCCTGGTTACTCTTGTTAGTGTGGTACCAAGTGGTATCAGTGTTTAATACAATGGTTATTTCCTTAGTCAGGGATTTGTGAATGTAGGCACCTCTGGTATGGTTGATTATCTTTTTTTCTTTATCACCTCTGGGTTTTGACTTCAATGTCCACTTATATATATAAACAAATGTTTGATATCACAGACCTTGTAAATAGTTTTGAAAAGACAAAACCGCATTTTTTTTCCTTAAGGTGACCTCTTTCGGCCAACACTTCATCTAAAGAATCGGAATAAATTAATGTAAAGCTGAATATATGAATATTTGTTATCAGAAGACAGAATAATTTCATATAGAATCCCTGTATTAATCACATTAATACTAAACTACATTATAACTGATATGATATTTTAGATTTCATTATAATTTTACATATTTAAGTATTGCTGCACATCAACATAATCTCACAAATAAAAAAAGAGAGCATAATATCAAAGCACTGTCTCTGCATGATATGAATTCACTTCCCTCTGGGAAGCAAATGTTTAACTATTAATATAGTTTACCAAGCAACTGTAAAAGGTCATGGTTACTTTGACATTTCATACATTGCTACTACTGAAGGTCCATGGAAATAATGATTCAGTAACCAGAAAACATCTTTTGGGAAAAGGCAGTAATGCTTTCTATTTCTGGGAATTAAAAGCAGAGAAACATCAGCTGGTGAAAATGGAGAATTTTAAGGGAAGTGTATACAAGCAAGTTAGAATCTAAAAAACTTTGAATTATGCCCAGAAGAAAAATTATACACTTTAGAATCAAGGTCTTTGAACAAAAAAATGTCTGAATTCCTTTCTAAACATAAACATAAGAATAAATATCTTAGGTTACCTACCAACCCCCCGATTGTTTATGGACTAGGGGATACACTATGCCACCTGATGATCACCCAGTGTGAAACTGACAGTTGAACTATATTCTTATTATTATTCTTTATTTACATTATTTACATTTGGACTAATGTCCTCATGAGAACATTACTCCAGATATGAATAATTATAACTCTTCATCCCAGAAATTCACACATATAGTCTTATTTCTTTGTGTCTTTTTTTTTTTACTGATATGGAAACCCCCTCTCTCTCTCTTTGACACTGATCTTTCACAGAGGACAAGAAATGGTAGCAAGTTTCTTGTTATCAAATATAACAATGTTATTATTATCATTATATATATATATATATATATATATATATATATATATAATCTTTTTCTATGGAATTATCTGCTTTCACTCTCCTCTCTCTTTTTTTCTATTTACTTTCTTTGTTTCCTTCTTTTTAATTTTAAGAATTTTCTTTCTCAAGTACCCTTTCTCTATTCCTCAATATTTATTATAGAAATTAAAAAAAATTCTCCTTTGACTAATAATCATAGGCACATTTATTGACTTATATTCTGTCTGTCAAATGGACCAACGGCAAATATTTTATTTTTCTTTCTTTCACATTGTCTTCTGAGGCAAGTCTGAACAATACCAGATATGTTTTGACAAAGATTATATGTAAATATTTTCCTGCAAAGAAGAAACTGAATTTATAAGTCCCAAACTGGGAATTTATTAGAGGAATGATTCTAAAGTTTTCCATTTGGCATTTGATATGAACATTTCCTTCTGCATTCTTGGGGTCTGATGATTGTCTATATAATGTTTATTCAAAAGATATTTATTTTTTCAGTTTGCTTTTATGCAATTAGGCTAGCATACCAATAAGAATTCATATTGATTTTTGTGTTGTAATAAAGCCATGTCCTATTTAAAATTTTGATGTTCAGGGTCCCCGCCCCAGTTACAACAATGAATTTTAATAAGAAACAAAAATGTTTTTGACATTCATACACATGACCCCCTTAGCTGCTATATGAGAAAATATTTTACAGAAACAAAAAAAATTTATTGTTTTAGAATAATTTGCAAAAAAAAAGGTTGTCATGTGACTAAGTTCATATCTTTAATTATTTGTGAAGAATAATTTCTCTACTCAGTGATAGAAATATAAAAGGAAGTGACTAATTTGAAGAAAAGTTTCTAGCTGAATTTTTGTAGGTTAATCAGTATAAAGTTGCCAAGATAAGACAAACTCCAAAGAATAAGGGACACTAGTTCAAATCTCACCAGATGCCTATTATTTGTTTCTCTTCAATTCTATGTCATGAGCATAGAATAAATATTATATAAAAAAAAACGCAAAGAGTAAAATGATAGAAAAATTAATAATATTTGTTGATAGTTTTTTTTGATCATAACTTTGTACATTAGCAAGCTAAGTAGAAGTCAGTGGGCAGTGTTAAGGAAAACTGAAATCTTGTCTATGTATATCAAGTTTAGATGTTGTCAGCATTTGATTACAAATAACGTGTCACCTTAAGCAAATATGTTAAATGTTTCATTCCTTTAACAATTATTTTTTTAATAATGACACTGCAAATTCTGACTCTTCTTGTGGAGGAAAACAATAATTCATTTTGTAATTAGAATATACAGGTAATATAATTTTTAGTGGCTTTGAAGGAGAAATTAGTGAGCTTAGTTTGAATTCCAGTTGAATTTGTAACATTCACTTTCACACGAATACTGTTGCGAAAAGTATTAACCCATCAATTCTCCCTCATTTATGGGTTAAATAGCAGGACAAACTGGGTTCTCTAGGCATGTTTGGAAACCAGTCTAAGAGAAGGACAACTCTGAAGTCAGAATTCAACCACCAGATGCTATATAATAATGGTTAGATATGGAGTGCAGATACTATGTCAAACAATATAATACAATAGATTTTAACAGTTATGGATAATCCCAAAATGATCCAGAATGCCATTGATACCAACAGGCATTGGGCCTAAACTTGATATACATCTTTCATCTTTTCTTAACATTGCCCTCTGACTTTTACTTCGCTTGCTAATATAGAAAATAAGCTATGATCAAAAGACTATAAACAAATCATTATTATTAATTTTTCTATCAATTTGTTTGCATCTTTTTTTTAATTGCAACTCTCAGGAAGTTTTTATATTTATTCTATAATCCTGCCCATGATATCGCAGCAGGTTATATAAACAACTATTTATTGATGCTTCTAAGTGAATGTCCATTCTTGAATTCATTCTACTGGAATATTTTCTTCTTCCAAATTTTGTTTTCATGCATCAATTCTACAGAAATCGCTCTACTATAATTTAATTTCTATAGCCTGATTGTGAACAGATACAATAATAAAGATAATATTAGATGATCCTTTATAAGACACACTCAGTCTTTAAGTGATCTTTATATATTTTGAATAATTGGAATATATTCACTTTCAGCTGACTTTTTACTTTGAGTCACATTTCAAGTTTCACACTAAACTCTTAAAATAAAAAATACACCAATATACATCCAATCATTACAAAGCCTATCTTCAAACATAAACAATAATGAACCTAATGATAAGGAAATTAAGAAAGTTATTAAAAAAAATTAAAGAATAATAAAACATCACTTAACAATGAAGCTGAACTTTTGAAAATAGCTTAATTTCTCTTCGGATTCAATAACAAGTTTCTCAATTTCATTATGGAAGTTTGAAATCAGAAACGCATCCCAAAAATGGGGTTTATCACACTTTAACACACTATGGAAACAAAAAGGTAACCCTTAAGACTTTCACACATACAGAGGTATTTCATTTGTATTCATTATGGTGAAAGTATTACTGAGCCTTATATTAAATAGGCTCTCATTGTTTTAACTCCTCACAATTCAGTTTGGTTTTCGTTCTGGGAAGGGATGGCAGATATGAATCAAACAACTCCAAGAAATTGTATACCTGTTTTGTTAACCTGTCAGGAGCATATGACGACATCAATAGAGACTTCCTCTTCTCATTCATTAGAAACTGCCTTCCAAGTTTCAAATCCACCAAATACATCTATCTAATAAAGGTACTTTATCAGTCAACAAAATCTTACATGTTTGGTGAGGATTCCAATATGGAAATATTTCAAACCTCATCAGGAGTGCAACAAAGAAGAAGTGAGAGCTCCAGTCTATATAATCTTTTCCAGTGATGTTGCTGTTAGGATTAAAACTGCCTTTTTTTTTGCTTTTTTTTTTTCAGAAATTTTTGCCAAATTAGTCATCTCTAAAATTATGAATCTAATTGATAGTAATTTATCACTTTAAAACAGAATTATCATTTAATGTCTAAAAAGCAAAATTTTCAAATGTCAATGAACTGTTTATGCTTTATTATAAGCTGATAAGTTATATGTTTATGGCTAAAAGTCTATAAGATTATTTGTTTACTTTGCCTTTTTTTTCATCGTATTTTCCATAAATTTATTTATATAATTACATAAGATATTTTAGATTGATGTTTTTCTTAAACTATCTATGTATTGCAATATGGGGAAAAAAATGCAAAAGCATTGTGATGAAATTATTTCTGTGTTATATAAAATATTGTGATAACACTTTATAAAAAAAAAATGTTGCTTGATTACATATTTTATTAAATGTTGCATAATAATTTGTATATTTATACTCTAAATTATTCTGGTGTTTCTTTAGCCTGCTTTATAATATAAATAAAGTATTTTATATTCATTATAATTACACTTAATCAATAGTTAATAATAATCAATTTCTTAACATTGTTTATGATTTCTAAAACATCATCAAAGTCAACGATAAGAGGAAATTTTAAAATATTTTTTAAAAAATATTATTCAGGATTTCCATTTTGTTTGTAAGTTTTTATTTAAATTTTTTTTTTTTTTGTCCTAATATTTTCTGTCTCCCAGAGTGGACCATTTGATGAGAATGAACCCCAAGACCATCAATGAAGAGCGTTCCAAAAGAAACAGTTTTACTCCTACTACTCCAGCCAGTTTGAGCACAAGCCACTAGTCCTGCTGACCAATGAAGTCTACCAAAGGCAGCCTCCATTTGAGAGAGAGAGAGAGATAAGAAAATAAATAAATGAATAAAACAGCAACAAAACCACCCACCCACCCACCAACCAACCAACACTTCCAGCAAATATTACTTAAAATTCTATCGCTTTTAACAGCAACGACTATTACTGTTGTTATTATTATTACTACTACTACCACCACCACTACTGTGTATAATACAGCTACAGTTAATAGTACCAACTATACTTAGTAACTCTTAATTTTTGCTGCTTTTACTAATACCACTCTTATGGTGTCCATTGCAGCTAATCTAACTACAACTTATCTCAGCTGGTCAGCCTTGGTCAGTTGATGTGCATATCAGATGGAATTTGAATGCTGTTGGTCATTTTCTATGGGGTTGGGTTATAACTTGTGTTTGATTTCATGGATTTAAGAATTGATTATGACAGCAACTGTAAAAATAGGCAACCAATAAGAGAAATGAATCTAAAAGATTTGAATTTTTTATTTAATCTACATATCGATATACATGCACTACCTTCTGTCTATCTATCTATCTATCTATCTATATATACATATATATATATATATATATATATATATATATACACACACACACACACACACACACAGGCTGACATACATGCAGTGTGGTTCTCAGGTATATGTCTGAAGATGGTCATCCACATATGACTACATATTACTCATATTTATTGAAAAAGCCAACATAGATTTATACATAAAATGTTATGCTTAATTACACATTTGGATATATATAAGCATTTCCATGAAATAATTAGAAGATGCAAATTAATTGATTTTTTTTCAATAGTCAGAATTTTATGACTTAACAAAATAGGTTTAATTTACTGGAAGTTTATTATATTAACTTATATATTCTTGGTAATTACATGTATATGCTGAAGTATAAACACTAGACACAAAAGAAAATGTTTGACATGCACAGAAATATGTTTAAGAGAAAGCTTTGAATGCATAGTCACCAAGGGAAACTTCAAATATCAAGTGTGGATCATGAAGTCCTTAGTCTGATATATTTATTCACTGAATTTTGATCTGAAAATTTTCTTTGTATAATATTCAACCTATGGGATTAAAAAAAGTTGCACCAGATTAAGTGCATTGACAAAGAAGTAAATAATGTTGAAAAATATTTGTTACACATTTTTCTTATCTTTAGGCTCTGGACTTGTTGATATACCTACACATGCAGTGAGCACACACATACTCATATATAGACAAAAGGGAAACTTATCTTAGCCAACGCGGGACTTTATCAAGGCAGATGCAAGGATTTTATTTTGTAACAAGTATTTATATAATAAAGCAAAAACGTTATTGGTTTTTCAAAATTTTTAAATTTAACAATGGTCATAAATATTCATCAGGTTATCTGAAAAATTTATGCAAGCTATGGAAGATGCCAAGTGACACAATTCAATGTCTAATAAATGAAAGTGAGTAGATGATGTAGATGATTTTGAAAAACCAATAACATTTTTGCTCTTGTCTTATGTGTTACTAAATAAAATCTTAGTATTTGCCTTGATAAAAGTCCCTCAGAGAACAAAATGCATTGGCTAAGTTTTCCTTTTGTCTTAATTCATATTATCTGTTTACAGATATACTCTATCTGAAATTTTACACACACACACACACACATGTATATAAATGTAGGTATGTATATGTATACACATATGTATATATGTGTGTGTGTGTGTATATATATATATGTGTGTGTGTGTGTATATATGTGTGTGTGTATATATGTGTGTGTGTGTGTGTATATGTGTCTATATATATGTATATACACTAGCATACATAATATGCATTGTTAAATATGAACTTAAATGTAGATAAATATACAGGTAGAGAAGCCATGTTCCAATCCACAAATAGGTATTAATACAGACATTCAATTGTCTTTGCCTCAAGTATGAATTCAAAACATTTAAATCTTTAAATATATAGCTGATAATTATGGTTAAATATGTATTTAGAGCCTTAAGCCAATATTGAATGTCAAGGGAATTTACTGAGAGACATTGTCAATTATAAGTATTTGCATGTATACACAATAGAAAAACATTGGCTTTGTACAAATTTGTTTCTTTTAATATATATTTGCATGGTTGTCAAGAAACACTCAGAGTAAACTTAAAGCCATTGTCAAAACTCAATCAGCCTGACAACACTGCTATCTATGCTAGTAGTACTGTCACTATAAAAAAAAAATACCTGTTAACCTTCCCCCAGAAAATACCACCACCGCTGCCATTGTTGCTGCTGCTGTTATTGTTGTTGCTGTTACCATTTCAGACACTACTATAATTACTACTAAATGCAGTGGTGTTGTCAAGACTAAAACATTACATTAAAAATGAAAAAATTTTTTATAAATAATTGTAAAAATGGTGATTAATATTATTATTATTATTATTATTATTATTATAAGCAAACAGAAAAGTTTCCTGCCTGACTATAAAAATAATTGTGTGTATGTTTGTGGGTGTGTATGTGTGCATGCCAAATTTCTAGGCTATTATTAACCATGCCAAGTTGGTTACATGGTTTCACTCCTAGTCAATTTTTTTTCTTCAGTTTCTTGTAATTAAACAAAAAAGAAAAAAAGAAATAAATGAAAAAGGGAAACTTTGTAAATAACTAAGGGATCAAAAATTCTGATAATATAAAAGCCTGAATTTTCCTTTCTTTCTTTTTAATGTATTCTGGGTGCTTTACAGGAAAACATTATTGTATTGGAACTTGAATAAAAGAGGAAAATGAAAAGATGAAAAAGTTTTCTTGAACTACTGTTTTATTTTCTTCTTTAATATTTTCTTAATAAGTGTTTATGATTTTTCTGACATAACAAAATATTGGTGCAAAGATATTTAATAAAAGAAGAAAAATGAACAGGGAAGAAAATTCAGCATGACACAAAACATTATATTTAGAAAAAAACATTCAAATTCTGAAACTAATTTTTTTTAGTCTGAGAAATTATGTCTCAAACATTGTTTATGGATTTTGATTGAGAAAAGATCTTTTAGCCTCTTTCTTCATATATCTAGACAATTTTTAAAAAAATATTGGCTGAATATGTGTGGTTGGGGTTTTTTTTTTTTTTCTCCCAGATCTACTTTTGTATATTTTTCAGCCTGAACAGAAAACTTCTTTACAATTGATTTTGTTCTAATTATGTAATGATTTACTTTTTTACCCTGGAAAGGAAAAATGCAAAAAGTCTACAAAAATTGTTTTCTGTTAGTTTTTCCATCTATACAAAAAAAAATAAATAAATAAAAATGTTGTTTGGACTATTGTCATTATTCCATGAATTATTCAAACAATATCTCCATTTTTATTGTTTTGATAATGTCATTTTAGCTGGTGTTATTCTCTGATCATTTTCAGGAACTTGGTAAAATCTTATTCCTTATCTCCTCATCCAAACTTTCAAAAAGACTTTTACTAGTTCTTATAGTTCATCAATCAGAGATTTATCTTAGAATCTCTCTGAATGGTTAAAAAAAAAAGATTGTGGATGTAATAAGTAATTCTGTTTATCAAAGAATACCAAACATTTCATCTGCCGGAGAAAGGTCAAATAACACATTTGACTAAAAATAATGGACTGAAACAACAACAATGGAGATACAAACTGGAATAATTTATGGAATAAAGAGATTTTTTTTTCCTTAAAAAAAAGTATTTTGTTGTTTTTACTATTTTACAATGTCTGGAATTTTTACAAATAAAAATGACTTGTGGTTAAATTTTGAAACGTGAGAAAAGAGCAATATGAATTGTAAAATTTATTTATACACACACACACACAATGCACAGAGAGTGAAAATTAAAAAAAAAATATTTCAAGTGCATAATTGTTAAACCATTGCTTACAAGGAGATTTTGATTAACAAAATTGTCACAAAAAGAAAATGGAAATTTACCAGCTACATTGAAAATATTGTTTCCACAAAAGTTCCCATACGAGAAAGAGTTAGAAGGTTACATTTATTATAGTTGATGTTTCATGTGTATGAAGTGTCAGTTTGTGATTGATTGACTAAAATGGTTTGAATAAGTAAATGATTTCTTTTCTTTACTGTAGGATATTCCTTCCCTCTTTGCATGCGTGTGTATATATATGTTCATCATAAGTATAGACACATGCAATATGTTTATAAGTATAAGATATTCTTTTTCTGTCTTTCTCTATCTTTGCAATATATCTACCACATTCACACAGCAAATTAACTTGGATACAGATATACACACACACACATACATGACTATTATATTATTTTCTAGTATGCAAGTCAATGTTTTCACAAATTGGTATTAACTAATATATATTGATAACATTTTTATAATATATTTATATATCAGGTGAATTTTAACTTATATCTATCCTTGTTAAAAGATATTAGTAATTTGTTTTGTTTTTCTTTTGGCAGGAGGTGTCAATTTTTATTAAGCAAAGAGCAAGATGATATTTTATGAATAAAATATAAGCCATTGAAAAATATATTTGATTAAGAAAATATCCCAGAAAGTTGAATAAATTATTTTATTTTGCATATTAATATGGGCTCCTTGATATTCTATAACCTTCATCAGTCTTTCAGTCATTGATTTTGTTAATATTTATATTGTTTCAGCTTGAACTTCTTTACAATAGGTTTTATTGCTCCCCTAAGATCTTCTTTGCTTGAATATTGTTTTTCATTCTAATCTCTCTTAAAAATGGATCACAAATTTACTCTTGGATTAATATCAGGAGGCCATTCTAGTAATTTGAACCTTTCTTTTAAGGTGGGTAATAATCAGCTTTACAGAAGGAATATTGCCTTGCACCATAATATCCTATTTAGCCTAAGTTTCTTGTGTTTAACAATAATCATTCAAGAATTTGTTATCCCAAAAGATAGAATAATTCTCTGCATTTATTTTAAACAATCAACTTTAAAATAAATTTGCTTCCTACAATACTAGCCGAAAACATTACTCCAGGTCTTCCTGTTGTTTTCTAAGTTGTGTTGGTTGACTATTTCCATGAAGGATCTCCTCTCTAACCCATCTAAGGTAGCTCTGCAGTCATCATTAAAAATTATTGATTAGAAATCAGTTTTTCATGAACTCTTTTGCTCAACTGACACATTTCACTTTGTAATGTTTATTTAAATGTCGGAGATGCTTTTCTCTTTCATCATTGGTTCTTTATATACAGTATTTTTTCTTTTTTATTTAAATTCACAGCACCAGCTTCAATGTTTTATGGTTTCTTTCTTATTTACTTGCTTATTATTATTTATTTGAATTTAAATTATTTTCAAATCTATTTTTGTCACATTTTAAAGCTACTTTTTTCTTTGTTCTTACCTTGCTGATGTTTTCCATTTCTTTTTTTTTATTCTCTTATCTCTCATCTCTCTCTGTTAAACTTTTCCTTAATTTCCAAGAGTATATTCTCATCACTCGATATCTTTACAGTGTCTTATTTCTTTTTTGAGGCTATATCTTCCATACGACCAATAGTAATATTTATATTTCTGAAATAAAAAAGAATGTATCAATAACAATGCTATTATGTAAATATTTATTTAGAATATGATAAAAAAAAAACTCCAATTGCATAAGATCTCCTATCATGAAATAAGTTATTGTAAATATTTTGAATAAAAGCATATAGTATAAGAAAACAATATCACATGCTATATTTATCATATAGGATAAGTATATGCAAACACAGAC
This sequence comes from Acanthosepion pharaonis, assembly GCA_903632075.3. Taxonomy (NCBI): domain Eukaryota; kingdom Metazoa; phylum Mollusca; class Cephalopoda; order Sepiida; family Sepiidae; genus Acanthosepion; species Acanthosepion pharaonis. Next base: position 68,462 of record CAHIKZ030005383.1, on the reverse strand, counting down.
TTACATTGTGTGTGTGGGAATATATATATATATATATATATATATATATATATATATATATATATATATATATATATATAAAACCATAGACATCCAGCAACTGAAATGTGATATTTGTGGTAAGACATGCAGGCCCAGAAGTGGTTTCACATGACATTTTAAATTTCATGATAATGTATGACCCACTGTTGGACCTCTTAAGTGCCCTGTTTGTGATAGAGTATGTAGGTCCCTTGCTTCATTCAGCACATCTGTAGATTTTCTCCAAAAAGATATGTAGTAATCACTATACTGAGGCACAAGTTGGCAACCATATATATATATATATATATATATATATATATATATATATATAATGCATGTTTCATTAAAAAGGACAGACAAGGTACTATGTTTAAGCTTTTTATTTAAATTTTCTTTAAAAAAAATATTTAAATATTTATGTAATTTTTGACTGTATGTTCACTATCAGTCAAAAATTACATAAATATTTTCTACAAAACCAAATGCACATTAACTACAAACAAGATGAATCTTCACTTAGAAATATTATAAAGACATGCACTACCCTCAATCGACCCGAATAAAAAAAAAAAAATCAAATTAATTATCTACTATTAAATGTTTTAAGACAGCTAACCTTATCAAAAACAACAACACACCAGCTAAGTCAAAATTACAATGAATGAACATTATCTATAAGTTCAAATGCCCTTTAAAGAATTGTGTTCCTGATCAAACCGAACTCATAAATAATTACATCGGTTACACAACTACATGCCTATCCAGACCCCTTACCTTACACCTATCTGACCAGAGTTCCATTAGGACCCATTTAAACACACACACACCTACCACACTCTATTCAAAATATACTAGTAGAAAACACAAACATAACCTCATGCACTTGTAAAAAAAAGATTAAAAATAATGGAAGCCCTAATAATAAAAAAAGAAAAAGCCAACCCTATATTAACTACGAACAAGGCCACAATATGCTAACTGTGTTCAGAAAATAAAAACACCTCTATAACACACTAAAAGCATATGCATAATGAACACACTCAATTAAACTGAAAAATAAAATCATCCTTGATAATGGCTAAAAGTATAACCAAAAGTGCTCAGAACTATAGAACATTTGGACAGTTTCTATACACTGTGTCCAAAAAAAAAAGCTCTTGTGCGAACACAAGTAAAATTTTAAAAAAAGCTTAACCGTAGTACATTGTTTGTCACTTTTAATGAAACATGTATAAATGAAGGATTGCTGCCTAAATACACAATATATATATATATATATATATATATTAAAATTTTCTATATTTATAGGAAAAAGTACTCAACATTAGAGATAGAATGTTGTTTATACATATAAGCAGTGAGGATATATAGATCAACATCACATGGTGACTGGCAGTTTTCACACTACAATGTAATCTTCAAAGCTTAGTCAATCCAAATCTCTATTTTAAAAAATGCTTGAATGGTCTGAAAATTGCAATGGAATTTGAGGTGAGAGCTTGTTATATATATATATATATATATATATATATATATATATATATATTTGTACTGGAAATAGTCTTAAGCTTTAACCTGAATATATGTTTACAAAAACACAGACATGCACACATACAATCCTTGATATGAAATTCATAATTTCTTCTTTTATTATAATGTTTATGAATTTATATAATAATGGTCTTGATATTTCTCTTGATGATTTGTAATTCATGCTCCACCCCAGCCACTTTGTTTTTCAAGACATGGGGTTAGCCATTTTGAATGACTTTCAACTCATTTTCAAGGATTGAAGGAAATTTTATGTTAATTAATTCTTGCTTTTTTTTTTCTCTTTGTAACCCCACCAACCCCCACCTGACAAATTTCTTGAAGGAGATACGAAAAATATACCTTTGCTTTCTTCTTACCCATCCATATGCATGTATAAGGGTGGACAGATAAGTTTGTAGCTTGACACATAGTTCTTTGGTAAATTTTGATTTGAAATTTTCACTGTATAATCTCTGATCTCTGGAGATGTATTGGGTTAAGTACATTGGCAGGGAATGAGATTTTGATGACAAATAAATATTTGTTGTATAAAATAAATGGATTTTCTCTCATTAGGTGATGAATTTATTGCTGAAGTTACATTAATCAGAAATAGTAGGCTTACTTAACCTTTAGCATGCTGAAGGCAAAAATTCCCACTGTAGTATTCTCTCCCACTGCACTGTTATTTCCAGAAATAACAGTTGACAAGTGTTTATTTATAGCAACCCTCTTGAGGCGACAGAATGCACCTACAGTGTGCAAAAGGAGAGAATTCTCTGGCAATAGTTTTCCCCTCCAGCATGCTAAAGTTTAAGCATGAACTTTGCACTATATTCAGTGATTAGTATTCCCAATATTATTAGTAGTAGTAGTATTCACAATATTATTATTAGTAGTAGTAGTATTCGCAATATTGTTATTAGTATTTGCATTATTATTAGTAGTAGTATTCACAATATTGTTATTATTAGTATTCGCAATATTATTTACACAGTAATGAATTCCACTGATAAGTAACCAAAATACATATTTCTCTTTACTTAATGTATTTGTTTTTTTTTATCTAACCTTGGGCTGTAAGTTTGGATGTGCAGGTGGTATAATGAGTAACAGCTTGAAATTTGAAATAAGAAAACAGAGTTCCAATTACAGTCAGGATCATTACATTCACTTACATGCAAATACTCTTGGGAAAGGTCTGAATCTACTTCTTCTCCCTCAGCTATAGGTTAATTAGTAGGACTTGTATCACTAAATCATTATTATCTGCAAAAAATTCTTACAATCTAAAAATATTTTCTGGATTTAAGTAACCTGTAAAAGACTGATAAGCTGCAAAACACAAACCAATCAATCTAATCCTGGTATATCCTACAAAATTATGTCTTTTTATATAAAGAGTATCTCATAAGCCACATGGTTTTTCATTGATGTTTAGTACAATTTTATAGAAAATTTCCCACCAAAAGCAGTGACCAAGGGAAGTATGATTGGCCCAATTATTTATTGAAGTGTTTTTCATTTTATGTCATAAAAATTTCAAATTTCATTCCTGTTTGTATTAAAGTAAATTACCTTAGAAATAATTTTATAGTCAAAATACCTTCTTCTTTTTTTTTTTCATTTGTTTATTATTTTTTTTATTTATTTAAAGCCCTTTGGATATGTTTTAACTGTTTGTATATTTCAAAGATTGGCCCAACTGACATTTATATCCATCCCTGCTTTTTAACAGCTTCAAAATGATGATGCACCAAATCAGATTCTGTATATTCCAGGTTTACATAGAATTAGAATTTATCAATAGTTCTTCAGCTCATTTGAACAGGATCTTCAGTTTCTTCTTGAAAATAGCAAGTGTTGATGCATTCACATCATCACTAGGTAAAGAGTTCCACTTGTCTATCAACCTCAGGGCAAATAAGTTGGATCTTGCAACAGTTTTCAAATGCTGTTTCATAAATTTATATCAGTGACCACACGTCCTCTTGTTTGAGAAGGTGGAAAAATATATTCACTTCCATTTTATAATAACCATGCAGTATGTTGTATACTTCACACAGATCTGGCAACTGGCATCTTGACTGAAGGGATGGCAGCTTGATTTTGCCTGAAGCTAGGCTGAGGTACCTGTCCTAGGTAGATTGCAAAATAGTCAATATCCTTTTTTGCAATTTGGGCTCCAGTTAACAGCCCCCATACTCAAGTAATGGTTGAATAAATATTGTATGAAGAGTTGTTCCCCTTTTTGGAATATAGCAATTATTTAAATATATTATTATTTTTTCATTGGTCTTCCTTACGATTTCTGAAATATGTGATCTTGGAGACAAATACCCAAGTCTCTTTGTTCTTGATTACTTGATTAAGGCAAACACCATCTGATATGTAAGTGTATTTCAACTTGTCTCTGCCCTTCACCACAACTCACTTTCTCACATTGGATTTTAGATGCCATAATAATGCCAAGCTTTTCAACAAGTCAACCCTCAGAAATTGAACATAAATATTCAGATACTCTTGTAATCTCTGGCAATTCAACAAAATCATTTCACATATATCATTATATATATCTGTAATTGATAGGGTAGTTTTTTTGTTTTTTAATTTTACCAACATCTAACCTGTACTATTTCTTATGTACATGTATAATGGTGGATAGATAAATATGTGGCCTGACACTGTTATTAGCTTAATCTTGATCTGAAATGTTCACTGTATAATGTTTGATTTATCTCATGATTATGTTATAAAAATATTTGTTATGAAATGGCTTTTTCTATCATTAGGCTACAGACTTATTGATGTATATGTGTGCATATATATGTTAATAGTGGGGTTAGGCATTTAAAATGACACATTCAGCATTCATTGCAACAAATAGAAAAATATGCCTTCCAAAAACTAAGCAAAGTATTAAAAAACAGGAAAATCCCATTAGAAACCAAGAAAAGAATAATGAACTTTTATGTAATAACAGTCCTCCTATATGGCAAGGAATGGTTGACAATATCTTCACAGAAGAAGAAACTTAGGGCAACAGAAATGTGGTTCTACAGGAGGATGCTGAGAATACCATGGACCAAACATGTGAGCAATGGCAAAGTTTTAGAGAAAATAGAAACAAAAAGTATACTTATACAGTAAGAGACAGTTGAAATTTCTAGGGCACATATAATGACGAAAGAGGTCTTGGAAAATTTGATACTCACAGGACAGATTGAAAGCAAAAGGAACAGAGGAAAACAACACATAACCTCGCTAGCAAATGGATGGCAGAAGATGGTTTAGAGATAACAAAAAGACAAAATTATTAAAAGCTACAAAGAACAGGAAATTGTGGAGAGCCATGATCATCAATGTCCTGAAGAAAAATTAAACATTGGTGTCTGTTGAAATTTGTGAAATCTTCCTCTTAAAGAAATTTTACAGGAAAATAGCTTTATCAAGTCAACTAGCTGTTATCACTCTTTCTAGTATTGATGGGGGTTTCCATCCTAACCTTTTGTTTAAGGTAGTGTGCAAAGTCAACATCTTGTGCTATTCATTTTAGTTGTTGCTGCTGTTGAAAGTCTTCAGGTAATGTGGTTTCTGTTATTTGGTACAGTTCTTTGTGATTCTTATATATAAGTATATATGTCTTTTAAATCTGATGTTTGGCTATATGCTGTGAACTTTTATAAAAAAAAATATAGCTGACATTTTAAAGAATTATACTTTTGTACTAATGAAGTCCTCCACTGGCCTCTCTAGTTTTGGTTGGCAACAAATCTTAGAGAAGGAAAACTAAAAATTCAAAAACCATCGAGAACATGCACTATCTTTGCAAAGAAACAATTATGATAATGCACAGTTTTTTTTGTTTTTTAAAACAAAGCAGTCTGTGAAGAATCATAATCATCTACATCCTGGCACTTAATATGTATTATTTTTTATACTATAAATCAATTGTGATCCTCTAAGTGTGAATGCTACTTCAAAAGAAACATTGTCAAATTTAATAATTTAAAAATAAAGCAAGGAAATATCTTCTTGTGAGATTCAAATTAGTTGAAGATGTCATTATCTAGTTTACCATTCTAACAGACATTAAATATTTTGTTTCTTTATAATCCATGTTATCAATACCCAACTACAGACTCAAATTTGTTAATTTCCTAAGTCTATACTATATTTTCCTGGCCATAATCAATCTTTTTAATAAGGATAGATATTAGAAACTGAAAGTCACATGATATATTGCTCATATAAGCTGAAAATTTTATCAACATTTTCCAGTTTATTGTGAAGATATAGATTTATGTTTTTTTTATCACTCATGTCTTCAAATAAATACTTTAAAGCAAATACAGATATTGTTACTAATATAGAGTAATTTTTCTATTCCCAATGTCAGATTTTAATAATAAAGGGGTGATAGAATTCAAATAACAGGCTGATACAATTCCTCTCTTAGAAAGAAAATTGTGCTTAAAAATTAAGGTTACAAGAATGGGTAGGTTTTAAAGTAATATAATTTTCACTTTAATTATATACAAAAACTATAAAAATTAATTTTTTTTTAACTTTTTTGGATTATAAAAATAAACAAGTGAAATAAAAGAAATGTTAGGTTCTTAAATTTAATATTTTTTCTAACAGTATGATACTCCTTAAAGCATTCTATATACAATGAATTTTGCACCAAGTTGTCACCATTTTTCATTTCTTTTTGAGAAGTATGCATGCAAATATAGCATTGTTTTTGGTTTGTTCTTCCAGCTTTATTTGCAGGCAAATACTCCAGGAAATGATGTAACTTTATGAATCCCAGTAGATATTTTCATGAGTTGCCAATTTCACTCATTTAGGCTTGAATTATGAATGAATGGTGCATGTAAAAGGTAAACTATGGAAGGCGCTAAATGATGTAATTAATTAGTGTCATCCATAGCTTACCTTTCCTTACACAACAAGATTTAAGGACATTTTAGAGCATTCCCAAGTTCAAAATTTGAAAACTTAATATTTTTCCTCTCTCTTTTGTGTATAAATAAAAGTTACAAAATAAAATCTTCACATTTACCTTGATAAAATTACTTACACATGGGATGAATTGCATTGGTAAAGAAGTTTTCCTTTTGTCTTTTATTTATGTCATATATATAAATAAACAATACATGTATGTTTCTTTTAAATCTGTCGAGATTATTCAATAAATTAAGAAAAGTTCAAGTGAAATCTGGTTAAGCCAAGTCAAGAGTTTTGCATTGAAACGCTCATTGGGACCAAATGTTTGACAAATTAATTTAGTGAATGAAAATATATACATGCACAAAATTGTTTCTTAAAAAAAATCAATAGATTACCATATGTTTCATTTAATATCTGCTAATCATTTTAGGACCAGTGTACATTTGAAATGCTTGTTTCATTTATTTCTGCAGATTCTTCATTGTCATATTGCCGCAGACTCAGTAGCAAGTCAATTTTCAAGGGCTAGATCCAAGTTATACTGCCTTTCAAAACTAAAAAACTTCCAACTGTCCTACTATTTACCTATATTTGTTGAGAAGTGGATTCTTGTCTTTCTCAAGGCCAGTAGTGCAAAGTGAATACACTCTAAATTTGAACTCAACTGAACAATTCTATTTTTCATGATATTAATCATTAGGCCAACAACAGCTACCATATATTTAAAAGTATCTATGCCAAAAAAATGGTCCTATGCAGGTCAAAATGGTCAAGAATCTTTCTGTATTTGTAAAAAATCTTTAATAATTACTATTGTAAAATAAAAATAGCATCTATTATAATTTTTAAGTCTTCAAACTTATTACCTAGCAAAAAAAAAAAAAATTCTTTATAGTTACTTTGTTCAAACATTTTTTTCAATATATTTATCTACAATATGAAGATTCGATCAATTTAATAATGTAAATAAATCTGTTATTTGTGGAAGATTGACATTCAGAAGAAAAAATCTCTCTCTCTTTCTATATATATATATATATATATATATATATATATATAAAAGAATATGATGTATAAACTCTATATATCAGAGTAATGGTGAGTAACTGAATGACAAAATGGAATATTTGACATAGAATTTTTCCATTTTGTCTTTCAGTTACCAACCACACACACACACGTGTGTGTGCATGAATATCATACATATATTTCAATATATCAGAACCTCGTCAGGTAATTGAATAACAAAATGGAAAAATTCTTTGACACACTTCATCCTTTAAAATGATTTTATCAGACTAAAATAATGTTCTTATTGATGGAATTATATCTGTATATATGGGGAAGGGAAAATATATAAATGAAAATCTTCATTATCATTACACACTGAGAGGAAACATTAAAGGTGTAAGGATGCTAAATTTTAAAATTTTCTGCCATCCAACATGTCTAGATGCAATAACTGATCTGATCTCATTTAGTTTTCCAATGTTTTTGTTTTTCTTATTCTCCTATTTAATTATCCCAAACTGTGACAACAGAAGATTTGTTAAGGTGAAATGTAAGAACTTGGATGCAAAGTTACCATGGAAGACTAATAAATCAATCCACTTTCTATATATTATCAATTAACTTTTCATCTTAATTAAATCATCATTTTTTTTTTTTCAGTCAAAATTATGGTCAGACTCATTATGGTGAGTGACTAATGCATTGAATGTGTTGTTCTATAAAATATCTCTTTTGTGCTCATGTCATCTTTTATTTAAATTCCTCAAATTCTCACCTATGTATTTTTATGAACTTTATTACAGGTTATATTGTAAATTCCTGTTTTAAGTTGTTACTTTCTTTTGTATTAAGTCTCTTATTGCTTTAGAAGCATTTGTAACAAATTGCATATTGTTTAGATTAATTCTTTTCAATAGATTTAGTGGGTAGTATTATGTGTCTAGTTTTATTAAAATTATTCTTTCTTGTGATATCAAATGTTAAATAAAATATTCAGTTAAGTTCCAATAAATTAAAGGATGGTGAAACTTTTTCCATTTAATAGCACACTATACTGAGAAATGTTTGCTTTTTAATAAAAGGAAATATTTTTTAAGAAGAATATATAGATGTTTTAGTTTGACTAGCATAAAAAGAAATATGTATAGTCAAAGTATTGTATGTAATTTTTAATTACATTATGAAAAAAGAAGTTTGCTTTTACCTTTAGGAAAAGGTTAACAGCTGTTGCTATGGAAACAGTATCAGATATCTTGTAAAGTCTTGTTCTTTTCACAGCAGCAAAAATTCCAACTGGTTCTCCTATTTATAGAATCACTACTTTGCTAGTAAGGTGCTACCATTTTTAGTTGTAGGTTTGTTAACAAGTGAACTCGGATATGCATGTGTTGCAATGGTTAGCGTCTCAGAATGAGAAATTAGTGAGCGAAGTTCAAATTTCTTACTTTCACTTTCATTTAAATGATCTTGAGAAAGGTATGAATCATCTTTTCTCCCTTCAGCTGTGGATTAACTAGTAAGGTAGACTGGGCTCTTCAGCCTTGATTGGCAACCATACTAAAAGGACAATTCTGATATCAAAACCAGTTTGACTGAGGTATGAGTCTAGGAACACTGTTTTTTTAAAAACCTAGTTGCTATAGAAACCATAAAAGCAGTACTTATCTGTGGGCCACCAATTTCTTACTGGTATATACAGGACTTGAGTGAGTGAATAACAAATAAACTATCCAGATGTATGGTGTTTTAGAAATGACAAAGTAATAATAGAAATGTATGTTTCTTTGCCAGCCAGTTTTGATTAGCTTTGGGACTGGATGGAATTCTCTTAATAGTTCAATGAAAAAAGAATAAATGGATTCCAATTCAACATTCCTCTTAACCTTCCTTTACTTTTCACATTTCCCTGCTCAAAGGTCGGATTTTCCCAGTACATTATTCACCCCTGAACAATAATGAACAGATAGATATAATATCAAATGACAATATAAAATAGCCAGCCACACCCCATCTGCTTGGGTGGCTAACCAGTTCCAGTCACAGACTCCTGTTCAGGTACATTTCTGTTTGTTCAACATCCACTGAGCCCACCTTTGGTTTATACTGTAACTATGCTGAGTGAACCTTAATTACAGTTTCTGGGTGAGAGCACATTATCTGTCATGATCAGCAGTTTGAACAATAACAGTCTGCTCAAACTCTCGATCACGATGACTGGTGATTTCATGCTTGCATAACCATCAGTGGATGTTCCATCTACCCAATTTCACCCAAATGGTTTGGGTCTTCCTATGATCCAGTTTTCAGACACTTTCCAAATGTGCCATATGCTGGGATTAGACCCAATAACATCACCTTTTTGGTACATGGTGAGATTCAAACTTGGGTCTTATCTTTGGAAAGAAGCAAACATTCTGCTATGGGCTGATAATGATATCTCTACTCATTCTCTATCAATGCATTTGTAACAATAAGATCTGTCAATTTGTTATTGGTATATTTGGCCAATATATACACATTATTTTCAACAATACTACACCAGCAGGGGAGGCAATCAGTTGGACCAGTTTCTGCCCTGATCCACATGTCAAAAATTCTTTTTCACTACACTAGTTCAACAATTTTATTTTTTTTAAAAGAACCTTGAAATATCTGATGTGGATGGTTAGTATGTTTGCATTTAGTAGAAAAATAATACAATATGATTGGTGTTTGTCTTGAACTCCTTCAGGTTGACTGTACTGAAAAGACAGAATTTTTGAAATGATTTAAAAATTTTTGAGAATAAATTTATTATATAGTCTTGAATTTAGTTAAAGAAGAAACCATTGACTTTGACTTCTTTTTCTTTGGATTTTTAATTAAAAATTAGATTTTTTCTTTTGGAGAGTCTATCTTTCTTTTTCTTCTTTTGGAGAGTCTATCTTTCTTTTTCTTCTTTTGGAGAGTCTATCTTTCTTTTTCTTCTTTTGGAGAGTCTATCTTTCTTTTTCTTCTTTTGGAGAGTCTATCTTTCTTTTTCTTCTTTTGGAGAGTCTATCTTTCTTTTTTTCTTTTGGAGAGTCTATCTTTTTTTCTTCTTTTAATAGTCTATCTTTCTTTTCTTCTTTTTGCGAGTCTATCTTTCTTTTTCTTCTTTTGGCGAGTCTATCTTTCTTTTTCTTCTTTTGGCGAGTCTATCTTTCTTTTTCTTCTTTTGGCGAGTCTATCTTTCTTTTTCTTCTTTTGGCGAGTCTATCTTTCTTTTTCTTCTTTCTTTCTTTTTCTTCTTTCTTTCTTTTTGAATTTTTTTACACAATCTGGAGTAGATTATTTGTTCATATTTAACCGTAGTCTACCTCAAATATGATGGACTTGTTAACAATGATTTTATTTGTATAACTTGAAAAATACAACTGTTCTTTTTCATATGTAAAGTGTATTTTTCAGATGTCATTCTAATTATTGTGTTTGTTGCACTTTTTAATCTCTTTCTAAGCTCTATTCTTTGCTTTTGTCTATATAATTGAGAATATTTATTAACATAACCAATATTATTTGAACAAGTGAACATCTTGGTATATTTGTTGCTAATAGAGCGTTTCAGTTTGATGCAATTCATGCTGTTGAAATTGATTGCTGCAATTGATTATTTTTCAGTCACCATTTTTGTGTTTCTTTTTCTTTTTCTTTTTTTGGAAGAAAGACATTTTTTTTTGCTCATGGAATATACATGAGAATGACTTAAAGAATGGATCAGACCAAAAGTTGCGCTGACAAAAACAAGTGTTCACTTGCCCAAACAACATTGGCTATGCATGGTTTCTAAATGAAACTCTTGCTCAAATATGTGACTTTGTCGGTTATACAATCACAAACAACTTCAAAAGCATAAAACATTATTTAATGACAATAAATTAAAAAAGACTAAAATATGATATCCTTGTACGTATAGCAAAAATACAAATTCTAGTGAAAATAAAAAGTGTAAGAATGCAGAAAAATCCGCCCTACCTTGCACTTAAATATTTTGGATACATATTTATGATTGAATTCCAATTTATTTATGAAAAAAGAATTTTGTAAGAAAGATTTATGGAAATTTAAAACCAATTTTAACCAGCCTTTAATTTTTTGAAATCTTAAAATATAATTTGGACACTTAATATTTACATTTTTAAAAATAAGTCCACAGAGAAATCAAATCCACTGAAAATTTAATTTTAAGTTCTGTAAAATTATGGGCTGAATTAGAGAATAAAACTTTAATCATTGGTTTTTAATTACGTTTTTAATTACGCTTTTTTTTAAAATAAAGTATTTTGTAGGGTTTTGAGGGTTTTTTTAAACAATTTCTTTTCATTTAATTAGTAAATATTTCTTTAATATTCTAAATTTTCTATGCTTCTGAATTGTCCTTCAATAATTATATTTTCATAATTGAGAAATATAACATTTAACAAGTAAATTTCAAGATGTGTTTATTTTCACAATTAAAATAACTAAATGCTGTGGTGGGGTTTTTTATTCTGCATTTTTACCAAAAAAAAGATCCATGGTTCTACAGATGGTTACAAAAGAAAAATTTTATAGAAATGATAACAATTTAAATAAGACATTGTTATACTCACAATAGAATTCAAGAAATAAGAACTCTATAAAATTTCTCATGAAATTTACAGGGAAATAATTATCCATAAACTATCCTGCTTGATTTTTTCAACTCTCTTCTTCCCCCCAGCTATGGGTTAATTAGTAAGACTTATATCACTAAAACATTATCATCTCCAAATAAAATAAAATTGCATACAAAATATTTAGATTTCAGCATTAAATAACCCATAGAGGTGTTGATATGCTGCTAAACAACCAACCAACCTTTCAACTCACTAACCTTTCAGTCTAATAATTAATTTACATAACTTCTCTTAGATTTCTTTTGCCAATGTGACTAATTTTACTCAAAATCAGCTTGTGAAATGTGTATCAAGATGTGTTTTTTTTCCACTAATTATCAATTCTGCTTTTATAAATTATACTTAACAAAATGGTTATTTAAAACTTGATTTTTTCATGTAACTATTTTCTGGAAATGATTTTGTTAAGTCATTAATGCAAGTAGGTTAAAAGTTAATAGCAAGGAAAATGGAATCAATGATCAGAGTTCAAATGATACCTGAGACATTTTGTGTTTGCTTCACACTGATCCTCTTGTGAAAGGCATGAAACCCTCTTTCCTTCCCCACTTCACCAGCTTATGGTTAAATAGCTGGGCAGACTGAGCTTTTCAGCCTTGGTTGGCAACTAGTCTAGGAGAAAGACAACACTGAATTGAAAACTATAGACAAAACAATGAGAAAGCACTTTACAAGCTTCCCCAAGAACAGTCATGGCAATGTACAGTTTGCAGTTGTTGAGGGAATGGGAAGCTGTGGAGAGTCATGTTAGACTATGTCCTGAAGAGCCTCAGAATAGGAAGGCTAAAATGGACTATGGAGAAACTTTGAAAAGCCAAGTTTTTACTTTTTATTTCAAATGGTTGTATTGATTTTTTATGAATTGTTTTCTCAAAATTGATTTTTTTCTACTTGTTAATTGCAAGTAGACAAAAAAATCAATTGATTTTTAAGTCGCCCTTAAATTTGTCCATTACAATCTGTTAATACAACTACAAATAAAAATATATTATGCAATAAATACTATTGTAATATCTTTTAGATGAAATATTTTCATTTAAATTTTATTTTTACTAGTTTTTATCTTATTGTTGTTGGTTGATAAACTTTTCAAAGCCAAAAGCAGACATTGTTAATTCAGAAACAAAGGAGTAGATTTTGATTAGACTTGAACTCTTATCCCATACCTTGTAGTTCTTTCTTAGAAGTCACTTTAACCAGTTCACTGATTAAGCCTTATACAAATCTATAGTTATTCTGTCAACCCTTCCTCTATTACCAATTCTATGACATCATCTTTGTTTTGCTACTGATTAATAGTCTTAATTTTTTTTTTTTTAGATATTGTATTTTTACACTAGCTGTGGTACGTGGATGTGATCCATTTCCTGTTCTTCATTGTACTACACAGTCATTTCTTTGAGAGATTTGTGTAGACTATGAAATGGAATTTATAAAAGAGGCTTAATAGGTTTTAACCATTTTGATGCACCTTTATTTTATATACAAAATGTTATATTTTAATTTATCAAAAAATCTAAAGATTTAAATGCTAAGGTTATTGTCACTTTCAGGACAGAAAATCTCTATGTGAATAACTAAGCAAGTTAAAAAGAAGTTATTGTTTTTAACACTTGAAAAAAATTAACAGCTGTTGCTATGGAAACAATATCAGATATTTTGTAGAGACTATTTTTTTTTTTTCTTACATCATTTTTTTTTCTTACATCAGCAAAAGTTGCAACTGATTCTCCTGTTTACAGAATCACTACTATGCTGGTAAGGTGCTACCATTTTTAGTTGTAGTTCTGTTAACAAGTGAACTAGGATGTGAAGGTGGTGCAATTGTTAGTGGCTTAGAATGCCAAGTTCAAATTCCAGTTAAGCTTGTTAGGTTCAGTTTCATTTAAATACTCTTAGAAAAGGTATGAATCTACCTTTTCTATCCTCAGCTATGGGTTAAATAGTAAGGCAGACTGGGTGATTCAGCTTTAGTTAGCAACAAATCTATGAGAAGGGTAATTTAATTATAAAAGCCATCAACAAAATAATCGCTTATTTATAAAACAAACAAACAAACAAAAGACTAGATTTAAAATGAATAAAAACTGTTATTTTTGAATCTGAATATACAAATTGATTTTCAAGGCAACTTTGAGTTTTATGTTAAATTAATCTGTTATTTGTATTTAAGCTTATCTTAATTTTTTAGTTGCTTTTTTTATTGCAAAAACCAAATATGGTGCTGAACAAGATTGTGAATTGCAGTGACGAGTTCTTTACAGCTATTAACTTCTAGTAGCTTAACAGTCAAAGCAGTTTGTACAATCAGCCATATTTCTCTGAGGCAGATGGGAATTGAGTTCAAATCACACTGAAGGCTTACTTATTTCTGATCTTGCATTGTCTACTCACTGCCATAAATTGACAGCCTCGTTAAATGTGATAATCAAAAGCAACTTTTAAATAATTATGATGTAAATAAAGACGAGTTTAAATTAATCATTGACATTGTTTCCGCTAATAAAGAATCAAATTAACATTACAGCATTTTATTACTAGCTTTATTTCATTACATTGACGAGTCTCTCAACAGATTGGATTTGCAGGTTGGGTAACAGTTAGCAACTCAAAAATCAGCAAGCTGAGTTTAAAAGCCAGCCAATTTCATTGCATTCACTTTCATTCAAATACTATTATAAAATCTCTTTTCCCACCAGATATGGGTTAAATTATTGCAGACTACAAAAATGAAAATTTCTGAATTTAAAACCATCCTAAAGAGAGATGGGCTCTGTCAGTCTTTTTGCCCTAGACACACCAATGCTGTTGTGGCTGCAGTACATCTGGTGCCACTATGACACTAATGAATTATGGGACATGATATATCAACAGAGTGTACTGTAATAAAAAGCAACAAAAAATACTATGACATTTCTATTAATTGAAATGTGATTTTTTTGTGAATACCTGTGTTTAAAATAGACGCCTCATTTTTTAATTTTATTTTAAACAGTGTTCATTATGTCTCTCAGCCAGAACAGTCAAGAAAACTCAATAAAGGAAATGTACTCTCCAGCACAGTCTAACATACACTGGATTATATAGTGGTTTCTCTTACAAAGGGGGGATGCAAGTTCAAAACCTGCCAGAGAGCACTTCTTTCTTTGTTAAGTTTGTTTGAGTCTGCAGACAGATAGATGTATTACACACCATTTAATTTAATAGAAAACAGGACGTCTGTTTCAAATATGAGTATCCACTAAAAATAACGTTTGAAATAATATCTGTATTATATAACTGTCTGGTAGCAGAAACAGAACATTGCAGACAGAAGTACCACTAAAAAGTGATATCTTAATGCAAGATAAAAAGTGGATGATTAATATTGTGCAGTCAAGATTTGTTTTCATTTGGTAGGGTAAAAAACGATTCTTCAAGGGAGATAACTATTAAATACTAAATATACTTATTTCATGACCTAAGAGATCACAAGTTTCTCTAATTATTTCTAATACTATATAATGCATTATATGCAAATAATATCTTCATTGGGTACCTAGTGTAATAAATCCTGCCACATTGAATTATTCTTCTTTATGTGTATGTCTTTTCAGTGGGCAATTATGACTCTCCACAACTTCCTCTTCATTTTTACTCAAAGTATCTGCTAAATTTTTACTCCCCCATTGTTCTTGATTTTCTTGTTCTACTATTCATTTACTCAGACTTGTATGTTACTCGCAGTTTACTCGGATTCTCTTGCCCTGTGAGTGTTAAATTTCCCAAGCCTTCTTGAATGTCCTAAAAGTTTAGTTGTCTATTTTTGGTTGTTAGTAACAGTTTCTTTGTAGTTTCTATTCTCTTTAAAACTTCTTCATTGCTTCCATGATCCTTGCATAGTGTTCTCAGCATTCTTCCACAGAGCCATATCACTATTGCTTCAAGTCTCTTCTTCAGTAGATAATACCAGATTAAATTACGTTTAGTAAAAGGTGTGTGAGAAATGTTGCACATATTGCAGTTTTAAAACTAACCCTAGTGACAGAATATTTTGGTTACAAAAACTGTAACAAGTTAAGATCTTTTTGTTCTCAGGCATATGATACAATTGGCATACATTTTTACCTTTTGGTGTTGGAATTCAAGATGTCTTTGTCTAAGATACCACCTAAATAACAGACACACAATTGGTATTCAAACAGACACACAACAAAAGTGTACATTTGAAATAGTGAACACCTAACTGTTTCAAGTACATGTGCTTCTTTGTTATTTAACTGTCACAAATTGCAGTGAAACAAAAACAAGTCACAATGACTCGAACCTGTTTTATATCAAAGTAGCATTGGACTACAAAATAGAAATGTATTATCGTAAATAGCACTGTAGTATAACTCTAAGTATAAAGGAAAGTTCTGCCCTAATTTTTAAATTGCCATAAGTAGATGTTAATTCTTACATTTTAAATGCACTTTTTTGTGTACAAAATTAGGGAGGGCTTTTCACATCATCCGCAGAAAAAAATGGGTTTGTCAGCCAGTAGGGATCCAGACTTACAGAGCTGTCTCTTCTGTATTTTTCTGCGGTTAGCTTCAGTAATTCAGGAATGTTGTTTGATAGATGTATGTGCATGCATGTATATAAATGTATGTATGTGGGTGCATACCATTTCCCTGTTATCGCTTCTTCTGAAGTGTGTGACTGATTCTACACAAGCCTTCACCATTATAATCAAATTTTATGTATTGTTCGTCTGGTGGTCCTAAAAATTGAACTGTTAGACGACAAAAAATTGATGGAAGATTCCCCTATATGTTAGTTTATCTCTATGAATGCATGTACAGACACAAACTCCCCAAATCCAGATTTAAAAAATGCTTTATGATATATTTGATGGTTTGTACCAATTATGAAAGTTTTGTTTGTTGTTCCCATACAATCAACAAAGTTAAGCAATGCTAAATCTCATCAGTACCTAGATAGTATACTGGGTGGTGTAATGGATAATAGTGATGGAATTGTAAATCGTAAAGCCAAGTTCCAATTCCCATTGGGTTCATTATCTTCACTTATGGATAAATACCTTTGGGAAAGGTATGAATCCACCACTTCTCCCACCTATGGGTTAATTAGTAAGACTTGTATCACTAAATCATTATTATCTCCTCGCACCCTCCAAATTGTTACAATCTAAAATATTTTCTCACTTTAAATAACCTGCAAATGGTTGATAAGCCATAAAAAATGAAATAGTCAAATGCTGTGTTAGTATTGGATATTTAATTATCCTTTCTAGTTTTAATCTTAAATTACTAGTGAATTCAGATAAAAAATTCCTTTGTCTTTATGAAATCATTGCGATATTTATTAAAACTGTTCATTGCCCATCATGAAATCCCTGAAATGACTTATATTGATTATTTTAGCACCTATTCAATTACAACAATAGCTTTTTACTCAGATATTTTAATAATTTTCTTTTGAGAAAGAAGTTGGTTTTAAAAAGCCTTCACAATTTGCTGTTTCTTTTCCAATCATTGATTTTGTTATAAATCAATAGTTCAATGATCTACTAAATGGAAATAATTAGTTTGAACGATTGATTCCATTTGTCATAAAAGTAACAGTAGCAAAGACTTTGATATTCACATCATCTGCTGTTCACATACACTCACATGATAAATAGTAGGACAAGGCAACTTGGACAATCGTTTGTTCCCATTCTGAAAAATGTTTTGTTTTTTATTCTCATTTGATATTTATTGTGTTTTTAGCAATTGGAGTTTTTTTTTATAGGGTCCAGGAGATAACTCAATGTTGAACTTTCAACCGGGCTTGCGACAACCTATAGCAACTGCTGGAGATTTTTATTTGTCAAAATAAACTAATTTGACATAGGGGTGGGGGGATTGGATTCATACTTTTTCCCAAAGGCATGGGTACCAAATGCATGTCAGTGGCCTCAGACGAAATTTGAACTCGGTCTGCTGATTCTGTTTTTCGTACCAATAACCTGTATGCCACTCTGAACCTCCAAACAAATCATGTCTTTTCAGAATAGAGGTGATCATGACTCTCCACAACTTTCTTTTCTTTAATGTGTTTGAATTGTGAATTGGTATGACTGCTCTTGGGAAACATGGAGAAGTGATTTTCTGTTGCCTGAAATACAGAGTTTTCCTTTTCCTAGATTGGCTGCCTTACTATTTTACCCATAACTGGGAGAAGAGAAGATATGGATTCATACCTTTCCCAAGGATATTAGAGCAAAATGAACAGTCCCAGACAGAATTTAAACTCTGTTCTCTGATTCTATTTTCCACATCACTAACCATTATGCCAGTCTGCCTGTCCAAATAAATTTGATAACAAAAATTATTGCCTAAAATGCCATTCATTGATCAAAGTAAACATTGAAGTTGAACAGGTCTTGGATTTCTGCCATATTCTACAAGTGTAATTAAAAATTTCTTCGAGAAAATACTGTTTTTTTGAAAAAGAGAAAAATGAACAACTTTTTGACCCATCAACAAAGAACTTAAATATTAAACAAGAGAAAATTCTACCTGAGGCCCTTAAGACTTGGCCAATCTCTTCTTTTTAATCTCTTAAGACTTGGCCAATCTCTTCTTTTTAATCCCTTAAGACTTGGCCAATCTATTCTTTTTAATCCCTTAAGACTTGGCCAATCTATTCTTTTTAATCCCTTAAGACTTGGCCAATCTATTCTTTTTAATCCCTTAAGACTTGGCCAATCTATTCTTTTTAATCCCTTAAGACTTGGCCTATCTTTTCTTTTTAATCCCTTAAGACTTGGCCAATTTTTTCTTTTTACTCCTTTATGATTTGGCCTATCTCTTTTTTCTAATCCCTTAGGACTTGGCCTATCTTTTCTTTTTAATCCTTTATGATTTGGCCTATCTTTTCTTTTTAATCCTGTATGACTTGGCACATCATTTATTTTTAATCCTTTATGACTTGGCCTATCTCTTCTTTTTAATCCTTTATGACTTGGCCTATCTTTTCTTTTTAATCCTTTATGACTTGGCCTATCTTTTCTTTTTAATCCTTTAAGACTTAGACAATCTTTTCTTTTTAATCCTTTATGACTTGGCCTATCTCTTCATTTTAATCCCTTAAGACTTGGCCTATCTTTTCTTTTTGATCCCTTAAGACTTGGCCTATCATTTCTTTTTATCCTTTAAGACTTGGCCTATCTCTTCTTTCTAATCCCTTAAGACTTGGCATATCTTTTCTTTTTAATCCCTTAAGACTTGGACAATCTTTTCTTTTTACTCCTTTATGATTTGGCCTATCTTTTCTTTTCAATCCTTTATGACTTGGCCTATCTCTTCTTTCTAATCCCTTAAGATTTGGCCAATCTTTTATTTTTACTCCTTTATGATTTGGCCTATCTTTTCTTTTTAATCCTTTTTGACTTGGCCTATCTCTTCTTTTTAATCCCTTAAAACTTGGCCTATCTTTTCTTTTTAATTCCTTAAGACTTGGCATATCATTTCTTTTTAATCCTTTAAGACTTGGCCAATTTTTTATTTTTACTCCTTTATGATTTGGCCAATCTTTTCTTTTTAATCCTTTATGAATTGTCCTATCTTTCCTTTGAGTCCCTTAAGACTTGGCCTATCTTTTCTTTTTAATCCTTTATGATTTGGCCTATCTTTTCTTTTTAATCCTTTTTGACTTGGCCTATCTTTTCATTTTAATCCCTTAAAACTTGGCCTATCTTTTCTTTTTAATTCCTTAAGACTTGGCATATCATTTCTTTTTAATCCTTTAAGACTTGGCCAATTTTTTATTTTTACTCCTTTATGATTTGGCCTATCTTTTCTTTTTAATCCTTTATGACTGGGCCTATCTTTTCTTTTTAATCCTTTATGACCTGGCCTATTGTTTCTTTTTAATCATTTATGATTTGGCCTATCTTTTTGTTTTAATCCCTTAAGACTTGGCCTATCTTTTATTTTTACTCCTTTATGATTTGGCCTATCTTTTCTTTTTAATCCTTTATGATTTGGCCTATCGTTTCTTTTTACTCCCTTAAGACTTGGCCTATCTTTTCTTTTTAATTCCTTAAGACTTGGCCTATCTTTTCTTATTGATCCCTTAAGACTTGGCCTATCGTTTCTTTTTAATCCTTTATTACTTGGCCTATCTCTTCTTTCTAATCCCTTAAGACTTGGCCAATCTTTTCTTTTTAATCCTTTATGACTTGCCCTATCTTTTCTTTTTACTCCTTTATGATTTGGCCTATCGCTTTTTTCTAATCCCTTAGGACTTGGCCTATCTTTTCTTTTTAATCCTTTATGATTTGGCCTATCTTTTCTTTTTAATCCTGTATGACTTGGCACATCATTTCTTTTTAATCCTTTATGACTTGGCCTATCTCTTCTTTCTAATCCCTTAAGACTTGCCCTATCTTTTCTTTTTAATCCTTTATGACTTGGCCTATCTCTTCATTCTAACCCCTTAAGACTTGGCCAATGTTTTATTTTTACTCCTTTATGATTTGGCCTATCTTTTCTTTTTAATCCTTTATGACTTGTCCTATCGTTTCTTTTTACTCCCTTAAGACTTGTCCTATCTTTTCTTTTTAATTCCTTAAGACTTGGCCTATCTTTTCTTTTTAATCCCTTAAGACTTGGCCTATTGTTTCTTTTTAATCTTTTATGACTTGACCTATCTCTTCTTTCTAATCCCTTAAGACCTGCCCAATCTTTTGTTTTTACTCCTTTATGATTTGGCCTATCGCTTTTTTCTAATCCCTTAGGACTTGGCCTATCTTTTCTTTTTAATCCTTTATGATTTGGCCTATCTTTTCTTTTTAATCCTGTATGACTTGGCACATCATTTCTTTTTAATCCTTTATGACTTGGCCTATCTCTTCATTCTAACCCCTTAAGACTTGGCCAATGTTTTATTTTTACTCCTTTATGATTTGGCCTTTCTTTTCTTTTTAATCCTTTATGACTTGTCCTATCGTTTCTTTTTACTCCCTTAAGACTTGGCCTATCTTTTCTTTTTAATTCCTTAAGACTTGGCCTATCTTTTCTTTTCAATCCCTTAAGACTTGGCCTATTGTTTCTTTTTAATCTTTTATGACTTGACCTATCTCTTCTTTCTAATCCCTTAAGACTTGCCCTATCTTTTCTTTTTAATCCTTTATGACTTGGCCTATCTCTTCATTCTAACCCCTTAAGACTTGGGCCAATGTTTTATTTTTTTACTCCTTTATGATTTGACCTATCTTTTCTTTTTTAATCCTTTATGACTTGGCCTATCGTTTCTTTTTTTACCCCTAAGACTTGCTTTTTTTTTTTTAATCAAGACTTGGCCTATTGTTTCTTTTTTAATTTTTATGACTTGACCTATCTCTTTTTCTAATCCCTTAAGACTTGCCTCTTTTGTTTTTTTAATCTCTCTTTTTTCTAAGACTTAGGACTTGGCCTATTTTTTTTTTAATCTTTATGATTTGAATCTTTTTTTTAATCCTGTATGACTTGGCCTATCTTTTCTTTTTAATCCTTTATAAGACTTGCCTTCATTTCTTTTTGGCCTTTCTCTTCATTCTAACCCCTTAAGACTTGGCCTGTTTTTATTTTACTCCTTTATCTTTTTAATCCTTTTATGACTTGGCCTATCGTTTTTTTTTTACTCCCTTAAGACTTGGCCTATCTTTTCTTTTCCCTTAAGACTTGGCCTATTGTTTCTTTTTTAATCTTTTTATGATTTGGCCTATCTTTTTTTTTAATCCCTTTAAGACTTGCCAATCTTTTTGTTTTTATCCTTTATGATTTGGAATATCATTTCTTTTTTTTTCTTTTTATCCTTTATGATTTGGCCTATCTTTTTTTTTTAATCCTGTATGACTTGGCACATCATTTCTTTTTAATCCTTTATGACTTGGCCTATCTCTTCATTCTAACCCTTAAGACTTGGCCAATGTTTTATTTTTTTTTTCCTTTATGATTTGGCCTATCTTTTCTTTTAATCCTTTATGACTTGTCCCATCGTTTCTTTTTTTTTACTCCCTTAAGACTTGGCCTATCTTTTCTTTTTAATCCCTTAAGACTTGGCCTTTTCTTTTCAATTTTTTCCTTTTTTCTTTTTAATCTTTTATGACTTGACCTATCTCTTCTTTCTAATCCCTTAAGACTTGCCCTATCTTTTCTTTTTAATCCTTTATGACTTGGCCTATCTCTTCATTCTAACCCCTTAAGACTTGGCCAATGTTTTATTTTTACTCCTTTATGATTTGACCTATCTTTTCTTTTTAATCCTTTATGACTTGGCCTATCTCTTCATTCTAACCCCTTAAGACTTGGCCAATGTTTTATTTTTACTCCTTTATGATTTGACCTATCTTTTCTTTTTAATCCTTTATGACTTGGCCGATCGTTTCTTTTTACTCCCTTAAGACTTGGCCTATCTTTTCTTTTTTAATCCCTTAAGACTTGGCCTATTGTTTCTTTTTAATCTTTTTATGACTTGACCTATCTCTTCTTTCTAATCCCTTAAGACTTGCCCAATCTTTTGTTTTTACTCCTTTATGATTTGGCCTATCTCTTTTTTCTAATCCCTTAGGACTTGGCCTATCTTTTCTTTTTAATCCTTTATGATTTGGCCTATCTTTTCTTTTTAATCCTGTATGACTTGGCACATCATTTCTTTTTAATCCTTTATGACTTGGCCTATCTCTTCATTCTAACCCCTTAAGACTTGGCCTATCTCTTCATTCTAACCCCTTAAGACTTGGCCAATGTTTTATTTTTACTCCTTTATGATTTGACCTATCTTTTCTTTTTAATCCTTTATGACTTGGCCTATCGTTTCTTTTTACTCCCTTAAGACTTGGCCTATCTTTTCTTTTTAATCCCTTAAGACTTGGCCTATTGTTTCTTTTTAATCTTTTATGACTTGACCTATCTCTTCTTTCTAATCCCTTAAGACTTGCCCAATCTTTTGTTTTTACTCCTTTATGATTTGGAATATCGCTTTTTTCTAATCCCTTAGGACTTGGCCTATCTTTTCTTTTTAATCCTTTATGATTTGGCCTATCTTTTCTTTTTAATCCTGTATGACTTGGCACATCATTTCTTTTTAATCCTTTATGACTTGGCCTATCTCTTCATTCTAACCCCTTAAGACTTGGCCAATGTTTTATTTTTTCTCCTTTATGATTTGGCCTATCTTTTCTTTTTAATCCTTTATGACTTGTCCTATCGTTTCTTTTTACTCCCTTAAGACTTGGCCTATCTTTTCTTTTTAATTCCTTAAGACTTGGCCTATCTTTTCTTTTCAATCCCTTAAGACTTGGCCTATTGTTTCTTTTTAATCTTTTATGACTTGACCTATCTCTTCTTTCTAATCCCTTAAGACTTGCCCTATCTTTTCTTTTTAATCCTTTATGACTTGGCCTATCTCTTCATTCTAACCCCTTAAGACTTGGCCAATGTTTTATTTTTACTCCTTTATGATTTGACCTATCTTTTCTTTTTAATCCTTTATGACTTGGCCTATCGTTTCTTTTTACTCCCTTAAGACTTGGCCTATCTTTTCTTTTTAATCCCTTAAGACTTGGCCTATTGTTTCTTTTTAATCTTTTATGACTTGACCTATCTCTTCTTTCTAATCCCTTAAGACTTGCCCAATCTTTTCTTTTTACTCCTTTATGATTTGGCCTATCTCTTTTTTCTAATCCCTTAGGACTTGGCCTATCTTTTCTTTTTAATCCTTTATGATTTGGCCTATCTTTTCTTTTTAATTCCTTAAGTCTTTGCCTATCTTTTCTTTTTAATTCCTTAAGACTTGTCCTATCTCTTCTTTTTAATTCCTTAAGACTTGTCCTATCTCTTCTTTTTAATCCCTTAAAACTTGGCCTATCTCTTCTTTTTAATCCCTTAAGACTTAGCCTAACTCTTCTTTTTAATCCTTTAATACTTGGCCTATCTTTTCTTTTTAATCTCAAAATTTTATTTAATTATTTGTTCTTAGTAATTTGAGGAATACTTCAAATGGTTTTTGATACAATTTCTTTTTATATACATATATATATTTATGGATTCATGAAACCTTCTATAAACTAAACAATACTCTTTAGATATAATGTTTTTAAATAACAAGTAGTTTTTTATAGGGTTGGGACAAAATGTCTCCCTAAAATCTTATTATATAACAATCCACTGGGATTATTAAGAGATATTTTATTATATCAATATAACAAATATTTTGACGTATACAGTACTGGATTTAATATAGGCTGCAGCCCAGGGGTCCCAAGACTAGAGGGGGACTCCAAGTGCCCTCTTGTCTTAGGCCCCTGTTAAAACTACAACTAAAAATAAAGATATAAGAACAGAGGAGATTTGTTTATTTTCAGATTTGAGGGTTGGGGGCTGCTTTGAACTAATTTGAAACAATTTAGAGTATTTGGGCCCCTCTTTGGAGTCTTTTTCAATTTGGTTGAGCCCCCTGAAGGAACCCCCCGCCTCCATTTAGATTTTGATGTAGTTTTTTAGCTTTGCATATTTTTGTCTACTTAGCTCAATTTTACACTTCTTATGTATCATCTAAAAATCTATCTACTGGGGGAGGAGGCATACATAAGAAAGCCACCTCACCATCACCAAATTCTATTAGCCTAGGGTCTTCTTAAGGTCCAGATTCGGCCCTGGACATATATATCGAAAAAATACCAAAAATTTAAAGCCAAAGCAAATATATATTAATATTAACTTGAATTTTACTTAGATAAATGTCATTATTAATTTTTAATGATTATATTTTGACGAATTAATAATGTTAGTGTTACATCTCAGAAATATTCAAGAATAATACTCTATATAACAACAACACAATGCATCAAATATGGCGGTGATAAATGATAAGAGGAAAAACTTAGATTTCTCATGTCAAGAGGTAACTTTTGTAGCTCAAACTACAACAGCGCAGCAATTTGCAGTAAGACAGATTTCCTGAGGCGAAAGAGAAGCAAATAATTGTTCTATCTGTGCTGTTTACTAATAACAGGCGATAGAATGACGATTGCAATAAAAAGCAACTAAAATTAAGATGAAAGAAATCTATTCTATTACACCGATTGCAGTCAGGATCATAGTGTCATTGTAAAAACTCCACAATTCTTTCGTTAGATGCATATTATGTACTATGCCAGGGTTATATACGGTTTTACTTCTCTTATACTGGTTGCCAACCGCGGCTTGAGAGCATAGCTATTTAACTCCTGGCTCAGTGGTTGGTGATAGAAAAGATGGATGCAGCACCCCATTTCCCCAAGTATATTTGTGTGAAAATGAATGTGACAAACTTGATCGGAATTTCTTGTTCCGAGCTGTTACTTCACCGTGAGTAAATCCACTTATTAAAAAAATACTAATAAAAAAAACTAATAACTTTCTTAACAGTTGACATTAAGTAATAGTCATAGTCGCTGCAATGTAAATTTTACATGAACAAGTTTTTTTGTTTTTTTTCAGTTTGATCTCTTAGTATGAAGTAGATGCGTGACTTTTTAAAAAAAATAAAATTTTCATACCTATTTTCACGATCATAAAAGTTATTAAAGATAACTTTCTTATTTATTCAGAGAAATCCCTTAATTTTTGTTGTTGTTATTTCTGTGAAATAATTGCTTTTGTTTTACTATTTCGCATTTCATCTTCCATTTTTAAAGGGAACTGATTCAAATTATTAATGAATGTTGGAAATAGTCATTTGCTATAGACAAACAAGTAGAACATACGTGCATTTGTTTAATCGACTCAATTTCTATGATATCCGTTGACATTTAGATATCCAACAAGAAATGGTTCTTTTAAGAGATGAAGCCAAGGGAATGATTTCTAAAATAGATTTTAAATGGCAGAAAAAAAATGTCATTTATTTGCAGAAAACTTCTTTCTTTATTCAAATGAAGTCATTCTTTCCTTCATTCTGGACTAAAAACGAATTCTGTGGTGATTTTTTTTTCGGAATCTCTTCACTGATGAATCATAAAAAAAAGCCAAACTGTTTATTTTTTTTAACTGAATGTCGTTTTATGTTAAAAAAGCTTGGAAAAAAAGGATGCGCGCGAATTTATTCGGTGTATCATTTTCTATGGCGACTTTATGTTGTCGCTATTTTTCTTCTTCAGAAGATTTCTTTCTTCGAAACAGGCGACATTTTGCCTACAATCTGTTTCTGAAATCATTATTTCTCTGTTTTTTTATATACTTTAAATTGTTATTCAAATTCTGATTAAAATGACACATTGATTCTGTCTCGGAAATATCCCCAATTAGTAAAAAAAAAAATCCCTCTTTTGAATAGCCGAAAGTTGGAATGTTCCCACTATTGCCATAAAGGTAAGTGTTTTTATTTTTTCTAGTTCGAATTGAGATCAAAGTGTAGTATCTGTTTTCCTTTAAACTATGAAAAATCCTGGTCTCAGAGATTCCAACCCTGCAACTCTACACCTACCTCGTTGCAATAAATAGGGGAGGTGGATGCCGAACACTAATGTGACAGCGATCACGGCAACTGGGCAGTTTTTGTTGTTGAACCATATGTACGCGTATGGGTACCCCGCATTAAACTGACTTGTAAACACTGTGGTGAGATGGGTAATAAATAAAAATACTTATCACATCGCTTTTTTTCTAGTTCAAAAATCAGTTTCTCCTGAACCAATAAAGGCTGATCAGATCGAAAATCAAAAATCGAAAAATATCTTATTTTTGATAATTTATTTTTTCGCCAAAAATGAAAATAAAACCAGTATTTCCGACGCATTGTCAATGTCTCTTTTTCTCAGTTTTTTTCCTTTCCTGCAAAAGGGTATCTATCCATTTTCTGGCCACGTTAAAAACTGAAGAACTTTGTACTATTGCTTGGTCTTCTCCCTCGTCGTTGTTTACGGCTTCAAGAAATTAGGAGCCTTTCCCTTTGTGAACAGCCAACTAAAACTGAAAATTTAAAAAAACAATAGTTTGGCGTACTTTTTATTGTAAAAGAAAATGCAATTTTAAACCGGTTCAACTTGTTATTTAAAATTATTATGGTTGCTTGTATTTTTTCAATTGCTCATTTAATTTAGTCATCTCTATGTAGCTATTGTTTGTAAGCTTCTGAACTTATTTTCTTTTTTTATTGTTGTTCTATAATTTCAGAGGTTTCGTTTACCTGTTATTCCATAATTGAATTGCTATCCAATGTGTTACCTCAAAACGTCCACGTTTACGCACACCATTTTGAAAACATTATTGTATTTATAATTCTTTATAGCACATATGTCTTTAAGTTTTTATAGTACATATGTCTTTATTTATAATTCCTTTTTTAGCTTTTATTGTTTGTCAATGTTTTCCAAAATAGATGTGATCCACAAGTTAAAAAGCGAAGATACAGTGTGTAAAAATAGCGATGTCTTCTTAGTGCTTTTTTCGCTCTTTTCAAAACTATCACTTCTGTGTTTGTAGTTTCCCTTTTCTTCTAAAAATGGTGCTAGAATCCTAAATACTTTGTTATTTAAACGAAGTACCCCCCCCCCACATACACACACACATAAACACATACAGGATGTTGAATGTTCACATGCACGCACGCATATATTCTTTTATCCGATATGTGCTGCCCAAAACATTCGGGGAACTTAATGCTGAAAAATTGCTTTATCAACGCGAGAGGAAAAAAATGATAGCGAATAAATGTTACTACCTGGTGTGGAGTGATTTTCGAGAGACGTATGAAATATCTGGCGAGACGCAGGAAACGCTAAGTAACTTTACGGATGAATCAATCTGCTTAAATTTCTCTTCGTACTTTTTGGCAGCACGGTGTGTGTGTGTGTGTGTGTGTAGTGAATGGTTTTCAAATTATACTTAACCGATCGCTATGTTATCTGTCACTCACCATGAAAAAATGCGACCCTGAGTCGCGTGCCGTATCAGGTGGGTATACGGAATCCTCAAACTACAAATCGGACCTTGTGTCATATTTTATTTCCTTACTGACCTTACATTACATATCTTCTAATAATAGAATCCAGGGACGCAAACTTTTGTCCTCAAGTAGAATTGATGTCACACATGCATTCCGATGAAACCTTTCGCAAGCCGAAATAGCGTAAAACGAATAAGTAGTTACTCTTCTTACTTAATTTAAAAATGTTTTTGAACGATCCCAGGCCCCAAAACAAATTTGCCTCAGATTTTCGCTGCGAATAATCGTGCTGCAATAATTAAAGAAAAATCTGATTTTAAAGTCACATAAGCTGAGGGCAATTTTGCAGAATTTTTATTCTTTTAAATTCCTCAAAAGAACTGGAGGATGAAAAAATACTTGAGTCAAGCAAGCATCTTTTGTCGTATTTCAAGACTTCCACGTGAGTCACAGCACAGAATATAACTCGACCTTCAACACTGAGGGTAACAGAAGATTTTTCTGACAGTGGAGATCTGGGAACATCAAAAATATTTAAATTTTTAAATTGCTTCTTTGTTTTATACCATTTTGAATAACAAAGAAAAAACTTTACTCGTGTAGGTTAATCGCAAAAAGCGAAGTAGCCAAATTTTCGTAAATCGAATGATATCTATATATGGGAAAATAGAAGAAGAGAAAAAAAAGTATTCATATATTTGTGATATATCGTTTGGTTCGATAGATAAAGTTATGCTCCTTCCAGGACTGTTGCCATTTGCGAGTTTGAACCTACCGGTAAATCATTTGCCCGTGAAAATGATATGAACTTATTTTAATGTGAAAAAAATTATTACTCGCCATCCCCATCCACTTAAACACTCTCTAGCGACGGGCCGGGATATTTTCTCTAAATGTCCTGTTTAATTTTAAGCTTTGAGCTTTTATTTGAAACACCCTTTGCAATTTAGATCCGGGTCGTACGTGTCTTGGCAAATTCTCTGAGTCTGCAAGCTCTAGTTTTACGTCGAATCTTTCATCCGCCAAGTCTTTTAATCAATTTTCTCATATTATCGATCTTTGAACTGAAACCTCAAATAACCTTTGCTGTGAAAACAAATTACATGAACTCTGCAGACTGTCCTCATAAAACTCTATCACTTACTCCGTTACCATATTATTCAGATATTTTACTTGAAGAATATGGTATTTAAATCTCTAAAAGAAACTATCAGATATAAATAATTGTTTCTCTTAAAGAAAACTTAATCTCACTATCCGATTTTAATTCAGAAGGGAAGCTTTTATTAAATGTCCGACTAATGATAGAGTAAAAAAAACATTTTTCCTACTTTTGGTTATATTTTTCGGCATTTTACAGCAATTAATTTGTCATCCTTAATTAAAAACTCCAAATGTTTTTGTTTTTAATCAGAATTAAATCAAAGATCATTTTTATGACATGAATCCGGAATCATTCGTTTCGTTCATTGGCTAATGAACAGTAGACCTTGCAAGACACGTGCTAGCGTTATTACCATTGAGCTATCAATATATGTAAAGAAAGATTGTGCTGGCAAAAAAATATTTAATAACGAACTTCAAGACTGTGCTTGCAAAATAATACAAAAAGAAGAATTAAATATAATAATGAACGTTTTTTTCTGAAATTAGGAGATCAAAGTTTAATGGAAGGGTTGATGCTTTTTAATGATTTGGAAGGATTGTAAAACTTAATTCTTCCATGGAAATAACCAATTATTCTACAAAAGAAAATTAATCAAGAGGCAGATTTTATCGCGTTTTGTTTTATTGAAGACTTTTTACACTGTTTAACGCTTCTTAGGATGGAAATCTTGTACGAAATTTTAATGGAAATAATAAAATATCATATTTAATGATCGTCCAGATATGTTATTTATAACGTTCACGTAGCAAATCTCTTAGTAATTTGACCAAATAATAGAAAGAAAAAGAAAGGCGGCTTTGTTATTTTTCTAAGCTTCACCCTAACGCTTTTGTCATGTAAGAAATCATATTGTCTTTTTTCTTGTGATATTTACTATTACAAATGCCGTATAATTTCAATCTCTATGTTTTCCTGTTTTTTATGCTTTGAAAATGAAGTTAAAATAGTAGACAATATAGAGTTTTTAGCTTTAGTTTTTGTAAAGATTTTTTTAAATATAAGAAAAAAGAACAATGATTTAAATTTAATTTTAATTTATTTAAAAAATATAAGAAAAAAGAACGAATACTGGTTTAAATTTTAATTTTGCTTAAAAGTAAAATTATGTAAATAAATACATTCATGTATATATGGATAAAATAATTTCATTTAATTAAATAAATTAAATAATTTTGCAACATTTTTATTTTGCCTTTAACGTGTACATACCAGCAAAAAAAAAAAAAAAATGCGATATAGCGAAACTCGAAATTCTTTTGAACGTCGTCCAATTTATGAAGCTATACGTAATTCATCATGACAGTGATCGCTTCATTGATTTCCACAAATAAAGAGATTAATCAAAAAATTATAATTTTAGGATTAGTTTTTATTCTAATGTAAGAAATTGCCAAAATCCATTTTTTATTTCTTTCAAATAGAAAAAATCTGTTTAATGTGGTTTGAAACTTTGTAGATGAAGCATTCCATAAATTATTCGAATGAGTATCCTAATCTTTGTTGTTTTTTGTTTTTTTTATAAAATGTTGGTTAATCTGTTTATTCGCCTTCTTCAGGTGTATATACAATTTTTCAGTATTGCCCAGTATCTTCAGGAGACAGACAGACAGGTTTTAAGACATACAGTACTACTGCCAAAGAAATGCATATTATACACTTGCAAAAGCTAAATGACACATTGGCTGAAAAACTAAGAAAAATAACAACAAAGATGAGGATATTCGTTCGATCAATTCCTGAAGTAAATATGTTTAAGCTCTTAAAAAATGAGATTAATTGACATTTCTTTCTACACAAATTAAATTAAGCTACTACTAATTTTCTCTCTCTCTCTCTCTCACTCGCGCAAGCGCGCGCGCACACACACACACACACACAAAATCGAAATTGATACAAAAATAGATTTAACAGTTTGTAATAATATTACACATTGTACTGAAATTTTCTTACAAACATGACAATTTTTAATTAGTCCGGAAATATAATATTAATAATATGTAAAAATAACATTTTTAGTGTTTGATTGTAACATTAATGATTGATATACCATATCTCACACATAGGCCCTTTCCGTTGGCTGCCTGGGGAAAGTTGAAACTTTTCTTTTTAGTACCTCTCATATATTGAAATCAAGTACGTATTGTTCTTTGAAATTGGAACTACCTGACTCCTAAGAAAGGCTGATTTTTTTTAACGCCTATTATACTGGCCACAGTCGACATTGTGCCCTTTAGTTACTTTGATTGAACACTAAGTGATATAAAAATAAAAAAAAACCCTCTATGATGTGACTCCAGATCAACTTTATGGTTGAGTGGTTGAAATTGAATTTATGAGGAAATGCTTTCTCATATTTTGCAGTCAAATCCGATGATGCAACTGTCACTGGTATTTTCACGTACGATGTTCTGTGCATTTTGTACATAAAATTAAAATAAATTTGTGGCAAAATTGTTTTCTTCATTTTCGTAGTTCTATTTTTGACGAAAATTCAACTCTAAAAACCGATCCTTAATTCTTTAAATGTGTAGAGATTGTTTTTTGTTTTTTTTTATATCCCCGTGGTTCGTGCTTACCATCGTATTTTGTCTTAACACGAAATAATAAAATCAAACTTCGAGTGGACGTACGTTGGGTTCATACACCTAACAACTAGACTGAAATTGAAGTGGGAAAGAATTTTTTGTTTTAATTCCTTGATGAAAAAAAAAAAAAAAACGATAAATCAGACCTTACTTTGTGAGCAACTTTGAAATGTCCTAAAATATGCACCCGTACGCTATTCCGAATTTTGTTTGGATGCATTGATCTGGAGAGAATGGATTGTCCGTTTACAGTTAGAAAAATTGCGAATAAAACTGTTTTGAAAAAAAAACTGTTATAAAATTTCAAACAAGAAAACAGTTTTTTCTTTTTCTTTTTCTAAGAAGTGATTTCTTCTTTTCAGAGTCAAATCTAATTATTTGTATCAAAATCGATCGATGCTGATTTGAAATAGAGTAATACTTCTACCCAACATATGCTCCTACAAAAAAAAAAAAAAAATGGTGGTTGTTATATTTTATAAAAACGATTATGTTTGTGTGCTTTTTTGGATTTTTTTTTATTTCACTAAAATCATGATCAGGAGTTCTGTAACCCATGGGGGTTGTTGGGGCGGCACAGGTACTGCAGTCATGGCAGCAGTGTGTACATCTAAGTTATCCTTCCTCTATGATTGTAATCGACCTTGTTAATTAATCCATAGAGGAAGATTAATTCTTACCTTATCCGTGGGTATTAGTGCTAAGTGAACGGAACAGAATCCGGCTAGAATTTGAACTCGGCATGCCGGTTCCACTTCCCGGGCTGGTAATCGTTACACTATATCCGAAATAAATTCTGATGAAAGGATTATTTATACACAGGCTGAGCGCCGCTAATCCATCATAATTGCAATGGTGTCGTCTCTGAACTGATAAATGATAACAGGTGCGGATGACACTTTAGCATTACATTTTATTTCACTCCAATACTTTGTTATTTACTCTCAGCCAATGGAGTGCGCTCCCCTTCCTGGAGCTCACATTTGGACGTAGCCCTTACATTCTCGTTTGCGACGTCTGTGAGACAGCCCAACTCCTCTGAAGGTATTACGATTCCTTCCTACGCTTTCAAAACAATACAACTGATTCTGTATTCAGCGGCCGGGAGTAATTTCAGATCAGCCCTGCTCCCGGAAATTGAGCACCAAACCTACTCTAGTATGATCCAGAAAGAGACCAATACTACAAAATATACGTTCATCGCAAAATTTGATACTATTTTAGCCTTCGTAATTTCAAATTAGCTTGATCGTATCATCGACAGAAGAAAAAGTAGAAGAAAGATTGAAAATTCAAGACAGAATCGAAACCATCCCGACGACAGCATTGCTAGAATAGCTTTGAATTCCAAAAATATTAGACATTCGCTGATAATTGATTTCCAGTGAAAGCTATGAATCAATTGTAATGTGAAGACACAATGAGTACAAATAAGTAAATATAAAACTATTAGTAAACTCACCAAGGAGTTACCAGGTACAACTTGGTGGGAAAAACTCACTTGAATACAAGGTACTATTAACGAGTAACTCATTGTAAATCGTGAAACAAGAAAAACCTTTTTCCCAAATAGTAGGCGTACTAGATGAACAAATCATTAGATTCAAATGTTTTGAAAGCCAGTAAGCAAATGATTAACTACTAGGACCTTGCTTAAGAGCTGTATAATATAAGGAGTCTGTAAGCAATCATCGAGTTCATAATCCCTGGATCGATCCAAGAGAAAATCCTAAATAAATTGTTGGAGTTGTAAAACAGATTAGAAGTTTTTTTTTATGTTAAAGTTCACCCAAAGCTCAATAGAAGAATGGAAATCCACTCAACGTAGAGGCTTACTGTTAAAATGGTTATAATGAATGAAGTGTGAATTGAGTGAAAGAAGAGGTGGCAAGAGGTGAAGATTATGAGGATAAGGAAGATAGATAATGATTGACTCTTGACTTGAAGAGGTTAAGATTATAGAGTCTGTTCAACAAAGTGGGGGGAAAATTCTCTGAGTGGAAAATTCCTCTTTACAACTAGAATACGAAGGAAAGGAAAACAGACATCAGCATGGGTCTCATCTCATTTTTGTTTTTTGCCCAAAGACGAGAACATGACGAAGGAGAGGAGCCCAAAACTAGGAAAATCTTTTAAATTTGCTTTTTTAATTTTGGGAGGCTCTGTTGATCATTTCCTTAATCTAAAAGTAAATCTAAGCAAAAACATCCTGAAATGTTCCCAAAAGTTTATTCTTTGAATTTGTTAATTTGTTTTAAGAGATTTTCTGTAATTCTAACCCATGTTCAAGATTTTTTTAGTTCAAAAGTTTTTCGAACTATTGATCGCATTCTTTTTGTTACATTTTTGTTGCTTCCAAAACGTTTCGACTGTTCCATTCTACAGCCTTCCGCCAATTGGCCATTGCGTGAAAATAAAAGAGAAAGGCTGGAGAATATATCAGCCGAAAAGTTATGGTAACAACTCAAGCCACAAAAAATGCGATCATTAATTTGAACAAATCTTGGAATTGCTAGATACAAGATGATACACAAATGTTCTTGAAACTTGACAATGAAAAAGGATTACCTTCCCTGAATTCTACTTTTTCCCGGTAATCCTTCGCTTATTGTTTTCTCATTACCTCACAATAAGTAGTAGCAGAAATTCATTCCGCTCTTGCACGCTTTTTCAATTATTCGAACTTATAAATAAAATTATTAGCTGCTTTATTAAAAAAAAATAGACTGAAAAATAAAATATCGCCTTGCAGGTGAGTTATTTTTCTGATTGTTGCATTGTGGACATCGGAATTTGGAAGAGAAATAAATTTAGTTCATTTTGATACTAGTTTCATTATTCTGTTTGGTCTGAAATTTATTTTATAGGATTGAAGACCTTATTTAACTAACAATCCTTGGAATTTTGAAGAGAAATAATTTAATTCATTTCAATACCAGTTTCATTATTCTGTTTGGTCTGAAACTTATTTCAAAGGATTGGAGACCTTACTTATCAATCATCTCTCGTAAATAAAAGTTTAATTCGTGAATTAAAAGATTTCATCTTCATCTAAGTGAAAAACCATGAACTCTCTTTTAAATAAAATTTTCAAAAAATAATATCATAACAAAATTTTAGATGTAATGAAAGCAAAAACCTTCGCATCCGTTTTATCACATGCCCCAGATTGTCATCCTACGATAAATCTGGAAATAATGTGAAGAACAATCCTTCAGCGAGATTTGAACTCATGTCGCTATATTCGAGAGCCTGCTTTAACAATTGGGTTACGATTCCTAATCAATCGAAATTATTCAACTTCATCCTCATATAATCTTCAAGAATGCAAGGGGTGGTCATCTCCGTCTCAGTATCGATCCATCAGCTTCCTTAGTGTCACCAGCAAACTCATCAAAAGGAAGGTTACTGATCACCTCAACAGAAACAACCTCCTTAGCGACAAGCAGTATACATTTCGCTCCTCTAGATCCAGTGCTGATAACCTAACTTTCATTACACTTAGAAACAGTGAGGCTCTAAACAATAAATTAATCACGAAGGCGATCGCCTTTGATATATGAAAGGCCTTTGACACGGTGTATCGTAGGGAATTACTACAAAACTCTCTAGCTATGGCATGTGTGTGGTAAAGTTTTCGCAGTACCGATCAGTTAATTCCTTGAAGGTCGTTGTTAATGGCCCAGTGTCTGAAGCTCATGAGATCAATTCAGGTGTCACCCAACGCTCTCTTCTAGGCTCTATCTTCTTTCCGTTTTATATTATCGATTTACCTAAGAACATTCCCAGATCGTTATTAAATATCTATGCAGATGATGCCACAGTTTATGATTGCACCTTCCAAAAATCTAGATAATCAGAGCCAGGTAGCTGATCTTTCCTCTGACATATATATACGATCCATCGTTAAAGACACTGGAAAAATGGTCGGATCGTTATACCACTCCAGGAGGTATCTAACCCTCACCCCCGCTCCACTATGCTCTATATTTACAAGAGTAAGGTCAGATAGAAAAAAGGGATGGAGCTTCCCAATCATCTCTTTTCATCTTTGACAAAAGCGTCTACGCGGCCTTGTGGGTGATGAATTATTTTGCACCCTACAATCCTTTTTAAACAGACAAAAAGTCACAAGCCCTTCGCTACTCTTTCGCTATTTCCATGGAAAATGTTCTGACAAGCTACATTCGTTAGTTCTACCAGTTCAGACCTTTACAGCTAAGACCCCTCCCATGCCATGGACTTAGAGTGGAATCATACTCATTCTCTTTGTATTCCATAAGTAAGAAGGAAGTTCCATTCTTCCCAAGAGCCACTACTTTGTAGAACTGACTCCTGAGATTATGCTTCCCTGATCAGAACAATCTTTTCTTCAAACACAGGATCACTCGTTATCTATCCTACATATCCTCAATATCTACACTTCTTACCACCTCCTCTTACGCCCATGAAACTAATTCATTCAGTAAGCCTCTACTTTGAGTGACTCTTGGGCCTTGTATTGAATGAACAATAGTGTAATAACAACAACAGCAAAAATAACGTTGCTTCTTTACGATCGTAGAATAAATGCAATAAAAAGCAAAGGCGAATTCAGATTCTGCCAGAGATTTGTTATTTCCTATCCAAGTTTATTATTAACGACCGCAGAGTGTCGATCTGGAAGTTGTGATAAAGTATTATTGAAATTAAGATGAAAGAAACACTAGTGTTGTCCTCCTCTAAGACTGGCTACCATCCAAGGTTATAGAGCCCAGTCTACGCCTGCTGCATCGCTCAAGGAGAATAGATGGGTTCATGCCTTTACCAAGGGAAGTGGTGTGAAAGCGAAAGCAACAGATTAGATAGGAATTGGAACTCGACTAGTGAATTTCACTTAACACGTCGCTAACCGCACACCTATTGAGTGAGTGATTTGTTTTTTACGATTTATCAACCTTTTGCCAGTTATTTAAAGTTAGAAAATATTTTTAGATTGTAAGAATTTTTTTTAGATGATAATGATTTACGGGATGCGCGGGTGGTGTAATGGATATCGGCTCGGAATAAGAAATCGGAGAGTCGAGTTCGAATTCCTGTCGAGTTTGTTACATTAACTTAAGCACAAATACCCTTGGGAAAGGCTTGAATCCATCTTTTCTCCTTTGAATAGCAGGACAGATAGCCTTGGCTGGCAACCAGTCTACCACAGAAAGAAACCTATTGTGGGGAAAATCTTCTGCTTAACCAGTCATGAATCAAAAGAGAGATGATCGCCCACTTAACTGACCGAATGATTTACTGATACAAGTACTACTAACTCACCCATAGCTGGAGGGAGAAGAGGTGGATTCCTACCTTTCCTAATACAGTAAATGAATATAATGAACCTGACTGGAATTGGAACATGGCTCTCCAATTTCTCATTCCGAGCCGTTATTCATTACACCACCCGCACATCCAACCTTACAGCGCTTGGTGTATTACCAAGCGGTCACCCACCTGTACATCTATTGAGTTCCACTAGTATTTAATGAGCATTATTCCAGTAGCAGAACTCGTTTGTATGCCGTTCTGGTGTCGACAATAAATACTGGCTTCGCCGTTATATTGATTAGACTCTCAAATATCAGTCACGGTGTTTCTCTTCGTAAAATATTTAAACTTACATTTCCCTGTAAACTAGAAGTTTGTTTTACTTGTCTTTTTCCTTGGATGTTATGTACAACACGTGAAAACGAAAGAATATAATCACCATTTATTAATATTCCTTCTTTTTGAAAGGGTAAAATATTACGTAAATGCAAAAATTCCCAGCACTGTCTGGATAGACATTCGGAAATTGTTTTTTCTTTGGAAACTTTTGCACAAACTTAATAAAATGCCAAATTGAGAGATTAGTCTCAAAAAGTGCCAAATTGAGAGATTAGTCTCAAAATATACTCAAATTCCCTTCCAGATTAACAATTATTTAAAAATATTTTCATTTATCCCTCTTTTGTTAAAAACAAATATGAATGGAGAAGGAAGAAAGTTGCCAAGCATCAATCTACGTGGATTTGTCGACAGGATCATTTGTATATTGGCCGAATGCAAACCTTTTCTCAGCTCTATTTCTCCCGAGGGAAATGTCTAATTCTCTTGATTTGTCCAACCCATAACTGTGCGGCTATTTCGTGTCATTGCATCCATCATTGGTATCCTATTCGAAACCCCTTTAAAAATATGGCGCTGTAGGACACTTTGATTCCTTTTTAACGGAAGCACGGCGTCGACAAAATAATTACTGACAACTTCCGGATGGTTGAATACGCGTAAGATATTTAGTACTGGTTGCTGTAGATAATCCTTTTTCTAAGTTTGACCTTGGCGGCGACTGATCCGTTTGAATTGAATCATTCATACCAGATGGGAAGTTTTAGGTTGGGGCGTTACTGACAAATTATTTCTGAATAAATGTTTCGAAGTCAATTCACCTGCAGTTTTTATTTGATTCATCGATACCAAATCATTTTGGAATTTGAGGAGCGCTGTCTGCGACACGGCGTTATTTTCGAGAGGGTCTGAAGTTGGAATCTGATAGGCCAGGTCTGAGTTGATTACCGGCTTCAGAGTAACTTGCTCGTCTCATTCGCCTCCTCGAATTTCTGTTAAGCCGGCGTCGATTATTCCAAGGGAACAATTGTGCGGAGCTCAGTCCGGCACCCAAGAAAAGCAACCGGGCGTCAGATGACGGTATTGGACGCAAAGTAGATCTATTTCGATTCGAATTTGTACGAGAGTTACTAGTTCTGCTAGAAAGATACCTGTTAGAAATTTGCTGAAAATTGGAATTATCATGGTGCAATTTCAATTCATTGTTTCTACTTTCTGATCCTTGATTTGAACCGCTAGGAAACATATTCACGTTAGTTCCCTCCGTTTGAGACGTATCTTTATTTAACCGCGAAATAAAATCAGGTGTACGAGCGTTTTGGTTCATGATAAGATCTGACTTCAAGGGACCAACATTACTAAACAGAGGATTTCTTCGTGAATTTGGTGGTGTTGGTTGTCTTGAAGAATCCTGTCCATTGCCTGTGACTCCTTCATTATGACTGTTGATGTTTCGCGACTGAGATGGTCTCCGGCTATGCATTGCATGCAACTTGATTTCGCCAGTATCTCTTTGAGTTGTTCTGTTGCGGGTATCAGTTACGCGCTGAAATTGAAAATTTGTTCTGAAACTCGCGTTTCGAGAAGGAGAAATTATTGTCCTTGAACTTGACTTGAAAATTGTGGAACGATTTCGAGTTGGTCTCAAATTTGATTTGACAGTTCTTGGATTAAGTCGTATGTTCATAGAAGATGTGTCATTTGCTTTTAAACCTTGGAATGGCCCTCCCGTCTTTCCACCATTTACAAAGGAGTTCCGTAAATTCTCTTTCAATTTCCATTCTTTTCTTGCCGCGTTGTCACTAGACGAGTTTTTATTTACTCCGATCATTCCTTTGCTGGTTGTATTCAGTGATATATCGTTAACATGTTTTGAATTGACTTTAATTGATGGACTGCCTATTCCATTGGATTGCTTCGCCTGTTTCTCTGGAATCTTAGATGTCATGTGTTTAATCAGAGATGACGAAAGGGGTACGTCCATGTCATGTTTAATGAAAACACTTTTATTCTTTCGTTGATTAAATGATGGAATTGTATTGTGTTGTTTACTTAACTGAACAATGTCATTCACGGATAAATGAGAATCTGGTATTTTTTTCTGCAAGTTTCTCGTTCTGGCAGCTAACTTAGACAGTTTCAATTCTTTGTTCTCTCTCATATCGACGTTTACGTTTGTTGTTTGATTTGAGTTTAAATTATTCAGGTTAGAGAGAGAAGGTGTTTTCTCTTGCATGTTTGATTTTTCTTCAACTGTAAGCGATCCGTTTGTGTCCGCCATTTTGAGGGACTCTGATAAGTTCTTACCAGAAAAGGCGGTTGAATTTTTGTCAGTAGTCATAGGCATGGTTTCTCGATCGATCTGTTGGGCACTGACTTGATCCTGCTTTTTCGCATCATTTCGACACCACTGAGATCGATTAGTTGAAGCAACCGTCAGAATGCTACCAAGTGTTAGGTTTATTGCGTTTGTTACAATAGCTTTTCCTTGAAATATTTTTACAAAAATCTTACCTGCAACAAAAGAAATTGAATTCGATCCAATTCCACGCGTTTCAGTCATGTCACTGGCGGTTGAATTTCTTGTGTTCGTTCCTATGTTATGTCCCAAACCGTTGCTTATAGCTACCAAAATTCGATTAAATTTCGATACGTCATTGATATTTGATGAAATACTTTTAGCGAGGCTGTGAGGTTGAATCGGGATCGCTTGGTTTGATGATCCCTGTGAAAGATTTTCCAAATTACTCGTAGTATTTTTATTGAATTGAACTAAATGAGAATTACTTCCGCTTGTTGACGATGTGTTTTTTACACCATCTCCAACTAGATTGAATGATTTAGTCATCATCTGAACACTGGTACTTTGTGTGCCATTTAGTTTAGTACCAACAGAAGAAGCAATTTCAGGCCCTTCCGTGTTCGAAACGACACAAGAAGTACGAGGAATTGGCACAGATTTATTATTGTCAGTTTGTCCATATTGCTTCTGGTGAAATGTCCTGCCGCCATTTTTATCAAGGTAATTGCTTATAGCAATGTTGGCTAAGGTTCCTAACAATTGACTCGTTTCTAATGAAAACCGTTTTGTATTTATTTGTTCAAACTGCTTCTGCGACTCGATGTCAGACTGCTTCATTTCTACTGAACCGCTAGTGAAAACGTTTAATTCGCCGACTGAAACACACGACTTGGTCTGTTCAGCTTGAGCATTAGTTGAACCAGAAATTATATGGCTCATCCTAGATGTAAGATTGTTGACTCTCTCATCATTTCGCGCGATGTTGCTATCTAAAGATGAGGATACGTTATTAAAACCTGTTCTGCTTACATGTTGAGATTTACTTGAATTAATGTTTGAAATATGTACCGCATTTTGTGCTTGGTCCATTATTGGTATTTCTTGAGTCATTTTCAAGTTATTTGAAATCGTTTGATTGATACTCAACTCAGTTACTTCTTTCTGGATACCGTCCGTTACAGGATTGCTGATCGCCACTGTCTGAGAAGCACGCATAATTTCAATTGGATTCCCAGGGGCCAAATCTTTAGCGTTACTCTCACCGGTAACAGGTCGAGTGTTACCAAAATGGAAAAGTCTTCCCTGTCTGTATTTCTTTAAAACATGTCCAACTCCAAAGTCATTGTTCGGTATGGACATGTTACTCAATCGACTCGAATCTGAATCTGAAGACATCATCGAAATATTTGTCAAATGCTGAACATCATTTTGGTTTTGACCACTTCTAAAACCATCAAAAGATGAGGTTCTGTCATCCAAACCCATTGTACCAAGACTAGCCTGAGCAGTTGTAAATATCAGTAGAGCGTCTCCAGTCGTTGATTCCTGTATATGTGTTCCAAAATGACTGTTGTGGCTTCCATTTTGAAAACTGGTCGATGCAACTTCTATATGATGACTATTCACAAGTGAGAGTTCATTCGACGTAAGGCTGATGCCGTCTCCAATTGTCCCACTTGATTTCGTGTTTAGATTGCTTTTCAACAGGAAGACTTGATCTTTTGTCATATCCAAAGTAGCTGTTA
The DNA here is from genome assembly GCA_903632075.3 of Acanthosepion pharaonis. Lineage (NCBI taxonomy): Eukaryota > Metazoa > Mollusca > Cephalopoda > Sepiida > Sepiidae > Acanthosepion > Acanthosepion pharaonis. The sequence continues at coordinate 26,886 of CAHIKZ030005383.1, read as the reverse complement.
CTTTTGATTCACTGTCAGTAAATTCCCGGTCGCTATTCATTTGATTCTTTTCTGGTTGCATCAACGTTGCAATGGGCATTTGGGTATTTGACCAATTGAAATCTGGCGTGGGTCCTGTCAGGAGCTCAGTGACAGCAAAAGAACTGTTAAGTGTTTCTCCCCGTCCAACAAGAGACGGATTTCTATCGGACACAGACCCAAGATTCTGTGCATTTTGGTCGCTGACAACACTAGAAATGTTCATCTTTGAAGGTTCTGTAATATTCTGAAACAGAAATGTTAATTTTTCGGATTAACATGCCATCTATATATGTAAAATATGTGTCTTTACTAATGTACATTTTTTAGTAAGACTTTCAATCTCAAGACTGTTAGACATTAATTAAGAACGGGGGTGTTTAAGCAAACAAGTCTACCCCCCCCACATAAAATATATATATATATATATATATATATATATATATATATTGGCAGCAATTGTTCTTATAAACATATTTTTATGGAAAAGAACATTATTTTTTTCTTATATTCGAATAACCTTTCGCAATCTGTGATTGTTGCAGATGTAAAAAGAATAGACAAAATTTGTAGTAAATCTAAGTTTTCAACTCACATGATTCATCGTCAAGGGTGTGACTAAGAAAAGAGAAGAAATGAAAATCAAATTTGTTTGAAGCAGCGCATTGTTTTCAAAGTGTCGTTATTTTTTGTCTGAAAGCTAAATCCAAGACAGCAGAGTGCAATAGGACATGTCAACAAAAATGTCTACTGGCAACATGTTATTCGCGTATAAAAAAGATCAATAAATTTAATAGCCATAAAATGTCTGTTATTTTAATAACACTCACACACGCATATATATATATATATATATATATATATATATATATATATATATATATATATATATATCCCACTGATATCAGTAAAAAAAAAAAATAAAACTAATTATATACTATACTCTCAGGTCATCGCATAAGTTCTGTCCGAATTTTGAATAAAGAAAACAAATGACCAAATGTTACATTTAATTACAGATTCATTCAACAATGTATTTTCCCTGATTATCTATGATTTCCTTCCATCTATCAACAAGCTTACTAATTCCATTACTTTAAAATTCTTTTGGCTTTGATTCGAAGAATCTTCCTGTATTACAAAAGCTGTTTCTTCCAAATGATTCTGTAAGCTACGAAACAAATGGTAGTCTGAAGGAGCAAGATCGAGAGAATAAGGTGGATGAGGAATTTTCTCCCAACCAAGTTCTTCGATCTTTTGTGACGTGATTCTTGCTGTGTGGGGTCGCGCATTGTCCTGATGAAACATCACCTCTTTTTTGAGCATTAATTGTTGCATTAGGTGGTAAGAATTCAAAGTGGATTATTCCTTGGTGATCCCACCAGATTGAAAGAAGAACCTTTTGCTCATGAAGTTCCCTTCTCGGCTGTGGCTGGGGTCCTTCCCCTTTACCAAGCCACTGTCTATGACGCTTAACATTTCAATAAAAGATCCATTTTTCGTAGCCAGTCACAAGTCTATCCAAAAGAGGTGAAACTAGTTGGCGAAAATGAAGAGAAGAGCAGATGTCAACTTGGGATTTGAGGTTGTTTTCAGACAATTCATGAGGCACCCATTTTCCAAGATTAGGAACTTTTCCAAGTTGTTGAAGATGACGATGAACAGTTGTATGGTTTGAACTGAGAACCACTGCCAATTCCTCAACTGATAAAGCGGGATTTTCTTCAAGGGCTGCTTCAAGAAGCTTTTTATCAAACTCAACTGGACGTCCGGTTCGATCTTCATCTTCAAGGGTGAAATCTCCACCTCTGAATTTTGCAAACCATCTTCTGCAAGTTCTTTCATTCACACATTCCTCTCCATAAACTGAGTGAATGTTTCTAGCCGCTTCGGCTGCTGAGTTTCCTTTCTTGAACTCATAAAGTATTATGTGCCTCAAAGGATTCTTGGGTACTTCCATGTTAGCAGGGTTTTAATCAAACAAAATTTAATTTTATTGTTCTCTGAAATAAAATTTGATCAGTTTAAATGCATCTAAACATAAAAATAATGTCCAGCTCCATTAGACATTATAAAATACTCTTTAAATTTTGTTCATTTTAACAAAAAGTTAAAATTCGGACAGAACTTATGGGATGACCTGATATATTTAATACAGCCAATAACTCTTCTCCGTCAAGTAATGTTTTACAAAAGACCAACATTGTATAACAATTTAAATGTCTTTTGGGAGACTGTATCTCTGCCAAAAACGTAAACATCTATACTGGTTTCATGACGACAACATTATCAAAAAGGCTTACTTTACACATATCGGATTCTAGTTCTATTGCACAGCATTTACAAGAACATTCCTGTCCGCATTCACATTTTAGAGAAATATCAATTGACAATACAAGTATACTCCACCATAAAAAAAAAAACTTTAAATGCTTAAAGCGCTCTATAGAAAAAATGTTAAACCAAAACTAAATAAAATGAATTATGAAAAATGTCTATAAAAGCAATGTTTTGGGATGCTCAAATAGTATTTTTTAAATTTTTAAAAGAAAAATTGCAGGTTAAGCATTTAAAAACATAATAAATAAAAATAAAATAATAAAAAAATATAAATTATCTCCCTTAAATATTCTTAACGTTAATTTTTAAATTGACAATAACAGAGCGTGTTTCATGCACATTTACAAAAAAATTTCCCAACTATTAATGACATTAACTTTTGTCTTAGCAATTCACCCCTGAAAATGATCTTGGATGAGATTGAAAGTACTTTGGAAATTAAAAAAAAATAACCAAAACTACGGCATCTTTCTTACTCAGTTTTGTAAAAGCACTAAGAAATTGATCCGTAAATTTGAGATGATGAAAATAAAATAGACATAAAAATGTCTAGATTATTCAACTAAACAAGTTTGAATGAAGATATGCTGCACACACACACACACACATAGTGTAGTTTCCTGCCAAATATTAAACTATTCATTCTATCTGTTCTCAGTACTCTGAGTAAGATCAGTGTAGTATCTGTGCGTTCTGTCTATTTGAAATTGATTTTACCGTGTAGTCAAACAGGAGAATCCTGGTTGAGTGGATATACGTACCTGTTTTTTTTTTTTCCGGTCGGATTATCGAATCTAGTGCTGGGAATTTTTAATCACTTCTTTATTTTATATATATATATATATATATATATATATATATATATACGCAAGTATAAGATTGATGTATACGGAATAAAATACAATAACCAAAAAATACTACTCTTAAAAGAGTGCTCATTACAGAGAAGAGCAAATATAATTTATTCTAAAATTATAACATAAATATGTTATAAAATCACTACAAAATAGACATTTTGTTTCAAAACTTCTGGTGTCTTATCATGGTGTTGTTATAGACAAGCGTATGGTTGCAAGAAAGAAATACGACAACAGCAGAAATAGATTTACGTGATTTATTTCAATAGGAACGTGTGGGTTTGGGGCAGCTACCTTGTCGTATAGTTCATAAGCCGGCTCCTGATCTGGGTTGATCTCTCATAGTAGTTCTCACTAGTTGGCGTGGCGCTCCTCCTGCTGACTGCTGCTGACTGACCGTGACAGATCTCTTCCCTGGCCTCTTGTTGACTATTTTTAGTCACCCCCCCCCCACGTGGGCATTATGTGGCACAAGGCCGGTTTAACGTGGGATCTCCGAGCCCGTGGGATCTCCGAGCCCGTGGACTCGGCTAAAAATATGCCCATTGAACCCGTATAAACGGGTTCAGGGTCGGTTTATCTCCCCGAAAGAGAATCCGCCCTTCGGCGTAGCCTCCTTCGGGTTCCTCCCCGCCCGAAGGCAGAGAGTTCAACCGATCAGCCGGTCGACCGAGATCGACTTGAATGACTGACCTCCTGTTGACTGCTAGTACTTCCCTGTGTAACCCCTTTTATGGCTTAACAGGCTCGAAAAACGACGCGAGTATAATTAGGAGGGAAGCATTTTTATTGATCGAAAAATAGAAACACTTTAAATTATTATTTTATTTTTCTACCGGAACTCGTGCGTCGTGCCTATGCGCAAACGACGATAATGGTCATTTTGTAACGGGGCCTTGTCCCGTTCACATCCGGCTCTCGCTCTTGAGTATGTTAGTTTATTAGCCTGCAAATCAGCCGAGATGTGTCTTATTTTATTTTATAACAGTGTTGAATGTAGAATAAAGGGTTTTAAAAGGTTCAAATCAATCAAACACCCCTCGCTAAGGGGAAACGCTGTTACATAAGCTGCAATGACCAATCAAAAGAATTCTAAAAACTTGACAACAAACCTTGGTTATAATAATTAATGCTTTCATGTTAGGGTTTGACTAAAATAGAAATCATTTTGATTAATTAATATTCAATTTTACAATAAAATTAAAAATTAACAATTTTAAATTTAATCTGTATTAAGTTTAAAATATAAAATTATTTAAAGAAGAAACTGAGGAAAAAATACATATATTTTATTATTTATTTTGTTTTAATTGAAAGGCCAAAAACTCAGAATAAATGTTAATCTAATGGAGATGTAAAGCTTCATTACAGTTTAGATACATTTGAAGGGAAGATATGGGCAGGGAAGGGTGAAATCTTGCAAAAGACAATACATACACAATCAGATTTTAATACACAAACACGTAGACATATATTTAGATATATAAACACGCAACAACACGAACGAAACAGGAAATAGATGTCCACGACCCTAAAAAAAACAGACAACATATACATACAATGAAAGGCATATATAAGCAATCATAAAGACATACATTAATAAAGGCACACACATATACACACCTGCAAATATTCAAATTTGAAAGTGTTAGTAAACAAATTCAAACAGACTATTAAAATATTGCTTGATAAAAAGGGGGTTCAGTAAATAAAATTTAAGAGTGGGGGGGGAATAGAAAAACAAATATTCGTCAATGAACAACGCAAAGAAAAAAGACAATAAAATATACAGAAATGGTTAGAAAAAAATAAATATATATGCATACGCACACACATAAAAAAAACAAATGATAAAAATCCAGGCAAAATGTAACACTTAAAATAAAACCAGCTAAGATATATAAAGGAAAAGACATAAACATACAAATATAGATAAATATCTTCTCATATATACTTATATACGCATGAGTACACATACACAGTACAAATATAATATATATATATATATATATATATATATATATATATATATATATACAATCGGAAAATAGTACTTAGTCCTTACCTACGCGTTTCATCATCCAACTTTATCAAGGCAAGTAAACAAAAGGGAAATGTTGTGTAGTTACATGAAATTCAAAAATCTTAAATGACGCTCCCGTGGAAAGCTTTTTTTCAGATATTATTCAAGTCAAATGACGAAACATGTCGGCATTGACTAAAGTACTATTTCCCGATTGTTTATTTTATTCAATTTGTCTTCTCTTTCAGATATATTGTGAGAACTTAGAATTAGCGTCGTACTAATCGTAAATTATGACAGGTGCCTACCAATATGTGGCTATCGAGGCGTGCAATCTATAAAAAGAATACCCGCTCGGCCCGGTGGCTAGGATCAAAGTGTAGTATCTGCGCTTTGTGAGCTGCCGGGTCGGGTGTCTGTCGAACTCACTGCTTGCAGAGGGGAACCCGGACGAAGCTCCGCCGAAGGGTGGGGTTTCGTTCGGGGAGGTTGACGGAACTAGCCCGCTTGGACGGGTTTAGATGGGTTTTATTTTTGGCTGGGCCTACGGGCTCAGACATACCCACATTAAAAAGGCCTTGTGCCACATTCAATTCCTGTGGGTGAATTGATAAATACCATCGAGGCGTGCAATTGGAGAGACATACTCTACCACATTCATCAGATCTAAATTGATGGATTGCTGGATCAATGATTTAACGCGTTTTACATTTGCCCAACTCATTGCATGTTCTTGCAAGATGTTAGTGCCTTCAGGAATTCTACGCCCCCACTTATAGCGATTGGAAGCAGCAGTTTCTCCCCTAAGGCCGCAAGAGACTCATTTTTTAGCAGTCCTTGAAGCGCTTGATTCGTTTATACCATGAACGAGCGCCGTAGAGTAAAACACGTAGAATATTTGTTTTTTGGGTATTCTGCTGTTGTCAAGGCAAATGACAAGGCTTCTGTCCAGTGAAGCTTGTGATCGTGAATGTGCGCTTCGATGCTTATTCAATTCACCTTTCCTAGAACCATGGTGTCTGGTGTGTGGGATGTCCAGTGGATAGCAAGAATCGATCGTTGGTGGAATCTTGCCAGGGGTTCTAAGTGTCTGCGGTACACAATTCATGTCTCACAAGAGTACAGCAGGCACGTCAGCACACAGGCATATATATATATATATATATATATATATATATATATATATATATATATATATATATATATTAGTCATAGAAACAAAAAACATATCAAAAGATTTCTAATCTATTTCACAATATCGTCTCTCTCCTTTCTCAGTTGCCATGTTTATCGCCCCGTCGAATCACAGCCATAAATAAATAAATAATCAGTAATTTTTAATATTAGAATGATTTAATTGTCTAATATTTTGAATATATTGATTGTTAGTGAATTTGCTGAGTTTATTTTCTTAAGTTTGACACAAACCTTTAATGTTATCATGTTATAACGTTTTTCTTTAAATTTTAAATGTTGTCATGTGTTAACTTTTTTTTTAAAAGATGAAACACGTTTATAATTCATTTTGAACCTAATTAGCATTCCTTATCCAGCGTATGATACCTACTAATGAATACAATAGATTTATCTGACACTGACGAACGGTAAATCTGTGAAACTTAAAGTCGGTCCTAGGATAAGTCTTTTCAGCTTTTCCATATCTTGAATATCGTTGCTCTATTTTTTATATTAAGCACCTTCTTTACAAGAATTTATTTGCCTTTAAACGCATTAAGTTTTAGTAACTTACGACTTTTTGTTTTGCGCAATAGATTTATTTGTATTATTATTATTAGAGAGAGAGAGAGAGAGAGAGAGAGAGAGAGAGAGATTTAATTGACAACAAAAAGTGTATTTCAAGTATTATTTCATTAAAACTAGGAGTAAATTATATTTAGTAATTATTATCATTTTTCTTTTTTAACAGAAAACTAAACAACTCTATAATGCAGAATTGACATTGATTATAATCTTTGTCTGTTATGATATTTTCTGATTTAGTGTGAATTATCATTCTTACAATAGTGACGCTAGGTGGCAGTGACTTTATTAGTACAAGGGCGGACTCTTCCAAGATTTTTTACAAAGTTTGAAATGACCGACTCCGTGAAAGAGCAATAAAACTGGAAAAATATGTTTAAACTTTCACATGTGAGAACGTAATAAGAGGAATGACTTTAAATCTTCCTTTCATTTATTGCCTTCATTTTTAACAGCATTGGCAAACTAGTTTTTTAATGCCATATTCTTCCAGAGCGGAAGCGGTCATGGCTCTCCACAGATTGTTTTTTCCTTTACTATCTCTGAATTACCAAGACAGTAATATACACAATTATTATTTCTTTTATGATTGATGCCATCTCTATCTATAAAAGGCAGGATGTGTGTGTGTGTGTGTGTGTAACGAATGCACGGCCGCAATTTTCGACAGATTTGCACCAAAATTTACATGCACATGCTCCAAGTTAGCGGGAAGGCCAAGACTGACTTTGCATTTCCCAACTCCCATCGATACTGGAAATAATCGATTTTTTCATGCTTCTATGGCAGTTTTCATGTAGTTTGTGGCCATTTTCTACTGGCCAGATTGAGAGCCTATAGCTGGCTGCCACGAATAGGCAGGAAGATTCTATTGGCCAGCGTGAGAGCCAACAGCTGACTGACACGAATGTTAACTAGCATGATAGCATGCAAAAAAATCGATAGCTGCATTCGTCACAAGTGGGAAAAATTTAAATCTGCATGGCACTTTACTCCAATTGGCTCATTCGCTTGCTTAAACTCAACGTTGATTCTGATTCCGCAGAACTGGGTTGGGTGTGAAAAAGTATTGTTGTTAACATTCTTTTTCATTCGGTTTTTCCAGTTACGAGTCATTTTTAAAGCTGATCGTTTTGTGTTCATTTTGTTTAGTTCTTTTTTCGTAACAGATTTAATGTTTAGTATAGAGCTTAGAAAAAATTTGCAGTGTGAGATAGGCAAGAAGTAAGGCATGTAGCAACATCAGCGTGGCAAAGAGCACTCCTTTAAAGGCAAGGAAGGGCAAAAATATTTTAAGTCAAGTGATAGCGATTGCTGTATGAGTCGTACGATTTTTGAATCAAGCACGGGCAACGCCGGGCTATGCTGCTAGTATATTATGAAATGGACTAATTATTTTATTATATTTATACGTTATTTTTATAGATACAAATATTTAAGTAAATGCTCTCTTTATAATAAACAGTATTAACAATATTTTCCGTCCTGAATATACGGGAAATCGCTTAGAAAATATGTGTCCTCTGGCTGGAATCGAACCTGTATCGTACACGGAACCGTTATATAGCCTGACGTGCTATACCATTTAGCTACAGAGGTCTGTAAATGTTGTTAATACTGTTTATTATAAACAGAGCATTTACTTAAATATTTGTATCTATAAAAATAACGTATAAACAATAAATATAATAAAATATATTATGATTATTATATTTATTTGAAGTTATAAATATTGACTTCATAATCTCTCAGTATTTTAGACTTAAATCTCAATTTTATATTTTTTCTTTTCATTTCTGCTATCTTTTTTCACCTTTATTAAATTTTCTGATATTTGTGTTTATCTACAACTCTTTTGTAGTTGCTGTGATTTTTAGGAGCTTCTAAAACGCATAATGTATGTAATTTTTATATAAGTATATTATATATGTCCCAAAATTCGTCATAGACGGAAGTGGTAATTGGGATAAACTCCTACGTCTCAAATAGCCTCAAACAACCCCAAACCGGAGAAAGGGCGTGGGCGAACCACTGGAGCAGATGGAGCTCGACAGCCCATGAAGGCAGTCCATCTCAAGGAAGGAAAGCCTAATTTTAAACCTCCGTTGCTTTGCAGCCATATCCAAACACGCTAGAGGCTTTGGAAGTAAAACTAGACAGAAAACGCAGAGAGGTGTCCCAAAGGCGGTTAACTGTCAATACTGACAGTCTTCTGGCAATTGCTGCAGCCAAACTGACCCCCCAAATGCAACATCCCGTATTCGTTTCGATCTTGTAGGTACGGCCGAGAGCGGGGGCCATGTTGTCTGTGCAGCGCACGACCTCCACATACCATCGCTCAGGCCTGCATTCAGGAGAGGTCACCCCAGTCTCAGCACCAAAGGACTGAATTATGATAAATCAGGGTGTTACCATTATCTCGCGAGATAAATGGATACCTACCTACCTAGCATGACTGATTAGAAGTGGTTTCCTGTTGCCTTTTCCTCGGTTTTGAATTCTGAGTTACCCTTCTTCTAGACTGCTCTGCTATTTAATCCACAGCTGGGTCCATACCTTTCCTAATGGCTTTAATGCAAAGTAAACGTAACAGACTCTTCCTGAAATTGAACTTGGCTCACCAGTTCCGCTTTTGTATATCCATGAATTAAAATGATTAAAAAAATAGAATAGATTGATAGAAAGATTAACAACTGACAACATGAAAGTAATAATGTTAGAAATCAAAAAACTGATGACGTCATAGACATAAACATCTTCTCTTATAGATTACTAGCAGTAGAGCCCGGCGTTGCCTGGGGATGTAACAGTAAGAGATAGATCAAGTATCGACCATCATAAAGACTGAAAAATAAAATTGACAAAGATTATTGTTTAAGGTTGACGGACACGCATGTCTTAATTAGTTTTATTTTTTTTTTTTGGGGTTTTTTACGAATTGGTCAAACCAAACTCAAACAAAAACATTGTTTTCAATCGTTATGAGTCTACCGATTGAATAGAATTTTATTATAAACAATTGTCTTGTAAATGGAATTTTAAAGCATTCTGAATGTAAAAATAAAGAAAAAAAAGTGTACAAGACAATAAGAAACACTACCTGCCAAAAAAAGTGACGTTTTGTTGAAATCGGTTGAAAAATGTAGGAAATCCGATCCCATATATAAACGAACACACACACACACACACACACAACCTGGGTTTTATAATAAGTATAACTCGATATGAGTTGTCTTCCTTTCATTCTCGACAGCGATGCCTCTTAATCTTGTTTTCAAATTGATTTTGTGCAAAAATAATTGTGTTTTTCCAATTTTTGGCGCTGTCAGAACCACCGCAAGGTAATTTTACGTAGTCCTGTGAAGTTTTGTTGAAATCGGTTGAAAATGTAGGAAATCCGATCCAATATATAAACGTACAGACACACACACACACGCACACAACCTGGGTTTTATAATAAGTATGATGTCTAAAATTTACTTGTGCGTAAACAAGCTGTCCTTTTTAGTGGTTCATTTAAAATTAAGGGATTTCTTTTCATATGTCAAAGAATATTCGACAATGAAAATTCCAAAATAATGCTTGTTTATTTCAAAGAATTTTCAGAACAAACACACCCCTCCCCCCACCAAAAAAAAAAACCGTGAAGGAACACCATTATTTTGTTTACCTTTCCGAGGGAGGTGGTTGCTACACCAGAAGTTCTGTTACTTTCTCCGAACAAGGTTAAATTCTCCAACTTTTTATTTGCATATGGCTTCTCTAAAACATGGGTTACTACTTGGTGAATATTTGACAAGGATAAATTCTTACTTAAGCTCAGGTATTTTTGCTCGGAACTAGTCGTGGGTGGAGGAATTTCGTTACTATATGTCTTTGGGACTGTTTCTAAGACCTGCGAGACATTTTGAGGCAAACTTGGAACTCTCTGGCTAACATTTCGAGAAACTCTGACGTCTGCACAACTGTAGAACATTTCTTGTGGGTCGTAACCTCGACAGATTCTTCCGTCCACTCTACTCTCCCCCACCCCCCATCGGTCATCTGGAAATAGGGAAGAAATAACAATAATTTTAACCACGATTTTAATTAATTACTTTATTTAATTTACATGAGATGTTTATACGGTACAATTTATACGCCGTTAAAAATGTTTTCAAAGGTGGAAAGAACACCGCTTATTGAGATTATTTTGTGTCATTTAGATGGCAATAACCAGTTGATAACATTTTAAAATGATATCAAAATTGGAAGAAATTTTCATTCATCGAATGACACAATGATAAAAACCCTCCTCTCTTTTGTTATTCGTTTAACTACTATTAGTCTGATATATAGGTTTGTATATTTCATCCAGTGTTCGAAACAAACAAAAAACAAAAAAAAAAAACACAGTACTTTGATTATAATAAACAGGTAATTTAAATTCATATTAACTATTTTAATTAAAGTATTTGGGACTAAGTGAATTTTGACAGCAATAACCGTCTGATAACATCAACCATTTGATTATAATCATATATATATATATATATATATATATATATATATATATATATATATATATATATATTACTCTGTCCTGGACATTGAGTTCTACCTGGTTTCTATCCTCTTAGGAATTTATATATATATATATATATATATATATATATATATATATATATCAGTGATCATATATATGTATAGAGAGAGAGAGACAGACAGACAGAGGGAGGGGAGAGATTTTAATCATTTCACCCCCAAACAAGGCAAAAAAAGTAAGTATTAGAGAATATGAGGGAAAAAAATACTATTAAGGTGAGAGAAGAAAAAAAAAAAAAAAAAATTAAGAAGAGGGAAGATATTTGACATTGCATTTAAAGTTTTGAAAATAAAACTTGACTGAGAAGCGAGAAGCCGGAAGAGAGTTCCACAAGCGAGAAACGCGAGAGAATAGACTGTTAACATAGAACTTACGGTCACATCTAGTCATTTAAACTGTAAAATGATGAGACCTAGATGCCAATCTAGTACTGCAGTTAAATTCATAAAGTCTAAGTATCATAGAGGAAAGTTCATCAGAGCAATTACCATGAAATTATTTATAGAAAAGACACAGGAAAGCTACGTTACGACGGTGGGAAAGTGAAGCTGAGATGCCAAGTCAGAGCCAATAACATTGCAGATTCTTCTTAGTATTTTATCAATAATCTCTAAATAAATAACAAAAGCACCATACCAGATGAATATTAAGGTTTCTGGTAAAATTCCCGAAATTCTTTCATGACGAAAAAGAAAGGGAAACAATAAAGCAGGCGGTACTTATGATAGTAAATACTTATGATAGTAAATACTTATGATAGTAAATACTAATCAGACAGAAACTACAATTGTAGAGAACGACATTCATATATTACCAATGACACCCTCGTAAGCATCCATCCAATTAGCCATCACTCCACGACATGTGATTGTTGAATATTGCCACCAGTTATGTGACCGAGTGCTTTCAGTAAGGATATTTTTATTATTTATTTTCATTAGAAAGACCCTTGAAAATTTCACAATATTCCTATTTTAATTTTCTGGTGAATCTTAATTCTTAATCATTGAATAAGCTCATGGCAAGTTTTAGGACAATAAAATATCCGTAGAAATTCCCCTATCTTATCGTTAAATATTTGAGCTTAGCAACTTTAACAAAACATTTGTTTCTTTCTCTCTTTCTTTCGTTCTTTCATTTTCTGATTAAAATATGTAGCCTCTCTGATATGTCTTTTCCATCCTTCCATGCGATCAACTAAGGAATAGTCCATTATTTATGAGGTATTGGCAGGACGTAACGTAAGGAACTAAGAGAGGAAAAAACAAAAGATGATATTTTAATAATTTTCTCCTTGACATTTTATAGCAAAATTTCTGGTCTTAACTTTTTTGGTGAGAAATTTTAATAATTGTACATTGACTCGTTTGGCTGAATTGAAAAATGTGGATTAAATCTGACAGAATGATTAAATGATTAAATGATTAAATGATTAAATCTGACAGAATGATTAAATAGGGAAATAGGAAAACTTTTATAAATTGTTTCTTTACTTTTATTCATTGTCATTATTGTTTTGGAAATTAGGGAAACGCGACGAATATTTCGGTATTTCAATTTCTGTGTCGCTTTTTTCTTTCATTGGTCGGGTAGATATCACATATTCATATTTTATGGCGTTGGTATGTATATGTGTGTGCATGAATGTGTGTGCATAAATGTGTGTGTATGAATGTGTGTGCATAAATGTGTGTATACGAATGTATGTGTATAAATGTGTATGTATGAATGTGTGTGTATAAATGTGCATGTGTATGTATGTGTGTGTATGAATTCTAGTGTTTTTCTGTGTATGTGTCATACTGCCTGATTGTGTGTCTGTCATCAGTACCTGTGTGATTTTTCTATGGAAGGTCGTCCGCAGATCCACGCGTTGAACCTGAGATCTGCCAATGAATTGAACGAGCCTCACCAATAACTCATTGCGGTAGTCATTTCTGGATTTTATCGTTTGTTTTCTTCTGTTTAATGAATCCCATATATTAGTCAGGATTAACTTTTTTTTCATTTAATCATTTCACCCCAAGCAAGGCAATAAAGCCACTAAGACGCAAGGGGGGGGGGGTTACTGAGTGTGAAAGAAACAGAAAAAAATGTTCTTGAGGATAAAAGAAAATAAAATAACAGGATTCAAGAAGACAGAGGGATGAGTGCATTTAAATTTTTGAAGATTGTAGTTGACAACACGAAGCTGGAAGAGTTCTACAGGTGAGAAGCACGAGAGAAGAAACTATTAGAATAGAACTTGCGTTTACATCTAGTAATTTTCAACAGTAAAATGGGACCTAGTTGCCAATCTAGTACTGTGCTTAAATTCAGGAAGTCAAATCCCCAAAGAGGAGAGGTCATCAGAACAATTGCCATGAAAATACTTACAGAAAAGTCACGGGGAAGCTACATTACGGCGGTGGGGAAAGTGACTAAAGCCGAGATGCCAGGACAGGACTGATGACATTGCAGATTCTTATTTGGATTTTAAGAATCTCTAGATACATAGCAGAAGCACCAGACCACAGGTGGCAGCAACAATGTTCAACACACGGACGATTAGTAGATTTATAAATGTACATGATAGATTCTGGCAAGAAAAATCATCTAGCATGTCACCAAATTTCCTAGAAACAGACCTGCCAGTTGACTCGATAAGCTTGATTGACCTTACCTGAAACTAATTCATATTTTGGAAGATTATGTAGCGCTAAGTTTAGGTGGCTTTGTGAAACCTTATTGCATTTCCTGGATTCGAAAACAATGGATTACCGGAACCCTATCCCAAACTGCAACCATTGGAAGTCAACATTTTTAAATCTATAAGACTTTAATATCATTTTATTCTGATAAGATAAAAGATTTTGTAAGGAAAAAGTGAATAAACATTTCGGTAAGTATCGATTGATTACCAGAAATTTAATATGAACGAAAAGTTCGATGTAAGCAAAACTGAGTTAATGAATGCGCGCCATCGAGAGAAACTGATCGAAGCTTCCAGTGACGTTTGTTGAGGAAATCGATTGTAAATTCAATTGTTGAAAGTTGGCAGAACAGAAGTTTATGTATGTCAGATTTCGATAAGGACGTTGCAGAGAGAGAATCTTCTTGCTCTTCCTTCTTACCGAATTGCTTAATTTTCAAAAGCCTTTGTCACTTTGATAATTCGTGTAGAAACAACAAAAAAAAAAAAAAAAAAAAAAACGGACAAACAATGGATTTTTCGGAACAAAGTCAGAATGGCACAGGCAGAGACAATCGTGATGAACCAAGATTCGACAAACTAAAAATTATACCATTTGAGTAGAACAGATTTTAGAAGCACACGGTTATATCGGTTGCTTATGACCGGCTGAGCGTTTGATTATCCCCTTTTCACATGAATTTGTATACATACGCTTATATTGAAAAATCTACGACCAATGTAGTCAACGGCCCTCATCAGGTGTCTGTTACATTCAATAAACTCCAAAGAATGCTTAACAATTTATGAATAATTCTTTCTGGTGCCCACCCCCACTGTATCTCTCTCCGTCTCCTTCCCTCCTTGCCTCAGCCGGTGTGTATTACTCTACTACCAAATATAGTGACTGAACTCACGTCTTCTCGAGAAGAAAGAGAGAAAAGAAAAAGATAGAGAGATGTACTTCTTTTTAAAGATTTTTTTTCTGTATTTTGGACCATTTTCCTGGTTTCCGGTGAAAGTCGAAATATAAATTGCCCAATGAAACTACATCAAACAAAAACTTAAATCTCTTTTTGATAAAGATTTATGAAATCCGAAAGTAGTCAGAAATTGGACAAAATTTATATTCAAACTTTCACCAGAAACCTTGAAAATGGTCTGAAATTGTTGTGGTGTCCTCCCTCTAAATAGTCTATGTTGGACTCTTTCGCCTACTGTAAGATTAGTAGGAGAGAAGGCCTTGAGGAAACAGTCGAGTAGATTGTTAAACTGTCGAACTCTCTGCCTTGAGCAGAGAGGAACCCGGACGAGGCTTTGCCAAAGGGCAAAGTTTCGTCTGGGGAGGTAAATAGGCCCTGAACCCGTTTATGCGGGTTTTAAGGGAATATTTTTGGCCGAGTTTACGGGCTCGGAAAACCCGCGGTAAACTCGGTCTTGTGTCGCATACATCCCTCGTTTCTGTTAACTATAACAGTCGAATAGATTGAATGCTGGCTCAAACCGATACACACTCACTAGTCGTGTAATATACTCTTCTGTTGTACTTACTGTATAATATATGATACATCTGTAACACTTGTTTTGTTATTTCTCAACCCTTTACTTGGTCACAACAGAAATATAGAAAAAAAAAAAAAAACGATCAAAAGCATTCTAGATCTTCAGCTATATCTTTTGTTCGCCACACAGGCCGAAAATGAGCTTTTATTCTTATGAACAAGGCACCAATCTACAAAAGGTGAATTGGCTGCAAGATAAGCTCTATGGGAAGTACCCAAATATGGATTGGCTGAAACTAAAGAGAAATGACTCACCTTCTTGGTACTTCCATTGTAGCACACACTGCGTACAGGTGAGACCCTCCGGTAGTTTTAACCTGAAGCAATATTTGACTGTCCCTGGGGCTAACATCATAACGAACGCCATTATAGCCAACAATTTCTAGAACGTTCTCATCGAGACACTGTTGCGTTATCGGCTTGGTGACATCGTTGTTGGCGCACAAGCGGAACTCCATGTATCCACTATGGTTGAAAGTCAGTTCTACCACTATGCTCGCTATTTGCCCAACCTCATACTCACGGGTAATTATACCAGTGGCGAACATTCCCCCGGCTTCGTCGTTACGGGGACCGTCCCAGGGGTCACCACACAACCCTCACTGACCAGCTTGTTTGTCCAACAAGTACAGAAGAAGAGAAATGAACTGTTATGTCGAGAGATTGAAAATATACACCACTTGTGTTGAGATGGACCAGCGAAACATTGCTCGGTTATTTGCTATCGACAGTGTTTGAAGGCTTTGAAACCTCTACCGAGATTGATCAGAACTCTGCTAATTACAGGTGTTTAATTACACCTGGATATTTGTTTACATTGGTTAAATATGTTAACAAACTGACTACCTGCTAAAACGAGAAACGCTTTCTCCGCCTACGGCAGAATGTGCAAACTCGCACACCTGAAGAACTTCAGTCACTGTGCATTTTTTATGGAACGATGCATCCCCCACGAGTGGCTCACGGGGATGGGTGTTTTTTTTTTATCGAGTCACTATCTCTAGAATGATTGCCAACCAAGGCTAAAAAACTCAGTCTGTCCTGCTATTTAACCCATAATTGGGAGGAAAGAGATGGATTCACATCTTCCTCAGCCGTAAGTGAATGTAACGAACTCAACTGGAATTCGAACACGGTTCTCCAATTTATCATTTTATGTCGCTATCCGTTATACAATTTATCATTTTATGTCGCTATCCGTTATACGATTTATCATTTTATGTCGCTATCCATTATACGATTTGTCCATTCAGTTGGGTGAAAGAGGTACCTACATATTTGCAAAACATTTATTTAATGAAGATTTTTTTTAAATTAAAGTTCTTATTGCTTATGCTTATAAAGTTCGTAAAACTCTCATAGTTCAGATTAATAATACCGTAAGGAAGACATTGCAACAAAGGGATTGAATAAAGAACAATTTTAATCACATGAGGGACATAGATTAATAATACAATAATAGAGAATACTGTTGTTTAGTGCGGCAATGAGTACGACTCAAACGCTACGCCTTGCGACCCACTTTCCGACGACCGTTCCTATGAGCAGACGTTCTAATAGCGGATGGACGAGTCCATGTTCGACAATTGGTGTAGAAAAGGTCGATCGTCTTTCTGCACAACAGTTTTTGAACTAGCTATAAATTTTACATTAAGTTTAAATAAGTTCTTTTCAGTTGTAATCGTTATTATGTTTGACATGATATCGAGGAAAGATAAACCGCATCGGTAATGATCCAGAACCAAGTGTCTATCGAAAATCCACCAATAAAAATGAACTCATAAACTTCTATTCACACCATAACAGCAAAATAAATTCCGTCATAATTATCGGCTTCTGTTTAAGAGCGCTTAGAATTTGTATTTACATGAAGAAGAGAAATACATAGGACTTTTAATATCCGCCAATATCGTAATTATTTTTATATAATGCTCGTCATAAAGCCCATCAGATACATATATAAGTAATCTTGATCGAACTATATACATAATGTTACCTAACAACACAATAAGGATTATAATTAAAAAGGACTTCTTGAAACTTACAATGAAATTTATTAGAATTACTTAAAAAACAATCACTTATTTAATTTATCGATTTAATAAGTAATACAAAATAAAATAATGGCCCAAAACCGTAAGCAGAATTTACAGATTAAACGAAAAAATGTCACAAGGAATATATTTTTATTTACACTTTTTCCACTGTTATTTTATTTATTTCGTTTTATGTTTGAAAATATGTATTTTCTTTTTCTTTTTTTATCTCCAAAATACATCAGCTGTGTAAATCTATCTTCTAAATAAATAAATAGACGACAAATTCTGTTTGTCCGTTCGTGTGTCTGAAACTTGGGCCACGTTTGCTCTGCATAGATATATCTTTTTGGAATCAGAATGATCCCGGGATTGAAAATCTGCCCTTCATTTGGCACTGGAGTTTGCGTCCGAATGAGGAGAGAAGTGTTAAAAATTCAAATTTTAAAATAATCAAGTAATTTTAAAAGTTTTTAATTTATATTGACTTTAAAGTAACACAAAAAATTTGTGAATTTAAAATTTAGTTTTTAAATTCAGTTTAAAATATCTTCACCAAAACTTTGTGAGGAAA
Organism: Acanthosepion pharaonis; assembly: GCA_903632075.3. Lineage (NCBI taxonomy): Eukaryota > Metazoa > Mollusca > Cephalopoda > Sepiida > Sepiidae > Acanthosepion > Acanthosepion pharaonis. The sequence continues at coordinate 8,459 of CAHIKZ030005383.1, read as the reverse complement.
TTGATTTTATTTCTTCAAAATGCCAAGGAATCAGAGTTAGAGCAAGAGATTTCATAACGTGAGGTTTTGAAGTGTCGCAGAGGGTATGATTTGAAGAACTCAACTCAATTTTCAGCCTGCATTGGAATTTCGGCCTAAATCGGTCATTTGGTCGGAATTGAACTTATAACCAGAATCAGGGTTAAAGTGAGGTTTTGAAGTTCCATGGGGCGAGTTGAGGAATTCAAAAGGTATTTCTTTAAAATTGAAAATGAATTTAAAGTTATTTCTTTTATTGCTGTTTTCTAATCTGGACCAGAGGTCTCTTTAGTTTTAGTCGCCCGCAGGAGCTCGCTTGATAGTCCGTACGGAGTGTGCTTCTTTTAAGCTAGTTTGAAATAAATGCGGGCATCGAGAGCAAAAGAAATAAATATTTTACAAATATCGAAATACTTCTCTCCCGCTCCCCCACTGACAAACTGACATTGTTATGTATTGGAATTTACTTTGATATTAGAAACGTGAAATGTGTTTCTACAGAAGGATGTTGAACATTTCATGGACGGAGCGAGTAAGCAACATGGAAGTCTTGGAGAAAATGGCAACAGAAAGAACACTTATACACAAAATCAGGAAAAAACAGCTGAAATTCCTTAAAAACATAATGAGGAAGGAGGGCTTGGAAAACTTAACCGTCACAGGGAATACTGAAGGCAAGAGAGACGGGAAAAGCAGCGGTCTTACTTGACACACTTGAGTGATGGATGGCGGACGTGCCAGGGGCCGTGGCAAAGGGAGAAAAACTGCTAAGAATCACAGAAGATAGGCGATCATAACTCTCCACAACTTCCTATGTCCTGAAAAAATGCGGCACATAGAAGAAGAAGAAGAAGAAGAAGAAGAAGAAGAAGAAGAAGAAGAAGAAGAAGAAGAAGAAGAAGCAGCAGCAGCAGCTCTAAAACACCGAGGGGAAAATTTCACGCAAGTCTTGCACGAAAGATTTGAAACAGCTTCACTAACTCGAAATTATTGACCCTACCATTGAATACATTTCACACATTCAAAAGAAAAACCGTACGAAGTTGGGGTCTTGGAGATCAGCAGACGCCCCACTAAACTAACTGAGTCTTTTCAGAAGAAAACTGGTTATTTTTCAGGGCAAATTTCTTCTGCCCAAGACGTAAATTTCTTCCTGTACGCCTATATCCAAAAGTATAGTTATTTTTACATAGAAAATCTTTTGATCTTTCCTTTTAATAGCACAAAGATTTTGACGCTAAAATTTTGTTTTTATTATGTATGATGCATTTTCTCACCATGTCCACTCTATTTTAGCGAATTTTTGGAGGAACCTAGGAGTTGGACATGTCGTTCCCACTGTTTAAATATTTCGAAAGATTAACAGATGATGTATAATAAAAAAAAAAAACTGTCAGGAAAGGTTATCTTCCGAGCTATTAAGCTCATCATTTTTATGCTGTCAAAATATCAATCCTGTTAACCCGAGGGGAATCAGTTTAACGCTCAACCTTATGTATCAGATTACTTTTCGCTGCTGATTACAAAGAGGTCTTAATAATCCGGGGGGAGGGGTCTCAATATGCTATAAACGAGGGAGAGTCTTAATAAAGGAGGGGATGAAATATTTCTAAAAATAAACAAATAATCGTTGTTGCCGTCTAACAGACACTATGCTTAATTACCACTGCCAACTAATACCTAGCACCAGTCCGTGTCAAAGCCACTTCATACCTTCCCTGTTCATATATTATGTTTGTTCGCAAAATAATGTCCGATTTTAGAATAAACTTTTATTTCTGAATTAATGTATTTAAATATTGTTTGTTTAAATCAGTCAAAATAGGAACCCTGAACATCTATACATTTCTATCATCGATTTACATTGTTTTTAGGCATTTACGATAAAACTCTAATGTTTTTGTACGCCAAGACATCTCTGAATGCAACGGAATGTCTTTTGACTTAAAAGATTGTCAAGATGCTTGAAAAAAATGTTAGTCATTGGGTGAGAAATCAGGTAAATCTGGCGGGTGTTTTTTTTTTTTTTTTTTTTTTTTAAGCATTACGCCCCGAGCAAGGCGTGAAGCCACTAGGATGCAGGGTGGTTGCAGAAGATTTGTAGCGAGAGCAGATAGGAGAGATAGAAGAAAGGATGAGGAGAGGGAGAGTGGATAGATCAAGGTAACTGGAGATGTCGATTGACAATTACATTTGAATAGTTGGAGATTATAGCACTCAGGGAAACAGTAATAAAGAAGGGTGTTCCACAGGCGAGAGGTGCGAGGTATGAAGCTATTGGAGTAGAAGAGACGGCTACATTTAAAAGTTTCTACAGTGTAAGGGTGAGAGCGGGATGCCAGCCTCGTAGGGCGCTTGAATTCATGAAGTCTGGGAACCAGTGAAAGCAGCTCATCGGAGCAATTACCATGAAAGTATTTGTAAAAAAGACAGAGAGAGGCGACGGCGTGTCTGTGAGAGAGTGACTGTAGACGAGATGCCAGATCAGAGCCAATTATATTACATATCCACCTCTGGATCTTGTCAAGAACTCCGAGGTAAACAGAAGATGCCCCAGACCATATATGGCAGCAATACTCCATGCAAAGGCGAATGGTTGATTTGTATATTTGAAGTATCGATTCCGGGGAGAAAAATTTCCTGGCGCGGCACAGAGAGCCAACTTTCCTCGCGGTGGATGAAGCAATTGACTCAATGTATTTGTTCCATCTCAGGTCAGCAGTCAACGTGAAACCGAGCAGACGCAGAGAGTTGCTCTCAAGAAGTTGACTATCAGACGTTCTAATGGGAGGCAGGGAAGGATCTCTATGGTGATTAATAGAGAGTAGTTTAGTTTTTGAGGCGTTAAAGTTGATCAGCCAATTCTTGCCCCAATTAACAACCGATTGGAGGTCCATTTCAAGACGCACGGCCAGGTTAGTTTTGTCAGCGACACTAGATTTGTTTTTGAGGCAGAAGTAAATTGTAGTGTCATCCGCGTAGATGCCAACTTGGGAATCTATGGCGTCAAGAAGGTCGTTGATGAAAATAAGGAATAGAGTGGGGCCAAGGATGAAGCCTTGGTGAACACCTGCGTTCGTGGGATAGGAGAACTGGAGGAGAATCCGTTGAGAACGACCTTCAATTCACGGTTTGACAGGAATGATTGTATTAGGTCAAACAATCGACCCGTAATACCATAACCCTGGAGCTTGCGAAGAAGGCCGGCATGCCAAACCCTATCAAACGCTTTGGAGATGTCTAGGGTCACGGCACGAGCCTCACCGTTATTTTGAAGGGCTTGGTAGACGGTTTCAGTGATGGCCGTAAGCACATCAGCTGTAGATCGGGCGTAGCGGAAATCATATTGCTTGTCTGAGAGCAGGTCGTGTGAGGTAAGGTGGTTAACCACTTCGGCGTTGATTAGGGCTTCGAAGACGTTGCCGAAGAGGGGTAGGAGACTAATAGGACGGTAATTAGAGGGGTCTCCAGGTTTCTTAAAGACAAGAACAATGGATGGGGACTTCCAGCAGTCAGGAAAACAGGATTCCTTGAGGCAGTAATTATACAGTTTAGAGAGGGCGGGCGCTAGCTCAGGCGCGCATTTCTTCAAGACAATTCTTGTGGGGGTCTAAATTGGAGATAATGCCCAATACCAATGACGGGGTTATGTGTAGCCCGCTCAATAGGGCCTCAGTTCTTAGAGGGAAGTCTGGTATGGGTACACCGGAGGAGTCGAGCGTTGAATTAAATGAGAATTTCCGAGCAAAACATTCAGCCTTGTCGGTAGAGGAGGTCAGGACCTCGAACTGGTTGAACAAAGGAGGTATGGAGGGTTTTCTATTGTTCAGGACGCTCTTGCAGAGCCGCCAATAATCTTTGGAGCCAAATTTGCGAGATGCAATACGCTCCTTCATCCGAGCAGCAAATATTGACTTGGCTTCGTTGAGGACACGCTTACACTCGTTACACAGTCCGACATGTCGCTACGGAATCGGTGAAAGAATTGATTCCTTTGGGCAATGGCGGCTGAGCAAGCAGCAAAGAACCAAGGGTGGGGGGAGTGCGACTTGACCTTTAATTTCCTTGAGGGGATGAAAGCGTCGATTCCAGCTTTAACCCAGGATGAGACCTCAGAAGCACATTCTTGGACAGGGAGTAAAGACAACATCCCAGGGACATCGCGGAGGAAGTCACGGAACGAGTCCCAATCCGCTCGTTGATAGTAGAACGAGGTTCTAGTGATGGGAGGTTCTTTGCGGGGGATGGTGGAGTTGAAGGAAATGTTAACAGATACTACAGCATGATCGGAGTTACCAAGAGGGCAGAGCTGCGTGGCGCTACAAGATTCGGGAATGGAGGTAAAACACAGATCGAGAAGGAGGCCTTATCCTGTCAGGTTGAGGGCAAAAACGCGTGGGGAAGTTAACTATCTGCGTGAGGGATTGAGAAATTGAGAAATTAAGTGTTTGAATGCCTGCCCGGTCAGTAGTAGCATTCTCGAGCCACTTGGTATGATGGGCGTTAAAGTCATCAAACACGAATATGTGAGCAAACGGGTGGCGAGAGAGAGGGGGGCCTTGTCCAATGCTGTCAGATATGCTATCGACTATCGGTAAGATTCAGAAGTGTCACCCTGGCAATATATGGCCGAGCATTGTCATGAAGCAGAATTGAACCTTATCGATTAAACTGTATCAGTCACACTTTGTTTACCTTAATGTGCAGTAAACTTTGCCAGTGATTCTTTGGTTAGATTCCTGATAGACAACATCAATGGCGGTCTACCAGAAAGTCACCATAATCTTCTGTTGATGCAATTTCGGTTTTAGAAAATGTTTATGTCCTTCGTCATGAATGAAGTTGTTTTAAAGGGCTTACAAGGAGGAAGTAAAAGGTTCAGATTATAAGGATATATTGTAATCGGGAAGAATTTTCTCAAGTGTCTGTTGCACAACGTAACAATTCTGAGGAAGAAGCTGTCAGAGTGGAACTTCCTCCTTATGAATATATTACAAAGGGACTGAGAATGGATCGACTCCGTTTACGTGGCATGGTGGGGCCGTGCCAGTAAAGGTCTGAACTCACGGGACTAACGAATGTCATTCACCTGAACAACTGTCAGGAAAATAGAGATAGAGTAGCGAGAAGGTGACAGCGTTTCATTAATGGGGAAGAGGGTGTAGGTCTGAAAATAATTCATCACCCACAAGGCCGCGTAGTCGCTTTTCAGCTCTGTCATGGCTGGAAAGTGAAGATTGTGTAGTAAAGCTGAGAGTTGGTATATTTGTAAGACTAGTTTTTGATCGTCGGCTCATTAAAAACATTCTTCTTCTATGTGCCATGTCCCTTCAGGGCGTTGGCGATCAGGACTCTACACAACTTCCTGTCCTTTGTAATTCTTAATATTTTTGTCATCTTTCCTAAACCTTGTTCCGCCATTCATTTACTCAGGCTCGTTAGGTAGGTTATGCGTCATTTTCCTCTGTTTCCTTTGCCTTCAGTTTGTCCTGTGAGTAACAGATTTTCCAAGCCTTCTTTCCTAATTATATGCCCTAGAAATGTCAACTATTTCTTCCTGATGTTAAGTATAAGTATCCTTATTGCTTCCATTTTCTCTAAAATTTCGTTGTCTCTTAGATTTTTAGTTTATGGCATTCTCAGCATCCTTCTTTCAAATCTCCTTACTTCAAATCTCTTTTTAATCTTTGATGAGATTGTCCAGTATTCATTGCCATCTAGGAGGACTAATATTACGCAACAGTTCAGTACTATTTTCTTTGTTTGAAGACCTCCTACTTGTTTATTTTATTTTTATTTTTGTAAAATCCCCCCAGACCGTTAATTAAATAACCGGTTATTATATTTATAAAAGAAATTAGTTCATACTTAAAAAAAATTATAACGCTGAAAAGAAAGAAACTTTCTGCTTGAATGAGGACTATAGACTCTAATATTATTTACGGAGTGTCACATGATATGTCACATGATATGTCACAATGACTCTATTTTGAAAAGTTGGTTGAGGCTGGCCCTGAGACAGAGAGACTTGATAGTAAAAGGAATCGAAGCTGACAATAAAGTATATGATATATATGTAAACATTTCAGATATAAGTAAAAATATATCTGTAAAAGGATAATATGAATAAAGAAAAAAATAAAAAAGAAACCGGTTAAATTTATAACCTTCAGTTATTTAAAAAAAATATAATACATAAATTTATTCCATACTAAAATAATGTAAATATTAATTGAATAAAAAAATAAATCAGCATAATTTACTCACTTGCGTTTATTATACATTAAATTATGTCACTTAGCATCTTCCATAATTTATCTAGACTTGTACAGTTAACCTGATGAATATTTATGAGCGTTTCTTAAATTGAAAGATTTTGAAAAAACTAACATTTTTCTTTTTAAATACTTGTTGCAAAATAAAATCCTAACATTTGTCAGAGGACGAAACGCGTCGGCTAAGATAAATTTTCTTTTTGTCTTTATTCACACACACGCACACACACACACACACACACACACACACACACACACACACACACACATATATGAGAGAGAAAGAGAGAGAGACTACGTATAGTTCTTACACGCCATTACCCCCACCAAATGGAGAAAAAAATTAAGAATACCAGAAAAACTCAATAAAAAATTCATCAAATTGTCTTTGTCTGCTTGTCTGTCATATTCAATGAACATGTATGAAAGAATGGTTGCTGACCAAATATACATGATAGATAGATAGATAGATAGATAGATAGATAGATAGATAGATAGATAGATATTTACATCTTAGTTTGATACGGGATCATATGAAGGGATGAAGATTGGGTTGTGTTAATCGCCCAAACGATAAAGAACTGATTGTGTCTTGAACTGCATTCTAGGCTATGGCTTTTAGCTGACTTCGAACACAATCCACTCGCATCGGCGAGAACTACGAATCTATCTACCCTGCTAAACATGTTCTATCGATTTTCTATCAAAGCAAAACTGATCGCAAAACAAAAGCCATCAGATCTTGAAATAGAAAACTGTTGAAATTGACAGGTTTGCGGGAGATTGGTGACTGGAATTGGTCGGCATCCGAAAGCCACGCCAACTCTCCGGTTATCTTTGCCTTTTGATTCGAATCTTCTCGCGGAAATAGGAAATTTCTTCCGGAATCAAAAAGGAAAGGAAAGTGTAGGATTAATAGACGGAACTATTGTGGAGAGCCATGATCGCTGATGTTCTGAACAGACACGGCACACAGAAGAAGAAAAAGAATCATCATCATCATCATCATCTTTATTATGATGATGATGATGATGGAGGCACGGTGAAGTAAAGGATAGCGGCTTGAATTGAGGAATCGGAGAGCCGAGTTCGAATTCCACTCGAATTCATTACGTTCACTTACGTGCTAATACCCTTGGGGAAGGTGTGAATCCTCTTCTTCTCCCTCCAGCTATGGGTAAATAGCAGGACAGACTAGGTTCTATAGCCTTGGATGGCAACTGGTCTAGGAGAAGGACAATTCTGAATTCAAACCCGGAGTGGAGCCCCGAAGGCGGATGGACGGCACTTCCGGCAACTCCTGCAGCCGCGCTGGTACCAAAGAGGTTTATCCTCTCCTTTGGACTCTGCTAGCAAAGCTGAAAGGGGGATACTAGACGTCCGGGTAGCCCCAGTTCTCCATATATCCCGCCCAAGCTCGTAACGAACTGCGCTACTCCATCGTCTCTCGAGACGGACAGATGCCGACGACGACGATTATTATTATTATTTCCTTTGGTTTCTGTTATATTCACATTTCCTTCCGGGTCCCAACCTGAGACCTAAGGTCAGAAATGGCTTCATGACATTTTCCACTAATCATCTTTTGTAAAAATCAAAAAACCTAAGATCACAAACATTTTACATAGAAAAAAACTCTTTATGTGAGCTGTACTTGTGAGTATAAATTTTTTTGCATTTCTTTAAAATGTGATCTATCAGGAAATCCCTTCAATGAGTCCATCGGAACCTTTTCCAATCAATCCGAGGGCTCCAATCACAACTAGAATTATGTCCTCATATACTACATTTTTGAGATTTCCAATTCAAGATCTTCGTATTTTGATAGGTTTTGAAAATATTCAAAGATAAATTATTATTATTATTATTATTATTATTATTATTATTATTATTATTATGCACTTGTTCGTTGAAACTTGCGTCTTTATTAAGTTTCAAATGAACCAGTCACGCTCAAGTTGTTTCTTGCAAAATCCTAAAAAATAAAGAAAGAGGAAATTATTTCCCGCTTTTGAAAAGAGGCAGAAATTGGTCCCGCTTTTGTTGCCGCTGTTTTGGATAAATCTTACGGAATTGGATATTGTTTTAAAGAGAACAAAAATGAGATCGTTTTAAACGAAAGAAAAAATCTTCTGATGGCGATTACAAACAAACAGGAGAGCAGCA